>JAQFVV010006338.1:662500-1325000 GCA_028023455.1 Epiperipatus broadwayi
TGAAGTTGAACACCATTTATAACAGAATAAAATTATGAGTCATATTGTATCTAGAGTCATAGACTAATTATTGATCACCATTTGTAATAGGATAAAAATATGAACCAACAAATAACAATCCTAATTTAATAATGCCCATAAATTGTAGTGTCATTTGTAACAGAATGAAAATAATAAATGAACCAAAATGAATATTACTCAATGAATATCAATCTAACACTTACATGAATAAAATATTGATAATAATCTTTGTTGTAATCTCATAAATTCCAATAGTATTTAGAACAAATAGAAAACAAAACATTACTTCAAACTACCCTAAAATATAAGCATTATTTGCAATAAGCCAGAAATAAAGCAATAAAACTAAATATCACTATCTTATAAATAACAGTATGTGCCTAGTATAACTACCAGATAAACTTTAATCTTCCTTATGATTCAACACACTGTTTATAATAATACAAACTTGTACCAAAAGTCAAACATTATTTCTATTTATATTTAAATGAAATGAATCATGGATGGACGAAATAATAATTTTAATATGCCTTATAAGTTTACAATATCAATGATATCCAACAATATATATATATATATATATATATATATATATATATATATATATATTGTATATATATATATATATATATATATATATATAACTCAATAATTGATTTATAATTTCAACTAAAAAAATAAAGGTAGTGATAACTCAGCTATATTATTCTGCTAATATCAACATACTCTTATTAACTAAGTCAATTATAATGAGATTAAATACTTAATAATAATAAAAAACAATTAACTCTATTTTCACCAATTCAATGTATTATAAAATCGAATCATCCTATTAAATAATCTTAAGATTTTCAATATCCAATTATAACAATATATAAAATAAATGATAGATTTCAATTTGATGCTTATTCCAACAATTAACAAATCACATTCAATTACTCTTCAGTTTTAAGTTATTAAAACTTTAGATTGTAACTGTCAAAGCATATAAAAGATTGTTAGATTTATTATAATCAAATATTAAAATTTAATATTTAAACTGAATTTATGATCCATATTAATGAACCTTAAATATAATTAAATCACTAATTTAACAGACTAAAATATATTACTATTACCAGCTTTATAACTGAATAAGATTATAATCTTTGTGGTTGTATACTGAGTCAATATAATATTTACTTTAGTCAACAATGATTTAAAATAAATACACAAACATCTAATTGCAATTACCTTTGCTCATATTCAATAATAATCATATTTGTATCTTTATCAATCATCAAATCAATTTATATATGATTTTTACCTTAATATTATTATTTGTTAATAACAAAATAATTACAATAGGCTTCCAATTATTTATTGGATATTTAAGAATGTCAAATCTGTTAATTTATTATTGTATAAAATCTGTACCTGGGCAGATAATAAGCATTAAATTCAATAGAAAAAAATGATATGTAATTATATTTTTTTACCCATCCTATGGTTTTGATTTCTGAATTATTTTTACAACTGTTTCTGATTAATTACATTGTATGATCAATTAGTGAATGTTGTCTCATCCAAATACAATTATCCAATAAATTTGCATTGTAAAATTGAATGACAATCAAGCAAGTGGATTTATTTTAATTTAATTCAAAATTTATTAACAATTGGTATGAATTAAAATCAATATATATATATATATATATACATAGCAAATAAACATTTAAAATATATACCTATGATCCTATTATACTTTATTCAATAGGTTTTCAATTGATCTTAACTTCATATTCAGATGGTGATTGAAGGTCAATTTCCACTTATTGTGTACTAAGTGCAAACACATATGTTTATGTAACACAAAAAAATATTGTAGAATGTTTATATTTTCCAAATATAAGAGAGTTCAAGATATATCTTTTTTCTATATTTCATATCAAAATATAGTTAATTGATATATATATATATATATATATAATGAATGTACTTACTTGTTAATGTAAATTTAAAAAATTAATATTTTAAATTAAAACTATAATTACTATTCAAATCTAAGAAAACATAACGCTCTTGTATTTAGATATATAAATAGATCACTACTTAATGTAAAATTATACCACTATTTATATCAATAAGTAGTACACATATTACATTAAAAGATATATATATATATATATAGATATAAAACAATAATAATGATAAATATAAGCAAATGACCTGAGTAATAGTCTTTAAATATGGTCTTTCTAAAATAGTACCATAGTTCTAGTGTTTATTTTTTAAATCATGATCAGACAATGTTTTATTATTCCAAAAAAGTAGAAATATCATGAAAAGTCATAAAATTGGAAGCACATTTTCTTAATTCCAACATTTTCCAAATATCCAAATTATCATTTCATTTAGCAGATATTTGATTTATATAAAGTTATAAGTGTGCTAATACTAATCTATATACATGATGATGTAATATAGATATCCTTTCATTTAGAAAGTAATCAATTAATAAAACATTACAAGTGAACAGATGCTAGTTTCATTCAATTCTAACCAGCATTTCTCAAATAAAAATGTTATTATATAATAAATAAAATAAATATTTTAGAATTATTATGTATGACAAACATTGATGTTCCACAATACAAATATAAAAAACAAATTCTGTTACAAGTGGTGCTTCAATTCATGATCATTATCAAACCAGGACCATTCTTTCATGGCCCACATATTTATTCTATTGCAAATAGTGCCCATAATGGGATAACAAAGGAAACATCATTGAATAATGAAATATCAACGGAAGTCATATATATGCAAAACTGTGGTTTCACACATTCCTTAATTACCACTGTCAGATAAATTTCACTTTAAAAAAAGAAATGGTTAAAAAGCATAATGATATCTTTAATGATAAAACACTTATTAAAGTATTTTTTTAATAATAAGCTTCATTAATATAGTCTTACTTATCATTTGATAATTTTTAAATGATATGAGAAACTTTTTTTTTAAAAAAAAGTAACAATATTAATTTGTTTTCTTAAATTGTGAGAAAGAGTTTATCTTTAACCACTTTATGACTGCATGCTTTAATAATTTAAAATATGTATCGTATCTGTTAATCACAATCTTAAGGTGGTGGTGGTGGGTAAATTATAAAAATGTATGATGGAATATTAGATTGCAGGTTCTAAATTAGAATTATAATTTTTATTTTATCCACCTCAATGAGTTAATGCATATTTCAATAAATTTTTATTATTATTATTATTAACCTAAATACTTTGTTTTGTTAATTTGCATCAATCATTATAAAATTATAGTATTACACAATTTATTTTACAATTAAGATAATTCACTGTACATCCCATACTATACTTTATTGTCAAGTAAGTCATCATTTACTGAATTGTATCTTCTTTCCAAGCCAGATACTCATCCTCTAAATCATTAGTGCCTTACAAATTTATGAGTCCATTATAAATATAAATTTAAACTTCCATAGAGCTATTTGTGAATCAACATATTTATTTGTCTATTTTTAGTTATATATTTTAGTTGCCTAAGTACAACATTTATGCAATATATTTTAGAGTGCCCAAATATTTAAGGCATAAGTGGAGAAAACCACTTTGTTCATGATTTTATTTATTATATGTGGTTTCCCAAGTCTATGAAGTACCTGCAGGCCAGCTGGCCCTGCACAGTTATAATATTTTTGTTACATTCATGATTACCCAAATCTGCAAGCTATTCAATGAATGCCACTTATTTTAGCTTTATATTTTGGCAGTCTTTATTAGTTTTCCTTTGAATTTTGGCTCAGCTAACAAAAAAAATTGCTATTTATGAAACAACGTTGCTTCATTAGAATTGTTTATATGTTTTATAATATTTTTTGTCACAATATATATATAATATTTTATATACAGGATATATATAATGTTTTATACAGGAAGTGTATATATATATATATAATGTTAAATACAATCGTTTACCTCAGGATATATATAATGTTTTATACAGGAAGTGTATATATATATATATAATGTTAAATACAATCGTTTACCTCAGTTATGGTTAGTGAACTATACAAGTCTAATCCTAAGTGAAATAGCTAATGTTTGGAAAGGAAATGCTGTGACTTTCCTTTAAGATCTGACCCTTCCAGCCTATAGAAGATTTGCCTCATTTGCAGGTACAGTGATGACTATATGTAGAAACTTTCTGCTCAAAGTTTGAGTATGCCTCCAGCAGTCTACAATATTATAGACATTGTATGTATAATTATTCTAATTTTGACAATTGTTTAATTTTAGAAAGTTATTATTTCATCTGTTTTTCTTTCAAATGGACTTCAGTATATAGCAAGATCTCCTTTCCTTAATGACAATTATCAGATTTATTGATCTATCTTTTCAATAGACCTGTTTATGTTACTGGCTATTTATTTTCTTTTATTGTTTTGGTCAGTATTTTTGTAAGTTCAGAGTCTATTCTGTCAACTGCACCTGATGTTTTGTGTTTGGTCAGGCTTATAGGTTCGTTCCAAACCAACAGTTACAAAAAGAACAACTACTCAGCAATTAATATGTACAATTTATTAGTACTCAAAAATATACACACTTGTTAGTTAAACAATAATATACATATATGGCTTATACAAGATAATGCTGAGGTAGTTGTACCGAGTAATGGAACTCACTTCCAGCTAATGATTACTCTGCCTCATGAGCTCTGGTAAGACACTTCCAGCTATGTATTTAGCTTGCCTTAAGTCGAATGTGGATATAGCAGTTTCCAGTCCATAAGTGAACTTGCCTCAATGCATTGACATCACAATAATGAGAAGAGATACTACCCTTGCTGATGGCAGAGGGTTTAATGGAGAGCATGATCAGTTGTTCAGGTTGATAGAAGTAATTGTTCTCTGCCTTGCCTCCAAAAGGCTGACTATTTAATGGCAGATCCTCTACCTTACTGGAAACATGTGGATTTGGTACACAAACCTGTGAAGGATTTAATCCCTTTGGGTAGCAACTGGGTGCTAGCCAATCAGGTAAGGAATCTGGAATAGTTTACTTCTGATGTCAGGGTCAGATGTGACACTATTATTTGAGGGTAAACTTCTGCTGAGTTAGCATGAGTTCACAACATTCTTCTTCCAGGCAAATAGATGAATCAAATAAGGAAGTTTTCAGGGTGATGTGGAAAAGAAAGACGAGGGATTAGATAAACTGTAGTAAACTTGGAGAGATATTTAGCTCATTGTTCATCAATAATGATTGAAAATAATAATGATGATATATGGTACATGTATACACAGTATAACTCCAAACCCTGTTCACAAATGTTTCTATATACGCAATTTGCATTACTGATAAGCAATAAATTTATTTTGTAAAATTAGTTTAATTATAAAATAATTTGGCATAATAAATTGATTTTAAATTATTTTTATTTAAAAAGCCAATTTATAAATATTAGTTGTGAAATATTATTATTAAATGTGCTTTATAGTTAACAGCCTGCAAGCCAAGGTTTCACTTTTTAATTTATTTACCTTTCTGTCCCTCCATAACTAATTAATATCCTTGACAGATGTATAAACATACTTTATTTACTTTTAGAAAACTGTTTATTTACATTTTTTAGTTTTAAATAATGCTTTCTCTGCCTCTTTTTCCATTGAAAAATATTGGTTTTACGAAATTTCTGAAGAAAATGAGAGAAAATAAAAAAAGATAGATTTGATAGACACTTGATTGGCTTCGACTATAAAGTATATTTTTGCACATTTAAGGAAATGTGTTTTTATTAATGCATTTGCTATTGTACTATTTGGGACAATAGTAGGGTAGTGAATCCAAAGGCTAAAGATATCTGAATCAATTATCAGTTCAGTAAAGTTTTAAAAAAATCTCATTTGATCATTATAATATATTGCTGCATTCAACTTCCTACTTGATGTTCAAACATCACGTGATCTCCAGATCAATTGCGCATATGATTATATCTAACACATATTTGTTTGAGAATGATTATATCATTATACCAACTTTGAAAATAATGAAGCTTTATTTAAAAAAAAACAATGAGTATAAATGAATACAGAAAGGGAAAGAAATAAAAAATATTAAAATCCTGCCTTGCAAATATAAGCAACAACATAAAAATAAATTCGTAATTTCGAAGTACAACATGCATTAAAAGAAATAGTATAAGAATGTGAAGAAGGAAATTAGAAGATTTGTGAAGCAAATTCTGAAAATCACTGATTGTGATAGTATTTGTAAAAAAAATTGATAGCAATTAAATGATGATGAGAGAAATATTGAAGAGCAAAAATAATCCTCCCTTGTGAATTAAGATCAGCATTCAATAAAAAATTGAATTTGTGCTCTATATAAGATTTGAAATATGTAATAATAATACATCAAGTTTTTGGAAACAACTTTAGCAGTTAAGAAGTTATAATTATACCAAAAACAAAAATCACTACAAAAAATAATATCTTCCATTATTTTATGGAGCATTTTGAATTCAAAAAGTTTAATTTGATGTGGTGGAACTTCATTTTTAGAAAGAAGTCAATTTCAGACGAACTAAATTAACAATTCCACAATGAATAACTTTTTGAAATTTAGAAATTAATTAGAAATGGATCTGAATAAACAGAAATATTTTAATAAATGACAGAGTTGAAGATTTACAGCATATCACAAAACCTCAAGGCATTATATATGTTGTTGTTTGATTAGTCAAAATAATCTTGTTTCTCAGTATGTTACTCAAACAATTATAAAACTATTTAAAGCAGTTCATTATTCTCCATCAAAATCAACTGCAGAAATTTTGTTGCATGCTTTTGGATGTCCTAAATTGAACCATGACATATCTTTTGATGGTTAACTTTAATTTTGGAAATAGTTAAAAAGCACTGAAAGCTAAATCAGGACATAAGGAGCATTCTCAAGTACAATAATGCTTTTTTTGCCCAAAAAATTATGCACAATCTTGGAATTGTACATGTATTATTGAGCAATCACAAGAGCTTTGCTCACAATATTCAGATTACTTGCACAAAATTTTGGCCCACAAACAATTTAAAACACCCAAATAATAGTTAGCATTTATTAGCTGATATTTAGAAACATATTTGTGATGGATAATGCTTTTAGAATTAAAAAATAGTGAGCAATACCTTGATTCAGTTTTTTTTTTTTTTTGCATTAACAATTTATTTGGTTTCCTTTTTTCTGACTATCTCAATTTCACAATTTAACACTTTTTTGATGACATGTGGAATCACTTGATTTCATAAGCCATTAAAATGTTTGACAAGACTCCTAGATCTAAAATTATGATTGCTTATATGCTTTGAAGAACTTCATTCTGGTGATCTTTAGATCAAATGTCAATAAATGAAACACAAATCTTGTCACCTCTTCTACTTTTCAAATATTCCATTGAAAGACAATGGGTTGAGATTTTGTGAATTTCTGCATGTTTTCTTTGTTTCCAGTTATTTTTTATGCAAATAGTCATGGATCCGCTTCAAAACTTTCCATGCTATTACAAATTCTTGATAATCACTTTAAATGTTCCTATAACCCATTGTTTCACTGCCATATACAGTTTGAATAATTTTAAATATTTCAGTAGCATTTTTTCTCTCCAATTGTTATTGTATTACTACATTATGGAATTTTTAAAGAGATATGGTGAACACTATCATATTTCGAGTTGTAACTCCCGATCCAAACATCCTAATGCGTTAAAGTTTTTATGCTGAGTAGCTAAACTATGTTGCCATATAATATGCAGGATGATTTAGGGATGGAACTGTAAGCAGCTTGTAAGAACCAGTTACCTTTTCACTGAGACACTGTGTAAATAATATGCATATATTATTCTTTTCAATTTGATAAAAAATATAAAATAAGTAAAAAAAAACAACTATGTAACCATTTTGTATATTTAAATGCTTAAGCATAAGAAACTTATTAAAGAATTATTTATTGAAACTTAACTGAAGGTTTTGAAAGTAAATAATTGTAAACACAGTCTCAAAATTTTAATTAGTCATTCATTAGACTAGAGATTGTCCATTCAATGAATAATATTTTTGTAATATAATTTTCACTATACTACTCTCATGCAAGGTAAGGACTAATTCCTATCCACTTTAAACACCTTGTGGAGAGGATCCTATCTTTTTCACATGCCTTTGGTCATATATGTATAATTATGCCCCTTCATAAGGTGTTAAAATTGGATTGAAACCATTCTGTACCTTGCATGAGAGTAGGTAGTGAAAATTATATTAAAAAAAATATTACTCATTAACTGTCTCAAAATGTTTTGACTGAGGAGATTCAAAAATGAAAAGTTATGTTTGAACATTTTTATCAGAGCAATAGTTTCAAGAGTCGTGTGACTTTTAAAATATGAAAAAAAATGAAAATAGATTTCTTTTATATAACCTTGATAGGGCAATAAGGTAATAAAAGAAGAATCAGTCTTAATACATTTTGAGAGGATATTCTGAATATTAGTAATGTCCAGCAGGCAAGACAATGATGGAATTTATATGGGAACTTAAGGAAATATTAAAATATGAGCTTAAAAAAAGATAAAACTCTCCATACAGTAGTTCCACTCAGTGTAAGCCAGAATAATCAATGGATGCCAGAAATCATGTGCATAAAATCCCTATCTAGTGCCTACTCATCCAAGATTAAAAGTATTATTGTGTTTTCAATTTTATTCTCAGTTTTGTAGTTAAGTAGAGATAAAATATGGCTGCTGGAGGGTTGCATTAGATCATAAGATCTAGGTGCAGTGCTCTCAGATCCAAGGCTTTTCACTGACAAAGGCCACAAGCTAGAAACTAGTCTGAGAATATTGGATGAGTATTCACGAGATAGGGATTTTATTCACAAGCCTTCTGGCATACATTGATTACTCTGGCTTGCATGGAGTGACACTACTGTATGGAGAATTTTGCCTGTTTTAATAACAGTTATGAGCAAGCATAAGAAATAGTGATCATGTGATGTTTAGTAAAATATGAGTTTCCAAAACAATAGCTAACTAACACAGAGACTAAAAATCTTTTCTAGTATTAAAAATGAAAAATTCATGTTAAATAGAAGAGTAGCCATAATGTGGAAATGGATTGAGAATGTAAAAAATAGCAAAGGGTAAAGTTGAAAAAAAAATTAAATAACAAATGACTGATTAACAAAGAACCAAAAAGAGAAGTACTAATAGTAAAAGATTACTGAATGTTTGGTTGAAACAGATAATAGTTTGGATGTTTTTTTTTCATTTAATTTTTGACTAATACATTGTATATTTAACAAAGATTTGATTTTGAATTTTAGATTTAATAATTGGTATGAGTGTAAAAATCTTACAACCATTAACATAATTTAGATATACCATTGATATATTTAATAAGATTATTGGTCATGAAGCAAAAATTAATCTCATAAGAAATATAAATGTAAGGTTAATGATCCCAGTCAGGAGAGTTTTTATTTGTTGTGAAAAGTAGTCAATAGAAATCTTGAATCAGACAATGAAGAGAATAGATGCACAAACAGACAATGAAGTAAAATAACATTTAAGATGTTATTTGGATTAGTTCAAGAAGTCCAGAAATGTGAGAAACGATCAGGAAAATGATCTTCAGCTTTCTTTCCATAGCATCAATGTGGCTGAAATTCTTGGATGTTGTGTATGTTAAAAAATCTTCAAAGAAAATAATTTGAGATAAAATATTATTGGAGTAGATGAAATTAATTGGGAAGCGGAGGAGCAAAGATAGATAATCACTGCTATTAGAGAAGCAAAAGAGACAACAAATTTTGCTTACAGTATTTATTTACATAAATGTTAAGAAGCCTGCCCATTAAAGTATGAAGATTGGCTATCTTAATATAAGCTGAACTTTGATTGTATATATGTGTGTGGAGATGATAATCTGGACCAACTGACAAGTGCTGGTTTAGCACAAAATACATATATTGGTGATTATTTATCTTTTTGACATAATGTGTGATCAAGTGTATCAGCGGTATGAGATAGCATGGTTGGCGGAGGGTCATGTGAAAGTCTGAGTTCAAACCCTATATATAAATTTTAAAAATTAAAGTTCTTTTTTAATTTTTACCTGATCTGTACTCACCGTAGGAAAAAGCATTTCAGAAAATCCTTGTTATGAAGCAGTGATGAGAAGACATCAAAGTCAAATAATACTAGGTGGAATTGATTTACTGTTTTTCATTTTTCGTTGTTTTTATTCTCTAACTAAAAATAGTTAATATTCTTAGGCTGACCAATATTTAGATCATATCTGGGTTACTTATCAGTTACCTAGGAAAAAAAAATTTAGGCATGGCTAGTAAATGCATTAACTACTTACTATATTATAAAGCGCATGTATATACATACATACATACCCACACAGTATTTATAAATAATACATTTGCTTGAAAAAGCAATTCTAATCGCTTTTCTATCACAGAATTTAATTTTTTTTTGCTTTTAGTAATGTATATAATTGTACACACAATTAATGATCATGTGATGTTTGATGGTTAAATATTTAATTGTACCTATTAGTCAGTTTATTTTTAATATAACACCGGGATTTTAAAGTTTGTTTATAATTAATTAACTTGTCAGGCAAATGGGCGACATAATTATATATTGTTTATTATTTTATATACATAACTATTTTAAAGTTCAGCTCTGATCTTCCGTCAGGTGCAAATGCTTAAAGTATTTCCAATGATAAAACACTATCATATCTTTGGATATGTTTTAAATGTAAATAAATACTCCTATAAAGTAAATATTCGTATAAAAGAAGTAAATAATTTCAGTAATATTTCATGATAAATTTATATTAATGTTATAAAATAGTAAGTGCACATGACTAAATAAGCTGGAATTTTTTTTTTGTTATCATAAATAGATATATGTAATGATAATGTAAACTACGCTTCAAGGGGTCATAAAATGCAATTATATTTTTTTTAAGTCATCAACACTTATATAAAACGATTCAGATGGCATGAGATTTCCTTGATGCTGCAACTAAAAATAAATAGATGCCCATTTGATGATTAGTATTGGATGACAAGCAGGGTTGGATGTAAATCACCTTTAGAAAAAGTCTGTATCCCAAGATTTCTGAATTTCAATCCAAAATATGAGTGTGATAAGAGAATACATTAACTATGTGACAATAATAAATATATATATATATACGTATATATATATATAATCTAAAACTAAATAAAATTTCTTGACAACTGCCAAATCCCCAGCGCTCATTACAACAATTAACTGACAGCCAATCAGATGTCATGGATAGCTGCCCAAATGACTTCCAAACCCAAACACACAACAAAGATTTTATGAGGAAAGGGTGGCCACTCTTTTCTCTACTTTTCTTTCTATGTATCTAAGCCAGTCATAAGCATTTAGGTTTGAAAGCTTGAAACTTTAAATATCTTCACAAGTAACTCCCTGAGTCTAAATCATAAACGTACGTGAAATCCTATGATTTACTACGAAGTAGTTTTTAGAATACATAACAAGCAGTAAAGTATTATTTAATAACGTTTAACATAAAAAAAGAAAAAGGAAAGTGTAGCTTAAAGCTCCTATATGGCAAAGATTTCAACAGTTCCTTCTTATCATTAGGAGTATTATTATTCATTAAGTTTGTTAACAACCAAATCATGTGAATTTGAATATTTTCTTTTCTTGTTTTATCTTCTAAGAGAATTAGATATCTATTTACTGATCAATATTGAGTAATTAATCAGTTTGGCTATAAATGGGGTACCTATAAAAAATATTTTGACTGATTGAAACCAAAAGCTAGACATGAGCATAGTAGTAGATAGATTGCTATTCTAAGTAAATGAGTTAAAATTTTTGAAATAAAGTTCAATATTCTATAAAAATACCCTAACTATAATATCAATATTTAATTTAGTATTGATGACATTATTAAAGTTAAAATCCAACAAAAGAAAATCTCTTTGTAATCATTTACTTTTTATTTTAACTTTTACCTCTAAATCATTCTATCTTTACATACTTTTATCTATTCATTTAGATTTGGATAAGGTATTGTGATCTTAAAAATAGAAAGACTGCAGCTCCTGGTGAAATACTTGGAAATTTTTTAAAATTGTAATGAAAATATGTTAGCTGTCAAGCGTTGTTAGCCGAGAGGTCATCGCAGCCGCCTTGCAAGCAAGTAGTTGGTTGCAGACGGTTGTGGGTTCACGTCCCGGCCGATGCTATGACATATGAAAAAAAAAAAAATGTTAGCTTCAAAAATATTGGGACTTTTTTAAAAATTTATGGATTTATGAAGTTATGTCATCTGATCTTAATAATGTTTTTTTTTTTTTTTGTTAACCATTTTTAAAATTAAAAGGATAGAGAAGATTGTGTAATTATCATGAAATATCACTTGTTTTGCAATACAACAAAATTATTTTCAAGGGTTTAGTTGAATAGGTTCTTTTAGTTATAGGAGACTCAATGTCATTTTAAAGAATCAATATGCTTTATAGACATAGTTTTTATTTCTAGGAAAATGTAAGAAAAGCATTATAAACATAGGAATGGTTACTAATTTATAAATATATGATATTTTTTTTTTATGTGTTAGTGAAGCTGTAATTATACATGCTATAGTTGTACTTAAATATAAAATATTCAGCCTGTATTCTGCCCATCCCTCTTCTGCATATTCAAATGGGCTTAAGATCCTACATATGAGGAGTTAAAGCAATTACAGTCTACATGGGTATGACAAAAAAACAAGCAAACAAGGTTTTGAACATGCCATCATCAGATTTTCAATGATATGGACAGCTGAAGGGTTGGAGACTGAAGACGATTGAAACCTGTCCATTAAAGCTTAAAGATTTGCTATCTTACTATAAACCAAACACTGATTATATATATATGTTTGGGAAATGATGATCTGGACTGACTGATGAATGCTGGTTCAGCACAAAATATGAATATAGGAGATTATTTGTCTTTTCCACATGTATGTAGTCACATGTATCAGTTATATAAGATGGGAGATGCTTAATGGGAGCTTGAAAGTTGGATTCAAATCCCCTCTAGTTACATCTATCTTAATGTATATATACCACGCTTGTATTTAAATATTATATATTCAGCCTGTATTCTGCTCATCTCTCTTCCATGTATTTAAATAGAGTTAAGGTCCTACATATGAGGAGTTAGAATGACTTACAGTCAACATGGTATGCCTACAGAATTAGCAAATAAGGGTTTTGAATATGTCATCATCAGATTTTCAATGATATGGATAGCTTGAAGAGTTGGAAGTGAAGAAAATTGAGGCCTGTTCATTAAAGTTTGAAGATTTGATATCTTAGTATAAACTGAGCACTGATTATATATATATGTTTGCGAGATGATGATCTGGGCCAGCTGATGTGTGTTGGTTCAGCATAAAATACATATATTGAAGATGTTTTCACATTTAAGTGGTCATTTGTGTTGTTTGTATATGATGGCGTCAAAGACTAAAGAGAGTTTGATAATCTGGGTTCAAATCTCCTCTAATTATACATATAGAGAGAGAGATCGTATCTGTGTTTGTTAGCAGCAATTAGTTGTGAAATTTTTAATTTTTAAGTTTTGAATTGGTTTAATTTATATATATTATTATTATTATTTAGTAGTAATAATTTTTAACAATTGTTTTGCATAGGTTAGTTTTTTATATGATTGTGTTTCATCTAATTTATAAAATTTATTCTATAGATTAGATAAGAAAAATTCTGGTGTAATTTCAGTTTTAAAACACAAAGTTGGTATTATTTACTTGTTTTAAAAAATTATATAAATTATTTTAATTGTTTTATATTAAAAGTTATAAGAAATAAAATTTAAAAAGTATGTTACTAAAAAAAAATGTATTTTATTCAAATTAAAATTAAATATCTTTGGGACCGCATCATTTTTGATTACCTTTATTTAATAAATTTTCCAATGAAATGTCTGTCTATAAACTGTACAATGATGGATTTGAGCATTCAAAGTCTCTGATTGAAGCTCAATCCTATCATTCTTCCAAATAATAAACCAACACTACATTAGTTACAAATTTTGCTTCATTCATTTAATACTTTACTTTTTTAAATTGTTCTATGAAAGTAACTGTTTTGTAAGATTTTCTTTAGGTTATTTTTGAGTTCCAGATTAATATATATATATTTGATATTACAAAAAAAAAAAAAAAAACCTGGTCATTTTTTTTTTTTAAATATTATTGTTCATTTTAATAATTTACTTATATGTTTATATTATTTTTATATGATTCATTTTATCTAGAGTACAATAATAAGCTTCATGATCTTCGTGATAGGTGGCACTTATTGAAAAGTTGCATTCACTTTTAAACTGTAAGCTTATTTTTCATCACTACTACAATATTACTACCTGGAAATTAAAAGCTGCATTTATACAGTAGCATAAATGTACTCCAGCAAAGGAATGATGTATAATGTTAAATAGAAAAATAGAAAACAGGTTAGGCTTTTGGACATCTTGGGATAACTATGCTCACCTATTCTAAAATGTTCAAAATTCTTCCATTCTTACTGCATCACTTCTGTTAAATTTTTACAAATAAACCATCTTTTACATCTGAAGAGGACTGCTATTCAGTCAAAACTTGTATTTTAAATAAAATCATTATGAAAAATGCATTGTGGTAAGTATGGTTTATTGGAAAAGATAGGATAAGTTAATGAAACCCCATTATTACATATAAAATAAATATCTAACTGTAGAAATAGTCCATGTTGTATACATTATTATAATTAAATTAATTTATATTATGTCATATTTTTCATTATAACCCTGCTACAAGATAAAACCTCATTAGAAATATAAAATTGATATCTAATTATTTTTCTACACTTTTTTGTAAAGTCATAGTGGTGTTAAATTAAAACCAGCATAATCTAAAAAAAATTATAGTTTAGTCTTTTCCATATAAAAACAAACTTATTTGAAACTATATTAAAGGCTAAATTTTACTTATAGAATTATAAATGATTTTATCTACTCTATTCGTTTTGACTGTTGAGATTATACATCATTTATTGTTTTTCACTTTATAATCCATAAATAATATTCAAAATTAAAATGTTCAAATTTATTATTCTTTAATTATTATAAAAATATATATCTATATAATTTTATGACTTTATTCCATTTATTAATCTTGAATTTCTTTATTTCCTCAAATTGTATTACTGCATTCTTCTGTTATAGCATTGGCCATATCATCAACTTATGTAACTTATTACAATAAAACTAATATTTGATATAAACTGGTATACAAAGACTAAAACAAGTGAAGAAGAGATACAAGACAGATCAGTTTTTTGATACAATGGTGAATATGCCGTTAAGAAGACTAAAACAAACCAAATAGATAAAAAGAATTATTTGCCTGCACACAGACTACATAAAATCTTGAAATACAAATAAGTTTATTGCAGGTAAAACCTTAGAGACTATTTCTGCTTTCCTTGGTTATGCAGAAGGTAGTATTAACCAAGAGGTCATTATAAACATTCTGAAGATTCCTCTTCAAAAATTAGACATAGTATCATCAACAATTTTAAGAAACTCTCACATGTGTATTGCTCAGATTAACAATTTAATGCCAATTATGTAAACATAAGGTGTTTGTAATATAATAATAGTAATGATAAAAGAATTTATTAAAGTTTATTTAGCTATTCTAAATATTTTGATAATAAATGAAACTTATGAAGTGGCAAAGATAGGTAAATTACTTTGAATGATGTTTGAATTATTTTTTATTGCCATTTTTTTATCCTCTAGGCACCTTTGCCTACTCAATAGGTAGAAACATTAACATATTTGAAACTTAGGCAATGACTTATCATTGTTGTCTATTTATAAATATAGTTCATAAACAGAAAAAAATATTTTTTTCATATCTGTAATAGACTATGTATCATTTAATAGTTTCAGCAAGCAGTCTTTTTTATTTGCTCTTTGAACTTCTAACACTATTAAAACAGGCAAAAACTCACTATACATATTGCCACACAGCAAGCTAGAGTAATCAATGAATACCAGAAGGCTTGTGCATAAAATCCCCATCTAGTGCCTACTTATCTAGTCTGGGGATATTGGATGAGTAGGCACTAGATGGGGATTTTATGCATAAGCCTTTTGGCATCCATTTATTACTCTAGCTTACTGTGCAGCAATATATATTGTGAGTTTTCTGTCTTAATAACAGTTATAAGCAAACATAAGAAATGGTGGTCGTGTGATGTTTATTAACTTCTAATGTTATCAAAAATTTAACACCCACATTACTCTCAAGTTTAAAATAATGATACATTCATAGAAAACAGAATTAAGTGTGCTAGTTTCAAAATAATGAATTCTCTTCATAGAATAACAGTGGTAGAGTAGCAAGCTCCAAGCTTCAGCTCCATGGATTGTAGCTTAGCTTATTATTTCCAGTGCTCAAATCTCTTAAAAATTTTAAGTAATACAATGATTTGGTTACTTTTTTGTTATAATAATCAAAGTTACTGAAAAAAAGAATTTGTAAATAATTATCATGAAAATAATAATACTATAATTTGTACTATCTTATGTTATTTCAATTAAATATTTATTCAATAAAATCTCATTTTGCAGTTATTAGGATCATGTTTAAGAAAGACTCAAGTTCACATCTGTGTTGAGTAAAATATGAAAAAGATCCAATCAAGCTTAGAATATCTTTTATCAGGTAGATGTCCATAGCCTATCCAATTAGCTATACAATATTGATTTTCAAAGCCTGGAAGATAATATCTTTGCCTTCACTATTCCTCTATGAGAAGTTATTGAAAAGACATTAACCCTGAAGTGCACTATTTAAGATTATTTTGTTTTCATCTATGTGTTTATTCAGATGTTGTTTTTATATTCTGAACTGATTCCATAGATATTATATATTATATAGAAAGTAACTTTTAAAAATGTTAGTGAAATTATGTAGCCCTTTATACAAGTTAACAATTTTAAAAGAGAAAACCCTCTTCGTTAGGATAGTCAAATATCATTGGTGAGTTTTATGACCTTCTGTTATATTTTCTTTTCATAACTAAATGTCCATTGATCAATAAATATTGGATAACTTGCATTCTTATTACTTGAAAGTTTTTTAGCTATTGAAAAACAAATTATAATTATGCTCTAGACTTCAACTGCAAATTATAAACATGACATATTGATATATATTCTATTATTCCACAAGAAGAGAATTAGTCTTATGTAGTGAAGTATTAGATATCAAACACCTTAAATAAAATACTAACAATTAATAATGTTATATTAAAAATAAATAATTAAGTTTTATTGGCTATAAAACCTTAAAAAAAATTTTTTTTTAACTGAAGGTTTATATTTTTTAATAGTCACAACACTAATTTATTTATATATATAAAAATCATTTTGAAAAAATATTTTTCTCACTGCTATCCCAACTTCTGAACATATAAAAAATATTTATAATTGCATTCATTTCTCAGAATGTCAAAAATGATGATTGTACAATTCCAATAGATCTAATACTTTGACAATATCCATTGTTTTAGTTTTTATTTGCAATGATATTATCATCCATGCTCTTTTTTTGTGATTTGCAGTGATGCCTTGGAGCAGTCAGATGAAGATAAATCAGAAATATTTGCTCATTCTTTGTTGATTATTTGCTACTGTGTTGGAACGACTGTTGAGATTAAGTTTTTAAGATTCTGACAGATTTAAGAAATTTATTGAATGATATATATATATATGTTTAAATTTTAAAATGAAAAGAAAGTATCTCTGCCATGTAAGTTTGCTGCATTGAAAAAACATTGTTTACATTAAGATCTGAATTGAATAAACCTTGACAATATCATTGAATAAACTTTTCAATTGTATAATCATTAACAGTGTGTAGAGATTTGATACTTCAAATTTTGCATTCATATTGCTAAGCTAAGAAAATCTTTAAAAAAAGTTTAGATAATAATCAAGCAAATTACTTATGTGTTGTTTTCACTAATCTAATCTGAAATCAATCCAGATAACTGGCTAACATATGTAGATAAATAGATATTTAGCTTTTTTTAAATTAAAGGATGAGAAAGGGAAAAACATTCAACTCTAATCATCCAGGCAATTGGCAAAACAGATGAAGTAATAAACTATTTCCTTCTGTTTTTTTGTTTCAGGAGTATATTGAAGAAGTTTTTATCATACTAAACTATATCTATTTTTTGTTATTATATATTTTATCTGACAATAACAACCATGTTTATAAATCTATATTTCTAATCTGAAGTCTGTATTTTATACATTTATATTGTAAATTACTTTCAAATAAGCAATCAGACATTTAATATTTAATGGGTGTTTTTTACATTTTATTCTATCCCAATTTTTTTTTTCTCCAATGATGAAATGTTTATTCATCAAAAAAAAAAAAACAGATACAATAAAATAAATGAAATTTCAGAAGCAACATGGTAAGAGGGGAAGGATACATGTAAAAAGGGAATGGGAAGTGGGGAGGGAAAATGGTGTGGAGTCCAGGCAGGTCAGAAATGCATGTCTTCGTGATTGAGTCCTATGACAGAGGCTGAGAGAAAGGGAATTAGAGAATTGTCCAAGTGTCTGTGAGGAGTGGAGGTGAGGCTAGTTTGATATCTTGGGTTTTGAGAGCATGAATTAGGTCCAAGAGCTTTTGATTGTCTGAATGTACTCTCTGGTCAAAGACAAGAGCAACCAGAGAGCATAGATGAGAAAAACTGATAGTCTAATAGCTGCAAAGACCCCTGTTTCTATGGATTCTTGGAGATTGAAGATGGTATTTCTGTGCAAGGAAAGGCAGGAGTTGATGACATTTCTCAAATCAAGCAGAAAATGACATTTAAGTAGGAAGTGCTGGAGGGTTTCATTGTCAGTTTTACAGAGCTGGCATATGGGAGAGATCTTGGTGAACCCCCTACGATTGACCAAAAATTGATTTGTGGGAAGGGAGTGAAGTTTGATTTTAAGGAGAAAATCGAGGAATTTTGCCTCAAGGGACCATCTTTATTATGTTTAATATTCATTTAATAATAATCAACCTATTAACAATGAAAATAATCAATACTTTTAATACCTTCAAATTAATTATCGCACCTTTGCAATCATTTCAGGTCAATTATGCGATTATCTGTTATTAAATCAATAGAAAAAAAATCAAGTTCGACATTTCTTAAATTATACTTACCATCAATATTAATTATAGCATTTATTTGACTTAAATATATATATAAAACCGTGTGTTCAATAAAATAAAATTTTTGATATAATTCACCTGTCACGAGTGACCCCGTCAGAACTGAGAATTGACATGAATTTAAATTGTCATATAAGAAGAAAAACTGCATTTTGTTTAGTGGGGATATTATTTATTAGACAAGTTATAGTGACATTTTTTTATTTATTGTATTTGCGTAGCTAGCTTTAAATCATATTTATATATATTTAAAAAAGTGGGAGGGATGCCATTATTTTAAATAGTATTATTTTATACGTGGAAACTTCCATTTAACACTATCATATTTCAAAAATAAAAAATGAATAAAGACATTAGAAAAAGGCATATATTGACCTTTAGCTAAGATTAAAGTCTGTATTTACTTAATAATAATAGAACAATCTCAAGTAATAATGTTATATTTATTTTAAAATACAGTAGTAATCATTAAGATGGTAGATTAAATAATGACAATATAATTTTATTAGCATCACAAACATAAATTATATACCATATTTACAGACAACAACCTGAGAATGTTTGATCAATTTTTTAAACTAGTACTAGCCTTCGTATTGATTTATTTCTTTAAAATGATTATGCAAGATTATACAATAGAAGATTAAACTACTTTGTAGCTTACTATCGCATTACACAAATAACTTTGAAAGGATACACCATTTTCACATATAGTTAGTTGTGAAGTAAATAATATTAAGTGTTTGCAAGGTTTGTATATATCACACTAATTTTTATTATCGAAAACTGTATGTTTATGTTAATGAACTATGTGTTATTTCATGCTGAAAATTCAACTATGGGTATTACAAAATTGTAGCACTTTCAAACATTTATTGGCATAATGTTATAAAAATTTTATGAAAAAATGGAATTAATATTTTTAATATCAGCAGGTATATATGGTCAATAATCAATTCAGTAATAGATTAATAAAAACATGAAAACATTTTCAACTTTGAAGCTTAATAGTTGGTAAATCAATGTTCCAGATACTTTCGCATTTTATTTCCTGTATTTGGATTAATGTCTTTATTGGATTTTTGAAAATGAAGTTTTATGGGATAAATGTTTTATTAAATTATAATATTTTTTGTTATATAAATATAAAAATTACTTCTATCATTTAATTATAAGATGTGATGTGATGCACTGTGACTTTTTCTTATATGGAATCAGGAATCTTTCAGTAATTTCCCCCAGAGAAACCTGTTAGCCACTTTGACTTCCATTTCCATTCCCCACTCTAAGTTTTCCCATATTCTTTTCTATCCTGCTCCATTCTATTTCCACAACATAATCTTTGTCAACTCCATGGCCTTTAATCTACCCCCCCCTTATCTTTTCCCAAACCGAGCATAAAAACCAATACATCACCTTCTGTATAATCACTTTGTTTATATTTATTTTTCCATAACTTTATTATATGTACCCTTTCTGCTTTCAGGCATTTACATTCAATTGACAGATGCCTAATATTTTCTATGCCTTCCTTACACAACTTGCAAACTAAATCACCCATATTTTTCCATTTATGTGTATATTCCCTTGTTGCTAAAGATTCTGTTTGAGCCTTAAACAATAAACTACTTTCTTTGCTATTATCATAAATTAACTCACACCCAATATTCTGTTTACTTCTATAAATATTTATATATTTTACTGTTATCATGCTGTTCAAAGTTAAATAATGATTTAATTTATTGATATAAAAAAGTAGAATACTTTTATTCATTAGCAGAAAAATAAATTTACTAATTACAAGACTTTGAATGCAGGACAGTCATATGAAGTTTAGAATAATGCATGTATATTTCATTATAAAATATTTCAAATACCGTGTAACATGTGATTCATTTTCAAGTTACTTAAAATTTTATATAATGCAGTATTTGTTTAAATTAGGAAATGCTTGAAGCAGAATTTTCCTGTATTTCAGTCATGAACTATTAAAATGCTGTAATGAAATGCATTAATTGAATCCATCTAAATAAAATATCATTCTATACTCTGTTTTTGCCATGATATTACATATTCTTTCAATACATTCTTATATCATTTTATAATTAAATTCACAGCTGGTTTAATTTTATCATACAGCAGCATACCACAGCTCTCTTTCCTGATAATGTAAATTCTTACTCCTTCTTAATTCGTTGTGATGATGGAATATTAAATTGAACTAGCCTATAGGTTATCAATAAAATTCAATAATTCTATTCAACATTTTCATATGAATTTTTCTATATCAAAATCACCAGATACATTTTTTGGCTTCTTATTTTTATTACTTTTAATGCTAATTTTTCAATCAATCTAGATACAATTTTTAATCATTTTTCCTGAATGTGTTGTGATGATGGTATTTTAGTATATTGGACTATTTCCATCATCTGATAGCAAATATTGACTGTCTTTAGAAAAATTTAGATACAGTTACTTTTTTCAAAAGTCATTCAAAACCTGCTATCAGATGATGAAAATAGTCCAATATATAAATACAATTATTAATCATGATTAATATTTTATAGTATTTTATCTATTCAATTAATACACGTATATTATACTCATAACTCATTACAACAAATCCATTAAAAACTTTTTATTCACATGTTTAATTGTGCAAATTGATACAATTTAATTGTTTTAAATAATTTTCAAGGGCAATAAACTATATGTTTGATTAAGCTATATATGCATGTAAACAATGAGGATTGCCAATTCCTCAACAAGCTTTGTGTTAAACGCTTAGCCAGAGAAAGCATTTAAAATATCTCTGTCAGGAACCCCTTCCCAAACCCCTGACCATGGTTTCGTGCTTTGGCACTCCTCAGTGAGGTGTCAGGGTAGGTTCAGACACTAGATCTAAAAATACCAACCCAAAGCCAGCATTTAACTAAAAGTTATCTATTGAGTGGGAAATCTGAAATTTTCAGACACCTACATGTCTTCAAACCCAGCTATCCAACTCAAATAGCTATATGGGGCTAATAGATCTTCATCCATACCATATATTAGTAGTCTTAGCAATATAACATTGCATAAGACTTAAGGCAGAGACTATAAATAGTCAAAATAAGAGTCATAGATCACATGACCCTATTCTCTTAAGCTTGTAAGCTTATTGAGGAATTGGCAATCTTCATTGTTTATAACTTATAAGCTTAAGAGAATAGGGTCATGTGATCTATGACTCTTATTTTGACTATATATGCATGTGTATATATAAATATGTGTGTGTAGTTGCAGAACTTGCTATTAACTGAAAGCAGATCTCTTCATTCCTCTTTGAGACCTTAAAGAACTGAGCAGGGCATACTACTAATGTCAACTTCATAAGTTCTTGGCATTATATTAAAATGAACACAGATGGGATATCACTAACACACATTAGACAGTGTGATAAATTTACAGATTAATGAACTCTGAGTTTAAAATAAAAATCTCATGTTTTTTTCTTATTAGTTGCCTGATAGTTTTCAATTGAGTTGTCAATGAAGTTTTCTTGAATGCAGGATAAATATGTTTGTGAATGATTTTTATACATTTATTTAGAATCATGCTTAATAAACAAAATTAAATTATGTTTGTTGTTTTCCAGAAAACTGCAAAGTCACCAGCCAAGGCAGACATAGGTGGTGAAAGGCAGAGAATTCTAAAAATCTTCTGATTACGGATCCAGGAAGTTAAGTGATGATAACTTAGAAATCTACAACTGTCGATAATTTTTATGTGATGTAAGATTGCATGAATGGGTTGTTGGACTTTGTGAAATTAGAAAGTAAAGAAATAATTGATTTAAAAAGTGGGCATGTCTTTTATTACAAAGCAAAATATAGGAAGCAAAACTGGATTGGGATTCATTATTTAAAAAAAAGTTAAATAACAACATTGTGGATTTGATGGGTATATCAGATAGAGTGGCAAGATTAGTTATTTAAATTAATGGAAATATCAAATTCAGATAATTTAGGTGTATGCCTTCACAAATTCTCTTAGTGATGAAGAAATAGAGGATTTTTATATGGATGTACAAAAATGCTTTTAATGAGACCAAACATTTGAAAATTGTTATAAAAGTCTTTAATGCTAGAATTGGTAAATGATTGAAAAATGAAAATGCTATAAATCAGTTTGGCTGTGGTTATAGAAATAAGAATGGACATAGACTAATGGAATTTTCAGAAAAAGAGTATATTATGAATGTTTTCTTTGAGAAAAATGATAAATGAAAATGAACGGAAATATCAAAATGAATGAATGTGAAGCAGAATCGAATTATATGTTGAGATTATATTTGACTAATAAACAATGTGTATTTCAAGATAATGTTCTTAATAGATTCAAAACAGAAAGAGATCATCTACTAGTGAGAATGTAAGATAGGTATTAATGTAAAACAGGAAAAGACAAGAATTGTTAAGAAAGACAATATACACCATTGATATTCCTAACTTTCAGGTACATTCCAATAAATTTAAATTAGAAATTTGCAAATCGTTTTAAAATATTAACAGATTTTGAATATGGTTTAGACTTGACTATAACAATAAAAAGACAACTGATACTCCATTGAGAATTGCTGATATAGCTAGTACAAAGTGAGATCAATTTATCAACAAATTTTTTATTAAGACAAGACAATATATAAAAAAAATTAAGGAATATGATTTTTTTTAATGAACTATTAAAAAAAATTGAATATATTCTTATATCTTCTCCTTTACTTTTTTGCATTCCTTCATATAGGCATATATATTACTTTTTATAAACCTCCACATATACACTCTAATGCGAATTCTTTTATATAATTCCTTTAATTTTCTAACAGTTTCAACTGTCCTGCAGTCTTCATCAGAGCTTTTGTACAAATTTAAAAAGAAAGAAGAAGGTTATACAAAAGCTCTGATGAATACTGCAGGACAGTCGAAACTGTTAGAAAATTAAAGCAATTATGTAAAAGAATTTGCTCTAGAGTATATATGCAGAGATTTATAAAAAGTAATATATAAGAAGAATTGAATATCTAAAGTTTTGTAAAATGGTGTGAAAAAGAATTAATAATAATGTAAGAAAATACAATTGTGAATTGTCAAGAAAAGCTATAGATGACAATAAAAGTCTCAAAAGTACAGCTGTGTCTTAGTATTCAGAAGAAGTATTATTTCTGTAATAAAAAAAAAGATGGATCTATTGCTAAGAACAGAGATGTTATCAAGAAATATAGGACAAGTTATGTAATTAATTATATAGTAATAAAGAACAAGAAAACAAAATATTCCCTTCAATTACTACATCTAAATTGCCCAGCATTTTAAAGGAAGAAGTGAGGCATGTGCCTAATAAGGGGGGGGGGGCACAGGAATTGGTGGAATTGCTGAAGAATTAAAAAAATTGTGATCAAAGTTTTATATCAAATGTTTAAATGATAAAGTTGTACCAAATGATTGGATGAATGTAATAATATTATTGCTATTAAAGAAAGGTAATAAAAAGATATATATTTAAAAATCTATTAGTGAGTTTTATACAAACCTTTACTAAGATAATTATAATTCATTTATATAGCAAACTCTGAATTCTAACTAACCAAAAACAAATGGAATTTACTAATGGTTTTTACATAGACCATGTCCATACTGAGAGATTATAGAAAGTATCAATAAATATGAATTGCTGTAATGCTTTGGGTTTGTAGATTGTGGGAAGGCATTTGATTCTATAAGCATTTCTACAATAATGAAATCATTGGATTATGAAGACAGATCTGAGATATTGTCATATTTTGAGGAATATTTATCAGAATTCAACAGAATTGATTAGATTACATGGTGATACTAAGAAGGTTAACATCAAGAAGAATGTGTTACTGGATGGTTCTATATCTCCAAAACAGTTTACAGCAGCTTTATAATAAGTAAATATGAGAAACTGAGAAAATAAAAGTAAATGGTGATTATTTAAGTCATTTAGGTTTTGTAGACAATGTAGTTGTTTTTATCATAATGCTTCAGATTGTCAGAAAATATTGCAAAGGTTAATAGATAAGAGAAATAAAGTAGGATATGCTAAAAGACTAAGGTAATGTTCAATAGATTTTTTCAGAAGAAAATAAAGATTGATAATGAAGAATTAGAATTTAACTACAAATATCTTGGCTAAATTATTAATACAGGTGGAAATATATTGGATTAAATTAATCATATAATTAAATTTGGATGAAGGGCTCTTGATAGAAATAACTTAATATTAAAAGGAAATATATCTACATGTTTCAAATTAAAGATTTTGAATAGATGGATTTCATCAGTTTTTACTTATGGAACTGAGATTTGGACATTTAACAGATTGATGCAAAGACTTCAGACTACTCAACAAAGAATGAAGAAATATATATTAGGAGTAGTAAGAAGAGGAGTGAAAATGAAATTCATAGGCAAAAGAACAAACAAGTATTATGGACATCATTGAAAGAATTAACACTGAAATTAAGCTATGTTGGACATATTGTTATAAGAGATAATAATAAATGAACAGGTGACCTTATAAATGCAATCCCAATGGATTGGAAAACATTTAGGAAGAGACTACACATGAGATGTATGGATGAAAGAAGGAAGTTTTCTGGTATCTTGCACAGAAAAAAGGCTAGACCTTAGGGAATTAGTTTAAATTTTGAAAGACCTTTGCCTTGTAGTGAATCAGTTATGGTTGAAAATAATGGTCATAAACTGTGTCTAAACATTAGAATAATTAACTTTCCAAGTACTATTTATAAAAATGCACCACTCTCTTTTGGTCAGATTTGCCTTGTAAATGGTAAATGAATCCATTTGCATTTGCTTTCCTGGTTTTTATAAAGATTTAAGATTGAAATAAAATTCCTGTTTATACTTCAACTTCGAGTAGTAAGTTACAAATTGTGCATAAGGCTGAGCACTTTCGGGAATCTTTAGATCCTATATTCATAGCCTATTTTAGGAGTGTTGGTCTGAATTGTGATTTTTAAAAATCTAGTAATTTATGCAAATTTATTCAAATGTATTCCACCTGAATGTTGATTTTAATTAGCATAAACCTCTAATCGTATTCAGATATAACAATCTCATTTAATATTACTTATTAAATTTCATTAGATAGAAGTTAATCTCTATTCATTTTAAACTTTTCATAAATTCATATTAAATATTTCTATACAAAAACTGGAAAAGCAAAAAATATAAAGCGACTTATTTTACTTTTTTTTTTTAAGTGTCATAGCATCGGCTGGGATGCAAACCCGCAACTGCCTGCTAGTGCAAGGCAGTCGCGCTGACCTCTCGACCATCAATGCAAGACACTTATTTTACATTTTCAAGCAAATTTGACAAAAAAAAAAGGAGCAGGGAGAGTGCATTGATATATGCAGCACTTAGAAAGTTTATTACTTCAATGTTTACATATGGTTAAAATGCTGTATTAATTAGCATATACTGTGTGCGTATATATGAACTAACCTAACATTAAATTTTCCAGTAGTGCTACTTGCTTTAAACAAAAGTCAAAATGAGCTGGATAATTTTGATACATCTATATATTGGTAACTCATAAAATCAAAGATATGCTGCTAAAAAAAAATCAGACAATCAAAAAAATGAGCAGACATTTTAAATAACATCATATTGAATTAGGTTTGTAATTGCTTTAACACAGCTTTTATGTTATGTGTTAAATTCTACACAGATCCATAAACATGATACAGGTTTAATGCCATAATGGAAAATCTCAATGTTATTTTAAAATATGTACAGTCTGATCACAGTATTTGATGTCTCAAAACTTGCGGATTCAACAATTCATGGTTTAAAAAATACTAAATTAAAAAAATGCAAAAATTTGTACATTTCATGTTCACATTACTCCATTGTATAGCAACATGCATATTCTTGTCTTATGCATGTAATGTTGCTGTTCTAATTGCTACATCAACATTTTCATGCATGATCATATCTTAGAGATTTGAGTGACCAAGAAATTGTCTAAAATGCATTAGATTTCAATGAATGTTAAAAACCTTTCATCATAATATTCATAATCTGCTTTCATATAACTTGGATCTTACTGGGATCAATAATCATCATTATGATAATTGAGTTAAACATTGTGGCTGACAAATCTTAATTTTATGTCCATTAGATATTAATGAAGCTTAATCTTAATACAAAATGTGTGTCCAATGATATCTACAACATCCATAGATTATCAAAGTATGATAGCTGAATATCATCGCTTCTGTGCTTTGATTATCTGATCAATGTTTAAGATGAAATGATAATTCCTACGTCATTTTGTTGTTTGTGAAATATTTTAAAATAGATCCTCTGATTTCAAATGTGTGCATAAATATATACGGGGTACATTATACCTGGACTCAGGGCAAATGGGGGTGCCAAAAATAAAGTATTATTTTGCTTTACAATTAGTTATTTCTATTACAATTTTCAATAGGAGACCAAGTTAATATATGCATATAATGAACTGGTTCATCCACAGGTACTTATGACTTCATGCATACTATAAGCTAATATCAGAACTCCTTTTTAAGGTTCATATTCATAATAAATACATGCTTGCTTAAAATACCAACAGAAAGATTGTAACATATATAATAATATCAAGTAAAAATATATAGAAAAACTGCAAAGTAGGCGCATAAACCAAGAGATTTTTGACAAATTGGCCTGAATAAAAGAATATTCAATAATGAGTTCAAACTAATTTTGATATTACCAAAAGATATGGTCATTGGAAGTGATACACTGCATCATAAATGTTCACAAAAAAAAATAATTAAAAATTAATAAAAGTACTGACCAATGTATCCCAAATAAACTAAAAAAATATTCCATGGAGGACAGACTGGACAAATCATTTTATAATATTGTATCAAGAAAGAAGTATTGCAAAAGGGTGAAGCAATAAGGAATATTTATATAGAATTAAAAGTCATAGTTAAGACAAACATTGATAAAACAGAATGCAATTACTTTGGCCAAGAAATTACATATTATCAATCTACTATTTATCTTGAGTACCACATATGTAATACTGAAAATTCTGTTACATGAAAAACAACTAGGAATTCAGGAATTATGGAAGAAATGTCAATAATCTTAGCTGTGTTGATGACTCCATATTTACAACTTATGATAAAAAACTTCAAATTACTTGTTAAGGCAGCTATTAAACATGATCATCAAGTAGTTTATTGTTCATAAACTCATAAGAAATTCAAGCATTGAAAGTGACGAAGCTGGACAATGATTTGTGGACTTCTATTCCAGGTTATTCCATCACTGAGCCAAATCACATGAGCAAAGAATGAAAGTATTGTATTATGGATAAATATAATAAAGAAAAAGGTTGTGATAAAAACGATAAAAATTCATGCACAATAAAAGACCCAGCAATTGGGAGATTTATTGCAGATTAACACTAGAAGAAGTTACTGTGAAAAGCCAGGAAAAGAGCTTTAAATTCAGAAATATGTCATTAAAAATGAAGCAAAATGATTTAAACTATGTTTTGTAATGGCATCTTTGGGCACTGAAGAAAAAAATGCTGTTACCTTTGAAAGTTTGTGTGCTGTGAGAACTTTTGGAAATACTGTAGGCAACAGGAAAAATGGAATAAATTAGAATGATTGCTTAGAATAAAAAAGATTTGATTTAAATTGTCAAATAAGATAATCACTAAAAAATCATATAACTTTTTAAAAAGTTGGTGGTAAAAAATAAAAGATAAGATGCCATTAAGCAGCTTTGAAAAACCAAAATGGTGCAAAATTGTTCTAGTAAGTACTATTTATATGATCACCATGAATTAATCCAGTAATTTGTAATAATACAGATCCAGTCATTATTAATGTTTTCTATTTTTTAGTTTGACTATCCACTAGCTATGTATTACTTGCATTACATCCATATTAATATCATTACTCTTTTTTTTTATTGAAATTTATATTTTACTACATTCGACCATTGTTTTGTTACTAATGTTTGCACTGTAAATTACTAAACATCACATGACCACTATCTCTTATACTAGCACATAATTGTTATTAAACAAGGCAAAACTCTCTCCATACAGTAGTGCCACCCTGTGCCAAACAGAGTAATCAATGGATGCCAGAAGGCTTGTGCATAAAATTCCTATCTAGTGCCTACTCATCCAATCTCCCCTGACTAGTTTCTGCCTTGTGGCCTTTGTCAGTGAGGAGCCTTGGATCTAAGAGCACTGCACCTATTGAGCTTAGATTTAAAGTATTATCATATTTTCAATTTCATTCTCATAGTTTTGTAGTGTACTAGTTGAGTTAAAAGATAGCTGCTGGAGGGTTGCATTAGATCCTAAGATCTAAATGCAGTGCTCTCAGATCCAAGGCTCCTCACTGATGAAGGTCACAAGCCAGAAACTAGTCTGGGGAAATTGGATGAGTAGACACTAGATAGGGATTTTATGCACAAGTCTTCTGGCATCCAGTGATTACTATGATTGGAACAGGATGGCACTACTATGGAGAAAGTTTTGCCTTGTTTAATAACACTGTAAATTACATTGGGTTTTGGTCTCACCATATATGATTCACTGATTATTGAAGTTTACAATAATAGACAGCTCTTGATTAGAGTAGGCTACTATTAACACAATCATACACAGTCTCTATTTATTTGTGATCTCTTTCTTACAAAGAATTCCTATATGAGCCTTAAATAAGAAATATAATAAAAAAAACATAATAGCATAAAACTTTTAATAAATTCACATACAATTTGCATATATCTAAGTATATATAATTGTGCATAAGCTATATAGACAACAAAAAAAGTAATAATGAAATAAAATTTTAATAAATTTAATAAAAAACATATTTAATTTTAAAATTAATATAAAACATGTGCTCCTATAGAGCTCGCAGTGCTTCTATGTTTAGTTTACATTAGAGATAGAGAGACATAAATTATTTTCTGGATCTAATTGTAGCAAAAATTTCAGTTTTAATAGCAAACTAATTTTGGTAAAGTCAATTTTATATATATGTAATTTTTGTTGTCGTTTTCTTCAATTATTTCCATTTATCAGTCAAAATTTTGATAAATCAATAAATGGGCACAATATCCCCCCCCCTTTTTTTTTTTTCATTCTAAAACATGTTAAAAATATCAACTACAGTATTTATTAGTACAAAAATGTGACAATTGAAATATGTAAATAACCAATTTATTATATCAAGAAAGGTATTTAAATAAATATAATGAAGAATTTAAAAGCATTCGTAATATGCACATCATTTGCATTCTCGATTTTGCATGTTCGAAGTAATTTATTTAACCTGAAAGTAGTATAAGTTAAATGGGGGTGAAAACAAAAAAGAACCCAATGGATCTAAAATAGTTCAAATACTATTAATTTTGTTTTATCATAAAACATAAATATGTCATTTTATTGTGGATAACATTTCCCAACGTGGCAACTACCAGATTAATGTAAAAATAGAATGCATTATTATATTTATTTTTACTTTGAAATATAAGTAATTTTTTGTTGTTAAGTATAATTTTTTTTTAAAAATCTACCGTCTCCAAATATTCTTCAGCAACCTTTCAAGAAGTCACAAAACATAGATTATGTGCTACTGGATATGTTAAAGACAAAGATTCGTATGGTGCTTTATTTGATATAATGTTTGCACTACCCTTCTCAGTGATTGTTCCTTCTTAAATATTCTTACAATTATGCACCAAAATTTATTCCTTTTTTATTTAATTCTTTTGACTTTTACTTGGATTTCCGAGCTTCGGAGACAATTTTTCACTTGAGGGGGGGGGACTAATATTTTAAATATTTTTCTATATTAAAATTTGTCAACTATCTTTTCTATCTTTATAAATATATTTCTACGTAATTTGTTTTTTTAATTGGATCTAAAATGAATGTAGAAGATTTAGAAACAGACCAAATGTGAAATGGTTTGTTGAAATAAAGAAATGTTTTGTGTGATATGAAGAAAACGGGTTATAGATTAGTAAAACTGAATTAAATTGTGAAGAGAGTTTCATCTTTCAGTGGATTGATAATGATTAAAAATAAGGGTGATGATGAACTTGGAGTGCCTTGCATCAGAGATAGAGTGTCTGCCTTTAGAGTTTAGTGTCCCCCTCAATTCCAGTTGAAATTTCAGGCATTTGAACTTTTTATAAATTCTTGAGTAATAAAGCCATTCGATTATTCTATTTTTATTATTGTTAGCCAAGAGGTCAGCGCAGCTGCCTTGCAAGCAAGCAGTTGGTTGCGGACGGTTGTTGCGGGTTTGCCTCTGGCCGATGCTATGACATATGAGAAAATAAAAGCGTTAGATCAATAATAAAGTTTGTGATAAAACAATTGAAAATATAAAGCTGAGTTACTTTACTGATAAAGGGATAAACTAAACTGTAGATAATTAAAAAAAAAACAACTTTAAGTGAATATTTTGTAGTAACTTCCAGGTTTAAAAATTTAGAAATTTATCTTTATTTGTATATTGGACTGTTTATATCATATAATATTTAATATTGAATGTCTTTAAAAAAAATTTACTTTATTTAAATGTTCAATTACGTTCAACTGTTAGTAATAGCACATAGATGTTGCTGACCTAACCAGTGACAGTACTAGCATGGAAATCAAATCTGGACTCTTAGTTTCTTGAATATTGAATTTTAAGCTAATGTTCTAGCCAACTGAGCCATCCTTCCAAAGTCAACAGTCAGTAGATGTTTCATATATTTATCTATGAGGTTCCTCTTGGTTTTTATACTTTTTCTTAAGAGCAAAGTTGATTGGTAGTTTCTCTACATTATGTATAGTCATCCTACATTGACTGATAAGGATACTTGCCAATGTCATGTGAGTAACTTCAGTGAATTTTCTCTTTTGCACCCTTTTTCTCTCTATCAAATATTTTTGTATTTTCCCAATTGATCATATGTTTTTGGTACATACATGGTATGCTAGACACATCTGTTTTATCTCTTCTAATCATCAGTTTGTACTCTTGAAATCCCTTTTCAATGGGACAACTGATCTCACCAATATACTTTTTTTACATTTACATGGTATTTCATAGATGCCATTTTCCCCAGCATTTCAAGTTTAGGCTTTGTAGATTTAGAATTCCTTATAGTGTAGTATGGCTCTGGAAAGCTGTTCTGATGTTATACTGTTGCAAATTTTACTTAATTTGTCTGCTATTTTTGGTATGTATGGATACATTAATCGTTTTTTATGGTTCTTTCTGTTGTCTATTTAAGGTTTTCTTAATAACAGCTGGTAGATAACCATTTTTCACAAGAGTTTGTTCTATATAGATCTTTTCTTTTTTCCAAATCACTGGTTTTGAACAAACTTCTTTTGCTCTGTTTCATAGTGATAGTATAACCTTATGTTTTGTGTTTTTAGTATAATTGAATTATATGCTAAATATTTTTCTGTATGTGTGGATTTTTTGTAAACTATAGTCTTGATTTTCTTATGAGGGAGTCTTGTCACAAGAATATCTAAGAATGCCAATTTTTGTTCTTGTTCAGACTCTACTGGGAATTTAACTAAAAGGAATAAGTTGTTGATGTGTTTTCAGAGAGTTTGTAGTAATGCTACACCATGTGGCCATACAACAAATGTATCATCAATATAGTAAAGCCAAACTTTAGGAGGATATGGAATAGTCTTTATAGCAGTGGTTTCAAGTTCTTCCATACAAATATTGCTAATCAAGGGTGACAATCGTGAGCCCATAGCCATTCCTTGATTTTGTTGGAAGAATTTTGTGTTGTATTGGAAATAGGTTTTTGTTATGCAGAATGTTAATAGTTCTGTTATACTATCAATAAGAAGAGTTGTTCTGGTTTGTAAGCTATTGTTGCCATTTAATTATTTTCTAACAATAGATAATGCATCTTCATATGGTACATTTATGAATAAACTTTTCACATCAAAGCTTACTAGTATGTCAATTCTTTCAATTTTCATGTTTTTGATTAAGTCTACAAAGTGAATCCCTGACAAAGGACTGCCAAAGGACTAATAACTTTGAGAAGAAGTCTAGACAAATTTTAGCAAAGTGAATTTCTAGAACTAACAATAGATTTTAATGGAATATTATTCTTATGGATTTTAGGCAGATCATAAATATGAAGAATGTTTCTGAAATATGTTAGTTTATTTTTTTCTGAATAACTGAAGTACCTGTGATGCTTTCTGAGTAATGGTTGTAATTTTGTTTCTGTACTTGGTATCAGATTTTTTACCACTTTTCTGTATTTGCCTGCTGGGAGAAGTTTTTATATTTTGTTGTCATAATCAGTTGTATCCATAATAATTGTTTCATTGCCTTTGTAAGCAAGATATTATAGAAACAAAGTTACAAGCATTGTGCAGAAAGCATTGAAAGTACTTCAATGAGTCAGGAAAAAGTAAACTAACATCATATTTCAGCAAAATTTCTCATTTTATGGTCTACTTAAAATCTATAAGGATCATATTCCATTAAGACTTATTGTTAGTTCCAGAAATTCATCTTGCCAAAATTTGTCAAGATTTCTTTTCAATATTCTTAGTCCTTTGGATACAAGACCCAGTTCTTTGTCAGGGATTCTAGACACTTTGTAGACTTAATCAAAAACATGAAAATTGAAAGAATTGACATACTAGTAAGCTTTTATGTGAAAAGTTTATTCATAAATGTACCATGAAAAGAAGCATTGTCGATAGTAAGAAAAAGATTAAATGGTGATAATAGCTTACAAACTAGAACCACTCTTGCTAATAGTGGTATAATGGAATTATTAACATTCTGTATAGCAACAATCTTCTTCCAATACAACACAAAATTCTTCCAACAAAATCAAGGTTGGCTATGGGCTACCATTGTCACCCCTAATTAGTAATATTTACATGGAAGAACTTGAAACCACAACTGTAAAGACTTCCATATCATCTTAAAGTTTGGTTTCACTGTGTTGATGATACATATTGTTGTATTGTCACATAGTGTAACACTACTACAAACATTCTGAAAACACATCAACAACTTATTCCTTTTAGTTAAATTCCCAGTAGAGTCTGAACAAAAACAAAAATTGTCATTCTTAGATATTCTTATGCCAAGACTCCCTCATGACTATAGTTTACAAAAAATCCACACATACAGAAAAATATTTAGCATACACATCCAATTATACCAGAAACACAAAACATAGGGTTATACTATCACTATGAAACAGAATAAAAGATATTTGTTCAAAACCAAAGATTTGAAAAAAGAAGAGATCTATATAAAAAAAAGTTTTATGAAAAATGTTTATTAATGTAAATACTTTGAGCCAAAAAAAGCATTATAAAGGCATCCTTGATCAAAACAATGAAATTATATAGATTACATTATTGTTAGACATTCATATTACATGAGTACTTACAAGCATAGATTGTTGGACAGATCATTTTTAGTACACTTCATGATTAAAATAATTGCATTAAAAAATAAATATCTTATTTCAATCATATTTATAAGAAAATTGATGTCCATTCTTTAGATAATATATTTACTAAATTTCAGCACCTATTAAACACAAAATAGTTGAAATAAGAGTCATAGATCACATGACCCAACACTCTTAAGCTTGTAAGTTATAAACAATGAGGATTGCCAATTCTCAACAAGCTTTGTAATAAATGCTTAGCTAGAGAAAGCATTTAAAATATCTCTGTCAGGACCTCCCTCCAACCTCTGACCATGGTTTCATGCTCTGGCACTTTTCAGAGAGGTGCTAGAGTAGGTTCAGACACTAAATCTAAAAACACTAACCCAAAACCAGCATTTAACTAAAAGTTGTCTATTGAGTGGAAAATCTGAAATTTTCAGACACCTACATGTCTTCAAACTCAGATATCCAACTCAAATAGCTATATGGGGCTGAGAGATCTTCAGCCATACCATATATTAGTAGTGTTAGCAATATAACATTGCACTAAAATTGCTAATTTGTATCTTTATGACTGTTATATTATTAAGACATAGAATTCTCTTAAGGAGTGTACTAGGGATACAAATGATATTTTTAGATTCACTAATAATAAAAATAGTAGTAATGATTTTATTATTAATAATTTAATTAAAAGGAAAGTGTGACATTTTTGTTTGGTAAAATAATAAATTAGATGCGGAGTTTATTACAAAAATAGAGATTTCAAGATAGAAGTTCAACAACTGAAAAGAAAACTTAAAAATTATTGATGGATTATAACTGCAAAGGCAATACAGACATTTACTAATTGTAGTCACTCTATATCTTTTTTTTTGAAGCATTGAAAGCAAGATGTGGACCTGAAAATAATATCATAATCCTATTAAATCCAACAATGACACTCTCTTATATGATAACAATGATATTATGAATAGGTAAAAAGAATTGAGATGACTTTTAATGGTACATCTATTTTATCCGCTCATTTAAATTTGGACAAAGATATCCAGCTTAGAGAAGTTGAAACAACTCCAGAGAATTTTAAACATGAGAACGTTACAAGTTCTGGTGAAATACTTGGAGTTAGTGGTAATATGTTGATTTAAAAAATATTGATATTTTTTTAAGAAATATATTAAACATCTATGACATCATTGACCTAGTTTTTAAAAAGCTTCTATTGTTTTAATTTGAAAATAAATAGATAAGACTGCGGTAAACATTAAATATCAGTGTTATACATTATAACAAAGGTATTTTCATGGATTTTTTGAATATGTTACATCATAGAGCAATGAAGAAAATCAAAAAGCATTGTAGACATGGTTTTGTTGTCAGGTAAATGCAAGAAAAGTATCTAGAACAAATGAAAAATTATATATTGAGGTCAAGATATTTCATGCAATTATTCAAATAGGCTTACGATTTTGTTTGAAATTTGATTATTTACCAAAATTTAACCATATTATAAAGTTTCAATGTCTATATCCTGAAATGAGAGAAATAGTTATTATTACATGTGAGAATTCAGAGGCTTTTGAAATGAAAATTAGTGTTAAACAAGGATGTGCACTTATTCCAATGTTGTTCAAGATTTTTTAAGACAGCCATCTTTGGATCAGTTTATAGATGGCTTTGTGAGAGATGTATCAAGATGTGATACAGGTTTGATGATGGAATGTTTTATCTAAATAGATTTAAAGTGGAAACCAAAACTTCATCTTTTTGAAATCTGGATTTAAAGTCTATGGTAATTGTGCTATTTTGCCCATTCAAAAGATGATATATAGAATATTCTTAATGTTTTGGATACAAAATGTCTTTAGTTTAATAATTAATGGTTATCTCAGATTCTTTATTAGTCAGTAATTTTAAAAAAATCCTCAGCAACTTTTAGCTTATATGGTTCCTTGAGAATCTAAGAGAATTTTAATATCTTGATAGCTTTTTAAGTAAACAGACCGAGTATTTTATCATAAAGAAATAACTCTGACTACTAAATTAGTTGTATATATTATTTTGCCAAATTTATTGTATGGATGTGATACTTGGACACTTATTAATGCAATGTAAAAGGTATTAGAAAAGTTTTATTCAAAAATGTCAATAAAAATATAACGATTCTATGGCAAGATCATAAAACTAATCCATATGTTCTTCAATTTCCGAATGTAATAATATACAGTCCACCATTGTAAAATCACACCTCCATTGGATTGGATGTAAAATAAATGATCAATGCAAGACTTTTAAGGCATAGTCAACTTGAACATGATTTTTAAGGGAGAGGCAAACCTTGTTTACATGATAAGGATTACCTCAAAGACATTCTTTAAAAATGTAATGTTGATTGTTTTCAGTAGGAAGATATGGTAGAGAATAAAGTGCATTGGAAGTTATATTTAGTTATAGTATTCAATTACTCCAGAAAGAAAAGCTTTTTGCAGAATTTAAAAGACAGCCTTGCAAAACATAAAACTTAAAAATGGATCAGCATGTTCTATATGTGGACGTATTTATGTTTCACAGATTGGTTTGATAGTTACCATAAAACTCATCTCTAAAGTAGCCCTCCCTAGAATTAGAATGCTCATACTTGTTTATGAGTAGTTATTGATGATGGCTTAAGTTATAATGATTTATAAATAAATTAATATATAAAGTTTAGTTAGAATGACTTTAAAATTGTGTTTAGGGAATCAGTTTTTAATAATGATTTAAAGTCAATTTAGGTTGGGTTTGTCCTATGTATGTAGATTCGAAGAAAAAGAGTTGGAAGCTATCTGTATAAAAACAAAAATTATAATAAGATGTGTAAAAACAACTAACTACTGGTGAGTTTTTTTTTTTTTCATATGTCAAAGCATCGGCCGGGACGCGAACCCACAACCGTCTGCAACCAACTACTTGCTTGCAAGGCGGCTGCGATGACCTCTCGGCTAACAACGCTTGACAACTACTGGTGAGTTTGTTGTTTTTTTTTTAAATTGAGAAACAATCCAAAAAAAAAAAAAACATTTGATATATTTTTTTTGTTAAACTCACCAGTTTAATGAAAAAAATATAGCAGTGCTAACTGAATATATATATATTTTAAATGTTGTTGTTTTTTTTTTTGGATTGTTTCTCAATTTAAAAAAAACAGCATTTCTTCATTCTACTCGTTCTCTGATAACTACTCATCTATGACTGAAAGCCTACATATTCCATAAAATACTTGAAAATATTTTTATTCTAATAAATAATAAAGATTATTTCACAAGAATTTCAATAATTCTTCTACTCATTTTATTTTTATAAAGTGAAAACAATAAAAGCTTCATTAAGATTAGGTGGCATGATTTTTTTTCTCACGTGTCATAGCATCAGCCGGGAAGCGAACCCGCTATCACGGGACAACTGCTTGTAAAGCAGCTGACGCTGACCTCTCGGCTCATATCTGTAAATTTTATAACTTTTCTGAGTATTTGATCAGAATCATTTCTTTTTTGTTTTAAGATAATGAAGAATAGTTAAACATTATCATTTTGGACCTATCCATCCAAATGTAAATTAGTCAGAAAGTTAGATATATCATTAAAGACTGTCATATTATTCTTCAAAAAGAGATCAAAATGTTCTCTACAACCATTAAAAATATCATTATCATATAAATTAATGTTATCCACTAGCTCAAAAACTTAGTAATATCATTTTTTAATCAGTATGTTTATTTTCAATGTGCTAAATCAATAACCTTATTGATCATAATCAGGAAATGACTACATCTTTCTTGCATTTTAAATCTATTAATTTTTTTTTTTTAAGTTTTTTCAACAGTTAATTATGTCTTTAAATCTTTATATTTTTAATAAATCTCCACAGTGAGTTATTATTCTGTCAATCAGAAAATACTATGTACTTTTTTTTTAATCAAGTTACTAAAAATACAGTCAATGCCAAATAATGAATCAGGATTCATATTTTTAATGAGTCCAAAACAAGTATAATGAATTCGATAAAGTTTTAATTAAGAGAACTTACCAAGAAACAAGTTGTTTTGTTTTTTTTAAAGTGGCATAGCATCGGCCGGGACGCGAACCCGCAACCCGACTACCTGCAAGTGCAAGGCAGTCGCGCTGACCTTTCGACCACCAATGCAAGACGAGAAACAAGTTAATTGGATTAAAATCAGAATCAAAAACTGTCTCATGGTATTTGGGAATTAAAAAGTGTGAAACCCATAGCAGTTTGAAAAACAAGTCATTGATTTGCACTTAAACAGATATATAGGTAAAAAAAAAATAGTCTAAAAGGCATTAATTTAATTATCATTAGTCATTATCTAAGAGATTCATTTACATATAACCCTTGGCACTACTAACAGCAAATAATAATTATTTAATCAATCATTCATTTACTCTGATTTATAAAAGCATTGAACACTTGTAATTTTCATTATATTTCTCCATCATATATAAAGAAAGTGTGTTGATTTAGGGTAAATTGCTAAGAACAACCATTGTTTGGGTTATGGGTCACATGATTCTCAGAGGAAATGAATATATAGCTACAACAGCCTACTCAAAGGCCTTTGTCTGTGTTACAAAAGTTATCATGTGCTTTATACATAATAAGTAAACGTTGATAACTAAGCTAGAAGAAAACAAATTCCTATTGTAAGCTAATTGACCATAATATTATGAATTTATAGTAAATTACAGTGTGTGAACCATACAACACAATTACTGGAAATATTATAAACAACATAGTATTGAAATTCATTTGCTTTAAGTGCACAAAAGTGATGGTAAATAAACTTGTAAGAAATATTTTAGTTATGAAAATAAAAACCTACAGCATGTTTTGAATGCGAATAAATATATATAATATTTATATATAAGTATATTGTCTATACTGAACTTAGTGTAATTAGAAGGATTTGAACACAGACTTTATAGCTTCCTACAGCTATATACTTCATCTTATACAACCAATATCCTTGATTACATATATAAGAAAAAGAAAAATCTCCAATATATGTATTTTGTGCTGAACCAGCACTCAACAATTGATTCAGGTCATCATCTCCCATACACACACATATAATCAGTGCTTAGTTTATATTAAGATAGCAAACCTTCAAACTTTAATGGACAGGCTTCAATATTCTCCACCCTCAAACTCTCCAGCTATCCATATCATTAAAAATCTGATGATGGAATGCTCAAAGATGCCAATCTTATTGCCATACCCATGTTGACTTTAAGTCATTCTGACCCCTCATGTATAGGACCTTAATATGTCCATTTAAATAAAGAAAAGGGATGGGCAGAATACAGGTTGAATATGTAATATTTAAATATGAACTTAATGTAATTGGAAAGAAAAATATGTACATTGGAGATTATTTATCTTTTTCAGTTGTATGTGGTCATGTGTATCAGTTGCATAAGATGGAGTGAATAGCTGTGGGGAGCTTAAAAGCCTGAGTTCAAATTCTTTCTAATTACATTAAGTTAAGTATAGACAATATACTTGTATTTAACTATTACATATCCATCCTGTATTCTGCCCCTCTCTTTTCTATGTATTTAAATATTAAGATTACAAAAGAGTTCAGAATCACTTAAAGTCAACATGGGTATGAGAATCTGATTGGCATCAACAAGGGCTTTGAGCATTCCATCATCAGATTTTCAATAATATGAATAGTTGGAGAGTTGGAGAAGATTGAAGCCTGTTCATTAAAGTTTGAAATTTTGTTATCTTAATATAAACTGAGCACTGATTATGTATGTGTGTTGGAGATTTTGATCTAGATCAATTGACAAGTGTTGCTTTAGCACAAAATACATAAATTGGAAACCATTTATCTTATTCACACATGTGGTCAAGTATATTGGTTGTGTAAGAAGAAGTGGATAGCTGTAGAAAACTTCAAAGTCTGAGTTTATATATATATATATATGTGTGTGTGTGTGTTTTATTATTTTTATTAAAGAAAGTACTCTGGTAGTGAACACAAATACCTTCATAAGTTTTATTCATCTATTTAATAATATTTTTGTCAGTTTATACATTTTTAATGAAAATTTTTATAATTTTCTTTATTAATACAATGAAGCCATGTTATTTACTATATTTGGCCTCAAGTCCTCATCATGTATATAATAAATGTATTATGAACAAGACTCACATTTGTTTGATCAGATTTGATGTTATAACACATATTATTTACTGAATATCATGTGAATATTACTTTTTAACATGTTCTCATAAATAAAATAGATCCTTTTTAATATGTATTATATGGATATGTCAACAAAGATTATAATATAAGCAAGTTGTTATTAATGAGAGTGCACATATACATGTATATTTTCTGTATGTGTGTTCACTCACATTCCTCAGAAAATAAAAATAATAACATTTGATGAATCTTTTTTTTAATAAAATGAGCAACAAAATATCATACTTTTATCACAATTAAACATATTCTAGCTCAATGGACCATGATGTAATTTTAATGATCCGCAAAGATATTCAGATATTATTTAAATTCGCTAAGCTTATTTAATACAATTTTTAAATAAAAAATAAATTTTGTTTAAGCTATCTTATGTATAAAATAGAACAAGAACATTATATTGCTAATTGATTTGTTACAAAATACTACTGTGACATGCAAAATATCTACCTCAAAAGCATTTAATTAATCCCTACTCATTCAGCAGCATAGAAAAAGTAACAAAATAAGAATATCAAATTCTGTACAATTGACTAGACATCAAATTTGACTATGGCAAACTTTTGTGTTAAAATTAAAATTATTAATATATAAATAAATATATATGTATATCATATTCAATGCTCGTACTAATTCGTACCTTTAAAAATTATGATAGTGGTTCGCAATATCTAAAAGGTTGCCAACCACTGTTGTAGATGATAACTTTTTGCCTTACAGAAGCATAAGTCTCATTATTACTTGATTATAACCCCTCTAGATGTATTAAAGTTTTTTTATAGTAACTTCAGAATCTATTCAGTCACCTCTACTCATCAACAGCTATTTAAGTTACTCAGATAGATGTTTTAAACTTTAAGCTTTTTGATGTAATACAAAAATGTTTTTTTACTATTCCTTTTTTTTTTGACCACTATTAAATTAGTAATTTTCATTTTATTGCTTAATAAAGATACTTTGTTGTCTTGCATTGGTGGTTGAGAGGTCAGCGCAACTGCCTTGCACTTGCAGGCAGTTGCCCGGGTTGCGGGTTCGCATCCCGGCCAATGCTATGACACTTAAAAAAAAAAGATACTTTGTTCATTTTCTTCATTTTTTAAAACTTCAATCTTTATATTTAGAAAACATTTATAAAATACTATACTACATCAAACTCTTGGAAGAATTTTAAATATATATATGTAACTGTTTTTATTGTGTATGATACTCCCAAGATGGAAAAATGGCTGTTACTATATCATAAATATATTTTAATGCTTTTATTTTCTATTTACATCTTCTTTTTGTGAAAAGCATGTAATTGACATAATATATGGTGATGCACTGGATATTGTACTTTCATTGTATAAATTATTGGAATTTTTTACTCAATGATCAAAGTACTTAATTGGGAAATATTTGTGTTTTGTACATCTTATAGTGAAGGCAATTTCAGATGGCCAATAGCTAGCTCTTGGTTGTATCTCAAAGTGCAGAAGACTAATTTAATTATAAGATTAGTTCTTTCATTTGAAGGATAAGCAATCAAGACACATATGTGAGCACTATTTTTGAATCACTCTGCTAATTGTGAGTATGATTCGTATATTTGAAATTATAGGATTTAATATAGTTAAAATCCTGCATATATTACATATATAAATGCAGGTTTATGCCTGTACAATGTATTTATTGTTTTAGTAAATTCTGAATTATTGTCATTCTCTGTCCTGATGTTGTTTAGTATTCTATCTCAACCATATATATATATATGTGTGTGTGTGTGTGTAATAACGTTCAAGGCTAAATGAATTTATAAGTAACCAAAGTTACTAAAAAACACACTTAGCCCTGAGCATTATTACACATTATTTATGTAATAGTTTGGAAAATTTGAAAATTATAATTGCAATTTGTAATGTTATAATTGACTATTTGTTAATCTGCATTCAGACAAGTTATATTTACCTGCTTAAGAAGGTTTATATTAAACTTTTTTGTATCAATAATTTCAATCTCTGTGGTCAAATTGCGATCTTTAGTGTCTATATAAATACATGGTACCATAAATAAAAGTGGGATTTTATCTTTATCGTTAAAAGAATGTTGCCTTGATAACAGTGAGAGATTGTTGATTGTAATCTATATTGGGATTGTCTAAGTGTTGTCTGGTTTCTAACTAATGGTTATATACATATTGACTGTTTTTAATGGTTATATATATATATATGTGTGTGTGCGTGTGCAATATCTTCACATATGTACGTCTGGCAAAGAATGTCATTCTTTCTGGATCAGTTATGAGATTTTAAGGTTTAACAACTATCTGAATCCAAATTCCTGCATTGAGGAGAATCCATGATGGTAATTACAGAAAATAGATTATCACAAAGTAAAAGTAAAGTGATATAAATTCTTTTAAACACTAAAAGATTGTGTCATTTAGATTATTTCAAAATTATCTGAAAAACAAAAGTTGAGACCATCAAGTAAATTTTCTTATGATTTTAAGTAATTTTAAGATTGATCAATTAATTTTATTTGATGGTTGAATAGACATTATAATCATGATTAATTAATGTATACTTTCTACTATTACAATATATATATAATATTATAGAATATTCTCCACACATAATATACACACACTCTCAATTATTAAATATATATATAATCAAAACTACCCCAAATCCAAAATTCAACCAGACCAGCACAAAAATAATATTAAAACACTACCAAAGGTTTCACTGCTACAAGCAGACTTCTCAAGTGTAAAGAACTACAAAAACAACACAATATATATAATATTAAACATTACCCACAAATCCATTCACTTCCCATCCACCCTTAATATTAAAAGAACTTAAATAAATTAATTGCTTCAGAATAATAAATTTTCAATAATAAAGATTCTTTAATTCTTCTTTTGATTTCATACTATTGATTTTGATGAAGCTAAGGTTGTCTTCTTTGAAAGAAATGAAATCAAAAGAAGAATTAAAGAATCTTTATTATTGAAAATTTATTATTCTGAAGCAATTAATTTATTTAAGAGTTCTTTTAATATTAAGGGTGGATGGGAAGTGAATGGATTTGTGGGTAATGTTTAATATTATATATATTGTGTAGTTTTTGTAGCAGTGAAATCTTTGGTAGTGTTTTAATATTATTTTTATGCTGATCTGGTTGAATTTTGGATTTTGGATAGTTTTGATTATATATTGACTAGTCTAGCTTTATGCTTGTACTGTTTATATATATATCATCATTTTTAACTATTATTGATCCTACTGCAGAATGAAGATCTCTTCAAGTTTAATGTATATCTTCAATTCCCAGGTTCTCTTCTCTACCAACACATCAGAAGCTTTTCTTATCTTTCCCAGTCATTTTATATGGTCTTTTTCTAGTTCTCTTACATCTCTTACTGATCCAATCTAAAATAGTAATTGTTTGTCTACTAACATCTCTTATAGCAATATGTTGAACCATTTAATTTCAGTTCTAATTTTTTCCAATAATGGCAGTGATACCTGTTTGTTCTCTCACTGATGTATTTCATTTTTGATCTATTTTTGTTACTCCTAATAAATATTTTTCCATACTTCAATGAGTAGTGTGAAGTTTCTATATTGTGTAGCACTAAACTGGAAATTTTTTTTAACTAAAACATCATTTGAATAACATGTCAAAAATGCTTAAGTTTGTGTGATTACATTGTGATTATTTTATATTTAAAAATTGGAATTATCTGAAATTTTAGTATTTATTTGGTAAAGAGTTTGTACATTATGTTACAGTAACATTGACAGATAATTAATTGTCAACTGTTGAATCATGCTGAAATCATAAAACACTTCTCTTGAGGAAGCTGATATTTTAACAGATTATAAATGAATATTATCAGTAATTTGATTAGTTGGCTAATTAACTTTGTCTAAGTAAGTTATTTAAACATTTATTTTAATTTAGTGATGTACATATCATTTTAATATAGTGAATTAAGTATTTAAGGCACTAAAATTGTAATTGATTTCAACTCTGCCTTAAATTATTTCATTGTAATATTTAAATTTGTAAGATTGCATTATGATTATTTGCTTCAAGCTGTAAGATTAAAATAGTTTTGGATTTGATATTTATATGAAAAAGAGTTTGCCCATGACATTAAATAGTGAAGTCTCTGCTAGGTGGCTCATTTCCAACAGATGAATGATATTGAAATCAAGAAGCAATTATAGTGGGAGAGTTGTTCTGCAGTTTATTTTAATGTGATATCTAAGATAGTTAGTGAATATTACCAGTAATTTGATTGGCTGGTTTGATAAACTTTGTTTAAGAGTATGTGATTTTAAAATCTTTTTTTGGTTCATATTGTATTAGTTTTTGCTGATTGTAAAACATAAGTAAGAAAATTATCGTTAATCCACCTTCTATTCTGAATAGACAATCATCTAATATATATATGAATGATTGTTCTTTAATTCATGTCAATCAAAGTCTTATTATTATTTGAGACAAACAATTCTTAATTACAGCGTGAGCTTTGATAAGGATGAATGGAATTTCATCAGAACATTGACAATTTATACAAAAACTAATACAATAACTCAAAAAAAAAGATTTTAATTTCATCATATAACTGTGAAAATCTTCATTATAATATATGCGATACGATAATTAAAACTTAAGAAAGATTTTAATAATAAGATTCCAAATATTCTATCTATTTAGGTTTTAAATGCTATGAATCTGATTATTTTTTTACGTATGCAATATGAACAATTTTTTTAGTGTTATAATAAATAATTTCAAGTCAAGTAATGAATCAAATTTTTTATATATATAATATTAATATTTTAAATGTCGCATAGTTATTTTTTTTCAGCCACATCCCTCATCCCTCTATCCCCTTTAAATAAATAAAAAACATAAATTTTGCAGCTGCAAAATTCAAGTTTTTCTTTATTTAAAGGAGATCATGGCTGAAATAAAATAGCTATGGGATATTTAAAATATTTTGTACATTTTGGCTAAGATATATATATATTGAGACAGTTGTGGGTCTCATGGCATACAACAACAGCAGTATGAGTGCATGTATATATATAAAGTTGGAAAAAAAAGGAGAAACAAACACAAACAATTTTTTTTTATAGGTATTTATTATAAATATTTGAAATATAGGCACTCTTCATATACCTGAAGCTTAATTGTAAATATAAGGGATTTGAACTCAGACTTTCAAGCACCCTTCAACTATCCATACTATCTCAATCCATTGATACACATGTCCACATACATGTAGAAAAGGTAAATAATCACCAATATACATATTTCATGCTAAACCAGCACTGATCAATTGGTTCAGATTATCATCACACACACACACACACACATATATATATATATATATATAGAGAGAGAGAGTTCAATAATATTGGAATCAGTGTGGGATTTGGGTTTTTCATCATCAGATTTTCAATGGTATGGATGGCTGAAGAGTTGGAGTGGATTGAAGCATGTCCATAAAAGTATGAGGATTTACTATCTTAATATTAACTGATCTCTGATTATATATATATGCATGGGAGATGATAATCTGGATCAAGTGATGAGTGCTGGTTTAGCATGAAATAGGGATATTGGTGAATATTTATCTTTTCTACATGTATGTGGTAATGTGTATCAGTTGTATGAGATGGTATGGATAGTTGAAGAGTGCTTGAAATTTGTTATATTACCCTGGAATAACAATTAAGTGTTAAAAATAATTTTGAATTTAAAAAATTATTACTTATTAAACATTTAAAAAGGTCTATTTAATTTTTATTCTGATTTTGATAATTAAAACGAGCATGTTTTTATGTTACAATAGATGATAATTATAAAATTCCACAAACTATTTTAATTAAATGAAGAAAATGTTTTTAAGTATAGGTTGTATAATATTATATGATAAAAATCCTACAAAGATATTGTTTAAATGATTAAAAATTTGGTATTGAGGGGAATTTAAAAAAAAAGGAGTCATTATTTTTTTTAATCAAGATAAATAAAACTTACTTTTTAATTATTGTTATTTTTTAATTCCATAATATAATGTAAAAAGGTGAATTTAAAAAGATTATAACAATATACAGCATTATCATTATGATGTTATAACTGAAAGTGTAGAGTACAAATCAGCTGCTGCTACTAATGTCATGCTGGTAGAATTTGAATTTCCATGGAAGCAAGAGCCAGATTTTTTGTTTCATAGCCCACAGTGTGATAGACAGCATGCCTGAAGTCTACCAAATTATAGAGACTGAATAGAGATGACTGAATGACAACAGTTACCTAGTTTATACCATTCCTGAAGTTGTCAATAATCCATTTCAATGTGAAATGGTATATTTACTCTGCCATATATGTTTCACCTAATTATCTCTTACAGAACCTTCTTGCCAGGTTTAAACCCTTTTTAAAGTACCTTCAAGAAGCCTACATGGTTGCATAGCTGTGAGCACATATATGTATGCAAGTGACTACATCTGGAATCAAATTGTTATATATAGATTACAGTAATATTTATTTAAAAATAATATATATAATTTAATTCCATTTATAAGTCAATTTGTAATTAATTTACTTAAATCACATGTATATAGGTGTATTTCACATACCACTACCATACATATATAGCATCTTGTTATTCAATCATTTACTGTAGTTTCTAAATTTAGTTTAAAATAATCTGTAAATTAAAATCACACCATGCACACCTGTTTAGGATGGCATGATGATTAAATCTAAAAAATTATTAATACAATAAATTTTTGTCAAAAATATATTTCATCTTGTAAACAAGATTTGACCATGCATATCAATTACTAAAATCTTGTGCGAAAGTAAATGATCGAATCTTGAAAAACATTCTGGTCCAGCAGTAATACAAAAGACAGGATTTATTTTTGGTACTTAAATATATAAAATTTGAAGGTGCTAATTGTTTGTCTTCCTGGAAGAAAATTTGTTATTAAAATCATAACTTAATGGAAGGTGAATATAAATAGGCTACATTTTTCCATGTTAAAAAACACTGTAAAATCTTTGAAGCATCTGCTAACATAATCCATGCTGGTTTGAATTTTAACATGGCTGACTAGGGCATATTGGAGTTACTGTTTCCCAAGCCCAGGGAAAAATGATGAAGGACATATGATCATTCTAGTGATGGGAGACATTCCTGATAATCACATAGTAAGACTTCAACTGGAAAGATGCTGCCTATCTGAAAAACAAAAGTTGCTAGCAAACCTACTACCAAGAAGAGCCAATATATAAGTTCTATCAAGAAGTGTAGGTAATAAAATCTAAGATCACTGCCAAGAGCTCTAAAATGAATTTTAACTATTAACTTAAAAGCTATTGCTATTTTAGACCTAAATGAACGTTCAAAGTTAATTTCTAAAATTTGTATTTAAAGTAAATATAGAGTCTAAATAATACTTGCCTTAATCCTTTGTAATTTAAATCTGCAAACTCTCTAATTTTATGCATATTAAAATAAGAAATTCATAATTACCCATAATCTAAACCTATGTTGTTGTTTTTTTGTGCTCGGAGTGATGCCTAAAATGTCTTATTGATTTTAAATATAAATTTCATTTCTTATACACCTGGGTCTCATTTTATGCGGTGGATAGGTTCCTCAGAAAACATGCACAAAAGAAATCGCACAAAAATAGACTTAACTTACCTTAAAAATGGGGGATACGTACTGTAATTTTCCAAAAATCGCATAAAAGCAAAGCAACAACGTAAAATTACTTTAAAATTCGCATAAAAAAAATTAAGAAAATAAAATATGACTAATAAAAAATTTCAAATTTGAAAAAAATTGATACAAGACAAACTTTTTTTTACTTTATTTACTAACTACAGTATTTAATTTTATCCAAAACAATATATTTTTATGTGTAATTTACATTTTTTTCATACATGTACGGTATTTTAATCAATATTTAAGACATCAGATTCGTCATGATGTGATGTGATGTGAGGTACTGTAGCTTTTCCTTAAATGAAGTCAAGAGAAAATACAACTAAAATGTTTTCAAATCACTGTTGATCTTTCTCATTTCTCTAAGCGATCTAAAATTGAAATTTTTGTTTCCAAATAAATTCATTTTCATAGGTGTTTTTTTTTTATCTCCGTTAGAGTAAACTAAAAGTTTAAAATAAAAATAAGAACTTAGACTTATGATAATAAAAAGATACTGACTCACCACTATTGGGCAAAATTTAATTAGAACTAACAATTAAAAATTAAATTCTTATTTTTTTATTCAATTTTTTAATTTTCAATTCCGTTTAAAAATCAAATTTCATCGTTTCAAATCACCTTCATTTCAGATCACATTGCATAATTTTTAAATTGTTAATTACAATTAAAAATCAGATTTTAATTGTCAAATTTAATTGTGTCCATTGCTTTTACTTACCTTTTAAAAATAAACTTGTGGACACTAAATGATTAATTGATTATGTACTCCTTTTTTAAAAAGCAAAAATAGAACATAATTTAAAATGCAAAAACAACAACATATGTATAGGCATCTATAATATTTGAGCAGATTTACATTATAATCTTTGTAAAATTTATTACTTGTGGACACTAAATGATTAATTGATTATGTACTCTTTTTATAAAAACCAAAAATAGATTGTGATTTAAAATGCAAAAACAACAACATACCATTTTTCATCTATAACGTTTGAACAGATTTACATTATAGTCTTGTAAAATTTAATGTGTGTATATAGAATGGGGAAATTCTGATTTTAAATTAATTATGAACTTCTTTATTGCATAAAATCTATTACAATACTATTATAAAGTGCTGAAAATATTGAAATTATTAGATGGAAGTTGAACTCCGATAATGCGCTATTACTTTAAATATGATGTGAGTGCATGAAATTTATAATATTTAAAATAATAGTGCATTATCGGAGCTTGACTTCTAATCTAATAATTTTTATCGCATAAAAGAAAACCACATACAAAGATATTAATAAGAAACATGAATCACATAACTTCAAAATTGCATTAAATAAATTCGCATAAAACAAGACCCAGGTGTATATGTAATAATATGCCAAATATATCTCAAAACAGTGAGGGTATTAATTTAGTAATTCTGTATTGAAGATATCATTATTCGTATCTTCAACTTAATAAATATAAATTAATGCTTATTTATCTTGACCACTCACTGTTTCAAAATTATATTGCTTTGAAGATAATATCTTATTGCCTTGTGATCATTATAATCATATAAATTGACTTAGATTTATGTTGATTGATTAATCATTATGGTTTGTGATAGTATAACTGTAAATTATGAATTTAACATAATTTTATCCGATAGTGGAACTCTAACCATAGATATATAGTATCAAGGTATAATTTATAATTTGTAATTCAACTCAATTCCCTCGAATATACCTTCTCCCCCTCATAAAATTTAATTGAGGATACAAATTAATTATCTATTATACAGGATAATTAATTCATTAATTTAGACCTTTTTATTATAGCATTCTGATTATATGCTTAGTTTATGAATTGGCTTTTGTTGGCAAAGCAGATATTAGCTATCTGTTTAATTAAGGCACCATTAATTTAATTTTAACATATTTGTTATTTTATCTTTGTGTGTTGCAGATGCAAATTTATGATATATATGTAGATATATCTAATCTTGCTAATTTCAAATGGGCTAATGGTTGAGATCACCCCCATTTATTGGCAACCTGCATAACAGTGGACACAAAGTCACACCCAAGGGCTATTTTGTTTGAGTAAGTGCACCAAGCATGTTACTGGGGTAAGGACCCAGGACTCTTGAGTAGCCTATCTGAATTTCAGACTCATATTTTTTAATTAATTAATTTATTACCAAGCTTCTTGGTTTAAATGCACCACACATCTATTATATAGAAATAATTGCCCATCCACCCTGCACACTTATTATTACAGTGTAGTAAAGTGCCTATAGAAAACTATATGTAATGCTACTTTAGCCCATTCTTCCTCTGTAGGATATATATTCAGAATTTATTTGAAGCCATGAGAATCTCCAACTGATGGAATCTGATTTGCAACATTCCTAAGCTTTATTATTGTACTTGAATCATATTCAATTCCACTTAAACAGCCACATTATTCACACACACTATATATAATATACAAATCAATATATATATATATATATATCAAAATACAGTACAATTTATATAAATTATATTCTTTTAGAAGTACTTTCGACTATACACTTTGTAGTCTTTATCAACTATATAACGTTGAATAATGATTATTCAACGTTATATAGTTGATAAAGACTACAAAGTGTATAGTCGAAAGTACTTCTAAAAGAATATAATTTATATAAATTGTACTGTATTTTGATATATATATATATTGATTTGTATATTACATATATTGTGAAACAAATACAGATATCAAACTTTATTTATTATATATATATATATATATATATATATATATATATATATATACAATACTAGCCATATATATATATATATATATATATATATATATGGCTAGTATTGTTAGCTTGTCAGTTGACAAAACCATGATATGGAAATATTATTTGGCATATTAATTCATTTTCCATAGGCATAATTTATTTACCATACATGAAGTCATTAAACATACTGCAGTGAGATTATATACTGTACTAATCAAACCAATCTCATTCCATTGTAAGACACACATACATGTTAAATTGATATATAATTTGACTCCTCATTGAGTGTAGTTTTTTTTTAATTTCATTATTATTATTATTATTATTATTATTATTATTATTATTAATAACTGAAACACAGGCTTGTTATATACCTGTGGCTATATATATGTAATATAGGGTATATGAGCACAGACTTTCACACCACCCACCTCTCTCCACTCTTATTATTATTATTATTATTATTATTATTATTATTATTATTATTATTATTATTATTATTATTATTATTACGATAGAATGACAGCCTGTTAAGCTAAATTGTGCAGACGCTGTGAGAATGTTGTTAATAAATGAATACCTTCGAACAACCACATGATATAGTATTTATATAAGAGTAAAAGGAATCCCTCTTACTCCTACAACTCAAATGTTTATATATGAGAAAATCTAAAGTAGTTAATGAAGGCGTGACTACATAATAGTCACTTTAAATTACTATATATAATGTCTGTATGAATGGCGTGAATGAAATTTTTTAGAATTTACTGAACGCCACTCCAAACGAAACTAAATCATTTATTAACAACATTCTCACAGCGTCTGCGCAATTTAGCTTAACAGGCTGTCATTCTATCATAATTATAATCGCACGCAAGACGTTATAAAATAAATGCTTATTATTATTATTATTATTATTATTAATGAAACCTATTTAAAATTTACCTGACTTTCATTATCATTTTACCCACATTTCAATTCCCATTAAGTTATTATTCATTAGATACATCTGATATGTATTCTAGTTTAATGGCTTGAGCGGGTGCAACATGATAGCAATGGCAGCTGCTTTTTTGAAATTTTGTTTTCTTCTTTAAATTGTGTAAAAAACTATAAGCATAATGTATACAAAAATCCCAGCATTCATTGCTATTTGAATTCCTTTTTAAAATGGTATATCGTATGTTAAAATCGAACAAAATTTCAATTTTTTTTATTAATATTTGTCTTAGTAGATTCATTTAATTTTTTTTCTTTTCTGCTCAGTTTACTAGATTGCAAGAAGAAGACAAAGGCACAATTTTCATTTTTGCAAAGCTCTGAAGTAAAATTGATTCAAGACCTTCATCCTGATAAAAACGTAATATCATAAGTATTCAATTTTAAATTATTTTTTGGTATTTAAAATTTTTCTATTGTTTGATAAATTATAATTGTTTAATGCATTTTTTAAATGTATTTTCATTTACATTAGAATGTGTAATATATAAATTATACTTTTATTCGAATATAACATGATGGTTTATGTATAATGTAATTTTGGGGCTTGTAAGTATTCAATTTTAATTTTTTTTTTTTTTTTGCATAGTATTTTTAATTTTTCTATTATTTGCATACTTTTATTATTTTTATAAATTACAATTTATTAATGGGTTTGCATTTGTATTAGTGTGTGTGTAGTATATAATTTATGCTTGTATTCAAATATAATGTAGTAGTTTATGTACAATGTAATTTTGATGCTCTGATTCAAGTTTGAGACAACCATATTTTATAGACATAATGATTCTCAAAAGGTTTAATAATTTATTAGTGTGTTTATATATGTTTGCACTTGCATGTCTGTGTTTGTATAACAAGTAATGATTTTTATATATAATTAAGGTATTATAGAACAATGCAATGTAAATTTTATGACTGATTATCAGATGTACAGAAAGATTGCAGTTGATAAAGCAATCACACAATTTACTGGGCATAGTACCATGTGAAAATATAAACTCTTAAAACTAATAAAGAGAGTTTTCATGGGATATGTTTGGTCATAGCCACAGTGGTTATGTATACCACATGAAATTGTATGTAGGCAAAGAATCAAATCCTGATTTTTGTCTATGCCTTGGTATTCATGCAGTGGAGTCAATAGTTTTGCCACGTCTTGCATCACATTATTTTCAAGTCTATAGCTAGCAAATCAGCTATATGCAAATAAACTATATCTCTGTAGGATAATAAATATAACAAGGTAGCATCACTAGTGTGCATAAAGAATATAAACATCACTCGTGTACACAAAAAATATAAAATGAAGAGATGAAACTCATTTTATTATTGATACAGTCAGTAGCCTTTAATTTCTATTTTTGGATAGACAAGAAGCCAATTTCTATGATGACAAATGCATATCCACTTTCTAAAAATGATTTATTTTGTACCTTTTATTCGAATGAATCTTTTTCTTATAGATGACTTGAGATTTGTTAGCTTTTTGGGTACAAGATAAAAATGAAGAATTCTTATGTGACTATTTTTGTAGATTCTGAAGCTATGGTTTATATCAGGTAAAAAGTGTTATATATGATTTGAATGAGAATTTTGTGAGGAATACAATGAAATTATCAATGAAGATGTAATTTAAACTTAATTAATGATAAATTAGAAATTTTGAACAAATACTAAAGTAATAATTATTTCAGATGTTGAAATTTGTTTTTCCTTATTTTTTTTTTTAGTGGTAATCACTATTTATCTTAGTCTTATTGTTTTCCTTAGTTTTTCTAGTTTTTATCAATGTAAAGCTTTTTGCTTTAACATTATTAAAACTGAAGTTGTTGTAAAAACTGTGTCTCAAGTTAGTTTTTGAAAAATTTAATATGGTGCCAAAGACCTTAAAATAGTTAATATTAATATTAATATTAACTTAGGTTTAGTATATTTAGTCTATTTAATCCATTTATAGATTGCCTGTGTGGTTAGCCCCTGGGTCACATGTTTCTCTCTGTTCAGAGCCAGCTCACAAATTTAATTAAGGCCCATGTGTAACATCAAAAATATCATTCATAGGTTGGTTAACAATGCAGCACTGGTAAATAGTTTGAAGCTTGGTTGGACTGGGGGTCTTCCTATCCCATTTTGATCAGGCTCAGTATATTTTACATGGACTCTGGAATTTGTTACATGAATGTACAAATCTGACCATTACAACTGGTTTATAATGAACCAGCTTACCAAGAGAATCCATCATCCTGCTGTTCTCATATTCATTGAATTCTTAGAAAACACCTAATCTTTGAATTTTATCACTGATTTATATTTAGTAAATATATTTTTGGCTCATCATCCAAAGGAATTAACATCTTGTGCATTAATGATGAAATATGTATCATACCACTATTGTATTGGCTTGTCTTTACAGACAACACATCACCACACAGACTAAGAACTTTAGCTAACAATGATTAGATATCCATTTACAGAATATTATTGAATGGTTGGTTGTATTGATGAAGAGTTGATTTCACGAAAGATTAAAAAAAATGAATTGATTACATTTCAAAGGTGTTTTTTTACTTTTATATATATAAAAGGAGAGATTACTTTTCAATGTGTTGCCAATATAAATGAGCACCTCCCTTTCTCTTTGTCAGAAAAATTAGTAAAGGTAAAGCTAGCATTTATTTCCATAGCTTCAGGCATTACAAGGTGTAATTTTTTTAAAAATGATATAATTCAACATAGCATTATTAATTAGAGTATAAATTTGACCCTGAATTACATCATTATTAAAAAACATGCCTTACAACACTTAGGGCCTTAGGAGTAAATTTTACTTTTTCAAGTTTTTTCGCCAAAGAAATAAGGATGTGATTCATTTACATTGAGAAGCAGATGAAAAATGTCTTTCATATATAAGTTAGTAATGTTTTTCTTGAATCATTTATATATAATCAGCGCATCATTATTTTATTTGACCAATCCTGATAAACTCTGAAATAAGATTCGGAGGATAATTATAAAACCATTTACAAACCAATATGTAATGACTAAACATGGCTAATTTTTGTTTATAATAAAATGATTAAACTGCTTCTAAAAACTGCAACTTCAGAAACTGTTCTTTCTGATATTTATATATATTTAAAAATATATTAATATTTTACCTCTAGATCTCCTATATAAATATAATTGTGTCTATGATAATCCATTTTGCAGAAAAAATATCTCCCACTAATCAGTATGCCAGCACTGGTAGCCAGTCAGACATGGGACCAACTGGAGATCAAAACACTTAAGTACTTATCGTACTGTCATGGCAAAATTAAAAAACTGGACATAATGACTCCCATGCAGAGTCTAAAAGTTGTCACATTAATATAACCCAGTCCTTTCCATTTAATTGTTATTTATTGTTAAAACTCTGAATTTGGTGGTCAACTAATTGACCCAAATAATTCCTAAGTAGCTTATTTTTATGTAACTTTTTTTTTTACCATTAGTTTTCTTATTTATTGTTTCCATTGTAGAGCCACTGCACAGTGTAAGCATGTAACATATAATAAGAAAGATGTTAAATGATATCCATATGTATCTTCTTAAGGTGTGAATAAAGTTGTTATTTGAAACACTTGGATTTGTCAAGCATTGTTAGCCGAGAGGTCATCACACCCACCTTGCAAGCAAGTAGTTGGTTGCAGCCCAGTGTGGGTTCACATCCCAGCCAATGCTATGACATATGGAAAAACCATTTCTGCTGCTTCATCTGTTAATTCTTTTTTTAAAGCGGGAATATAAGCAAAAAGCAACTTTTTGATTACCTTTTTACTAAAAAGCTTAAAATATTTTTTGCTAGCTCTCATAATTAGACTAAGGTTTATATTAATTGGGCACTTAATTATAAATCTAAATATTTTGGTGGCCTGGTGGTTAATATAGCTGCCTTCCAGGTGGCTGGCCTGGGCTCACTTTCCGGTCAACGCATTTGACATATAAAAATTTAAAAAATCTAAATATTTTAAGTACAAGTATATTTTATATATCTGGGGTCTAGACATAATATAGGGGATTTGAAAACAATCTTTCAAATTTCTTTAGGTCATCCACTCTATCTTATGCAACCGATACACATGACACACCCATGTGAAAAATGCATGCTTGTTCAGCACAAAATATTGGAGATCATTTATTTTTTTCATATGCATATGGTCATGTGTATCATTCATATGAGATAGAGTGGATGGCCAGAGAGAGTTTGAAAATCTGTGTTCAAATCCCTGTATTACAATTCTAAAAAAACTTGCATCCTCTTCCATTCTCAAAGATTCAAAATTCATTATAATAAAAAACTATAACATCACATCCCTCTACCACACACACACACTTTAAATCTAAATAATATTTGCATTATTATCCATAGTTTACTTTATTCTTCTTTAGCCAATGTGAAACTAATCATTATATTTCAAAATATGAAATGATGCTCAAATTTAATTCTATATGAAGCAGAACATAACCTGGTATATTGACATTACAAGTTCACATGGGATCATCTTAATCATTTCATAATTCCTGTTTATTATAATCTATTAGATTTTTTTTCTGTCCAAATAAATATAATTGATTAACTCTATCCTATTTTTAGACTTTCTTTTTTGCTGAAAGATTCCCCCTGTCCTAAGTAATTTAAGGCCTATTTCTCAATGTTACCTGTTCATATAAAAATAATATAATCTCTTAGATAAAATACAATCAATAATTATTCCAACAATTTCTTGATTCCAATATTGCCAAGAAAAGCTTTTCTATTTTTGTAACTATAATATACTTTATAAAAATTATTTATCAGGTATAACAATCTTACGATAAGTGTTAATGTATAGTTCAATTAGATGTTGCAGCTGCATTTGTCTTAGATTCATGATTAAATTTCTAGAAATAACTTGACAACACAATATTCATTTGCTTTTGTTATATATACTTGTCAATTTGTTTTTTAATAAGCAAATCAACATATCTTAAATAGTATGACATTTTGGGGGTTTTCTTTGTATAATTCCATTCCACAGAAGTCTCTTACAATTTTTTTATTATATACATTAATCCTCTGCAATTTAAAAACTGAGAGCAAACTAGTATACTTATTATTAAAACAGGCAAAGCTCTCCATACAGTGGTGCCACTCAGTGCAAGCCAGAATAATCAGTGGAGAGTTTTTCCTGTTTCAATAACAGTTATGAGCAAGCATAAGAAATGGTGATCATGTGATGTTTAGTGGTTTTATACTTATTATTCTCCTTAATTAATTAATTAATTAATATATAAACTATATGAGTGATTTATTATTTTCTTCTCTCAACAAATAAACTTTTTTTTCCCCCTGAGATGTTTTAAATTCTAGATAATTATTTTAAGCTATCTAAATTCTAATAAAAATAAATCTTCAACATATAAATTTCTCATAGATCACATAATATCCACTTTCTGTCTGGCTTTTGCTCAAAAGTTACAAGACTTTCCAATTCATTTTAACTCTAATGCAGGGGTGGGAAAATAGTGGCCCAAGGGCCACATGCAGCCCACTAAGACAATCAGAAAAATCTGCCTTGAATTGAGATTTCCTTCCTGTGCATGACCGAAGATTCATCTCGTATTTTCCACTAGGATGGCCACTTCAATACACATGCACAGTATAAATATGATGTGCAGTGCTTTTCCAGTTTATCTGGTTAATTTCAATTTTGTCTTTGCATTAGCAAATATATACATTTCCAACTTTAGTGTAACCATGAACCCTCCAAAAAAATGTAAAATCAGTGATGAAATGTCATGTGTTTAATGAAGACTGGACAAACAAATATTTCTTTGGTAATACAGGGAATAATGCAGTGTGTTTATTGTGTCATAAAAAATGTGCAGCCTCCGCTAATCTTTGCTTCCACAAAGTGGCTCCCGAGGTGACCCTCTGCCAACCTCTGCAGCCCCTGAGCCAAAATAATTGCCCACCCCTGCTCTAATGTATTAATGATTATACAGAATTTTTTTGTAATTGAAAAAAATATTAATGGACTCTCCAAAAGCCATCTCTCATATATATTCAGTGTTTTATGATCATAATGGACTCTCCAAAAGCCATCTCTCATATATATTCAGTGTTTTATGATCATAATAAAAAATGTAATTTTGGATTTGATTTTAGTTATAAAAATGTAAAGATATGTATTGAAAAAAAATAGTATCAAATGAAAATAAAGGAAGCCATGTTAATATAAAATGCTTAATAAATCGACAGGCAGCAAATGTAAAAATTAATGATATGGCAAAGCTAAAAATAGAAAGTGATTGTCTTTGACCATTCCTTATAAGTTTGGTTTTAAATATTTTAAACTTAGTTGACAAAGACTACTTAGATAGTTGAAAGCACTCCTATTTGGATTAAAAGCTTGAATTTATATTACTGTATCTGTTTTATTATTTGAATATAAAATTATATATACAAGTTTAAAAAAATGTAGACATAGATTAATATTATTAAATATATATTCTTATTTATGCTAGGATCTTCTTCTATACATATTTTAATAAACTTATCTCTTTTAATTAATTAAGAGATAAATTCATTCTGTATAAAATTAATCTGTAATTAAAAACAAATAATATCCATTATCATCAAAAGTATTCCTATTTTATATTTACAAAGATCAATATGTTAATAAAGTCACACTTTGAATTACAAAAGTTTATTATTATTACTTTCAATGACACATTTCCACCAAAAAGTTGATTCATTAAGGATATAATTGATTGTGTTTCTAAATATATTCACTAGATTTATCATTTTATTCTAAAGAATATACATGAATTGGAAATTCTATGAAATATCTAATATTACAGAATCTAGAAACATATTTTGATCACTTCTACCATTTAAAAACAGATAAACATCACATGATCACTCTGACTTGCACTGAGTGGCAATACTGTATGGAGAGTTTTGCCTGTTTTAATAATAGTTATAAGCAAACATAAGAAATGGTGATTATGTGTTGTTTATTGGCTTAAAACCAATCCTGCCTAGTAGAATGGTGGTGGTGGCTATGGTTATTAAAAAACCAAAGATACCAAAATGTATAGGTACTGAACTGAGTTCAGATCTATATGACTATATAAGCTGATGAGCTTGGATTGAAAATATTGTGTTTTCAAATTAAGACTTATAGTTTTGTAGTTAAGTAGAGATAAAAAGTGGCTGCTGGATGGTTGCATTAGATCCTAAGATCTAGGTGTAATGCTCTCAGATCCAAGGCTCCTCACTGATGAAGGTCACAAGCCAGAAACTAGTCTGCGGATATTGGATGAGTAGGCACTAGATGGGGATTTTATGCACAAGCCTTCTGGCACCCATTGATTACTCTGGCTTGCACTGAGTGGCAGTACTGTATGGAGAGTTTTGCCTGTTTTAAAAACAGATAAATATGTACAAAATTCAAGCATTGATAACTAAAATAAATCTATCTGCTCTAGCTACTGATATTTTACTTTTTTACTAAAAAGAAATTTGAGAAAAGAAATACAATATTTTTTATGAGCAGAGAAAAAAAAAAATCTTAGGCCATTTTTCTAAACTGACCTTTCTTGTATATATATATATTACTATTTTCTCTGTTCTTTGATTCATTCCTAAATACTAATGTTGACTATTTGTGATAAATAATATACATTGAAGTCCTTTTAGTAATGTTATGAGTATTATAATGTTTACTATTTGATTTCTAAGATGCCATTTATGTTTTAATTTCCAAAACTTTATTCTCCAGACTCATGTACTTCCTTTCATCTATGCAGCAGCAAAAAGCTGGTTTTCTTTATCAGTATCCCTATATAAAAACATTTCCTATTTTTTAATGAATTTATTACTACATATATGGAAAGGGGGGAAGGGGGAATATTTAAAAAAAAAAGATATGGACTTTGTTTTGTTTTATTTAGCAGATCATTGAACGTTATTTCAGCCCGTATTTATTGATCTTATAAAAACTATGCAAATTAACTTCTTTATATGTTCCAGTAGTTTTTGAAATTGTGGGTCATACTGTAATTTGACTTTTTTCTTTAATATAATCAATAAATGTAATGTTAAAATCAAACATAACTGACTGTCCAATATTGATTAGTAGATGAATATATACCTAAAAAATAAAGCAAGCATGGAAACCATCAACCAGCACGTGGCAAGCTTTGAAGAGTCCTGCTTTCATTTTTGACAATCTTCTATTAGACAGTTGTTGGAAAGATCTTTGTTCTGCAGTGAACTATTTGAAGATTTTTTCAAAAAATCTTTAAGGAATGGTCAATGGATTGAACTATCTGTGAAAAATAACAATTTTCAGTTCCATTCTGGGTTCTGAAGTCCTGTCATGTCTGGCTTACTATAATGTCACAGGCTCTCTAAATCCAAATTAATATCTAAAAACCCAAACTGCTGTATATTAATAATCAAAATAAGAGTCATAGATCACATGACCCTATCTCTTAAGCTTGTAAGTTATAAACAATGAGGATTGCCAATTCCTCAACAAGCTTTGTGATAAATGCTTAGCCAGAGCCAGCACTTAAAATATCTATCAGGAACCCTCCCCATCCTCTGATCATGGTTTCATGCTTTGGCACTCTTCAGTATATTAAATATTAACAAATATTATTAAATATTGATAGTACAAAAATAAATAAAAATTAATTGAAGAAAATCTTGACAAAAAAAAAGCCTAACAAACAATCAATTTTCCAGTAGAAAGCTGTAGATAAAGAATAGTCTCCCTATCATGCCTGCTATCTAAAAAAATCAACCATAAATATCTCAAAGTGATCAAAATTCTGGGATTTGTATGCAGTATCTCATGTTAAATCTGCTAACTTATGCAAACTGAATGTATTCTAAAGAGATCATGTGATGGTTTAGTTTAATACAATCAATTATTTTGAAAGCTTGATGTTATCTTATTACTGTATTTATTTTGGCTCTAATCAGAACTGAAGATTTTACTATTGATAACTCCACTAATTGCAATTTTCAACCCTCTAAAATTATTCTCATTTCGTCATGCATATGCATTTTTTTTTTTTAAATGAAGGACTTAGTTTTTCAACTTAAAACTTTGATAAAAATTATTTGACTAACTAAGTACTGTTAATTAAGTATTTTAAAAACAGCCAAATTACTTGTTAATGCAAAGTAAATTCATTGTCTTTTGTCTACTTCAAAAACAATAAACTAATCAAATGAATATTTTTTAATATCTATTTTATTATATTAATAATTTTTTTTAGTCATTCATTAGACCAGAAATTAAACAATAATGAATAGTATTTCTGTAGTGTAATTTTCATTGCACCACTTTCATGCAAGATAAGGACTATTTTCTATCCACTTTTAACACATTTTTAATATATCTTTTTTGCATGTCTTTAATCATATGGGTGATGTTTATGATTTCATCCCCCACAAGGTGTTAAAAGTGCATAGAAAGCAGTCCCTAACTTGCATGAGTAAGAGTTAGTGAAAATTACATTACAGAAGTATTATTTACTAAGGCAGTAACCTTTAGGAATAAGCATCTTAAAAATTCGAAAGTAGGGACCTCTACAGGTCTTAGTCACAAGCTTTTACTATGAAGAAAAGAGGGAAACCTTCTTTACCTCAACCTACTTTTATATATAAATAGGTGAAGCTGAAGTGATTAGATCTAAGACCTGTAGAGGTCTCTACCTTCGAATTTTTAAGACACTTATTCCTAAAGGTTACTGCCTTAGTAAATATTACTTAATATAATAATGTGCGTTTAATAAAATTTATAATTACAAATTTTAAATTATCGTAATAGATTTCTTACTTTAAGATCTTTCCATTAACTCGTAAATCGTAAGATTTCGCGAGTACTAATGTATAATAAGAATTGTGGACTTAATTAGTGAAGTATTGAAAGTTCTTTAAACCTCCCCCTATTCATATATAAAAATGGGGGGGGGAAAAAAGGTTTTCTTTTATAAAGGAAACCCCAATTTAATAATGTGCGTTTAATAAAATTTATAATTACTACAGAAGTATGTAATATTTACTAAGGCAATAAACCTAAAGCTTGTGCAGTTAAAAATGTGAAGGTAGGGACCTCTACAGGTCTAACCACAAGCTTACACATTGGAAGAAAAGAGGGGAATGTTTCTTTACTTCAACCTACTGTCTATATAAATAGTTGAAGCGGTTAGATCTGAGAGTGTACTTTTCTTCTAATGCATAAGATTGTGGTTAAGACCTGTAGAGGTCCCTACCTTCACATTTTTAACTGCACAAGCTTTAGGTTTATTGCCTTAGTATATATTACTTACATAATCAATGTGCATTAAATAAACTTATAATTACTACAGAAGTATATATTTTGTGTTTCATTTACTTTATTTAATTTTTGGCCAATCCATTACTCTAGAGGTCAAGTGTTATTCTAGCACCCAATCACAACCTTTTGTTCAAAAGTGTCTTTATTGGTCAACCAAATTATGTCATTGTTGTTTTTTTTTACTTTTTCAGTTGACATTCTACCTAGAAATCTTTACTTCAATTGGCTTTTCTCTCAGATTATCTTATGATATTTAACACAATGACAGAGTAGTTAACTCTGAAGATTCATGGATTGCAATCCAGCTGTTATTTCTGGTGCTCAAATTTTTTACGGGTGCTTCAGCAGTAAACTTTTTAATTACCCATTTATTTTTATCAATAGAATAAACCATTCAGGATAGTTGTCATTCATGAAAATGTTCTGATAATGGTTATTCATATTCATAATATTAATTGCATTTCTTGTAGTGATTTCTAGTGAAGCTAATGTATATGTTATTTTCTAAACTCTATGTATCACAGGTTGATAACTAAATGCTGGAACAATTTTAAATTAGTTTAACTTTAAAGCTTCTTTGATTGACCAATCTATAACAATTGTTTTCTATTGTCAATTATCCAATTTACATTAAATAAGGCAAAACTCTCCATACAGTAGTGCCACCCTGTGCCAACCAGAGTAATCAACGGATTCCAGAAGGCTTGTGTATAAAAACCCTATCTAGTGCCTACTCATTCAATATCCCCAGACTAGTTTCTGGCTATAGATATATATTTATGCACAAGCCTTCTGGCACCCATTGATTACTCTGGTTGGCACAGGGTGGCACTACTGTATGGAGAGTTTGGCCTTGTTTAATAACAATTATGTGCTAGTATAAGAGATGGTGATCATGTAATATCCAATTTATAATGTTCACAGAAAACTAAATTTCTGATTTTTTAAAATTTATTTATTGAAAATTATAGTGGCAAGCTAATATTGTGATATTTTGTTTCTTGTATAAAGTTCAACTTTTTTTAACAATTGATTAAGTAACATTAGTGTGCTTAATATTTATAATATGCTATAGTTTTTATTTTAAAAAGAAAAGGAAAACATCATCCACAAAACAAAACAAAATTATTTTACACCAAACAATTTGAAATTTAATATAATTAAACTCGATTGGTATTCTTCAAAAGTCACATGATCACCTTTTCTTATGTTTGCTCATAACTGTTAATAAAACAGGCAAAACTCTCCATACAGTAGCCTTTCGGCATCCATTGATTACTCTAGCTTGCACTGAGTGGGTACTACTGTATGGAGAGTTTTGCCTGTTTTAATTCTTCAAAAGTAAAAGTAACCATTGGTTAGCACATATATCATCTTTCCAATTGTGAAGACATCATATTACAAACATTTTTTTAATACTTATCTTGTGGCCTTTACCCTACAGTACAAATTTAAAAATCACACTCGTGTAAAACAAACAATTCAAGCTATAGATAAAATCAAAGCAAAAAATACATTTTATTTTTAGCATCATCATTAATATTTATCAAAATGAGAACAATTCCATGCTGTCAATTTAGTAATATTCACTGGATAAAAATCTTGGTTCATTTCTAATTGAGGAAGAGGACAGGAAAAATCTCCATTTGGCCAAATGCAATGAGATCCTCTCTGCACTACTTCTTTCAAGTTCTAATTTCAGAATATAAGAAATTCATTGTATGAACATTTATTTGTATTATTTGAGACATTCTGAAGTGAATCAAAATACTATCTAAATTTATTATTGCTTTATCTTCATAACTATAAAGAAATTTATAACCTCTTCGAATTATCTGCTTTTATGCAAAGAAGTGAGTCATCACCAAAAACAAAAAAAATATTAAAGCTAATTAAAATTAGGACAATGTGGATATTTAAAGTAGTGTGACTTTAATGGTAACTTAATTGGTTTCTGTTTGGTCATTAGCAATTAGCTTTTTTTCTCCGTGTATTTTTTACCTCTTACCTAAATATTTGAATTTGTAGATTTTTTCATTTTCTTTCAAATATTCCTCAATTTCACTTAAAATATAATTCTTTTCAAAGTATTTTTTTATATCTAGCACAAGATTAAATCAACTTGCGATTAAAGGTCACTAAGTCAATTGAGTAAAATAAAAAAAAAACAGACATCAAGTGACTGGAACCATTGAACTCAATCCACAACTTGGTTGTTTAAAGATCACATGACCCCATTCTTACAATTATTTATATAATAGTAGTAATAGTAGTAGTAGTAAGTAGTAGTAGTAGTAGTGGTGGAGATGGTAGTAGTAGCAATAGCAGTAGTAGTAGTAGCAGCGGTAACAGTAGTAGTAGCAGTAATAAATAGTCTATTTATATAATACTGGCTACATATGTAATATAAAAAAGTGATCTCAGCACCATGAACAGGGTTGACTTAGATGCTCATGGGTGAGTCATAAAAGTGCATGATCAGAGATTTGTTATCTTCTTTATAATAATAATAAGAAGAGGCTGATAAGAAGGAGGAGGAAGAAGAACAACAATAACAACAATAGTCACTCATAAATGAGTATGGCCATCATTTCAACTTCAAAAAAAAGAAAAAAAGGGTGAAGAAATGAAAAAATACTCTAGACAGTCTGTGAAATACAAATATGTCCATATATAGAACCTTCTGATCCACTTTTCTGTGTTTTTTTGATATTTTATAATACTGTCTTTTAATTACTAAAAACAAAAAAAAAATCTGAAATATTTTAAGATCATATCTAATTGTAGCTCTCCACTGTTTTCTATTCTCTGCCATATTTTTCCAAAAGAAACAATTGACATTGCACTTTTTTAGACTGTCCTTGAAAAAATTACTATAAATAGATGGAGTCTACCTCTTCCATTAAAACCATACTCAAGTTGACCACAAAACTTTATTTTAATAAGTTTCCATAGTGTATTCATTTTACAATCCAATGAAAGTGATATTTAACAATAGTAAATTCAATAGTATCACACATTCAGCTTGAAGAACATATTGATTGATTTTATAAACTTGCCATTGTATTTTTTAAATTTTACAAAGCATCCTTAAATGAAACTTCCTAGTGACAATAGGATATCTAAGTTTCATTTCCAGATAATAAATTAAGTAAAATAACACAGCTAAATTTACACAGTTATCCTCCGTTGATGAAATATTTTATTTAACTTGTTAAAAGCATCAATAACACATTAGAGTCTGTGCTGTGCTTCAACATCTAAACCCAATTTTTCTGTTTATAAAACTGCCAAAATATTTAATCTGGTTTACATTCTGAAATTGATAATCAATTCAAGCTTAAAGTCGTTGAAGATTTTTTTCTATCAGTTGTTGATAAAAAATTAAGTTTTTTGAACATTAATTAATAAATCAAAGTCTTTATATATTGCATTCAAAATATTAAGAACACTCTGTAAGTCATCATTTGACTTAGCAAAAACAAGCAGTTGGCCCGGGTTAGCGGATTCACTTCCCAGCAGATGCTATGGTATATGGGGGGGGGGGATATGCATATTGTAAATCTGGAATCCAAAAAAAAAAGTTCTTAGCCTCACTTTTAATAAATTCAAATTAAAAAATTATACTCATCAAACCTGTATTGTATCTTGATTCCTGTTTGATTAAGCCCTTATAAAAATTCCAATGACCACTGTCCCAAACAACATTGGAATGAGGTACACATCAAACCACCTCAATAAAATATTTTTTTTCTTACTTTATTTTTTTTTTCATTTCATGTAAAACCATAAATATGGTTCCACTTTATGCCATGTGGACATTGTAATGATTAAAAATGGCAAAGTAAAAAAAATGGATAGAGGAAAAACATAGATTATAAGCAGAAAAGACTAGTTATATCAAAAATAATATTTAATCTCTGATGAGTCAATATCATATTCTGCAAGGCAGCATTCAGCACCTTGATTAGACATTACTTATTGTTTGTTAACCTCCATATTTGAATGCCATTTTACATTCTTCCAATTATAGTTCTCAGGGATAGCTTGAATTCTACACCCAACATATATAATGCTAATAGCTAAATGGGTTTATATGTAAATCACATCACAACAATCAAAGCTTGAATAAGTTAATTAAAAAACAGCCATCTGTTGTTGTCAGTATATAATAAATGGAATTCACCTGTTCATAAATCTTACATAAATTCCATTCATGCAAAGATAAACTGTTTGAGGCTGGATTAATAAATAATCACTTTTACAATCTTTCAAACAAACTAATTCTTGATACTTTAGATATAATAAACTATAAAACAAGTTGAGATTAAATCAATAGAAAATCAGCAACCTTTGTAAAGTCAATCTGAGTAGTTAATAAATGGATTCCACATACTATCTTAGTCTAAGATCTTTAACTATACAATGAGTGAAAGCATATGACTAAAACAGACTGAGATGAAATCTAGTCAAAAGTTTTAAATAAACTCCATTTAGCACACAAAGATAAAGGATTTAAAAATAGTTTATTAATTAAATAATAATTTTTATAATGGAGTTTAAAACTTATTGGCAGATTTATTCTCAATCTGTTTTTATCATGTGCTTTCACTCATTGTCTATTTAAATGTTTTTGACCAAGATAATAATTGGAAATCATTTATAATTTATTGAGTTGTTTTGATGATGATTGCTAATTTTCTATTGATTGATTTAAGGTAGTCCATTCTATTCTTAGTTATTCATAGGCTAATAGAAGTGACTTGCTTCCTTAAATTCTGATAACTCTAAATATATCAGACACATCCTCCATCGTCACAGAAAACACTAGTAGTAAATGGAAAAATGTTATATTTGTCCAACAACACTCTTGTATTTAAATTGATAGGGTAGTATTAAATAATAAATATTTTCAAATATAACAAATCTACAATGCATAATGCTAATCAAATAGAATTATCACAAATTTAATTATTTTTAGATATTTTTCATGAACTTTGAATATTAAAAGGTTTAAAAACATGTGTCTGAAATTGTTTTATATTATTTCAAGATAGGTCATAAGTTAAAAATGATTCCAATTTTGATTTTAGGTGCATCAGACAAATTAAAATATTTCAGGCCATTGAAGAGTTAATAATAATAAGTTTTTTGTTTTTCATGTGCCAAAGCATCGGCTGGGAAGCAAACCCACAAACCTGAGACAACTGCTTGAAAGGCAGATGTGCTGACTGCTCAACCACCATTGCTTGATTATAATAATAAGTTTTATAGAAGAATGTTTGTAAAATTCCTCACTTTGGAACATTAGATTCAGGAATTGCAATGCCAACTTTCAATTGATTGTTTGTCTAGTTAAATCATAGCTAAAAATTATTATTCATGTATAAATTGTGATAAATAGAGCACCCAAAAATTCAAAAAAATATTAACCATGATGAACAATTTGCCAAGCACTTTCAGTACAGTATACCATAATCATAGCAACATACTGGAGTTAGGAACTCTCAACCAGTTAATGTGGGGGAGGCCCACATCCCTAGTTTAAACCCCTACCTAGGCTTCCAACCACCATCACCTAATTAACATCCCTGATGTCACCTAGCTTTCCATTCTTTATGTCACCATCATTCTGGTATACTATACCAAAAGCTCTTGGCAAATTGTTCGTTGTGATTAATATTTTTTGAATTTTTGGGTGCTCTGTTTATCACAATTTATACGTGAAGAATAATTTTCATTATCTGACAAATTTTTTTGTATTATTTATCATAGCTAAAAGTTGTCTGGGCTAATACTGTATATAGAAATTCCTATTAAAACTTTTAGTACACATATAGAATTAATCAGTTACATTAAATGATATAAATTTATTTAACAAGTTTGAAAAGTGAACTGAAAAAATCTTTAAGAGTTCAGCACATAAATCTTTGCATAGCAATTCATCATTTATAGTGGGTAAATGCAGATTCACTGTAAGATATTTAGATGATTTTTCATTTTAAGGTATTTGGATGATTTTCCAGTTGTCTTACACAAACTTCATGATTAATATGCTAATGTGATGTGAATATATTAACAGTTCCTTAATATTTTAAATCCAAGCATATTTTAAATACATAGTCTAGATGCAGTATACAGGATTTAAACACAGGCTTTCAAGTTTCCTTCAGCCATCCACATTATTTTATACAACCAATTATATATGTGTGTGTGTGAGAGAGAGAGAGAGAGAAATAATGATCTGAACCAACTGATGAGTGCTGGTTCAGCACAAAATATGTATATTGAAGATCATTTATTTTTTTTAAATGTGTATCAATCATATAAGATAAAGTAAATGGCTGAAGGAAACTTAAAATTCTGTGTTCAAACCCCCTATATAACAGTTCCTTAGCAAAACTGTATTACCAGAACTGCTGGTTATGGCTTATAAAAGAGACTATACCATATTTCTGGCACACAACAATCTCTTTTGCATCAGGAAAGCTTAGCACACATTCTCGATCCAAATAATCAGATATATTGCCATTACTGATGTTCAAAAAAATGTGAACAAAATTGAATTATAAGAATAAAGTGTGCTGGGAGACATGTGGCAATCATAATAAAATTTTAATGTCTGAGAGATTTACCTACTGTCCGAATTTATTTATTTTTATTTAGCTGTAATTTTTTTAGATATATAATTTTTCAAATATTATAAGGAATTTATGGAGATTCAAACCAAAAAGTAGATTCACCATTGGCTTTAGTAAATCTATCAATTATGTGCCATATTAATTGGAAAGCATTAATTATTTATATTTAATCACAACTACATAAATCAAAAGATGTTAATTCCACTTTTGAAACAAATAATCAAAAAAACATACGTTTTTCTAGACCTATTGATAAAACTTCATTAACACATAGAAGCTTTGAGCCAATTAATTTATTGATCCCAATCTGGAGTAAAAAAAATTGTCTAAGTCACTACAAGAAGCAGTTTCTTATGTTATAATTTTTAAATTAATTTGACGGATTTCTAATGGATAATTTATAAAAATTTGTAATTATACCAAATAAATATGTTTTAGTTTACAAACTAGAAAATTAACAGTACATTAACCTGAAACACATTTAGCTTTTTTTTAAGCCAAAGTAAGTAAACAGTACCAAAAATGAATGAGAATGAAGAATATAAAATGGAAGGAATTGTGATGAAATATTATAGAAAATACTTCTTTGAGATAATAATTAAGAAAATCTTTATAAATAAAACAAATGGGCAGTAGGAGAGCCTAGACAAACATGCACACACTATGCTTGTAATTACATGTTAGGATATTTGAATTGTTTTTTACCATGTCTTTAGAAAAATTCAAAATCTATTTAAACTTTTCAAATAGTATAATTACTAGTAAAAATGGCATCACAAACCTCAGACAAACACAAAGTTAGGCTCAGATACCAAGTAAAAGAATAAAATATTTTTAAATAAAACTAATATATAATGAACAAAGATCATGTAAATTTCCAGAAACTCAGTATGCTTTGAGAGAATCAAAGAGCACTATAGATATGTTTGTTTTTGGCCTGCCAAATACAAAAAAAAATGTTATGAACAAATGAGTAATTTATATACTGCTTTTCTCGTTTGATCATAGTATTTGACTCAATTAATCAAACAGGTCTTTTTTTTTCATGTGTCATAGCATCGGCCAGAAAGTGAACCAGCTAACCTGGGACAACGGCTTGTAAGGCAACTATGCTGACCTCTCGACCACCAATGCTTGATGAGATTGAAATTAGTTGGTGGTTAATAAACATTTATTTGCAATATACAGCTTCTATATGAATGTGTAAGATGAAGTTTCATTACTATATGTGAAAAATGGAAGGAATTTGAAATTAAAATACATTTTAAACAAAATTGTATACTAATTTCAACTTTGTTTCTGATAGGGCAGTGGGTTTTTTTTAATGGTTTATGGGAAGCTTAATGAATAAGGGATCAAGATAAAAATACAGATTTAATGGTAGAATTTTTAATTTGAATCAATTAAAAAACTTCTAATTTTGCTTTGTCATTTTTAAAAAATGACCTAAAGATTTCATTTAATGTTTTTTTTTTCCTCATGTGTCATAGCATCAGCCGAGAAGCAAACCCGCTAACCTGGGACAACTGCTTGTAAAGCAGCTGTCACTGACCTCTTGACCACCAATGCTTGAATTCATTTAATGCTTTGAATGCAATATATAAAGACTTTGGTTTAGTAAAAAAAATTCAACTCATTTATCAGCCAGTAATTAAAAAATATATATTCAGCAACTTTTAGCTTGGATAGCTATCAACTTGAGAATTTATCCAATTTAAAAATCCTGTTAGCTTTTTACATAAGATGGGGGTTTAAGTGTTGAAGCACAGCACAGCCCCAGTCTACTACTTCTGCTTTTAACAAATTAAAAGGTACAGTATTTCATCATAGGGAAATAACTACTATGACTAACTTAGCTGTATATATAGTTGTTGTTTTATCTAATTTATTGAATGGAAGTGACACTTAGCACATAAAGCAGTAGAAAATTTTTATTAAGGATGCTTCTATAAAATTTTAAAAATACAATGACAAGATCATAGACCAATCAATATCTTATTCAATTTTCTAGATATCTTTACTGTTAGGTCCATTATTGTAACATTTCATTTCAATGGATTAGGTATGTACAAAAAAAAGAGAGATAGAGACCAGTATAAAACTTCCTCAAAAAAGTGTTTTGTAGCAAACTTGAGTATGGTTTTTGTGAGAAATACAAATCATGTTTACATTATAAAGATTATTTTAAAGACATTTTAAAAAAGTGCTATTTTGATTGTTTTCATTCGTAGAATGCGGCAGAAGATATAGAAATGGATTAGAAAACTGACAGTTATACAGTGAAGTCTTTCAAAAAACATTTCCTGTAGAAGTTTTAAAAAAGCTTTGCAAACATCAATAAATAATATAATGGACTTTCACATTCTTTATATAGATGTATTTTACAGTTTGGTTTGCATAATCATTGCAAAACTTATTTCTGATTTACTTTTATTATTGTCATGGAATGAAGATTAATGTTGAAGACTAAGTGTTTATGGAAAGGGAGGAGTACAAAAATGTTGCAAGTGGAAATTTATGATAATATAATCAACGGGTAGAGAGATTTAGATATTTAATTGAGTGAGGAAGGAAGGAGTGAGGAGGAAGTTAAAAGAAGAATAGCATTGGCAAAGAAGATGTTTACGAAGAGAAAGAAAATATTTTATGGACCTTTGAAGAAAGAATTAAGGAAAATATTAATTAAATGTTATTATGGATTGTACTATTATATGGTTGTGAAACATGGCCACTGAACAATAAGAGCTGGAACCTATTGGACCTTGAGGTGTAATCATGGAGAAGAATGAAAAAAATCAGTTGGATAAATAAATTAATATATATATGTGCTCTGCGCACAGATAATGAAGATATTAATTGTCTGTGAAATTATTAAAATTTACCGCCAAGCGCTTTCGGGACAGTTTATAGTCCCATATTCATGGTGACTTGTATTCGATTAATAACTATAATATTAATGCAAATTTTATGCAAATTTATATGCAGATGTTATGTGGACCATTTACGAGATAGAGAAAAGTAGGCCTCTCTTCTGTTGATTGCTGATTTGGTCACTTACAATGTAGTAAGCTTCCCTAACTTTACGTTTGGTGTCATTTGTTTCAGAGCAAATGACACTGGCTGTGGTGGGTAGAAAAGCATGTACAATGGCTCTTTTGTGCTCAATGAACAGACAATTAATAGCTTCATTATCTGTGCACAGAGCACATATATATATATCAATTTATTTTAAGCGTTAATAAAGTAAAATCTTAACTATTGGATAAATAAAGTAACAAATGAAGTTTTGAAAAGCATAAATAAAAAAAGAAGATTGATTGAGGAAATTAGAAATAGTAAGAAAAACTGAATTGGACATATATTGAGAAGAAAGTATAGTTTAATGACCTGTTTTGAAGGAAATGGTGAGTGGAAACAAGAAAAAAGGATAAAAAAGGTTGATGTTTTTGGATGATGTAAGAGATGGAAAGAGTTATGTGAATTGAAAAGCTGGGCAATGAAAAGAATGGAGTGGTGAAATGGATAAACTATTGGTGTGATTTCTCTCTGGACCTGTGCTACTATTGATGATTTATTATCATTATCTTCTCTTTTTTTGGCTTTTTGAATAGGAATGGTCATACTCATTTATAAGTGGCAACTTATGATGACAATGCTTTCATCAAAAAAACTAACTTAAGCATGAGTTTATTAAATTACTGTAATGATTATAAACAAACAACTGAATAGTAATAAGATACCCATCTCAGAAGTTGCATAGCTATAATAAACTAAATACAAAGTTTGATATATTGATTGGACTACTCAATAAGTTTTAGGAAATTCAGAGAACATATATGATTGTACATGTTTACCCCAAAGACAGACTGAGTAACCAAGTAATAACACTTGATCATAGTAGTTGTACTTTACATTTTCTTATTACCTTCTACTTTTTAGCAACTTAATTTAGATATATGAAATATAAATCATTGTAAAATGTATCTATTCATTCTTAGACACACAAAAGTTGTTGACATTTATGAAATAAATGTCAAAATGACACAAGATTATGGTGGTAAAGTCATTCATTAAAAAAAAAAAATCTCTCCTGCCACTTTATCCTGAATTTTTTTTAGTTTTTTAAAAAATAGTTTTAACCGAATCAGTAAAATAATTAAAGAAAAATAATAAATAATGTCTAAATTGCCTGAAACAAAATAGAAATTTCCTCATTCTTAAGAATTTCTTTTTAATTAATGAAAAAGTGTTTTGATTTTTTTTTTAATCTTTAAAAAAAGTGGATATTAAAAATAAATATTACATATATTGTTTAATAAATAAAGACACTGTTTTCATAAAAACAACATAATACAATTTATTTATTATTTCATTAAAAAATTAAACTTAAAACGTTGCCTTTTCAAACTTCATAGCAACATTTTTTATAACAAAACACATTAGATAATAAAGTCTCACATTCCGAATATAAGTTATAAAATCAGTGTCTTAACATTTGTACTCAAAGTGTTGATTATTATATATTTAATATACTATTAATAATCACTTGAACTCAATTGAAATAAACAATTAATAATAAATAATTATTGGTTTTCGTCCAATATACATATATATTCATTATATGTTTTAATGCTTAAAAAAACATTTGTAGATTAATATATATATATATTGGTATACTTAAACTTCTATTCCATCAAATATTCCTGAAATATATAAATAAAGGCATCTGAGAAAGACCAAATATCTCCAAGATGAATTTCAAGCTGAATCATAACGCTTCAGTTAGCTCAGATCACAATCTTTTCCATATATCATTTGTTCAGTATTTGTCAATATAAATTAGTACACTTAAGTTTAGGTCTCATTTTGATACTAATCACTTCATATTAATAGTATTAATCATTATTCAAACGAAGATTATTTCTAGCACAGATATAAATATTAAATCTCAGTTAAAGATTAATTGTGCATGAACACATGGCATAACCCAACTTCATCTTTCTTTTCCATGTATAATAATGTTATTAGGAAGTTTAAAATATATCTAATAAACGTAATAAACATAGAAAAAGAAAGAGATGAAATTGAGTTATTTTATGTGCTTATGCATAATTAAAAATATACATGTATTAATTTTTAACAGGTTAAAAGTTTATACCTGTGCTAAATATTCCCTAGTTTAATAAATTATTAGTAATAATCATTACTAAATTTATATAAAATGGTTGATATCAGTGAGTGCATTAAATTAAATACTTGCAAATCTAAGTGATATATAGAATAAAAAGGTCTAGTCGTGCGTTGGTGGTCGAGAGGTCAGTACAGCTGCCTTACAAACAGTTGTCCCGAGTTAGTGGGTTCGCTTCCCAGCCGAGGCTATGACACATTAGAAAAAAAAAAGGTCTAGTTTAAAAACTAAAGATGGCAGAAACGATTGAAAATATTTTACTTAATTAGTTGACTTAAAATCATTTAAAAATAAATACTGTGGTGTTTCCAAAATAGATATGAGCAGTATAACTATAATGAGGGGGGGGGGAGCAACCCAAAGCAAAGAAAGCCAGTCCAAATAGTTATCTACTATTTAAGACCTCATATTAAATTGGGATGATCAAATGAATATCAATCCATTGGTTTGCTATTATGATGCCACATTCACTATGAATGGTTGGATGCAAATAAGTTGTACAGAATCAACGTTGCGAATCAATTATACTCATCTTAAAACATTGTTTTATTTTTTATTTTTTTAAAAAGCTAAATCATTTCAAATAAAAGTTATGTACAATATATGCAAATCTACATTATAAATCTGGCAGAATCATATTTAAGATTTAGAATAAAACAAATTTTGAATTATATGGCTATCATACTGGAAAAAATAGATGTATAAAAATATTAGAATATAAACTGCTAAGAATTATTAAAAATCAATGAGAAAATATATTTTTAGTTTTTGTAAGAGGTTTTAAAATCCACCAAAAGTAAAAAGTTGAAAATAATTATATTTTTTACAATACATATATACCTACTGAAGAAAATAAAAGCAATTTGAAGTACTTAAGTTGATGCTTTTAAGTGTTTTAGATTGTTGGTATGTCTAATAATAATAATAAAACTAATAACAAATATATTAAGGATTTTCTTAGATTTTTAAAAAATGCCTGCCTAATATTTTATTTGAAATGTAATTGTAAACAGAACAAACAATTGAACTGTTAGAAGAAGAGAGTAGGAAAATGAAAAGCTTTTGAGATAAATTTGATTGTAAGGATAGGGTAAGAAATATCCAAGTGTTGAAGAAAGTAAATTAAAAAATATATATGTATTATTATGAACTCAGTAATATATTGGGCAGAAAAATTATGAGTAATATGTTGAATAAAGTAGTCATTGATAACCTAAAAAAAAAAAAATATGGTCCAGAAATACTTGAAGGCAGTAGTCAGATTGATTTGTGGACTCCGCCTTTCAGAAGATGATTAATGATGATAAGTTTAATGAATTATATAAGATAATGTTTAATAAATGTGTGTCTATATAATCATTTGAAATTATAAGTTGAACTATTTAAAATTTCTCTGCACATATTATGGAAGGTAGAACTGATTATATAATTTTATGAACAGGTAGTTTTTTATGTTTTTTTTTTTCAGATGGTTTAAAATGATTATATATATGGTGAAAAAACCTTATTATGTAATACTACATGCAAAACCCTAATTAACAAGAATAGATTTTATCATATGCTTTCATTTAGTTTTTTTTTTTTTTTGTCAATCTGTTGAGAAATCTTGTAACTCATATTCACCCATTCTCCAATTTTCAATATAATTAAAACATTGTATTCAAATGTATTTCCGATGATAATACATTTTTTAAAGTTTGCAAATAATTTTAGCAAAAAAAAGTGAAAAATTTAAATTAATTTTTTATAAGAATTTATACTCCTTATGGCAACTACAATCTGGTGATATTAAATTGTATACAAAACTTTCTCCATTCATAATTTCTGGAAATATATCAAGCTAGAAAATAGAGAAAAAAAGTAAAAAAAAAAAACATTCATTTTTTTTTAAATAATATTTTAATTTGCAAAGCGCAGATAGTTGAAAACTGAAATAAATTGAAATACTGCAAGATCTCAAGCACTCGTTATAAAACTTATCTGACAGCCAATCAGATGACATGATAGCCGTCCAAACGAAATCCAAACCTAAACACACAACAAAGATTTTACAAGAAAAAGGCAGCCACCCTTTTTTCTACTTTTCTTTCTATATATCTAAGCCAGTCATAAATATCTAGGTTTCAATTATCTGCGCTTCACAAATTAAAATATTATTTACATTCTTTACTGCTTGTTATTTATTCTAAAAACTGCTATGTAGGAAATCATGGGATTTCACATTGTACGTTTATGATTTAGAATCATGAGTTAATTGTGATGATGTTTAAAACTTCAAGCTTTCAAACCTAGATATTTACGACTGACTTAGATATATAGAAAGAAAAGTAGGGAAAAGGGTGGCTGCCCTTTTCTTGTAAAATCTTTGTTGTGTGTTTAGGTTTGGATTTCATTTGGATGTCTATCAGGTCATCTGATTGGCTGTCAGATAAGTTTTATAACGAGCACTTGAGATCTTGCAGTATCTCAATTTATTTCTTTTTTTTAACAGTAATAAAAATATTTATTTTTATAAAAAGCATGCAAAGATTTTTTATAAAATTTTAGCAAACTACATAAAATAATATAAGAGAATGCAATGCAGATTCAAGCTATACAATTATTCAAAAATATGACAATATTAATACCAATGAGCTTCGGTATACTATAGGGACAATGTACATTTAATAGGTTGATTCATAATCAAACAAAAATTTATGCTATCAGTCAGCAAATATCATAGATATCTGTAATGTCACACTTCAGATGACTAAAACAAATATTACAAATAATTATTATTTTTTAAGAATTTAATAATTACAAAAATCATAATTAACTCCTCATAGTCATTCTGCATTTATTGAACAATCATAACTTCTTAACGCCATTTGATAAATTATTTTCTTCAGTTTTCACAAATAAAAGAATGGAGGAATGACATTTAGGCAGTTAATCATTGCTGATCTATTCACCAGATCACTTGCAATTAACCCATTTGGTCCTGATAAAAGAATGTTTGTATTAGGTGGAAGTGAATTCATTAATAGATTGACATTGATAAAATTTCTTAACATAAAGCTAAAGTAATTTTTTTTACTTTTTATTGCATTTATATGAATAAAAGCAATTATTTAATATATACATAATGTTATTTGAGTCTGTCTATATATATTTTTTTACTGTAATTAATTATACATGGATGTGCCCAGAGATATTTCATTTATATCTGTAGCTATGAAAATCTTAGTTTTCATATATATATGTAATTAGTGATTTGAACTCAGGATTTTTACAGCCTATTCATTCTCCACTCCATCTACACATGACCACATACATGTGAAAAAGTTGCATGATCCCCAATAGGTGTATTTTATGCAGAGCCAGTACTCATCGGTAGGACCACATCATAAATCCCACACATAAATACAATCAGTGATCAGTTTATAGTAAAATAGCAATTTGTCAAACTTTAATGAACAGACTTTAATAGTTTTACCCTTCTCACTATTCAACCATCCATTTCATTGAAAAACCAATGATTAAATACTCAAAGCCCTTATTGGATTGGATATTGTAGTCATATCCATGTAGACATTACACCAATCTAATGCCTCATATTATCAGACCATTATGTATCTACACATATTAAGAGTAGAAGGGTGGGCTAAACTTATACTAAGATATAATATAATTTGCTTATATTTAATAATTCCTATATATCTAATTGGATGAATTCAATCTCAGGATTATTTAATCTATTCATTCTACACTCCACCTCAAGCAACTGATACAATGATCAAATACATATGATCCCCAATATACATATTTTGTGCAGAAACAGCACTCATCAGTTGGACATCTCCTACACATATATACACTTGATTTATATTAAGACACAATTTTTCAAACTTTAATGGACATGCTTCAATCTTCTCACCCTTCCAACTATTCAACCATTCATTTCATTAAAAAAAAGAAAATAGAATGCCGAGTTCAAATCCCTAAATAAGTTCAGCCATTCCTCTACTATTAATATACATGGATACATAACAGTGTAATAATATGAGGCATTAGATTGATGTAATGTTTATATGAGTATGACTACAATATCAAATCCAATAAGGGATTTGAGCATTCCATTAGTGGGTTTCAATGAAATGGATGGTTGAATAATTGGAAGAGTGAAAATATTGAAGTCTGCCGATTAAAGTTTAAGGAATTGCTGTCTTAATATAAAAGCCACACATTGATTTGGTATATGTGTGGAAGATTATGATCTGGTCCCACTGATGAGTGCTGTTTCTGCATGAAATATGTATATTGTGGATCATATAACTTTTTCACATGTATGTAGTCATGTGTATCAGTTGCTTAAGATGAAGTTGAGAATGAATAGATTGAAAAATCCTGAATTCAAATCCCTCTAATTATATATACAGGAAATATTTAATATATATATATATATATATATCATTAAAAAGCAATCAACACTTAGACAATCCCAATATTAATAGCAATGAATAATTTCAAATTGTAGAACACTTTATACTGAATAAGAACTTGTGTGCAGTTTTCTTTTTCTTTATAATAACAAATTATATAAAACAAGGCTTGCAATTATAATTAGAACTTCCTTTACTTGATCCTGTATATCACACATCTTGTACAATTTCAAATTGTTCAATAATAATATATCTGCAATAATAGTCTTCATATTATATACATACTATAAGAATTCTTTACTAATCAGACTTCTTGGAAGTCATTTTAATAAATATGCAAATAATAACTTTTTATAATAATCTTTTAACCAAAAGAAAATTCAAGTCACTTTTATCTGATCACCAAATTTGATATTTCAGGGAAATGAAATGTTACATTGGTAGAAATCTTACTAAAGCCTCAATCTAACCAGCTCATAGTTTCAGATCATAATGCAGATATAAATTTTATTAATTTTGGTAACATTGTAAATAAATGCTGGCTCTTAAATACATGATAGTGAGATGGTATAATATTATTTTAAATTTTTATTTTCAGTGCTATGTATTTAATAGTACTTATAAGTTTTTTAACACTAACAAAATTTGTATACTTTATGATTTGAAATTCTGATCTAGTTAGATCAATGCTTTGCTAAAAGTATTACAATTGTAATATTTCCCTTCACTTAATATCACTCACTAATCTGTTATCCATATAAATTTTGTGAACCAGATGAAAGTGGATTTTTTTTTGTCTGATAAAAATATTAATATGAGAGATTTCCAAGTTTATTAAAGTGATTTCTAGTAAGTTCTTCATACTGAATAGATAATATTTATTTACAAAGTTTAAAATTGATAAAAATCATTCAACATACACCCTTTCCTATTAAATTAAGATTTAAATAATGACTGGTTTTATTTCTAAAAGTTCTATCATGTTTAGACATGGACTGTAATTGTTTTATCAAACATCAGACAATTATTTTTACACAGTATTTGAAATATTAATTTTTTTTCTCAATGTTATATTTTTTAATTTAAAATTGAATAAATTAAAATTAATGATCTTTCTTTAATGTATTTTCTATAAATAAATATATTTTAAATTACTAATATTAAACACAATATTTTAAATATAACTAAATAGAGGATTTTTTTTCCCCTAAAAGCTACATAGAGAATGAATCAATATATTTCAATTTTTCAAATATGTGTTCAGTTTAAATAAAGTTTGTGGCAAAATAAAATTATTATTTAGTTTAAAAATAGTCAAAAATTATTAAAACAATGAAATTATTTTGAAAAAAAAAAAAACTTTTTTTTTTTTCAAAATAATTTTTATTTGCACAAAAATTTAAATATACAGTGTAATATAGAGTTCTTGTTTACAATCAGAGGTGATCAGTTTTGTACTATTGGTAAGTATGGATCATGAAGAATTAAACATATTAAATAAGCAGTGGACTAATAATGAGATTGAATACCAGAGCATTGTATAAATTAAATTGTAAAATCATGTTTGTTTAGCAAATAACATATATTAAATTGAATAAGTGATGAGCAACGTATATTAACAAGTGATAATATGAAGTCTGTAACTTTCAACATCTCACATTTTTAATGATAAAAACTCATTTAATCAATAGTATGACATCATATTTTAAAATTAAACATTCATTGTGCAAATACCTTATCATTGTAAACCAAAAACCATTAGTCACAATTGTGGCATGAGTGTGGATTACATTAAGATGCGTTAAAGACGGAGTTGTTATTAAATTAAATGATGAGTATAGGAATAAAAGTAAAATTGTATGTTATGTTACTTAACAGGCATGATCTAAGTTGGCATATAAATCCCAAGGCATGTAAAGTTTGAGTGTCATAAATAAATTATGCACATGGTCATTGCTAAATATTTAATTGACTCCATGTTTGCTCAGTGAGGCTAGGCAGGCAGGTGCTTAGATCACTTTCTTTAGCTTTATATAGTAACTTTAGGAAAAGGTCTTCAATAGAATCGGACAACTCTCTATCAAATAATACCTTACATCTAATCTTCCATATGAGAAAATTTATGAAAGTGGCCAGGTGGATGGAGCCAAAATCTCCATTTTTGAATGCATCACTAAGGTGGACATTTATAGAGTTGTACCCTGTAATCCTCTGTAGGACAATATTCCGTAACCGAGTCCAAAAAAAAAAACTTTTCTTGATATTTTATTAATATAATGTAAACAATTTCCATTCTAGTGTTGAATATGAAATGACTAAGTCAATAAAAACAAGTACTGTGATGAATATCATTGCTAATATAGTGGGCACATGCATAAGATATTTCAGATTTTTTCTTTTCATTTGTTCATCTAACAATTCATATATGTAAGAGTTTTACTGTAGCTGATTATTTGCATTTTTAGCAGTGAATATGCTGTATTTTTTTAAATTTATGCTATATAAAGACATGCAATAATTTTAGCTGTCACAGAAAATATACTTAGAAAATTAAAGCTATCAAAAAATTAAGTAGTAAATATAGAGTGCCTATTTAAAAAATAAAATAAAAATAGACAAGTCATGAAGAGTCCTTTCCAGATCATGAAACATAGAAACTCTTCCCAGTATAGAGTGACAAAAAAAACAGATGGCAGATAATAATAATTTAAAAGTTTATTTTAATTATTATTAGATTTTGACTTCAAAATTATGTATAAGACAATAAATTAATTTTGTATTTATAAACCTTATATTTTTCATGTTTCACGAGATTATTTTGTTAAATGTAATCTGTGCTCTCGGACATGAATTTGGAATGGGTTTTCACTACTATTAAACATACAAATATTGCAATGAACCTGTTTCTGAAACTCATTATATTGTTTGCATGAGACCCATTTTATTAAATGAAGTATATCCTATTAAATGTCATACTAAAATTATAATTCTTTTTTTTTAATGCATTGAATATTCTGGTTTGCTAAATAATATTAATTGAGCTTCTATTATAAGTTTAGTATCCTTATGATATAATTATTTTTTTTTTTTACATATGTCATAGCATCGGCCAGGAGACGAACCCACAACAACTGTCTGCAACCAACTGCTTGCTTGCAAGGCAGTTGCGCTGACCTCTCTGCTAACAATGCCTGACTATGATATAATTATTAGTGCATTATTATGTTATGCTCACAAGACTTGAGTTTTAAGTAGATAAAAGATATTGAATACAGTTTAGGATTTTTTTAGAAATTATTTATTGTCATCAAATTAACATCAACCTTTTGCCCTCTATGTCCTATATGTTCAATTTTTTTTTAAATTCAGGCATTATCTAGTTGGAGGGAGAGGGTTGTTCTTTATAAAATTCTCTAAAGATTTTTGGCAGATCATAGATATGAGTTCAAATTTCAATCCATAAAAAATTAAGTTGCATAATAGCTTGAACATTTCTGACCTTAGAATTTTTTTTAAAATAGCCATAACCAAAATACACAATATTGTGCATAAATGGATATTTAATCATCATTAATTAAAAAATACCAAAAGTCCTACCCCTCAAATTTGATCTAAAAGGTTTGATATGTTATCCATATTTAATATTTTTTATTAAAATAATTCTAATCATTCTAAAATGATTAGACTTTTTATTTAGGTACTTACAACTGCAGATCACTTTCAAGTGAAAAAAGATTGCAAGAATTAGAAGAAAAACTGTCTTATATTCAATGGGACATTATTAGACTTTGTGAAGTTAGAAAAAAAGATGAAGAGACAATTGATTTAAAAAGCAGACATGTACTCTATTATAAAGGCACAAATATTGGAAATACAAGTGGAATAGGATTCATTATAATAAAAAGTGGAAGAACAACATTGTGGAAATTGATGGTATATTGGACAGAGTGGCATGATTAGTTATACAACTTAATAGCAGATACAAAATGCAAATAATTCAGGTTTATGCTGCAACAATTTCTCATAGTGAGGAAGTAGTAGAAGATTTTTATATGGATGTACAAAAGGCTTTTGATCAAAGTAAAGGACATTTTAAAATTATTATGGGAGACTTTAATGCTAGAATTGGTAAACAAATAAAAGATGAAAGTGCTGTAGGTAATTTTGGTTATGGTAATAGAAATGAGAGAGGACATAGACTTGTGGAGTTTGCAGAAAAAACAACAACTTTATATTATGAATTCTTTTTTTGAGAAAAATGTTAAAATGAAATAGACATGGAAGCATCCAAATGAAGGTACAGCAAAATTGGATTATATTTTGACTAACAGAAAATACATATTTCAAGATTGTAATGTTTTTAGTAAATTTAACACACGAAGTGATCATCGTTTAGTAAGGTGTAAGATACATGTTAATGCAAAACTAGAGAGACAAAAATTATTAAGAAAAACAATATTTACAGTTGATATTCCTAATCTTCAGAAACATTCTAATGAATTTAAATTAGAACTTACAAATCGGTTTCAAGTATTAGTTGATTTTGAACATGATTCAGATTTGAATGAAATTAATATAAAAATAACTGATACACTTTTAAAAACTGCAACAAAGATAGCTGGTAGAAAAAAGCAGCAATTGACCAATAAAATTTCTATTGAGACTAGAGAATTTATGAAGAAAAGAATGAATATGAAGATATACAAAAATGATGCATTAAAAAAGATTGAATATCTCGAATTTTGTAAAATGGTGCGGAAAAGAGTTGAAAAATGATATAAGAAAGTATAACAGTGAACTAGCAAGGAAAGCTGTAGAAGAAAATAAAAGACTCAAGAATGTAAAACAACATTTTGGTATTGGTAGGAAATTTATATCTGCAATAAGAAAGAAAGATGGAATTATTACTAAAAATAGATATGACATCATGAAATGGGTAGAAGACTTTTATTAAGAATTATATAGTAGTAAAGAACAAGTACTTCCTATATCTATTACATCTTCCAAATTGCTCAGAATTTTAAATGAAAAAGTGAGACATGCAATTAAATGTATGAAGGAAGAAAGGCTCCTGGTAATGATGGAATTATAATTGATATATTAAAAGAAGCAGATGAAGAAATAGAATTTTTTTTAGCAAAGTTATATATCAAATGTCTAAATGATAAAGTTGTACCAGATGATTGGAAGAATGCAGTAATAATATTAATATTTTAAAAAGGTGATAAAGAAGATATTAAAAATTACAGACCTATCAGCCTTTTATCGGTTTTATACAAAGTTCTTACCAAGATAATTACAACTCGTCTACGGAGAACATTGGATTTTCACCAACCAAGAAAACAAACTGGATTTAAAAGTGGTTTTAGTATAATAGATCATATCCAGGTACTGAGAGAAGTTATAGAAAGGAAAAATGAATATGAATTACCATTATGTTTTGGATTTGTAGATTATGAAAAGGCATTTGATTCTATAAACCTTTCTTCAGTGATTAAAGCATTGGATCATCAAGGTATAGATCCAGGATATTGTCATATTTTAAAGAATACTTATAAAAATGCAACAGTGACAATTAGATTACATAATGATACTGGGAAAGTCAATGTTGAGAAGGGTGTAAGACAAGGTGACTCCATATCTCCAAAACGTTTTACAGCAGTGCTGCAAGAAAGTATTTTGTAGATTGAAATGGGAAACTAAAGGAGTGAAAGTAAATGGAAATTATTTAAGTCATTTAGATTTTGCAGATGATGTAGTTGTTTTCACAATTAATGCTTTAGATGTTGTAAGAGTTATCAGATAAAGGTAAGAGAGTAGGACTAAAGGTAAATGTTAAAAAGACAAAAGTAATGTTTAATGGATTTTCTCAAAAGATGAAAATAAAGACCGATTATGATGAGTTAGAAGAAGTTAACAACTATAATATCTTGGTCAGATTATTACTACAGATGAAAACATAATGGATGAAATTAATCATAGAATTAAACTTTGGATGTAGTGCTTTTGCTAGAAATATCTTAATATTAAAAGGAAATATGCATGTGTTTGAAAAGGAAGATTTTTAATAAATATGCTTTACCAGTTCTTACTTATGAATCTGAGACTAGAAGAGCAATAGAGACTTCAGATCACACAAAGAAGTATGGAGAGATGCATGTTGGGAGTAACAAGAAGAGATTAAAAATGCAATGTATGAATAAGAGCACAAACAGGTGTTACTGACCTCATTGAAAAAATTAAAAGATTGAAATGGAGTTGGGCTGGACATATTGCTAGAAGAGATGATAATAGATGGACTATTGAAATCTTAAATTGGATTCCAAGAGATTGTAAAAGACCCATAAAGATACCACATGTGAGATGGATGGATGAAATAAGAAAGTGTGCAGGGGTGATGTGGAGAAGAGAAGCTAAAGATCAGAGAAGATGGATTGAACTTGGAAAGACCTTCATCCTGCAGTGGATTGAGAATTGTTGATGATGATTAAAATAATTTACTTGGCCTATTTAACTCTTAGTTACTTAGTTTAATATTTTCTTAAATTAGTAATTTGAAACTAAAGAAAAGTTATTTTAAAGCTTGCCATGTTTTAAATAGATGCAATAGATAAAATTGTTTTATTTTGAATAAAATATAGTTATTTAATTTGATTAGGATCTTTATTAGTTCTTAAAATAAATGATTTTAAAATAATAATGTATAAAATGTTGATTTATGCAAGTGTTTAAAGTTAAAATTTAGGGATATTAAATTTAACCTAACTAATTGGATAAGTTTCAATTTAAGTAAGTTTCAACTTGAACAGATATTAGTAACTAATTTAGCATCATTTGTTTTAAAATCTTGGTTATTTTAGTGTGCATGTAAATGTATGGATATGTATGTGTACATGCATTTGAATGCATGGAAATTTTTTAAAAAAGATTTATTAAAAGTAATAATATTTTACAAGAAATGGTACATCTAATAATTACAATATTAAAAGATTTTAAATAGAGTGAAAAAAGTGTATTTCAATAAAAGGAATGTTTAATATAAAAAATAAGTAAATATTTTATCAGAGTCAAATAAATAATTTATTCAATAATTAAATAAAGTTAATAAAATTAGTTATGTGCTAATTTTTGTTTTAGACATTGCATGCTGAGACTGTCTTGATTGAGTTAAAAGTTCAAGATCAGATCAATTAATAAGTTAAAAACTACCTTAGTAATTTGATATCCAACCTCCCTATTTAAATTGGAGTTGTTGAACAATATCACATTGCAGGAAATTCAGTAGAAATCTTAACATGCAAGTGTGTATAAAAGGAACACATACTATTATTAAACATTTCACTTCACTTTATTTTAAATTGATTAGTTTCATTTAACTAATATTTTCACCTTTTTTTTGGAATCAGTTTAAATTTTATTTATCATTTCAAATGTCTGAATAGAAAGTTTTAAAGGTTATCCAGCAGTACTACTTCTAAACCATATGTTCAGCTTGCCTAAAGGAAATCAACCAGCATTAAAGGTGTATATTTATTTTATTATATTAAACATTAGTCAAATTTGAACTTTATCTGTAACAATTGCCTTTAATAATTAGAATCTTTTAATTAGAGATTAACACTAATAATAATTACTAATGAAGTATTTTTTATGTCTCCACAAAATCCTAACCTAAAGATGAATCATTAAAAAACCATTTATGAAGACAATCACTCTTAGTTGTTTGGGAAATACATGAAAAATTATATTTATGTCCAACTAAATGTATGATAATGATGAACTATCATAAAAGTATTTATCATATTAAGAAATTATAAAGATCTTGACTTGTATTATAGCATTTTAAAGAAAAAGTAAAAATCTACCAATATCTTCAATATCAGCATCTCATAAAGTACTCTAAACTTGTTCTTTAGTCAGTAGCTTCATAAACTAAAGGATTCTTGAAAAAAAAAATTGGATCTAAATTTAAGATTCTTAAATTTGTGCCTACCAATTAACCTATCTATAGTTTGTAAACATTTGTTTATACAGATAAAATATATCTCATTTACTCTCTGCTTCTATTTAAATTGTTTCCTGTACAAACCTAATTAATATTTTGACATTTCTTTTCTAAAATACCTTCAAATGTCAAATCAATCAATTTGAAAATTTTCAAACAAATTTTCATATTATTATACTAATGTACATTTAACATCTGCATTAAAAGCAATAATCTCATATTATTATTGTTATCTGGTATAGGCATAGTAAAATTTTGAAATAAGTTATCAAATTCAAATGTAATATTCAAATATATTTTTCAACCAGATTTTGATGCAGATTTCTTTTGTATATCATGAACATTAATTACATAGATTCTTCCTTTTTTCATTAACTATGTTCAGATATTATTTCTTGTTTAATCTTTATTAATCTGTCTGTGTCAAGTACTATAGAAAAATTAGATGTATGTGTTACGAGAGAAACTGAAAAATGGGATAACTGAATACAAATTTAAGAAGAATAACTCAATGTTAAAAAATAAAATCCACTGGGTTAATTATATGGCAAGTTACCAAAATCATAAGTACATTTGAAGAGAACTTGACTGAGTTCCAAAAGGTTTAAAACCAATCTGGAAAACATCCAAAATTGATATCAAAAACGATTTTATTGGACTATGAAAAAATTATGATAGAAATTTCTGGATAAATAATGTAAAAGCCTTTGTTTTATAATTGGCTCATAAAGGCCAAAAATATATCCATTAATGTATAAACAACTGTTTTACATCTTGAGTGTGTATGTATGCACATATTAAATAAATAATATTAAAAAAAAGAAATGGCATAATTTCTGTAATAATTTTTTAAAAATTAATATTAATAAAATATGTTATTCTATGAGAAACTAAATTATTCATAAAAAAAACACTCATTTTATGGTATCAAATCTAGGACTAGATGATGAGATTAAAGAAAAAGTTTATACTATTCAATATAAATTAACTTTTATAAAATAATGTTAACAGTAAAACTTTAATTTTATAAAGTTCAATGTTAATTAATAATTATTTTAAAAAATCATTCTAATTTTTGCTTCTATAACATTATAACTAAAATATAATGGCTTAATTTTAAAAATAATGAGAAAAATGCTACATCTATAACATGTAATAGTGGAAAGCTGTCTAAACACATATTGGTTTTAAACATATTTTATGAAAGCTTTTCTCTATACGTTTTTGTATATCTATTATTAATAATAAATTCATAATTAATAATAAAAATTAAAATAAAATGTTGACTGTAATCAATGTTTACACTTAAAAGTATGAAAAACCTTGAGATTTGCAGTCACCTCATCTAACCATTTAATATTTATCAAGCTTTGCAAGAAGCAATATTATGAATTTAAATATATAAAATAAAAACTAATTACCTTCTTCCAGCATTTTTTATCTGTGTAATTATTCACAATTCATTCTATTTTTTATTTTACATATAACAGCAGCAAACTTAGAAGAATGAATTCATGAAATAGTAGTTTGACATCCACTTGTTAAATCTGTACTTATTTCACTCTAGGCCAGATTGGATTTGGAAGTTTTTTCAAACTGTAAAAAAACCCTTATGATCATTGTTTCAGGTAGCTTGTCCACAAACAGTCAGATCAAGAAAATAGTCAGATAAGCACTGTTGTGGCTATAAACTAAAAAAAATATGATTTTAATATAATCTTTATAACTGATAAGAGTTGTCATAATCTTACAACTTGAAAATTTCTAAATAAATAATGGCAAGACCATTATTTTATAATTGGTTCATATTAAAAGCTTGTGAACTTTTTAAAGCACATTTGTTACAGTTATTGTTTAATATAAAATAATTTTTATAATGTTGAGTGGATGGGAGTAGATTTGAGCTATAGACCAGATAAAACATTTTTATAGAGTAAAATTGACTTTATTTGGATAGCTATGGTAAAAATTATTTTCAGTTCTATTGATTAAATTTGGTGTAGATCAAAAGAAAAGGCTTCCATTAAAATAATAAAAATTGTTATTTAAGATTAAAAAAATAATACAGTCAATGTATTTGTAGATGTAAAATGAAATATGATCTTGAATTTTAGCACAAAATGATTCACATTTTTAAATTATGGCACTGAATTCTAATTTGTACACCATTGTATATCTGTTTTTTAAATTGGCTCAGCAGTAAGAATAAACTTTTTTTTATTAATCCTTAAATTTTGCATGAATTATGTAAAAAGATTTGAAAATCAGTATAAAATGCAAAAAATATCTATAAAAATATACAATAAACCTAAATAGTAGAGATAACTTTTATTCTATAAAATGTTTTCATTTACTGTCCACTGAAAAGAAAAAATAATTGCTTCTTCAATTACAATTGGGTTTTTAGTTTCAACTGAGGTCCAGAAATTAATTAAATCAATCTTTTGTTATAAAAAATAGGGATTGACTTACTTAATTTTTAAACCACTCATGCTTTTATTTCAAATAAAATCTAGATATCTTAATTGTGGTAGAAAAAACAATTATTTCATTTCTTTTTAAGTGCACAATAAATAAAATTGTAAAACTATATTGTATTTTAAATTGACTTGACACTTATAGTTGATATATATATATATATCACTAGATATTTCTGCTACAAATTAAAATGTATACCCCTTATGTATATATTATATTTAGTATGTGTACATAATAATATATGTATATATAAATGATTACAAATATGAAATATTCATTAAAGTAAAAAGAATTTAACATTTCTGCTTTTGATTATAATTTTTGGATTTTTTTTTTTTAAATGCTTACCAAAACTATATTGTAAATTAACTTTTACTTAATAGATATAATTTAACTTTAAATCAATTTCACACATTAGATGTATATATATCATTAGATATTTTTGTAGTAAGCTAATATGTATATTCTTTATGTAAATATCATGTGTATAATAAATCAGTAATTAACTTTTCTGTTTAAAATTGGCTGACATTTTTTCTTTTTATTTGAAATTTAAAAAAAAAAGGCTTAAAACTTTATTATAAACAAACATTTTATTATTTAAATGAAGCTTACAATTGCAACCAAAAAAATTGTGAGCATTACTTAAAACATTGAAGATTTTCTCCCCTTTCATATTTAAGAAACTAAGTCACCTATTTAAAATATTAATGTGCTCTATTACTTTTATATAGATTTTTTTAAACATATCAAATTTCAATAAATTATATTGAACTTTATTAAATCTTGATTTTAAAATGTTATTAATTTGAAAAAAAAAATCTCTATACTGCTCTTTTGAGAGTCTTACTTAAACCAAAATAAAAGTTCTAATAATTTTTTTTAAAGATTTGATATCAAAATATTTAATATTTTTTACCCTCTGTTCCATACTAGATGATCTACCAAAAATATTAGTGTTTTGAATGGATTATTCTCATATTAATTAGTTACATATCAAATTTCAAGTAATTCTATTGAATTTAAATCTATATTAAATCTGTTTTAAGATGTTATTCTAACTTAAAAAAGATAAAAAGTTTACAGACAAACACACTAACAAATAAACTTATTTTTCAACTTCAATAAAAGCATTTAAAAAACAAAATATTTATATACATACTCTCACTAACAATCAGAAATTTCGCATATAACTTTTAGCAAAAAATGTACTGTATATAAATAAATGAATTACTTTTTTCCCTTTATATTTATATTATGTATTGGCATAAGTATGTATCATATAGTCATATCTTTTATTTTAGTTTATGGCATTCCAAGATTATACATGATTTAACTTGTATTACTTCTAATTGGAATTAGACGATTTTTTCGTTCTCATTTTGTAACCATTTCTTTGTAAGCATCTATTAATCAATAAATATTAAATAAAAGTGTAAATAAATCTCACAGCTAATTCATTACAAAGATCTTTACATTAAGTGACTAAGCACATGACAATTATCATCTACAAAATTTACAGAATAAAGATTTAGTACAAATCTAAAGAATGCATTCCAAGGCATTATATATTAACTGTTAGTAAAAAGTGCTATATTAAAGCAAGCAATTTTTAATCTTTTAAGAATTTTTTAAGACCTATAAAGAACAAATCAGAATAATTTTACTTAATAATTTCACCATTGTTACTAAGAGATTAACACTAATATAATCTCCTTTCATATGAAATGATTGTAATGTAAAATACTTTATAAGAAAATATACCTGCTATAGAGAAACTTTATGCTCATTATTCAATTGTCTGCTTTTGATTAGATTTTTAGCCTTTTCATAATTTTTTCCATAAAAAAATATAAAAAAAATCTCTCATCTTTTTTTTTTTTTTCTCATATGTCATAGCATCGGCCGGGACGTGAACCCACACCTGTCTGCAACCAACTACTTGCTTGCAAGGTGGGTGCGATGACCTCTCGGCTAACAACGCTCTCATCTTGTTAATACTTGCATCCATATTTCTAATAGTTTTCTACTGTTTGAATAACATATATTGCTCAAAAAATTTCACAATGGTAATAAAATTTGGAGAATAGGATTTTGTCAAAGAAAGCTGTTAATATAATGAGCTTGCTAATAGCTCTAAACAAGCTTTTTTTTCCTGATAAATGCTTAGTCAAGCTTTGATGGCTGAGTGATTACTACAACCGCCTTACAAGCAGTTGTCCCGAGGTTTGCTTCCCGGCTGATGCTTTGACACATTAAAAAAATGTTTGTATTTACATTTGTAAATACAAGCTTATTGTCATGTGATGTATGGCTTGATTTTCTTACTATTAAGAAAGCTGCACAATGTTTTTCATTTTTATAAGCATTTGAAAAGTTACAACTTTCCCCCTAAAGTTAAGCCATAAATGCTTTTCTTTCTCATATATTTGAGTGAGATGAACAGAAGCAACAGACAAGAATTCGATATTTATACTTAAACAAAATCAAAGTTAGTTACATTAGGTGTTGGTTGTTCATTTAGCTAATATTAGCAAGTTGCAGATTTAATATAAATAATTAAGAATGATGTATTGCAGCGATGGAATGATTGACTTTCATAATTAAACTTCTGCCATTTTCTATTCTCAAAACTTCTTATGAATTCATAAACAATAAAGTCATTTTATTTATTATTTATTAAGAACTACATATAAATTCATATTTGTTCAGATTATGGATTGATTAAAAGAATAACATTTGTATAAAAATTATTTGACAGACTTTCATCCCATAAATAATGGTTTATAAATTGCATGCATTATAGTCTCTGATAAATAAATGGATTCATGCTAATGTCGCAAACATTGATTTTTTTTAAGTCAAATATAAAAACACTATTAAACTTAAAAACCCTCAAAAAACCGACACAACAAATACCCAAAATACAAATAAAAAAATTAAAAGAAAATCAATTCGTTCAGATAAATCAAGCTCTGATGATGATAGCGCCCATCTGATACATTACTCACCTCCACCCTCTAACAAACAAATTTCAGATATATCAAGCACAAAGCCTCGCAAATCCATAGAAAAAAAGAGGAAAACCATGGATCCTACAACCATTGATACCATTGATCCTTCTGACGAATCTCAAACAGATTACACTACTTCATCAGACACCGAAGACTTCATGGATGCGTTTCCTCAACCAACAACTATATCACCAATCCATCCACAAATTCAATCACAAGACTCTGATTGCCAAACAACATCAGACCTCATTAACATGGAGATGTCCCACATTGACTTGGTACACTTTGCTGAGGACGGTTTGGATTAATCTATCATGTTCTGCAAAATTGCTGGCATTAACATTCGCGGCATCAACTCAATTGATAGAGTTCTAGCTATTAAAAACTGGCTCTCGCTCTGCTCCCCTCATATACTTCTTATTGGTGAATCACCTAGACCGATCATAAAATATCACCATAAGACCGATCATAAAATACTATCTCTTCTCTCAACTCTCGGATTTACTAGATTTTCCATAGGCCATTCTGCTTCAGGTGGAGTCGGTATTCTGCTCAGCAAGTCAACACCACCAAACAGTTTTAGCATTCTATTCCTAGATGCCAATATTATTATCATAGAAATAGACTATTGGGGTTATCCGATCATCATAGCTTATATATACAGCCAAAGACACCTCTCAATATCTAAAAATAATCCACATCCTAAATGCCATCAACGCTAACAGAGCCTCCCCTACTATTCTTCTGGGAGACTTTAACACCACATACAATGACTTCAACAAGAGATTTTTGCATCTAATAAATCGCAGATTAATGTGTGGAGAGGGCTTCTTCCCTCCCGAAGCCTACTCTTTCTATACTAAAACTAAAAAGTCACTGATTGATTTGGTTTACTACACCCCAGACCTCCATTTCAACCTTGATGCAGCCTTGGCCCCTGTTGCTTTCTCTGATAATATGGCTCTAATCTTACAACTTACACCTATTTCAATCCCTGCACCTATTGATGGACCTGGTAAAACCATGTGCATGATCACCCAATCAAATATGACCGAAGCGATAGTATCTGAGGCATACATCCTTTTCCAGAAAATAAACATCCTTTCCCTTCCTGCTGAGGAGGGCTGGTTTTCCTTCATCGGAATACTACAATCCATATTAAATCACCATGCCAGGAAAATCAAAGGACCTAATGGCCTTCTCAATGATCTAGCAGACATTAATATACAACTTCAAGCTTTACAGCAAAATTTCACAAATACAGAAAAAATCATCTTCCTTAAAAATCTCTACAAAATCAAGCAAAAGTCCCTTGCAGAATATATATCCATCAGAAGAGCCAAATGTTTCTTAGCACAACAACACTGCTGGACGAGAGACTACCTTAGATGGGCACTGGGGTACAATAGAAAACAAATCACTCCCTTATCCATTAATTCTAATGGAACCAATCTCGTTGGCTTTCCAATGATGCAGCACATCAGCAAACAATTCTGCCAATTAATGCAAAAAGATGGAGCTCCTCCTATAAACAGCTGGTTGGATGCTGGTGACCCCGGCGAACATGGCATCACAGAAATCCAAATCAAAAAGAAGATAACATTTCTCCCTGACGGCGTTCATCCTGGCCTTCATGGCATCCCAAATTTCCTTCTCAAACACCTCAGTCAATTCACTGTGCCAATTATTAAAAAAATGATTGATCACCTAGCCTCCAGCAACAGAAACATAACAGATCTTTACCCAGTGGCACTCGTGCCTTTTATTAAAAAAGCAAAACCACTAAACGACATTAACAATATCCGGCCAATTTCCATGACCCCATTGCTTATCAAGATAATTGAGTCAGTCATTAAAGATCAAATCCAAACTCAAATCCTTAGCCATATCTCGTCAAACCAATACGGAAAAAAGGGATCATCAACCTCGCATGCTATGTCCAATGTAACTGCACTATTCAATTACATCAGAGGACATCGTAAATCAAAACCTATTGCTGTCCAGCTGGATGTTGCGGCAGCATTTGATTCAGTCCAGATAAATATCCTCCTGGATATTCTGTCGGAATGCGACATTCCAGCCGGGATTGTTCAGATGATCAGCAATCTGCTCAACAACAGAGAGATTTTTCTCTCTCTTGATGGCAAGATCACACCAGGCTTCAAGCCATACAAGTCGATCCCTCAAGGATCTCCACTCAGTGCCCTTTTCTTCACAGCATACATCAACCCTCTTCTGATGGATATAGAAAAAAACCTCCCTGGAATTTTCCTTCCCTCTCTCAATAAAAACTTCAATGTATTTGCATATATAGATGACATCATGGTTGTTCTTCCCACCATTAAATACCTTCCCCATCTCATGAACATCTTAAACAGAAATACAGCGAAACTTGGCCTACAAATAAACTTTAACAAATCTTCCATCTGGAAGATTATGTCTGGTAAACAAATTAACTCTCCCTTTTCTGCAAAACCCCAAAGATACCTAGGTTTCCCAATCTTCAAAACACCAACTGCAATGGCAAGAGAGATTCAAGATGCAATCCTCCATTCAACTGAAGCCATCACCACGTCACTCTCTAGAGTTTACCTTTCATTATATGGAAAGGTTGGCCTCCTCAACATGATCATAATGCCAAAAATCTCATATTACCTTCCATTCGTAAAAATGTCTAAACAATTTCAAAATAAAATCAACCGATTATGTACCAAACTTCTTTGGAGAGGAAGGACAGTTGCTATTAGCTTGCGAGGCATCCAACGACCACGCAGGTTCAATGGACTGTCATTCCACTCAATACAAGCAATAATTTTACAGAAAACCCACAACACTCTACATAATCTGATCCTCTCCTGTGGATACTCCAACATTATTAAAAAAATTACACCGACAGATCGTCCTCTGCCCTCTGCCAGTTCATGGATAGCCTCCCTAATAGACCACCTACAACTTTATAACCCAATAATGCCCTTTAACCTTAACAAAAAAATCACCTTATGGGAAGCATACAATATAATCAACTATAATCAACAACCCATAAAAACCAGCCTAAAAGTAACCAACCAAAGACTCATTTCACACTTTAAAAGATGGAGTCTGGAACCCAAATTCCTTGACTTCATCATTAAAATAAATCTCAATGCGCTTCCCACGAATTGGTTCCTTTATCACCGAAGAGGTTTTGCCAGCATTGACCCTATATGTGGTCTGTGTGCTCGTGAAGATGAAACCATAGACCATATTATACACCGGTGCCCAAGACTTAAAACACTGAAAGATATAATTATAATCAATTCCAACATAAGACCTGATATGATTTTCTCACTTGAAAATGCCATTCATAATGGGTTTTTTTCAATAATAAGGCTTTCTACCTTTGTCCTTTATTCCATATGGATAGTGAGATGCAAAACTCTCATGGAATTACCCCCACCACAAATCATACCATTGTTTTATCAAACGCTCAAAAAAATCAAGAAACGTGACCAGCTCCTGGCCTCCAGTAAAGTCTTTGATGACACCTGGTCTTTAACTGCTCTTTCCTTTTCCTGATTATCAACTCCCACCTACCCAGCATTATAGAATAGGAAATTCTAAAAGAAAATATTTATGTTTATATAAAAAATGCTTATTCCATTAATCAAGTTCTTAGAATCTCATCACTATACCTAACCACATAAGAGTATAACAATTGTACTCTCATAACAAAATCTAGCCAGATAACAAATAGAACATTATACAATCATATTATTGTACAATTTATTCATTTATCTATCCTTTATTAGTATGTAATCACTATTTATTGTTAATAAAATTTTTGTTGAAATGAAATATTTTTTTTGTATAATTGATGATAATAGATTTTGGATTCATTTTAAAATTATGCTAATTTAACAGCAACAAAAATTTTTCTTAAAGCAAAATTTGTCCTTTTTTCATGCTAAGCAATTATTTTTCTATGAATAGTACATTTTTCCAAAAGTGTTTCTAAGGATGTATGAACTCAAGGATATGAATAATATTTTTGATATTTAAATATATATTTCATTTAGTTTTAATCTACTTTTTATGTGTATGCATATATGTAGCTAACAAAGATTATATTGTATTTCATATTTACATAAAATGTTTTTTTTACAGCTAACATGTAATATTTGTATTTTATTTTTTTAATTCAACATAAATGTAAATAATTCCCTTTATTGAATGAAGCGTTTTATTAAAATCATTGTTATTGTTTCTCTATTATATAGTTTAAATATTGCGTTAAAATGGTCTACTAATAGAAATAAAATATTTTGTGTAAATATTATGTATATGTATATATGTATTACATAATGTCACATTATAAATGTGTATTGTATGTTAATAAATACAAAATTAGTGTCGATTACATTTGGGCAGTACACATGTTAAAATGCACATTTGGAGACATTGCCACAGTAATTGTAATTTTTAAAAATGTATTCAGTCTATAAATAAATAAGTAGATGTCTACTTATTTAGATCAAGGGACATTCGAGCACAGAAAGTGATAAAATGAGTTTTGATACAAAAATATTTAGCTTTTAGATTAATTCTATGTATATAAAATTATTTATATAAACTATCAAGTTGAGTTGTTCTGGACATATTGCTAGAAGAGATGATAATAGATGGACAATTGAAATCTTAAACTGGATTCAAAGAGAATGTAAAATACCCAGAAAGCGACCACATATGAGATGGATGGATGAAATAAGAAAGTGTCCAGGGTTTATTTCTTTAAAAAATGACAACTTCCACCTACTTTTTAAGAATTTGATATTACTAAAACATAAGCTAAAATTTTATGCTTAAATGCATAAAATTAAAGCAATAGAATACTTTGTCAAGTCATAATCGTTGTTCATTATTGGCAATAGTTTCCCATTACTCACCTTACCTTTGACAGAATTTATTCTAGCATATCTTTTGTCAAAATTACAATTAATAACTCTGCATCATTAGAAGACACAATTATATGCAAAAAAACAATAAACCTTTATGCTATATTTTCATTTATATATAAAGTATTGGATTTTTTGTAGTATCTATTTAAACTTTCAAGACAGACTTCTCATGTATAGAATAATTAATTCAAAACAACTTACACACATATATATATATTATAGCTTCCCATGATTCATATTTACATTTCAGTTACCTTTCATATTAAAATTTTTAAATAATTTAATAGCTTTAAATTTAAAATATTTCTTCAATTTTTCTTTTCTTTTCATTCTCAATAAAGAAGACAGCTTTAGGTTACTCAAACAAAATCTTGTGGCCTGTATTTTGCTTGTAAATATATAATACAGCATTTAAATAATTTTAATTTATTGTATTTTTATTAATTTTAACTTTTTTATTCAAACTCAATGTACTCTGACCTATGTTTATTATTTTTTATAAAACAATGAGTAACACAAACAATTCCTGAAGTATATTCCTATCAGTTTTTTTCTTTTATAATAAAGTGTTTAAAATAACATACTTCTTCCATGCTATTTGCTTATTACAAAATTATTATAGTTTTTGTCTAAAATCTTATAATTAGATAAATTAAAAAGCAATTAAATAAAGTCATATTATTGTTTAGTAATATCAGTTAAAAAATTGGTATTAAGATAATGATTTTTATTAAATAAAATAGCCTTAATTCATTTATCTGAATAACCTATACTAATAAAATCATTATGAATTTTTTTTTTTGAAACAGTTATGCTTTTAGAATAACAGATATTTAATTTCATCTTTTTATAACAATTTTTTTAAAAACTTTCTTTTATTATTATAATTAATAGTGGCTTTCTATCAGATCTAATATCATTTAAAATAATGATTGTATAACAAAATATTATTTTTCAAATCTTTTATTATTACTAAATTCAAAAATTTTAAGTGATCAAAATCCAATACCTGAAGTACTTTACAATCGAGAAAATCATACATGATATTGGCCTGATGTACTTTTTAAAAAATTACATAAAATTTAATATGCGATGAACTGGGTAACATAAAGGTCTTCTTCACCTATCAATTGTAAAGTTTCAGGATTTGATATTAGTGACCCTAAAAAAAATAAACTTAAATATTGATAGTGGCAATGCCAAATAACCAAAACATAAAGTTTAAGCTAAGGGGATTCAACTTTAAAAAGTCACTCTTCAATAAATCTCATTTACAATCTTTTACTTGAATTTAAAATTAATGTGTGTGCTATATATATATATATATAAGTGGAGTTAAACATAGGTACTTTGACTCAGCTTTATATATTCATGAATTGAATACAGGTTATAGAATATTGTTTGACAATGCTTCGGTTATTTTTTATGAAAAGAATGAGTTAAAAAGTAGAAAAAGGAGACTTTGATGATAAAACTTCTTGATTCTGAGGCTATCAATCTTATGAAGACTTCTTTTGATATTAATGGAAGGTGGAATTTGAAATGAATTATGGGAAGGTTTGTTTGTTTGTATATATATATATATTGTACCGAGATACATCAGGAAGGAGTGTGCTTTCTACGGAGTTACACATAATTTTGAAAAAAAATATAAATTGATAAACGATTTGTGTAAATATTTAATAAAAATAAAAGGTCTTGTAGGGTAAAATAAGAATAAAAGGATTTTTTTTCTCATAGACAGGTTTATCGTTAAAAGCATAAATTAGACAGTTTTATAAGATATAATTTTGAATCGTATTTAAATAAAACCTAAAGAACTAAAATTTGATTTAAGATTGCTTTAAGAAAAAAAAAAAAACAAGGTGGAATTCGTTTTGTCTTATAATTATAATAAAAAAAAAAAAAGGGAAAAATATATGTAATCAAAGGAATGTAGTGAACAATGGGAGCTAATGATGAACATAAGAAATTTCCATTAAACGGCTAGTTAGTGAAAATAACTTTAACAAAGAAATTGAAATAACTCTAACAAAAAAATTGAAAATAACTTTAACAAAGAAATTGAAATAATTCTAACAAAGAAATTGAAATAACTCTAACAAAGAAATTGGAATAAAGAAATTGAAATAACTCTAGCAGAGAGTACAAAGAAATTAAATGACCAATGCAAACACCAGAAAGTCAGCACGGACCGTAACTGAAACACCAGAGGATTAGTTACGTATTGTAGATTGAATCCGCAAGATAAGGACCGTAAAATATAAAAGGGCGAATTTTCTATTGTATTATTAATTAAAATTATTTTTATAGATCGAGAGCATTGAATATTAATATACGTCTCAAGTTAAACATAATGCTGCACTGTTAAACCCATCGTGTGAACAGCCGGCCGAATCCTTCCCACAATACCAACAGCAAACAGTTCAAATGTCGATCATGGTCGCGTAAAACAAGAAGGAGACGGAGTGTCCACGTGGAGCCCACAGGATCCCAACGACATCGGGAAAAGGATTGCAAAGAGTTAGCGCTAACTGACCGAATGAAATACTATCAGAAGCAACGCTCGGAACCGTGCATAAGGGAGAAAGCTAGGTAATGTTTATTTCAATTTCTAATTCACTAATTAAAAGCCGTAATAATAAATGGAATAATAAACTCTGAACTTTATGGTACGAACAATAATTATTAGTTGTCTTTAGCTCCATTACCCAGAGATTTTATTGTGACTGTGTGTATAATTATTTTTTTTATGTATTTATAATATGAAATTTTGATTGTATTAAATATTATCTGAACTTGAACGAAAGTGTAATTAATTATATTATAAGACCAAACGAAGTGTAATAGCGTAAATGGAGACTTCATGGGTTAGTGATTACTTAAATTAGATTTAAATTAAATAATTAAATAAAAGAAAAAGAGAAAGCGAGAAATTTAGCGCAGAGAAAGATTCATAAATTGATTTTTTTAGGTAGGCGGATTATATTTAATTGATTGTTGTAGCTGAGCTAGCGGGAGCGGGTACTAGATCATATTGGTCAAGCAGACTTGTCGACAAAGGTCGGCTGGCGCCCATTGGATTTTTTCCTTTAAATAAATAAAAGGTTTGATTGGCTAATATGTAATCTAGTAAACGAGTATTAATGTTATTGGCAAATGTTTGCAAATGATATTGATTACTCTACCCAAGGTACCGACAGCCCCGTGATAGGATTTTGTGTAAGAGGGAGGTACAAAGTTCTGATCGAGTCGTCATTATAAACATTAAACATTTTATTGATTTTATATAAATAATGTTTTATAAAATTTACGAGACGACGTGTAAAGGGCTAGGTATAATATATATATATGTTATTTCCTTTAGTTTGATTTTTACTTGAGAAGATCTATTTGTAGTAGATGAAACCATGATTGTGTAAGTATTTTGGTAAAATTTTGGATTTAATCTAGTATTGTAGTATTTTATGGTTTTGCATATATATATATATTGTACAGGCATATCACTTTCAAAAAAAACATTGAATAATATTTTGAAACTATACATTTACAATATTGGATAAATTGCTATAGCTTTTCCTCAGAAAAAGATTGCCCATTATAATGAAAAGCAAAAAAACTAACTGCAAACTAAGTGTCCAGATAATTATTACCCGGGTAATTAAAGACATTGTAATTAATTATATTTTGCTAAAAATAAATAAAAGCTGAATACAGTATGACAGCTTTGTGTTTATTTATAAATTGATTTAGATAGTGAAACAGGCAGTGTCTCTCAACACACAATACAGTGAATGTGTAATCTTGATAATATCGTAAACCTTACATATTTATAGTTCAAAGAAAAAGAAATTATCACAAGACAAAATTATATATAAAAATATTTAATATTGTATATGGGAATGATTTAAATATTGATTGTAGTAATATGATTTTGAAATAAATTTAAAATTATATAAAAAGATCTCTCATACAAATAGATTATTACTTGATTTAATTTCTGATTTTTGATAAATTGAATTTTTATTAAAAATTAAAAAAAATAGCTATTTTTGTCAAAAACAAAAGTGTTTATTTTAATCAACCATTAGTAATATTTAATTTAAATTAATATATAAAAATGTTAAGCTAACTTGATTAATTTGTGAACTAAGATTGCCTTTAATAATAAGTTTGTCTTTTTGGATATCAATGTTCATTTAAAAGAGGAAATCTTTTATCAGACTGAATGTATGGGCATTGATAAACAAAAAGTAAAATTGTTTTTACAAGTTATTAAAAATGATTTGTTATGAATCTGCCTACAAAATAATTCTGAGTAATATATTTGGAATGAGACTGTTCTGTAATATGATTATAATCCTAAATGTTACATATTCAAAAAGTAATACTAATTATTTATGTGTTATTAAAATTTGTAATAATCACTCATGTACAGTAAGTATAAAAGTTGTTTTCAATATGTTAGAGATTAAAAAAAATAAATTAGGTAATTATTTATGACCATATGTGTTTTTGGTAAGTGTAAATTTAAAAAATAACTATAATTGGATTATAATCTTGTTATTATTAACTAAGAAGAAAAAATACTTGCTTTAATCCTTTTTGCTTATCAATTTTTGTGCATTTCTTAGTATCAGTTATAATGAGATAAGTGACATTGGACAAAAGGAAGTAATATTCAGGAATGAATAAGAAGGCAAAATAGTAGATAAAAGCAACAATATGTAAATAAAATAAAGTATAAGTAGATAAAACTAGAGAAGAGTAGGGTTTGATATAAAAAGGAAAGTAATTGGGGCTGCTATGGAATAAGAGATGGACACCTTAATTATTGATATAGAAGCAAAAAAAGATTTTTGTAATTGCATTACTGATTTTGTTGAAAAACCTGTCAGATGATTACAAGAACTATAACAAAAATGAGCTCAAAAATCAGAAAATAAAAGTATACTGATCACAAAACAGACTTTAAAAAAACTATATTGATAACAAAACAGACAAAGACCACTGAACCATATATGGTGGTATAAGTAGTTGCTAACAAAAAACAGGCTGTATAAAAATATGAAGCTTCAAAGAAAAACAAACTGGTGAAACAATGCCAATGATAACCTTATTTGTAGAATTGGTAAAAATCTTGGATAATATAGATGGTCAATAAAAATCATGCAAGATAATCAAAATATATGGATAATATGGCTGGCCAAATAAAACAAATCAGAGGAAATTAAAGATAATGAAAATAATTTGATGGAGAAGATACTGATCAATTGAATGAAATTAAAAACAATCAAAACCAAATGAAAGAGTAAATTATGAAGAGATTAGAGAGTAAATTATTGAAATTGAATAATAAAGTGGGTGAGGTCCATCAAGAAGTCAAGCAGAACAAGAAAGAACTGATAGCAAAATAAACCAGCTGCAGGAAATAGTAGAGTTGGAAAAGATACAAAATAAAAAGAATTTGGAGTTGCCAAGAAAAAATTGTGAGCATCCAAAAATAATAGAAAGAATCAAGGAGGTTGTCCACAGATAAGATGTCCCCACAAGGAGAAGTAAATGTCTGTGCAGTGGAAGAAGGAAATATGGGCTCTCCATCACAGAATAGTATACCTGGTTCAATAAACCAGTTCTTAAAGATTAGGATTTTTCAGACAATGCAGGTGAAATACCCATTGATTATTTAAATATTCTGGAAAAGTATTTCAGTCTGGACTTAATGATGGAAAAATCTCACAAGCATGTAATCATTTGCAAAGGATATTTCAAGCCTGGTGGGACTCTTTGTTCGACCATTCATGGAATTTTAAAAAATGTAAATAAGTTTTGTTAAATTGCTATTGAAATGAGAATAATCAGGAGAGTATCAACCATAGGATATCACAGGAAAACCATACACTCCATTCTTTAGGAAACAAGTAGTTAAATTAAGAGCCCTAACACCTGATCTGTAGTTTGAAATCCCAGATTATCTATTGCATAGCACAGTTACCCAAGCTACATTAAAAGGACAGTTTTTTATTGAACAATTTGCTGAGCTGTGAATGCATCTGATAACAGTGAACCTGAAATTATTACTCTGAACTTCCACAGAAAATGTCTATAGAAGGGATAATAGTCTTCATATTAAAGCCACCAGGTATGGGAAAAAAGAGGATTAGTCTAACCAAAACTTGCATAATCAGATGAACTGGAAGTGGATCACATATCAGAAAAGATGAATATTATCACTGCTCTGAACATGACTCTAAATTACCTAGAACAGTGGGCAGTTATTGCTCCTTAAAGAAAAAAGATTAATATCCATGATGAAGTAAAGAAAAGTGATATTTTCAGGGATAGAGTATGTTTTTTAATCTTTGATGTGTGTTTACTGTGATTTCAGTACTGATGATGGATGGAAAATTTTGCGATTGGCATGAGAGTTCACTCATTCTATTTCAAAGTTCATAAAACCAGTCCCTAAAGTCTCAAAAATGAGTAAGGCATGATTCTTAAGCTTGACATTATAGTTGCTTGTTATGGACAAAATGGTGCCATTTAACTATGAGCCTCTAACTCTCAGCAATTGCCCTTGAGCAAGGCTTCAGTCTGTCAAAAATTGATTTATTTATATCTTCTATAATAAGATATTTATTTATATAGCACTATGTTAATAAATTGTAATTGTAAATTAGTGATCAGGCTAATGCACATATGCTTTACAGATTTTAAACTATACGTAAATGAATACTCTCATTCTCAAACACAAGATAAAGTCTTTATAAAAAGATAGAATTAATCCAACTATCTTTTCAACCCAAACATTTAAGTATGGGCGAATCTTAAGTGTTTGGAGATGAGAGCATGAAGATATTAAGCAGTCACTTTAAATTACTCTATTATGCTTGAATGAATACCTTATTATGTATATGTTTAATGTCAATTAAGAATGTCATATAGTAAATTTTAAATAATTTCACAAAGCGTCATTCATTCAAGCATAATAAAGTAATTTAAAGTGACTGCTTAATATCTTCACATTCTCATTTTCAAACATTTAAGATTGGCCCATACTTAAACATTTGGGTTGAAAAGATAGATGGATTCATTCTATCTTTTCATAAAGACTTCATCTTGTGTTTGAGAATGAGACTATTCATTTACACAGTTAAAATTTGTAAAGTGCATGTGCATTAGCCTGATTGCTAATTTACAATTATATCTTTTGTGTTTTAAGTTATGTGTAGTGCTCAAAGTGACATAGATCTTCTGGTATTCATATTCCATTGTGTACTTGTGGTTAAAAATTGAATGTTTTTATCTATCCTAGTATTGTGAATGTCATCCAATTGCATCCAAAAAAAAGAGAGAAGGGAATAATTAAGTGAAAATTAGATATAACATTAAAATAAAATTGGTAGAGACATACAGTTATTGTCTTGAAAAGTAATTTGACACAATTTTATTCCCCATGTTGGATGAAAGTATCACATCATTGTATAGTTAGTTACAAATCAAGAAAGGACAGATATTTTAATAATATAGGCTTGATAAAAAGAAGAGTTAATTGAATTCCCATAGTGTAAGTATAAAATTGTCAGTACATGTTTCTTTTTTAATATTTTAAGTCTCTTTATTAAAATAATAATAATAATAATAATAATAATAATAATAATAATAATAATAATAATAATAATAATAATAATAATAATAATAATAATAATAATAATAATAATAATAATAATAATAATAATAATAATAATAATAATAATAATAATAATAATAATAATAATAATAATAATAATAATAATAATAATAATAATAATAATAATAATAATAATAATAATAATAATAATAATAATAATAATAATAATAATAATAATAATAATAATAATAATAATAATAATAATAATAATAATAATAATAATAATAATAATAATAATAATAATAATAATAATAATAATAATAATAATAATAAGTTAATAGCCTTAACTTGTAATTGTAGTAAAAAGGAGGGGAAAACTGAAATATTGCTTATTATAAAAGAAATAAATTGGTATTGTCAGATTTAAAAAGTAACAAAAAGTTATCAAATTATTAAAGTTAATAATTAATCATGATTTGCTCTGACACAAATTCAAATTTATGAAGCAAAATTTTTCCATCCATTTTCCTTTGGTTAATTGAAATCAGATAAAGTAGTTTTAGAAATAGACAGCTGGAAGGTGTTAAACCTCATATTTTTTAATAAATATTTTTTTGATAAGCATAGATGGCTATTTATAAAGAGCTATAATAAAGAATTAAAACAAAATGCATTTTGTTTGTGGAAAGAATGGATCTAAACTATCTGTCATATTATAAGAGAAAAGTCCTCATCAAATAATGTATACTTCATTGTAGCTTTTCATATTGAAGTCTGTATAGAAAGATACACATAGTAGTATGATTAATATTTTATTATTATAAAAAATTATAAAATGGCCATATACACTTGTGATTTATGTATCAGGTGTTCATCTTGGTCCAAGAGATTCATAATTAAGAACTTGTGAAATTTCAGCCCTAGTATGAAAGAAAAATGATGATTATTGTCATTTGAAAAAACATGTCCAGAAATTGAAATCATCATTGATTTACTTTATAATTATACCTGTTGATAAATTATAAAAGAAGAAAACATACTAATACTTACTGGTCAAAATAAGAAAAATCAAAGATTACATAAGCCAAAATAAGAAAACCCAAGGATTATTAAATAGATTAAATTTGTTTGTTTGCCAGCCAAAGACAGAAAAATCTCAAGGATTGCTAAATAGACTGAATTATTTGCTGGCTAGTCAAAGATATGAAAAACAAGAATTATCTAATAGATTGAATTATTTGTTTGCCAACCAACCCCCCCCCTTCCCCAAGGATTACTAAATCATTTTTTTCACTTAGTTGACCAAGATAAAAATAATTAGATTTTAATCATGTGGCAAAACTTTTTTAACATATGCTTATAAATTAATATACTATTAGTTATTTTTTAAATATATTATTTATTATATTTAGTATTAATCTAGTTCACTCTGAAATATATATATATATGTTCAGCTAATATTATCTATATATTATGCAATTTTAATTGATATTTTTTTCCGTTTATGTGTACCAATTAAATACTGATCTGGCATAAAAGATGAAAGAAATATTAATTTATAATAGTCAATAGAGATTATAATGAAAGTTTCAAGCATTACAACTGTTTTCCCTGCTGTTTTCTGTAAACAAAAACAGAATTTCACATTGTTCGAACTTTTCAGTCATTATAAAAATCACCGAAGACACAAACACCCTTTGCAAAAAAAAGTGCTACGTAGCACAATGATTTTACATGGTGATGTCATTTGGCAGAATGATGCAGAAGGGTTCCTGCAAGAGGTATATAACAGAAGCTTATATTACAACAGGCACACAAATCAGAGAACAATCCCTGTTACATTTGGGTAGGCCATCATATATAAATTTAAAAAAATTATTGTCATAAAGTAATTTACATAATTAAAACTTTAGTTAATTTTATGTACATGTTCTCCTTTGCTAACTTTTTGTTTTTATAGATGCTTTTGTTTTATGATCTTTATTTGATAACTCTAATTACAGCATTGATTTCTTCATGCCATGTTGCACTAAGAATTGCATTATGCATATGATGACAATAACATATTTTAGCTTACGTACTGAATAAGTGAGTTTGAAAATTAAACATAGTTTTCACATATGACTAATTAATTTCTTTTTATGTATTTTAATTTGAGTAGAAGCATTTCTAAGTCAAGTTATATATGTAATGTACCAGTCAAAAGATGACTGGTTTTCTTGCTGTCTATAGTGCCATCAATCCATCAACCCATACTATGTAACAACATACACCACAAAAATTGTAAGATGCTAGCATATGTGGGACACTAATTGCAACATTACATGTGACAGTATGTTTCAAATCTTCATAGATCATATTCAATGTTCTTCCTGCTATCACAAAACCTTGAAACCAATTCGAAAACATTCTTGCAACTTATGGGTTCACTCTGTAAATAGTTTTTATCATCTTAAATATTTCAATAGCCCTTTGGCCCAATTTAAAACAACATACAATGTTAGCATGTTGCTTTAGCATGGATTAAGGTATGAAAAAACATCGCCACATTTCAGATCATGATCTAGAAATGCTAGTTTCTTAAAAACTTTTGTGGCAACTATGTCAACTACATAAAACATGATTTAAAGATGGTGTGATGGGCAGCTTGGAGAGAAAACTAGTCATATTTTCATTGGTACACTGTATATGCATATATTCATTATAACATTCACAATAAGGATAGTAATCAATATTTCTTACTGCTGTCAAGGCAACCTTCTCACCTTTTAATAACAAGAATAGAAATAAATATTCGTATAGATTATATATTAATTATATGATTACCAAGGGTTCAAGATGATTTATTGACTAAATAGTTTTTGTTTATATATATAGATGTTTTAGATGTATTATTATAAGCTTTATTTAATATTTTGTCTGCATATTACTAATTATAAATCTTCTCATATACACTCTAATGCACATTTTTTTTTATATATAATTCCTCTAATTTGCAAAAAAAAAGTAATGGAAAAGATATATTTTGTCTGATTTATTGACAAGTGTTATTGGCAGAAGACCTACCAATTTTTCATTTTGTATATATAATAATAAATATTTTCATCTTATAAAACAGTGGATTTATGACAGATCCTTAAATAAATAATTATTTAAGCAAATTATCTAAAAACAAATTAATATTCTGTGAAGGTCATCAATTGATGATAATTTTGATAAGGTCATAAAATGATTAAAAAATCTTTTCTTATCCTTTTTTTGAATTTCTTTGCAGATCTTACTATAGAAGTTCAGCCTTTTGGCCATTTGCATTCCTACTAGCATTTAATTTGACCTAGGTGAGCCACAGTTGATATCTCTAAAAAATTGGTGTCGATTTCATTCTGTTTCTGCCAACTCTGCGCCTGATTATAATGGGTTTAAGGTCAGCTGAAAAATTTTAAACCAATTTTAACAAAATGGACTTAATCTATCAAAACAAGCAATGTCAGAAATCTTGGGTACAACTAAAACAATTTTTATTTTTTTATTTAAATTCCGTTAAATTTCAATGTAAATGTTGAGAACATTTCATATTTTAAATTTAAAAAAACATTTCAAATAATCTCTATTAAAAAGTGATCTGTATATAATGATAATTAGAATGTACACTTATAATTTTATAATGTACTTTGTAATTGATGTATAGATAAATACTGGTAAAAACATTGCGACATTGTTAATAATAGATCGTTGGCATGAAATAATATATAGATCTAATTCTTATATATATACTTATTTTAGCTTTAAATTTAAAATTTTTCTAGTCCTTTAGCAAATATTAAAAATGGCGAGTAAAGATTTCCATCTCCCGAAGCAAAAACAAAATATCGAATAGGTCTGCTGTTTACAACCTGTCACATTCCTAAACATTATATTTTTACTAGCAGATGACCATACAATAAGTTCAAATACATACGTGTGACTAATGGCTACTATATCGGATAGAACTGGTGCAATATCGGATAGAACTGGTGCAAGCTATGCTTACAAAGCATTTTCACTTGTATTAATAAAATGTTATTTAAAATTAAAAAAATCAGCAAAACAAAAATATACTTTCACTTTCAAAATTGCAAGTAGCATTGTAACTATAGTCTTTTTGAGCTATCCGCTTCTTACGTTAATGAATGTGCAGTAGTTTCGTTTTTCAAAATAATTTTCACCTGAGTTATTGTCGCTTACTTTTCCACGTTTATTTAGCAGCAAAATAAATCTTATTTGTAAATTATAAAAACGTATCTTAGTCCTAAAGACCGAAGCATTCACAAATTCATCCATAAAAGACTCGTATAGATTAATGCAAAACATTTTGTAGTTTTAATTTACCTTCAGAACTTAAGGAGACAAGCTTTTTTCCTTTTTCTTTAAATAATTTAAACTATTTATAACAACAAAGCCTTTGGCAAACCCATTTCCATTCATGGCAAACCAATAATAAGAAAAAACTCCTCATAACAAAAAAAAAAGAAACAACAGAAAAATTAACTAATTATATAGCTGCTAGTAATTTCTATTTTATGTTTCTAACTAGTTGTATTATAAACGGTTATTTCAATTTAAGAAATGAAGTGCTTTTATTTTTTCCTCATTCCTCTTTATCTTTTCGGGATTAAAATGAACTTAATCACTCATCAGAGATTTTCTTTTATTTTGTTTTATTTCTAGGAAGTCTAAAAATAATTGTTCAACCCTTTATTTCTTTCGGACTTCTATTCCAAAAATAAAAAGCTGCAATAAATAGCCCGTGTTTTACACCTTTTTTTAAAAAAAAAAAACATCTAAACTTATGGCAAAATAATGTAATTACTCTGTCAATTTATTTATGTTTCTAACTAGTCGTTTTATAAACGGTTATTTCAATTTAAGAAATAAAATGCTTTTATTTTTTTCCCATTCCTCTTTATCTTTTTGGGATTAAAATGAACTTAATCACTCATCAGAGATTTTCTTTTATTTTGTTTCTAGGAAGTCTAAAAATAATTATTAGCTCTTACAGTTATAGAAATCATTGTTCAACCCTTTATTTCTTTTGGACTTCTATTCCAAAAATAAAAAGCTGCAATATATAGCCCATGTTTTACACCTTTTTTAAAAAAAAAATTAAACTTATGGTAAAGTAATGTAATTACTCTATCAATTTATTGCCATTTGTAGATAAACTTTCTTCTTGTCGGTATATTTTTTTCGGAAACCCCCACTTCCCCAAAATTTTATTAAATCAATGGCAGTAATTAACCACTACTGGCTTGAACTGTTTAACAAGTATTGTCAAAAGTAGGTGTGATATCATTTCTAAGAGTCTATTCAAAGGACCCGAAGATTTTACAAGGCAACATCATTTCTAGAAAATTAGTGGAGGGCGAAATTCCTGGAAATGTTTTGAAAGCAGTAACAAAATTAAATTTAAGAGAAAAACATTATACAACTTATTAGACCGCTAAAAGTAGTTTTAGAAATGGTTTAAAAAAAGTCTTTTAAATTTTCTTCCCGAGGCTAGTCAATACAACGCTGGGACCAAATAATAACACTTGATCATTGCCTGTGGTAGTTTTTCATTGCTTGTTTCCATTAACATCATTTTATTCTTGCATCTCAAATTTTGAAGTCCATCGTAAAATAATGAAGCACCTTATCCTATTAAAATGCATACAATCATTAAGGTATTCGTCCGCTTTCAAAATATCTATTTTTTTTAATCAGCTCTAAACAAAATGCTAAAATATAGGCAGCAAGATGAATGAGTATTTACCCCTCAACAATTGCCTTTGGGCAGTCAAACATCATTTTCCTATATTTATCTGACAGAGTTTTTATATTATTTATTCATTTCTCTCTCTATATATATGACCATCATCTTTAAAAAAATGTGAATATGCCCATCTGTGATTGAATTAATGCAACCATTAGTAGAAATGAGATTTAAAAGAAAAAAACTTTATAAAATAACTTGATTTAATTTTACAACTGTCAAAATAATTATCCAAATATATCATTTATTCTCAATTTCAATCATCCACGGCAGGATGAAGCTTGTTTCATCGTTTCTTTCCTCCATTCACTCCGTCAAGCTTCTTTATCTCATCTATTCATTTCACCCGCGGTCATTTTTTGGGTATTTTACAATCCCAACTTAACACTCAATTGTTCATCTATGATGATCTGTTCTAGTAACACATACAACGAATTCCTTTGTAATTTTCAACTATATCAATAATAACTTGTTCTCTCATCAATAAATTTCACTTTAAATCTCTGTTATTCCTAACATAATTTGTTGTGTGATTTCAGTCATACATATTAAATGTCTGCTGTTACGTTTTCAAGTTTCAAATCAATATATAAAATTTTAAAAAATGTATTTAAAATATTTTTCAAACACCTAGGTTTTTTTTTTAATATTGTTATACTTTTTCGTAGAGGCTTGACTCAGCTCAAGTTTTTTGCGGAGTATTTCATTAATATATGAAAGGAGTTTAATATTAAATAATTATATTCTTAAATTATTTCTGACTCCAAATTTAATTATGCTGTCCATTACGTTTTCACAATTATTGTATTAATAATTTGAACAAGATATTTACAATTATTAAATTCTTACAATTCAATATTCATCATCATCAACAACCATTATCAATCCACTGCAGGATGAAGGTCTCTCCAAGTTTAATTCATCTTCACCGATCTTTAGCTTTTCTTATCCATATCACCCCTGCATACTTTCTTATTTCATCCATCCATCTCACATGTGGTCTCTTTCTGGGTCTTTTACAATCTCTTGGAATCCAGTTTAAGATTTCAATTGTCCATCTATTATCATCTCTTCTAGCAATATGTCCAGCCCAACTCCACTTCAATCTTTTAATTTTTTCAATGAGGTCAGTAACACCTGTTTGTTCTCTTACCCATACATTGCATTTTCGATCTCATCTTGTTACTCCCAACATGCATCTCTCCATACTTCTTTGAGTGGTCTGGAGTCTCTGTATTGCTCTTCTATTAAGTGTCCAAGTCTCAGATCCATAAGTAAGAACTGGTAAAACACATTTGTTAAAAAACTTCCTTTTCAAACACATAGGCATATTTCCTTTTAGTATCAAGTTATTTCTACCAAAAGCACTCCAACCAAGTTTAATTCTATGATTAGTTTCATCCATTATGTTCCCATCTGTATTAATAATCTGACCAAGGTATTTGTAACTTTTAACTTCTTCTAATTCATCATAATCAATCTTTATTTTCATATTTTGAGTTAATCGATTAAACATTACTTTAGTCTTTTTAACATTTATCTTTAGTCCTACTTTCCTACTTTCATCTGATAATTCCTGCAACATTTCCTGCAGCTCTGAAGCATTATTTGCAAAAACAACCATATCATTGCAAAATCTAAATGACTTATATAATCTCCATTTACTTTCACTCCTTTAGTTCCCCATTTTAATCCACAAAATATTTCTTGCAGCACTGCTGTAAAAAGTTTTGGAGATATGGAGTCACAATTCAATATTATCAATCTTTATTTTCTCCTTTTATTAATTATTCTTTTTAGCATTTATCTTTAGTTCTCTTTTTCTAATTTTCAATTGAAGTATTATTTACAAAAACAATTACATCTTCAAAATGTAGATGATTTAAATAATCATATTATTTTATTCTCTTAGATTTTCATTTTGAACATGTAAATTTTAGTATTAATCATCTTAGGATCACTATATAATCTAACCATATTATTTCTGATAATATTCTTCAAAATTTTACAATATTCTGAATCTATATCTTTTTGTTTCAAAGCTTTAATCTATGCAGAAATAAGTATAGAATTAAATGCATTTTTTATAATCTACAAATCCAAGGCATATTGACAAACCATACTCATTGCTTTTTTTATAACTTCCTTGCTTTGCTAAAAACAATTTTTAAATCAAAATTAATTTTTTAGCTGATTTGAACTCAAAGTTCTCTACGGACAAGTTACAGTGAACTAATGTCTTGACTATAGCTCATATTTATCATTTGATTACATGTAATATATAACTTTGCCAATATTCTTTATTTCTTTTCGCTGATTCTTATAAACTAATTTGCATTAGACTTATAATTTTATATCTCTTCAGCTAAAATGATTGCATTTTACTAGATATAATTGCAAGACTTACTTTGTTTCTTATTTTTGAATTATATAAAACTCTTCCACTTTAATATCATCCCTCTTTTTAATAATAGAATTACTATCTAATTATATTTTTGACATTTTTATTCCATTCCATGTCTTTCCTTACTAATTCATAGGTATATTTCCTTATTAAACAATTCAAAACAAAACAACACTCTCCATATAGTAGTGCCATCTTGTGCTAACTAGAGCAATCAATGGTTGCCAGAAGGCTTGTGCATAAAATCCCTATCTAGTGCCTACTCATCCAATATCCCCAGACTAGTTTCTGGCTTGTGGCCTTCATCAGTGAGGAGCCTTGGATCTGAGAGCACTGCACCTAGATCTTAGGATCTAATGCAACCCTCCAGCACAAGATGGCACTACTATATGGAGAGTGTAGTTTTGTTTTGAATTGTTTAATAACAATTATTGTGCTAGTATGAGATAGTGATCATGTGATATTTCCTTATATTATATTTTTGTACCATTTACAGAAATACATATATTCAATTCTTCTAAGTGAATAATTTTTTAAAATAAATGTAATACAGAGAGTGTAGCAATAGCTCAAACAAGCTTTTAATTGATAAGTGTAGTAAGAAAAAATATTTAAAATCTCTATCTAAAATACTCTTATCCCCAGACCAATTGTTTTCGAGTTTATGGCTCACTTAAGTGAGGAGCTAGAATATACAAGCTTATAAAAGCAATGTCATGTTATATATGACTTACTTTATTGATAATTATTCTTTAAATATTTTCATATTTCTATTCTTACATTGTCTTGTCTCAGTAAAAAATTTAAATGATTTATTATTGTTTTTTTTTATACTACCTATCTTTATAACATTCCTTAGTACAGCACCAGCTATGTTCTTACTAAATTTGTTTAAGACTGAATTGCCAGAAAACTGTTATTTTAAAATGACTTTTAAATTTTAATTTAAAATCAATGGATTTTTTTTAAAGGTTATGTAGCTTTCTTCTCTCCAGTTTCACAGTAATAAGTATCTTATATCTCTATTAATTGATCACTTCTTATGCTGAATCTTTTAATTATATTAACCCTTTAAATATATTTTTTCTGTTAATCAAATTATGATCCAATTCTATTATATATATATTCATTTGGATAATTTCATTTTTTCTTTGGATTTTTTTTAATAAATCATTATATACATTAACCCCCCCCCTCCCCAGCAAAATTAACCATTTCTTACACTTACTCAAGCTGTTAAAAACAGAGGCAAATCTCTCCACATAAATTATTTTCAATTCTAGCATTAATGTTTTCTATGCCAATTTAAAATTATTGTTTAGACTACATACTTTAACAAAAATTCTCAATTTCTCCATTAGAAAAGTACTTTATCAAACATAAATCTGAATTATCTACATTGAGATATTTTCTATTAAGTCTTAGGCCATTATAATATGGATATGTCTATTTCTCAAATAAATTTGTCTCCTAATTTCACAAAATTTGATAAGAAAGAAAGCAAAAGATATATAGGTAAGTATGTAGGTAGGCAAGGCAAAAAATGTGTTAGATTTGAAATTATATCTTTCTATGAATTTTATATTTTATTATTCATTGGTTAATTTTATTAAATAATTGCTTTTAAAAAAAATTCAAAAATTATTTGTGTGTGTTAATGTCTTTATTTCTCTATCTATCTGTTATATGAATTGGTATTGTGGGTGACTTGATTTCATCATAGTTTGGTGCTTTAAGGGATTTGTAAATTATCCCAGTAAAACTATTTAAGGTAAAATGGATTAAATGTATGTATCTATATTTTGTCTTGCTCACATTTGCAGTCCCTAGTGTCCCTGTGATCTTGAGATAGCTCTAAAGCAATAACAGTTTATTTATATATCCATATATAGAGGTAAAGATTTGGGTTTGGATATCCAGATGATTCTCTGGATGGTGCAATGGTCAAAATCACATTTAAAGTTCACTCACTGCACTTTATTTATACAGATTAGAAAGTAGTTTACAATTGGCCTTTACCAGAATCTCAACATTTTTTATTATAATAGATATTTTAGCATGTAAGTAAGGGCAGGTAGTTTATTGTTTTATATTATGCTCTACATTTGGCATTGGCTACATAATTGGTCTACATCTTGATATCAAACCTCTTTTAAATCCAGTCAACAAGAATAACTGTTGATTCCTCATGTTTAATGCTGGTTATGTAACTCATTATTTTATAATTACTTATTTTATTTTATGTTTATTATCTTATACTTCTTCCTTTTATATTTATTCATTGATTGTATGATTTGGAAACAGGCAAGCAGATAAGTAGGTAGGTAGATACATAGTTAGATAGAGAGAGGGACAGAGAAGAAGAGAGAGAAAAAAAGTCATCTTTATAGCCAGATAAAAATGTATACGAGTCACAAAATGACAGTTTTTACAATTTGTGTCATTTTTCATTTGAAAATTATCTACATTTCTAGACACATTTCTAGACCCTTAAATGGAAGATTATTAACTAATGATAGCATAAGCCTGTAGTTAGAGGATTTTTATCATTCCCCTGTCTTTGTCCTCATCATGCTTGCCTATACTGATGATTTTACAATTTTTTGGGCAAGAGGGCAATATTAAATTTTATCTGTCATGATTATAAATATAAAAATATGATAATTCACACATCCTCCCTTCAAAAAAAAACCAATAGAGGTTTTTCCATAATTTCTATAAATTGTTTTTTAAGTTTTTTTATATATAATTAATTTCATTGTAGCATAAGACTGTGATTTGAATTTTTGTAGGAAATTATGGGTAACAATTATATTCTTTTGAAAGATGAAAAAATAAATATGTATTTGAGATTATTATTCTTGTAAAGAAAAGAATTGCATTCATCAAAAACTGTATGGATATTAATCTATTAGCTAAAGCTGGAAATTGAAGTCCAATGCACACTAATATTAGTGATATATCAGTTCAGAGTTATATCATCTATACATGTGTGAATACAATTATGAATAATTTAATGTGATTAAATCTATTCAAATAAATTATTTTTGCTATATAAACTTAAATTTAGTGATCCATTATTACTAAAACCAACTAATACATTCTTATACTATAAGCGGTTTCTAAATAAAATAGACCCAATTTGTCATGCCTGTTCTAGAGGAGAGGAGACCTTTAATCATCTGTTAAATATATGTCCAGGCTATAACAGTATTCGAAGTATCATCTCTCAACACTGCATTATAGCAGTGGATAAAATCCTGGACATCAGGGGTTGTCTCTTCTCTGGAGACTTTACAGTTATCAGGTTATCTATCTTTCTGACATACGCTTTTTGGTACACAAGGTGCAGGACAAAGTTCACACAACCAACACCGGACCCCAATGCTATATTTTGTGATAGACTCAAAGCTCTTAAAAACAAGGACAAGATACTATCCTCTAGATTTTTGTTTAATAATACATGGAGCCTACTAGTATGGCCCAACAACTCTATATGAATTTTGGACCTGATATATCCACATTGTAGTGTATCTGGAAGAAGTAGTCTATGTTGCAACATATTGGATTCTACTAGAGAGGCATTGATTTCACACTACATGTATCCCAGCTGATAAGTTAGCATTATTGGGTCAACCTCAAAAGGGGTGGGCAATACCAACAAAACAGTACGTATTTACTCATATATCAACCTGCTAATGCAGAGAATGGTTCTGGCATACATCTACCAGACCAACATCAGCAATGGATGAGCCAACATTAGCTAAGTGTATTTATTATTCATCTGTACAATTTTATTATGTCAATAAATATATTTTTAAATAAACCTATCTTACTCCTGATATATACTTAAATTGTTTGACCATGACCTTAAGCATTTATTATCTAGAATAAGAAATTATCAGCATGCCAATGGGAAAGAAATTAGGATATAAAAATTATTTGTAATAACTAAAAGATATTACTAATTTTAAATTAATAATAGATAAATCAATCTATAAATATATCACTGTGTCAAAGATCTTTTAACGGCGCCATTTTCCATAAAGAAATACTGAGGAAGAAAGTTTTTCTTGAGTACTAAGAGTTTTTTGAATGTTTTGCAATCATTATTTTGTTTTATAAGCTATGAATATCTGATTACTCATTCACTGGCTAATTTGTATATTACCTAAATTAGTTTTATTCTATCTGAAAAAAAAATTCTAACTCCGAATGGAATCAAAATGATTTACCAAAGCTGGATTCAAATACAGGTCACATATATGACAGACATCTGTTCTGTCACTACGTCATGAAATAATTTGTGTAGTGCTAATACTGCTTCATACATGAAGAAAACATTAAATATAATATTAATACTTTTCTGTTGGTGAACACAAACAAAGGCAATTGTTACATTCAAAATAAAAATGAAGTTTTTTATTCATATTCCAAAATGCTTTCATATATATAACACTTATTTTAAAAAGAATTAACAGATCTATTTAAAAAAATAATTTATAAACAGATATTGTGCATTATTTTTAAAAAGTTTTATCCAAATCCAGAATACAAACTATTTCCTACTTTGGAAGTTTGATTTGACAGTCTATTTACAAGGTAGCCAAAGATGGCAATCAAAAATTTGTTTTTAAATAAAAATACAGCAGCAAAACTTTGTCATTATTTTATCAATAAAAAGAATAGAAGGTTTTGAAAATGAGAATCTATTTTTGGTAATTAACTAAAGATAATGATGTATACAAATAGCTTTCAATAAAAAACTTCAGCATTTCTTCACAAAGAAATATCCCTCATTACTCTCTGCCAAAGTTAAGAAACAATATATATATATGTTAATGTGAAAAATACTCATTCAGAGTTTAAATATAAAACTTAATAATATTGTACCAAATATACTTTCGGTGCTTTCACGTCGTATTTATGGTCAGTCTGCCGAGACTATATATATATTGCTTTACCTCTAACTTAGAATATACTCACCCACTTACCAACTGTATGACTATTTGGGTTGACTAGAAACCATCTACTTGAAAAAAATGTAAAATTGTTTGATCATTCTTAGTAATCGGAAAGTTTTGGGTTTCAAATGAGTTAAATGTTTAGTCATAGAAATCACATGGAATTATCTAAATAATATATATATTCCTATGTCAAATGCTTTGACCGAGAAGCGAACCGGGGCCAGCTGCTTGAAAGGCAGCTATGCTAACCACTAGGCCACACGCTTGACTAAATAGTATTTTTTATAAGAAATGCATATAGTTAAATCATGAATGGTTGAAGAGGAATAAGACTTCTTGAGGAGGAAATTCCATTGTGATAAGGGACCTGCCTATAGGCATGTATGATGATGATTTATATTCTAAAATTATATGTATAATGGTTCATAATATTCTATTTTAAGTAAAAGATTGTCTTTGGGGAGGAGGGGATATAGCATTTAATTTTTATTAAGCAAAAGTAAAAAATTGGATCAATGTTAAAATAATGACTTGGGATAATTTATATCAGATTTAAAATTTTAAAAAAAGCCACACACATTTCAAATAGAAGTATTTAATACAATAAGCATAGTTTAAAAACTATGTCAGTTATTTTATAGTAGAAGATAGTAAATGAATGGAGATCATCAGTGACTCCTTAGTATTGTAAATGCAAGCCAAATGTATTTTATGATTCTTCTAAGATATGAAAAAAACTCAAAACTATGTTCTAATAAATTCTGTATTTAAAGTTTTTGTGTTGCAAACTGACTACCTTATCAAACACACACACATGTCTTAATATCTTTGGCAGTTGGTATTATTTATCATTGCATATCTTGATAGCATTTCTGATGCTAATGATTTTTTATTATAATTATAAAGCTTAGTGAATTAAAGAGTCCCTAGATATGACTTTTTCTCAAATCACTGTTCTTTGAGTAATTAATGAGTTTACATAAATTTTGCATTGAAATTAATAAACTCTTGGTGTTCACAGAGCTCAACAATGAATGACATTTGTCTGCATTTCAGTTCATTAAAGTGTTTAGCATGTGAGAGACATTTTAGTCCATTTGTCTGTTTATATCCTTTCTAGTTTACAATATCATTAGTATATGTGGTTAGAAAAATGTCATTTTGTATATATTCTCATCTTGTAAACATGAGAATTTATAAAATGACATTCCTGTTTTTCTTGATACACTATTTTTTTCTGATATTGATTTTGGGTGGAGTAGTCATCATTTTGCTATTATTGTTTGTCTATTGTATTCTTTAGTGATAATCAATGACAAACAACTGCCAACATTGCTAAGGTGTTACCACTTTGAAGTACTCTAGTGTTTGATTATTTTTATGTGACTACATATAAATAATTCAATATGAGATATGGTAATACATAATAATTGTTTATAATAGAAATATTCCATAACAAATAATTGCTTTTAAGATTAAATGATGTGATTATTTTTTCTAAGCTTATCTTAGATTTTTAATTTTTCTGTTAATTAGGATAGGAAAATAGAACAAAGCTTTACATCAAGCACACAGGAACAAGAGAATTACCAACCTCTCATCCACATTGAAGAAAATAAGCATTGCAAATGAAAGCTAATGAATCCCATTTCCTGATAAAACTGACATAGGTTATATATACTGTAATTATAGTTTTTATCTTTTTATATTTTCTATGGGAAAGTGATGATAGAATGTTAAGGATATTTATACTCTGATTATAAAAAATGTACTTAAATAAATTACAATAATACATATCTGAGACATGCTAATTGTTTTTAGTTTATAGATGTACATAGTTTTAATAGAAACTTTTTTGCTATTTTATTCTTATAGACTATATATAAAGTTATTCCCTGTGCAAAGATTTCTTTAATTTAAAGTTACAGTATGTAGGAAGAGAAATATTTTCAAGTGGTTTTATATAGGATACTACTAAATTTTTATATATAGATTCAATATAATTACTAATCTCTTCTGTTATCTTAGTCTTTTTAAGAATTGATTTTTTTCTGATAAATAGGGCTTGCTATAAAATGTACCAATGCATTATCTCAAGTTTACATATCTTTAAATCACTCATTCGAGTTAACATATATAAAATGTAAATATTACTAATAGCAATAGAAATACATTTATAATATATTTCTGGATATATATAGTAAAAATAATAAATATAACAGTAATTCTGCAGAAGTACTTTCGGTTGGAAAACATGAATTTGCCAGATCCTGACACCAGAGTGTTTCTTGTTGAATTATTTAAAAATTTGTTGTGAAATATCACATACATGGCAGCATAAAATTATATTATAAAAAAATAATTAAATATCTGATAAAAAATAATTTATTAAAATAATAACAACATATTTATCCATAATTACTATCCATTGTAGTTTTCACAAAGATGGCATCAGTCTGAAAAATACAACAGACAGTAATTATAAATATTGGTAGGATAAATATGTTATTATTTTAATAAATTATTTTTTATCAGATATTTAATTTATAATATAATTTTATATCACTATATTTACTATTTTGTGACAAATTTGTAAGTAATGTGACAAAAAACACTGGTGTCATGACCTGGCAAATTCATGATTACCCTTTCAGTTAATTCCTTAACCTGCCTCTGAAAGTACTTCTGTGGATTAAAAGACTATATATAATAATTAATTACCAATATATTTATTATTTTTATTGTTATTACAATAGTTTTTTTTAAATTAACATATGTGCATCACATAAGTTTTTTCTTTCATATGTCATAGCATCGACCAGGAGGCGAACCCGCAACAACCATCCGCAAACAACTGCTTGCTTGCAAGGTGGCTGTGCTGACCTCTCGGCCAACAATGCTTGACATGCATCACATAGTTGTTGTCTTTTTACCATTTTTCATGCTATGAAAGTGTTCTGTCTAACATGAACTTAAAGATAATTTGAAAGGTAGAAAAATGTCCTTGTATGTTTAGATGCAACTTATACTCTAATGTGTTGCTGATGCTATTAACAAGTTAATGATAAGATATTTCATTACAGAGAATGAACCACTGCAACTAAATTAGCTGTATGTAGGACTATTATTTCACCTAATTTATTGTATGGAAGTGAGACTTAGTGCAATATAAAGGCATTAGAGAAGTTTCACTCGAGAATGTTTTGCAAAATGGTGAGGAAGTCATAAAATCAGTCAATATGTTCTTCAACTTGCTAAGTATGATACTATAGAATCCACTATTATAAAATCACTTTTTTATTGGATTAGGTAAAACAAACAATATAAGAATTTCTGAAGGAATATTTTATGGTGATCTGCATATTTTTTTGTGGAAAGAGTATCTCAAAGATATTCTAAAGAAATGTAATGTTGATTGTTTCCAATGGGGAGATATGGGAGAGAATAGAATACTTTGAAAAGTTATAATTAGACATGGCATTGAAGTATCTCAGAAATAAAAGTTTCCTGCTAAAAAAATTAGAAGATAGGATTGCAAAATATCAATAAATTTTAAAACGGAATGGAATTTTATATGTGGATATATTTGTAGTTCACAGATTGATTTATGTAGTCATTGTATACTCATTTCTAGAGCAGTTTTTCTTTCTTGTTTTTTTCCCTTGGAGCTTGAATGGACATACTTGTTTATAAGTGGTTATAGTAGTCACATGCTATAATCTAACCAATAAAAAAACAACTCATCAAAGTCTTGTGAAAAAAGAAATAGAAAAGACATCTTGCCCAATTATGCATCTCCAGTAAGTACTAATATCCACTTTATCACTCAATCCAAAAATAATTTTTGCTTAGTTAAAACCATTTACAATAAAAAGTGGTAAACTATGTTAACAGTAGATACAGTTACTACATAGTAAAATTAAGCTATAATAATAACTCGCATGATTATTTAACATATGATACAGTGTTAAAATAATAATCAGAAAATAATAATTCTTTACAACAGCTATATAATTAAATAATAATTTTATACATAAAAAGCTTTTTTCAGCACCTGCTTTGGTGCTCTTTTCAAATGTTACTAATCTATAGATGTTACCGAATCACCTGACATAAAACCATCCAGTGTCCAATAATGAAATTAAAACAAACAGTAATAATATAAATAATTAAAACAAATCAAAATCTTCATATATAAATTGAATAATTATAAAAATTGACTATATCATAACAATATGTCAAACAATATTACGTGCACTTTTTATACAATTATATATGTATATCATCTTATATAATTTTCCATTCATTTTTAATCAACCAATTATTAACCAAATTTGTAGAAGTATTATATACAATTACTCAAATTATTTTTAATATAATATGTTTTATATATTTGCCTTCTTTTCAGATCTTTGATGAAATTTAAATATTTAATACTTTTTGTAGCATCTATTCTATGGCCATATTTCAAGTAGTGAATATATAATGCAGACCTATAATCTCTTCTTTTAATAGTGTTAAAATGGAAAATCATATAATATTAGGAAGACAAATTTATAAAAAAAAAAAATTACTCCCACTCATAATATTAACAATAGATTTTCTCAAGTGAAATTCAAAATAGATACAAACACACACACATATATAAACAGAAATAGCCATCTCCCTTAAATTACTTCAAAAATTAACCATCTTTAATGTCAAAGAATTTTTCCAAAAACCACCCCCCTTTAATGTCAAAAAATGTTTTCATAAGATTGATGGCCTCAGATTTAAATATATTTATCACCAGAATTGAGATTTATAGGATTGCTACTTTTGTTATGTGTGTGTGTGCGCTTAATGTGTGTTTGTATCTATTTTGAATTTCACTTAAGAAAGTCTATTTGTTATAGATGAAACCATAGTTGTGTTAAGTATAAATTTGTTTTTTTTTTTAGATAGTATTCTAATGTTATATGATTTTCTATTTTATATTATCATTACTATTATAGCATTAGGCAATAGTTAATTTTATATGGAGTGTTAATACATAAATCATTATTTCCAAAAATATTAATTAACATAATAGAAGCAAGATATTTATAATGATAAAAAAGAAATAAAATATTAAAGGAATAACAAAAATAATGAAATCACCAATCTTCGATTTCAATAATATTAACTTGCTCTTGCTTTGTAAAAGATTTCAATTGTTCCATTTAAAACACATTACCTGAAGTTCAAAGCAGATTTTTAATAATATAAGTACATTACATATTTATCTTCATACTTCTATTATAAATCTATCTTGTACTCAATATTTTAAAAATAAAAAGAAATGATGCTATCACTAAAGAGAAGGATGGCATCATGAAGAATATGAAAGAGTATATAGTAATAAAAATTGAAAAGTTAAAAGCAGTCATACAGTTATAATCACTAGCATCCTTTAAAATGGCAAGTTTTTTTAAATAAAAAAGTAAAAAAAAGAATTATATTTATAGCTTTAGTAAAGGATATATACTGGAAAGGCATGATATTATAATTATATTATTATCAGATATTTATTAGTTCTATACAATGTCTTTATTAAAATCATTATAACTCATTTTCATTTACAGAAAGAAGCCTTGAACCCAAACCAAACAAAATAATAAAGATGGATTTAAAACCAATACATGTAAATATTATGAGATTTAGCAGATTAATGAATATGCCATTTTGCACTTAGATTTGAAAATTATGAAAGGTATATAACTTCTGTAAGCATTTCAGTAATGCTTAAATTTTGGGAAATCAAACATAGGTCCAATTTTTTATACCAGTTTTATAGGAAATATTTTGTAAATTAAAATTAAAAGATAAATGGAGGTTAATTATGGGATATATATTATTATAGATGATAATATTATTTTTACAAATAATTATTCAGAGTTTTAGGAGAAATTATCAAGTCAGAAATAAGAGTAAATATAACTGCAAGCAGACTAAAATAATGTTCAAAGGTTGATAAGAATGAATTAAAAGATGATAACAAAAATAAACACTCTAGTCAGATTATTAATATATATGGATAAAATTAATCATAAAATTAAATTTGAGTAATTGCCTTTAGTATAAATATCATTAGTATTAAAAGTCAATATTAATCTAAAATTTAATAAAAAAGCAATTGAAGACCTCAGCTTGCACAACAAAGTATGAAAGTTGTGAATCACAAGACATAAATCAGAAAATAAGCAGATGTATTAAAAAGTTGACATGGAAATAAGTTTAAAATATTTCTAAAAAAGATGAAAATAGATGATAACTAAAATTTTAAACTGCATTCTAAGACAATACAAAATACAAGAAAAATGCATATGAGATAAATGTATAAATTAAGACATTTCCAGAACTATGGCGAAAAGAATCTGTGGACAAGAAAAAAAGTTGGATTAAATTTGGGGGAAATATTAAACCTGTTGAAATTTATAATGATGGTGAAATTACTCCACTGTGTATATAGATAAAGATCAATCATGATACATAAAATATAGAAAATAACTTATTAAGGCCATAATAATAAGTTAAATATCAGATAGAATAAATGGTTAGATTTTTCATGTTTTAAGCACTGTAAACAGTTTGATGCAAGATATTTACTTTAGTTTTAACAGTGTTATTTCTTCCTTATACAACTATAATGTGGCATCATATATATTTTTGTTGAACCACACACATTCAAAATATGGGCTAGGAGAATGCAGCAAAAAAGATTTTAAATCCACACTACTAAAAATCTTCTATATACTATAAAATGTAAACAACAGCATCATCAATCAATTTTTATAAATAACATCAAAAAATATCACTCCATTTATATTTCACATTTTACTTCTCCCACCTCCACAGATTAGGCAAAAAATTATTTATAAACTCTATGTGCAATAAAAATAATAAAGACAGAACTATATCAATTAAAAAAAAAGCATATAACATGACAAAAAATAAATTAAATAAATGCATAGCAATAAAAGTAAATTATTTTTCAAACATATGTTTGTCCAAAACAATATAGCAATAATACAAAAAAACTCAATGGATTTATGCTACTTATAATACACAATAACTTCAAAGATAAATTACAAAATTCTGTTTTTATAAACTCATCCACTTTTTTCTCAGAAAACCAGAAGAATATATAAAATTCAAAAATCAGGAATTTAAATAAAAAATAATACAATCTCAGACTTACACCACTATGATATTCTTGGCATTCCAAGAGTATTTCATTCAAATCTTACAATTCACAATATTTAACAGATGTAGTCAATCTTCTCACAAAACAAATATACAAAATTCAAAACCTAAAACCCATTTCAATAATCACTTTTTCTTAAAAAAGCAAGAATCCCAAAACTTTTGATAATCTGTTGCTAATCTCAATGAGCAGATTAGGCATAAAAATACTTGAATAAGTAATCAAAGATAGAATAGAAACATATCTCATTCCAACAATTTCTAAAATCAATTCAATGCACATGCGCTTTAAAGATAAATTATAAATGAATACTCAATTTTTCCAGACACGAGATATAGTATTTTAAAAAGAATGGAATGAATCCACCCATTCTTTCAACCCAAACATTTATGTATGGGCAAATCTTAAGTGTGTGGAAATAAGAGTGTGAAGGTGTTACACAATCACTTTAAATTACATTTGTTATGTTTGAATGAATGACACCTGCGACATCTTTACAATTCATTTATAATTTACCTTTAAAGCGCATGTGCATTGGCTTAATCGCTAATATTACTATTACATAAAAAACATAGTGCTATATAAAATAATATCTCATTATATAAAATCAATTTACAAAAAAAAGGCTTGATAAAAAACACATAACAATTTAGATATAAAATCAGTTTTTGACAATGAATTAAACAAGCTAATTAAACTACTAAGCACCACATGATCACCATTTCCAGAGGCAAAACTTTCCATATAATAGCGCCACCTAGTGCAAGCCAGAGTAATCAATAGATGCAAAAAATATTTGTGCACAAAATCCCTATCTAGTGCATACTCATCTAATATTTCCAGACTAGCATCTACCTTGTGGCTTTCAGAAGTGAGGTGCTTCGAATCTGAGATGGCCCACCTACATCTTATAATCTAGTACAATCCTCCAGTAGTCACCTTTTACCTATTTAGTTAACTATAGAGCTATAAGTCCAAAATGAAAACAATATTTTCAATCCAAGCTCATTCATTTGTATGGTGATCATGTGATGTTTAGTGATTTAATACCAATCCTGTCCAATGTTATAATGGTGACTATGGTTATTAAAAATGCAAAAACACCAAAATAAATAAATGCTGAATTGGGTTCAAATCTACATGACTATACAACTGAATGAACTTAGATTAAAAACATTATTGCATCTTAATTTTGGATTCACAGCTTTATAGGTAACTAAATAGTTAAAAGGTGACTGTTGGAGGTTTACATTAGATCCTAAGATCTAGGTGCAGTGTTCTCAGATATAAAGTTTCTCACTGATGAAAGCCTGGGGATATTGGATAGATATGCATTAGATAGGGATTTTATGCACAAACCTTGTATCTATTGATTACTCTGGCTTGCCTTAGGTGACACTATTGCATGGAGAGTTTTTCCCAATCACATCAATTCTCAAGGCCTAAATTTACATAATCAGTAATCTCTTACTTAATAAGGAAGTATGTATTACTTTAAATGATAAAACAGCCACTCCAATAATATCAAATTGTTCAATATTACAAGGATCTCCACCAATGCATAGGCACTATGGAATTGCATTACCCTCTACAACATTCATAATTCAATCTTTTTCTTTCTTTATACTTGTATATTATGTAATAATTAAGCGTAATGTCAGTAGCCACCCCCCATTTTGTTAAAAAAAAAAGTACCTTGTATAAAACTACATTTTACATATCCAATAATGAGATATTTGGCTGTTGTGCCCATGTGCAGATATTAGAGATAAGAAGCCTTAGAAGTGTCACATTAGTAGTAGATAGAGATAGCACTGTCACTCAAACAGTGCAGATTTCCCACTTTCGATAATATTCAATGTAACGATAAGTTTTTTTGCTTTCTTTATACTTGTACATTATATAATCCTTATTCCTAATATTAATAGCCATCCCCTACTTTATAAAAAAATTGCAAAAATCCTTGTATCAAACCAAGGTGTGTGTCAAAGATAAGAAGCTGCACATTAGTAGTAGGTAGAGATAGCACTGTCATTCAAACTTCAGTGACTTAATACCTAATCTTTTTTTTTTAATTCTTTCTTTCTTTTCTTGTTAAATTCTCTGTCCCAGTGCTTAAGATCTGATTGGTTACTAATAGTCATAAGCGCTTGAGAAGTTTGCACTCTCTCAATTTAATTTGTACATTATATAATCCTTAAGCTTAATGTCAATTGCCTTTTCCTTTTTCTTGGAAAAAATTACAAAAATCCTTGTATAAAACTGGGATTATTTTATATAAAACCATATGCTTCATATATCCAATGACATGAGGTTTGGTGGTTGTATGTGCAAAATAAGAAACTTGCAGAGTGCTGACCCTGTTGTGCAAATTTAAGGTAGTGTTTCTTTTTGACTCAGCTTGTGCTGTATTTAAAATCCATGTATCACTTTCTTGAATGTGATAAAGTATAGAATTAGATGATTATTGGACTTCCAGCTATTCTATTTAATTCATAGGGTTTTTCAGTTCTATTATTTTACAGAAAATTTAAATAATTTAATCTTGGCCTCCTTGGGTCATTGTACCCCCAAAAATAAGTTCTGTGAAAGATTAAATGCATTTGCAGTGCTTCCAATGGAAAAAAATTTCCTCAATAGTAATCCAGAGATCAAGGTGAAAATTATTAATCTTTTTGCATAAAGTAAAACCAAGAAGAATGGATTTCATTTTTAAATGGATGGATCAAGCTTGAACTGTAACTATTTAAGCTATTAATAAGTAAGAAATATTTTTTAATTTTTGTTTAGGATTTTTTTTGAGTATAAATTTTCTTTTTATATGTTTGTTTCATTTTACACAATATTAAAACAATGGCTAAAAATTTTAAACAGCACCCCTGAAATTTTTTATCATGAGCCGCCACTGACCTCCACTTAGTTCACCACTTTTCTCAATATATAATAACATGCTAATCAAAGAAATTGATTCGAAAATAAATTAAATATAGGCCACAATTAAATTTCTGCATATTATGCATCATTTAAATGGATGATATGTCTGCTTCTCTAGAGAGCAGGAAACAGATCCCCTTTCTTTTAAAAATAATAAATTATTCTAAACCTTGAAAAATTATGTGCCAGTAAAATTAATAATTGCAAAAGTATTATTGTTAACATATTAGTAATAATTAAAATAACATATTACTCAGGTATCGATGTTATTATAGAATATATCTGTTCAAGTATTGTGAATAAAAAAAAGTGATCAGACTGTAAAAAATTGTTGAACAAAATAGAAAAAATGTTGGGAAAAGTAATGGAAATGTTATCATTATTATTTTATTATTCAGGAGACAAATAAAGTTATAAAACAAAGATGTTTTGAGTAAAAACTTTGTGTGGAATATGTGTATAAAATAAAATTTCTAATATCTCTATAAGAGCCCATAGCTTGATAAGTTGTTATATGAAAAATAAGTAATTGAATGGCTAGTTGTTTGGAATGACTTGAGAAATTAAAAATGACAAATTAAAATTGAATGCAGAAACCTTTAGCTCTTAAAATACAGTGTATAAATAATTTATTTTTATTGCTGCTGCTTTATTTTAAAACTTATATTTTAAAAATCATATTGAGGTCAATAATTTTTAAATAATAAAAAGAAATAAACAGCCACTCATAAATGAGCATGGCTATTCCACTCCAATAAAGAAAAAAGAGGGAAAAAACACTACCCTAGAAATGGCATTTGTAGTAACCATACAAACCAATCTATGAACCACTAATATATCCACATATAGAACACCCTGATTCATTTTTCTGCTTGCTATCATCATCATCATCATCATTGACCATTATCAATCCACTGCAGGTTGATCTCTCCAATTTCAATCCATCTTCTCCAATCTTTAGCTTCTCTTCTCCACATCACCCCTGCACACTTTCTTATTTCATCCATCCCTCACATGTGATCTCTTTCTGGGTCTTTTACAATCTTTTGGAATCCAGTTTAAGATTTCAATTGTCCATCTATTATCTCTTCTAGAAATATGTCCAGTCCAACTCCACTTCAATCTTTTAACTTTTTCAATGAGGTCAGTAACACCTGTTTCTTTTCTTACCCATATATTGCATTTTCAATCTCTTCTTGCTACTCCTAACATGCATCCCTCTATACTTTTTTGAGTGGTCTGAAGTAAGAAGTGGTAAAAAACATTTATTAAAAACCTTCCTTTTCAAACACATAGGCATATATTTCCTTTTAGTATCAAGTTATTTCTACACCAAAAGCACTCCAACCAAGTTTAATCCTATATCATCTATTAATTTCTTCACCAAATACTTTTTTAAAAAATACTTCAACACTATGTCTAATTGTAGCTCTTCAATGTATTCTATTCTCAGCCATATTTTACTATTGAAAACAATTAACTTTACTTTTCTTTAGAATGTCTTTGAGATAACACATATAGTGTAGATGGATTCTAGGCTCAAGCTCACCATAAACCACTTTTTAGAAAGTCTTGCATTTTTCATTCATTTTCCATATCCCATCCAATAAAGGTATGATTTTGTACCGATGAACTTTATATTATCATATGCAGCAAGATAAAAAAATATTGATTGGTTTTATGATCGAGCCAGTGTATTTTTAAAATTTTACAGAGCATCCTAAAATAAAACTTTTCTAATACCTTTACATTGTGCCAATAGGATATTTCAAGTTTTACTTCCATACAGTAAATTAGATAAAATAACAATTCTCTATACAGATAACTTAGTTACAGTAATTATTTCCCTATGATGAAATACTTTGTCTTTTAATCTGTTAATAGTACTAGAAGTACATTGCATTCTGTGTTGTACCTCAATATCTAAGTTCAGCTCCCTACTTATAAAACTATTAACATATCAATTTACATTCTCATGTTGATAACCATCCAAGTGAAAACTTACTGAGGATTTTTCTTCTGTCTCTGGCTGATAAAGAACTTGGAATTTTTGAACCTTAATTAATAAACCAAAATGTTTATTTGTTTCATTTAAAACATTAAGAACATTCTGTAAATTGTCTTTTGAACTGGCAAAAATAGCACAACCATCAGCATATTGAAATCTGAAATCCAAGAAATGAATTTGATTCAAATCAAAATTCTACCATCAAATCTGTATCATAACTTGTTTCCTCTGTGTTTAAGTCATCTATAAACAATTTCAAAGATGACTGTCATAATAATTAAAAACAAGGCAAATCTCTCCATACAGTAGTGCCACCCTGTTTCAACCAGAGTAATCAATGGATGCCAGCTTGTGCATAAAATCCCTATCTAATGCCTACTCATTCAATATCCCCAGACTAGTTTCTGGCTTGTGGCCTTTGTCAGTGAGGAGCTTTGTATCTGAGAGCACTGCACCTAGATCTTAGGATTACTCTGGTTGGCACAGGGTGGCACTACTGTATGGAGAGTTTTGCCTTGTTTGTAAACAATTATGTGCTAGTATAGGAGATGGTGATCATATGATAAACAATTAAAAACAATGTTGGAGCAAGTACACATCATTGCTTAACACCAGTTTCACCCATAGCAATAACATTTTCCTCTCATATCATCATGAAGAAGCTATATAATATGAATAAATTTTGGTCAATGACCAACTAATTTCAAATATTGCCATAGATCTGTCTCATTAACTGAATCAAATGACTTGATTGAATCAATAAAAGCAATATATAATTCATTTCTTTGTTTATGATACATGTATTTGCCCAACAATAAAAATCATGTCTATAGAGCTTTTTGATTGTCTAAAATCACATTGAGTATCTGATATCCATTTATCTATAAATAAAAATCTATTCAGCAAAATTCTTTAAAGCATAATGAATAATAATGATAGATGCATGATAATTATTACAATTATGTCTATTCCCTTTATTTTTAAAAATTAGAACAATAAAAGCATCCTTATAATCAAGTGGCACAATTTCATAGGTTCATATATTCCTAAAAAAAAATTAAATATTTTAAAATCTAACATATTATCACCTTATTTTAAAACTTCTACAGGTATTTTATCAGGACCTTCAGCCTTTCTATTTTTAATATCACAAAGAGCTGTTTAAGCTTCACTAAGCTGGAAATCCTTGTCTAAACTAAATGAGTAGATAAAATGAATATATTATTCAAAGTCATCATCTTAATTATGGTATCATTATTCAAAAGATGATCAGAAATTGTCTTCCATTTGTTGAAAAATATCAATGTGCTATTATATAAGAAAATGCCATTGTGGGATTTAATGGAATTGCGATATCATTTCTCAGGGCTATATGTTGTTTTCAATGCAACACAAAAACTTTTACAATCTAGAAAGACCACAAGCAGATATTTGAATCTTTTTTGTAGTTCTAATCTACCAATCATTTTAAAGCCTAATTGTTAGTCAATGAACTTCTTATTATGATGTACCACATTTAATCTATTATCCTTCCAAGCAGAAATGTCATGTCTTCTTTTATCAAATCACTTATACTATATATATATATATTGTAACAATATATAAATATGTCGTTACATTAATTTAAAATAAAAACTTAAAAGTTCGCAAATAACAGTAAAAAACTAAACGCTAAAATTAAAATGTTTGTTAAACGTATATACATTCGCACAGATGCCAAACTTTAAAAATATTTTTTTTAAAAAAAAAAAAACAAATAAATAAGTATTTGAACATACTTTTTTATAAAAAAAGTACAAGATTTAAAAATAAAAACAGGTATTAATTAATTCTTGTAATCTGTAAATGGAAATGATTGTTTATAAATTGTTTGAAAAGCAAGCTAGCCTTGGGCTCTTGTATAATTAAAATGATCTGATGAAAGATAGATAAGAAAATAAAGAGAAATTAGCTTGACCAATGGAAGCACCAAGCCTTGGCTCGGACCCTAACAAAAGTGATGGATTAGTGAAGTTTTGTTGAGTGAATCCGTGTGGATAATATAAAAAGAGAAATACAGTTTTTTTGGGAGTTCCAGCATTTTGTGTTTGAGAGATGTGGTAGGACGCACATACCACACTCTCTATAAAAAAAAATGAAAAGACTGTGATACCTTGAACCAGCTATTGCCATCTCCAGAACATTATCTTCCAATGGAGGCATCGCGGGAATTAAAAGCAGAAACCTGGACTCTTCTACCATGAGCTATGAACTTTACAAATTAACAACAACAAAAAAAGTAATTAAGAACTTTCGTCAATGTTTTTTTTAAAGATTCAGCTAATTTAAATTTTAAAATGAACTCTTATTTGATTTTCAAATTAATAATTGATTGTTTAAATTTATATAGTTAAGTTTTGATAAAATCATTTCCATTTTATTATTATTATTTGTAGTAATATTTATTGTAGAAATTATTAAATGCATTACATTTAAGTTGGGTATAGACGTTGCAGAGATTCATTAGCAGTTGATTATGTTGTGGTTTTCACAGTCAATTAGAATATATAAGTCAACGATGCCACTGCGGTGTCTTATGATGAACACCAAAGGGTCTCCTGTATTCCCTCAGCAATTGACGTTTATCGATTGACTTTGTATTTTGATCAGTTGTGTTTAATTTGGAATGTTTTTAACCATGGAATCTGTGCAGCCGATCTATACTCGACATTATAAAACAAATTGTATAAAAATAATCTGTGCGAACGTATTTAAATGTTAAATTTAAGTCGGGCATGAATGGCTATATAGTTTTGTAAAGTTATATTAAGGGAGGGTAATCTTAGGTTATTCATTTCATAGTTGAATTGGTTCAATGGATTGGATATATTTGTGTAATTGTAAATGTAGTATGAGATCTGCTACGGGCAGGATTATATATATATGCCACACACCTTCTGTTTGCCTATGGATGGGTTTGTAAGACGGCAAAGGACCGCAATCCATTCCTATGGAGTTTTATGTTTATTGTTCTACTCTCCAACAGATGTAACATTCCTGTTGGTGGAAAGACAATGTCTTCTCTAATTCTACTTACTGATCAGATGTACATTCCTGACAGTATAGTATTTTGTGTTGTCATTTTTTCATGCTACATTGAATACATAAATGTATCAGATGGATTGGCGCCAGTTTGATTGCAAAATTTGTTGCCTAAGGTTAAATCAGGGAAGAATATTTTCTTTTCAAATGCAGATCTATGTAGTCTATTCATACTCGACTCACTAAATAAATATTAAACTCATGGTTATAATTTACTTAAATATAAAACTAAAGATTAATAGAAAAATCTAAAATGTTGAATTTATTCCTCAAAATTTAAATGTTATTTTATATGTACGTAAATAAATATTTTTATGTGTTAATTTCTGGCAGTGGCTTTTATTCTTTTATATTTAAGATATAAAATTTATATTTTATTATCTCTGCTACTCCACTGAGCTAGTGACTTGGGCTAACGATTGAATATTTAAATAAAGTAGAATCTTAACAGCGTGTATCTGCCTACTCTATAAATTTTTCTAGGTTTAAATGCCTAGATGGCGCCCTGTAGAGCAGATATCGTAGATTCGATCTCCAATTTCATTTCGATCGTTATAATATATATATATATATTTATGTGTGTGTTTGTGTGCGTGTGTGCTTTACACACAGATAATGAAGCTAATATATATAATCAAAAGCAAATATAAAATACTATTTTAGCTTAGCGCTTTTGAGAGACTTCTTGCTCTTATATTCATAGCTACTATCTTGTTAAAAACTGCATTGTTAGAAGGAAAATTTATGCAAAATAATGCAAATGAGTTATAACTGCCATTTTCAGAACAGGGCAAAGCAGACTTCTCTTTGATTAATGGTTTAGGATCACTTGTTATATCTCATGTCTCTCTGATCTTACGTTTAGAATCACTTGCTATACGTAATGCCTCTCTGATCTTACGTTTAGCATTGTGTCTTCCTGAGCACATATATATAGTATTTTACAATTTAATGAAGTAAATAATTCAATTATTACAAGTCACTAATAATAAGATCACTATAGGAAAACCTACCATAATTCTTCTTTTAGTGAACCCAAGAATATGAATCTATAACACTCCTTAAAAGAATTCCATGCTTCAATAATATGACAGTCCTAAAGATCTAAATTAGCAATTTTAGTATTTAATAGCTGTTGAAATTAAATATATGGTACATTTTTCTAAACAATGAACATCAATTTTCTTATGAATATGATTGGAATAATATCCATTTTTAATACAACTATTATTTTAATCTTGGAGCATAATAATCTATGATTGGTCCAATACTCAGAGTTTAGATGTGTTCCTGTAATATTAACTTCTATTCCTAACAATAATATAATCTATTAAATATCATTGTTTTAATGTGAATTTATCCATATTCCTATAGCAGTTTTTCTACCTAAACAAAGTGCTTGCAATAGTCAATTCATATATTATGCATAACAAACTATTTGAATTTACAGCTCTAATATCATTATTTCAAATAATCTTTGGCCAAAGTGAACTATCATCTACCAACACAATCATTTACATCTCCAAGAATAAAAATTTAATCTTTTAATGGTTTTTCAGTAATAATGTTATCATCCAACAAGGAATAAAATATTTCCTCCTCTGAATTCTCTGATTGTAATATTGGAGCATAGGCACTAATAAAATGAGTCTTTATACCATTGTGCAAGTTGAATTTTAATACTATTAGACTTTTATTGATACAAGAAGAAATTCCAAAACTAGAAGATAATAAAATAGACATTGCAGTAAATAACAGTACTATGCAATCTTCTTTCACAGACTGACCTGCATTTCCAAAAAACTTGTAATCATCCATTTGTTCAATTAAATTTCCTCTGGGAAATGACTTTTGGTAAGTACAGCTATAACAATATTAATTCTTAATAGTTCCTTAGCCACAATGCATTCCTCTGTTATGGTCTTGAAGAAATTGTATTAAGTAAAGTTTTCACATTTCATGTACCTATATTTAAAAAAAAAAATAGATTTATAATATTTATCTTTAATACTACTAGTGCTTCCTCCTATACCCCTACTACTGTTATTAAAACAGCAGCATATGAAATGGTGATTATATGACATGATAATGGTTTACTATTTATTATTACTGCTTTTATTATTTCTGCTGCTGAAATGGGTAATTTTCCAGATGCAACAACTTATCCAGATTGTGTGAGGTGAGTCATTTTAGACCACATTTTCTAGGCCCACCTACTTCCATGGTAAACAGGATTTCTAAATCAGTCTGCTTAAACGTACAATCTTTGCCAACTGAAACTCCTGAAATCCATTTCAAAAATGACCCACTAATGATTGTACTGCTTTGACTACCTGAGGACTGTTACTTTACTAAATCAGTTATGATTATTGTTTTGTTTTTTTATTATCACGGATTTGACTTATAAAAAAAAGGAATTGTAGTCAGAAATGTTGTGCATATAATTAAAAAGAATTGAAATATTTTTGCACAAATATACAATCCTATTATCACTGTTAATATGTATGTCCGTTTCCATGGAGGACTCAAGATGACCAGGCTCTACAATAACTTAAGTGGCTGAAGAAGAAAAAAGAAAAATAGAAAAGACTTTATATCAGAAATACTTCTTAGCATTTGATAAACCAGTATCTATACAACAAGGCAGTAGCAATGTTTATTTATTATTCACAGTTGACCTTTATGTTTAAAAGACATTATGTTTTCCATCACATATGGAACTAAGTGGTAATGATCAAATACTTTCACAATCCTTGAATTCACACTTATTATTACACTAAACTATATAGGACATGAATAAAGTAATTTGGTGATAATAAATGAAAGTGTACATCTCAACAATGTGGACTTATTAAAGTTTATGATGTGGTTCTAAAATTGAGATAGTAAAATTAAATTACATAGTAAAAATGGAATTGAAGTTTAAAAGATGAAAAGAAAATTAAAGCAAAAATTATAAAGTAAAAACCATAATGTAAAATATTGTAGAACCGCATCAATCCTTTATTTGGGTATCTACAATTGCAGTTCATTTTCAAGTGAAGGAAGGTTACATGAATTGGAAAAAGAATTGTCTAATATTAAATAGAATATTGCCAGACTTGGTAAAGTTAGAAGAAAAGGTGAAGAGGTCCTTGATTTAAAAAGTAAATATGTGTTTTACTATAAAGATACAAATATTCAAAGCACAAATGGGGTTCATTATAAATAAAATTGGAAGAACAACACTGTGGAAATGTTGACATATCAGATAGATTGACAGGATTAAATTATTCAGACTAAGAGAAGATTCTAAATGAAGATAATTCAGATTTATAACCCCAACATATTTTCATTATGACAAAAAAAGTAGATAACTTTTACACTTACGTACAAAAGTGCTTGACATCATATTCTAAAATTGCTAAACAATTGAATGATGAAAGCACATGACAGAAATGAGAGAGGGTATAGTCTTGTGGAATTCATAGGGAAAAAATGGTACATTACAAAGTTATTTTTGGAGAGAAATGTTGAAATGAAATAGATATGTATGACATCCATTTGAAAGTACAGCAGAATTGAATTATATTTTGACTAACAGAAAATATGTATTTCAAGGGTGTAAAGTTTTTAATAGATTTAACACAGGAAATGATTACTGATTAATGAGATGTAAGATATATACATGATAATACAATACTAGAGAGACAAAAGTGGTAAGAAAGATATTATTAACAAGTAATATTTCTAATCTTCTGAAATTAATAAATTTAAATCGAACCTACAAATCATTCTAAATTATTAACATACTTTGAAGATGGTTTAGACTTGATTAAAATCGATTCAAAGATAAGTAATATATTATTGAGATCTAAAAATAACCTGATTGGGTAAGATGGCAATTTACTAGTAAATTTATTGTGGAAGCAAGACAATGAATGAAGAAAAGAAGGAATATGAAAATACATAAAAACAATCCATTAAGAATAATCCATTAAGAATTGAATAGGTAGAGTTTTGCAAAATGGTACAAAAAGTGTTAATTAATGATATAAAAAAATATAATTATGAAATGGCAAGAAAAGTTATGGAAAAGAATAAAAGTATTAGAAGTGTAAACAACATATCAAGAGTGGAAAAGTGATTTCAGCAGTAAGAGAAAAAGATGAATTTATTATTAAAAAGATATATAATATCATGAAATGTTTTGAAGAATTCTATACATCATCTACTATTCTTACATTTTATGAATTATTCAGCATTTATAAGAAATATTGAATCTATGAAAAGGAAAATGCTCCAGGAAATAGATTTATTATCGATATTTTAAAAAAAAGCAGGTGAAGAAGAAAAAAAATTATTGACAAAGTTATACAACAATTATCTAAGTTATAAAGATATATCAAATGATTTGAAAAATGATATTGATATTTGAGAAAGATGATAATAAATAAAATATTACAAGCTACAGACTTATCAATCTTTTATCAGTTCTATACAAAAAAAATTTCAAATTAATTACAACTCACCTGCAATTAACTTTAGATTCAAACCAATCAAAACAACAAACTGGATTTTAGCACAGTGGATCATATTCAAATAATAAGAGAACTTGTATAAAGTTCAATTAACATAATGCTTTGGATTTGTACATTATAAAAAGAGATTTGATTCTATAAGCATTTTCACAATGATTAAAGCTTTAGATCATCAAGACATAGTCAGTATATTTGAAGGCTATTTACCAAGGTACAACAGCAGTAATTAGATATGAAGATTAACATGGAGAAGGATATATGACACATTGATTCCATATCTCCAAAACTTCTTAGAGCAGTTTTATAAAAAGTATTTTGTCAATTAAAATGGAAAACTAAAAAAATTAAAATAAACAGAAAATATTAAATCATCTAGATTTTGCAGATAATGTGATTGTTTTTGCCAATTATGCTTCAGAACTTCAGGAAAATGTTATATAAGTTATCAGATGAAAATAAAAAAGTAGGACAAGATAAAATATAGAGTTCAGATTAGTTTTAAAATGTTGGGAATAATAATAAGAGAATAAAATATGAAATACAAGAATGAGAAATCAAATAGGCATCACTAATATTATTAAAAGAATTAAGAAATTGAAATATAGCTTCTCTGGATGTTTTGCTAAATAATGACAATAGAGGCAAAGTTGTTTTAAATTGAATTCTAAGAGATTTAAAAGACCACGAAAGTAGCCAAATTTAAAATGGATGGATAAAATAAGAAAGTTAGTTAATAGGAGGAGGGGAAGTGAGGTCACAGAAACTAAATTAAACTTAGATAGATCTGCATCTTGTAGTGGATTAATATGAATTAAAAATGATAATGAAGAACATGTGAGAAAAAGCTTCTTTCTATATTATTTATTTATATTATATGTTTGTAATTATATATATATAGCACAGTGTAATGAAGGCAGAAATGATTTCTTCTCTTTTGCTATTAAAAAAAAACAGGTGTCAATTTTGAAAAACATCCTGCTTGATGAATAATTTTAATAAGAAGATCCATATTTAATTGCTTGAAACCAATATTTAAATTTTGGAATGATGTATTTGTTATTCTGATATAGTATTGAGCTAAAAGTTTTCTATGACATATAAACAGCAATATGGAAATAAAGAAAATATTAGAAATTACAGACCTATCAGCCTTTTATCAGTTTTGTACAAATTTTTTACCAAGATAATTACAACTCGTCTACAGAGAACATTGGATTTCCACCAACCAAGAAAACAAGCTGGATTTAAAAATGGTTTTAGTACAGTAGATCATATCCAGGTATTGAAAGAAGTTATAGAAAGGACAAATGGATATGAGTTGCCATTATGTTTTGGATTTGTAGATTATAAAAAGGCATTTGATTCTATAAACATTTCTTCAGTGACTAAAGCATTGGATCATCAAGGTATAGATCCAGGATATTGTCATATGTTAAAGAATATTTATAAAAATGCAACAGCAACAATTAGATTACATAATGATACTGGGAAAGTCAACATTGAGAAGGGTATAAGACAGGGTGACTCCATATCTCCAAAACTTTTTACAGCAGTGCTGCAAGAAGTATTTTGTGGATTAAAATGGGAAGCTAAAGGAGTGAAAGTAAATGGAGATTATTTTAGTCATTTAGATTTTGCAGATGATGTTGTTGTTTTTGCAAATAATGCTTTAGAGCTGCAGAAAATGTTGCAGGAGTTATCAGATGAAAGTAGGAAAGTAGGACTAAAGATAAATGTTAAAAAGACTAAAGTGATGTTTAATGGATTTTCTCAAAATATGAATATAAAGATTGATTATGATGAGTTAAAAGAAGTTAAGTTACAAATACTTTGGTCAGATATTAATATAGATGGAAACATAATGGATAAAATTAATCATACAATTAAATTTGGTTGGAGTGCTTTTGATAGAAATAACTTGATACTAAAAGGAAATATGCCTATGTGTTTGAAAAGGAAGGTTTTTAATAAATGTGTTTTACCAGTTCTTACTTATGGATCTGAGATTTGGACACTTAATAGAAGAGCAATACAGAGACTTTAGACCACTCAAAGAAGTATGGAGAGATGCATGTTGGGAGTAACAAGAAGAGATCGAAAATGCAATATATGGGTAAGAGAACAAACAAGTGTTACTGACCTCATTGAAAAAAATAAAAGACTGAAGTGGAGTTGGGCTGAACATATTGCTAGAAGAGATGATAATATATGGACAATTAAAATCTTAAACTGGCTTCCAAGAGATTGTAAAAGACCCAGAAAGAGACCACATGTGAGATGAATGGATGAAATAAGAAAGGGTGCAGGGGTGATGTGAAGAAGAGAAGCTAAAGATTGGAGAAGATGGATTGAACTTGGATAGAACTTCATCCTGCAGTGGATAGATAATGGTTGATGATGATGATGGAGCATTCTCACACTTACCGAAAATTATACATAGACTTACATATCACAATAATCTAACATTTGCATGCATTTAACAGCTGTGCCTAAAATAAACTTTATTTTGTTGTAATATTAGTCATTTTTTCCCCCTTATGATCCAATATATATTTAAAACTAGAATTAAATTGCTTGCAATGGAAAACTACTACCTATGGTGATAAAGTGGTATCATTTGATTATAATTCTCTGTCATATCTAGTTAATCTATCTACTTTGGGCAGAGAACAATAGATTATGAATTTAGTGCCTGTAGAAGAACAATGACAACTTTTTTTCCCATCACATTAATAACAACCACCTTTCTAAGTGAGCAGTATTGGCTGTCTATGAACTGGCTCTCTGGAAAAAAAAAATAGAACCTGCTTAAAAATTCTTCAATCTAACTCAATGAAATGTACTGAATTTGAATCCTCAGACACGGCAGAATAATATATTAGGTATTTCTCATGTAATGTCAATTACTGAACGCAGCAAACCCACACAAAGTGCTTACATGTATATGTTAAATTTCTGCGTTTAGTTTTTTTGCTAAAGATCCTTATTGTATATATTTAAGATGTGCTAGATTTGTCAGTAAATGTTATGTGTCAATCAATATTCTTCTCTTATTAGAACAAAAGTGATTGAAGCTAAAACAGCAGTTATTTATGAAAAAACATCTACAGCATTTAAGAAGAGGAAGAATACAAAGACTTTAATGGTATTGCGAATTAATAGTAATAAAAAAGCTAACATTGTTATATTTAATCCGGTATACATTTCAATTATTTAATAAATTAAACTTCATTGCTGTAATAAAAATCTATAAATTAATTGTCACGCGTTTCTAAACTTTTTGCCCAGGGCTATTTTCCTTATTTAACTTTGCAGCCACTTGGGAAAAGCGGCCGAATAGATTGGTAAAAAAAAAGTGGAAAAACAAAATAACCACTAACTAACCTTTAGTCTTTCTCCTTTTACATTTTCAATCAGAACCCTATATTCGTAATTAGCATTTGCATCACAAAAGAGCAGGAAGAAGTACGTTCATAAACAGTTATTTGTTAGCGTTCCATTCTTAAAATGTTTTACATATTTTATTACGGTTTTACTTACAGAGATCACAAAGTTTATTGCAACAATATATTTTAATTCATTTGATCTTCGCCACATTGGAAAAATAAAATAAATCTTACTTCTTTGTATATTAAAAAATATTATGTAATTTTTATTTATTGCATTAATTTTAATTATAAAATTTAAAGAGAAGTCATAGCAATTCGCATTTCTACGTATATTTGTAATATATATATGTCTATTTCTACGGATTTTCCCTTTATATCTGTGAGAATGCTATTAATTAGAATTTTTTTAAATTATAATACCTATGGGGGATTTGAACTCAGACTTTCAAGCCCCTTCACTATCCACACTATTTCATACTACTGATACACATGACCCCATACATGCAGAATATATATATAATCACCAATATCCGTATTTTCTGCTAAACCAGCATTCATCAATTGGTCCAGATTACCATCTCCCATACATATATATAATCAGTACTCAGTTTATATTAAGATGGCAAATCCTTACACTTTAATGGAAAGGCTTCAACCTACTCCATTTGAAAATCTGATGATAGAATTCCCAAATCCCATGCGGATGCCAATGTTGTTGTCATGCCCATGTTTACCTCAAATCACTCTGACCCCTCACTTGTAGGACAGTATCTATTTTAAATATACAGAAGCAGGATTAATATGTAAGATTTGAAATACCAGATACTATTATACCTGGAGCCCAATTATAAATATAGGGATTTGAATTCAGACTTTCAAGCCCCTTCACTATCCACACTATCTCATACTGCTGGTACACATGACTACACACATGCAGAAAAGATAAATAAATTTTACATATTAATAATCACACTACATTACAGGGCAATAGTTTTGAATATTGTTGTTTTTTTTTGTATTGCTACAGATTTGTATATTATAAATAAATTAATACTGAATCTAAACTTTTTTTTGCAGCCTCAGTATTAGGAGACTTTAATTTATGGAGTTTCTAATCTCAAAATAGATATTTAGATTATTCTTTTCACTGATGAGTGTCAACTTCTTACTTAATAATTCATACTCGTTTAATAATGAAAAACATACATTACTAATAGACTCGGTGTCATATGCTGAACCTCTCATTTAAAAACTCATCTGTTTTCTAATTATCTAATTTTAATGGTATTAATGAATCTTGAAATAACTCAGGAAGCTTTAATTCCACTATAGGAAAACTATTCAAATCCTTTCTCCAAACACATCCCATAATTTCTCTTTTAGAAATGCATATCAAATTTAAACTCTGCAAACTTAAACTGGATTCCATCACATTCAATAATATCCTTTCATCCATTATCAATCATATCATCAAAACTAGTTACTACCAACAAGACTATTATTAACATTAGATGAGCTATACTTAAAAAAAATCATTCATTCAACACCATTCAATGGAGACAAAGTAAGAATAAAAACTGTGCAATACTAGTTTAAATCTATATGTGAGATATTTAGGTGATATTTAGTAATTAAGAAAAATAATATCTTAAAACAATGAAATTATATCCAATAGGCTTTAAGATAATCTCCATCCATCAGAATGTTCAACACTGAATACTAAAAATATAATATAAGTGACAACATTCTGTTCCCCCTATCTTCTCATTACCAATGCAAACTATGAAGCTTTGAGGCATTCAACCCTTCTTTAAATTTACTTGAAGTAATTCCAGAACACTCCCCTGACTATGCCAGAAAAATTTAATACAAAGCTAGCTTCTCTCCCAGATGCATGCCATCCAGAAACTCACAAGTTCTGTGTATTATCAAAATTATATAAACAATGAATAAAGTTACCATGTGTGTCTGTGTGTGAAAGTAATCAATATTAAGGACATTAAAAGTCACTCTAGAAATAATGAAAATGCATAATAAGTGAAGTTACACAAATTAATCTAGATATGCTAATTTGCAAAAGATAATAATAAAACTTTATGCAAATTATATCTAAAAACAAAATGGACAGACCAAAATGTCAGCAGATCAGTAAGAACATAGCTAGAGATTAGTTTATTGCTAAGTGTAATGTAAGCGGTAAGGTGCTTGCAAAACCAGCAGACCATGAGTCATGAAATATAAGCTGAAAAGATCATTGTAGTAAAAAGTTATTAAAAGAAAAGCAATGTTATAATTCAATACTATAAAGCACTGTGCTCGCATATTTAAGACTGAATTAATTATGGGAATTCAATCAGCAAGTTGCCTAGTTGAATAACTAACAAACTATTAATATTATAAGTTTTGAGTAATAGACTCATTATTAAGTTTAAAACTTTCTATGTTAATTACAAAAATAATCTAATGAGTGTAAAGCTGCCTTAGGTCAAACTGGCCCTGTACTCATCAATTGACACAGTCTCAAGAACTTGACTTAAGCATCGGTGAGTAACATGGATATGCAAAATGGCAATGCAGAGTAGTATGATAATGCCATTCAACATAAACAATCTGGGGCAATGGCAAATATAAGTAAGTCATATGTTAAAAATACATGATAATTAATAACATTACTGATGATAAGTTAAAAGTTGCTACCCTACTGTAGACTCAGGAAATGATGTGTGAGCAACTGATTTCTGTGTTCTGAAAATGGTTGAAGATATTATGTGTGAGGAGTTGGTGCAAAAATTAAATTTTTATTTCAAACCAACACCTTTGAAATACATAGTTCAACTTTGCTTCCAAAACAAAATGCAGTCACAAAATGAAAATATAGAGAAGTATGATATAGTACTGTTAGTATAATCAAAGGAATACAAATTTAGAGAATGATGAGACCAGTTGTTATGGGGCATGCAAGTTGAGAAATTTAGACAAATAGACCCCTAAATTATACTGCTGCCATTGAATGTGGGATAGCATACAAAACTATTCTAGAATATGAAGTAGAATTTTAAAATATGGCAGATGAAGTTAAAACAACCACATGTATTAAAAAGGCAAAGGCGCAGATGACAGAGAAGAATACTAAATAGGAGCCCAGTGTCTCTATTATTGCTGTGGAAAGAGAGGACACATAAAAATAATTTGTAAATTCAAAAAATACAAGGGTCATAATTATGGATTGTTCCAGCATCTGTTATTGCTGTAGAAATAGTGGACATGTAATTATGGATTGATAAGTCATTCACCAAAGATTTGTGCAAACAAATGATAAATGACTAAAGCAGATTTACCTGAAAGTAGTAAATTGAATGGAGGGAGTAGTTATGTATACTGTGAATGTTAAAAGTATAAAGGAAGGTGAGAAGGCATCAGCTGTCTTAGATGTCAAAATTTGTAATGAAATTATAAAAATGGAAATTGATAGAAGGGCAGATTTATCACTCATCACTTTTAAGGATATAGAAAATGGAACAATAGGATACAAATTTAAAAGACAAATTTGGTAACTACAGACATAAATAGAAATTTTATTAATATAAAAGGAACAGTGTTAGTACTGGAAAAACTAAACAAACCCATAAAAAATTTGCTTTTATACATAGTAACTATGAATATTAATCCTATGTTAAGATAAAACTGGTTCCATCTTTTGGGAATAACCATTGAACAAATCAAGAAAGCCAAATTGAAAATATAAGTGCAGAACAAATTTCTACCACTAAAGAGACTAAATAATAAACCTTTAGCATGAATTGACAAGAAATGATATGGAATACCAATTAATTAAAGATTGGATTAAACAAGAATGGCCAAAAAAGTTACCAAACTATGTAGTGTTGAAAATCTGAAATGCTCAAGAAAGTTTGTCTATGTGTCAAAATATATTCTTATGATTGACTGAGTATTAACTCCAACTGATAGGAGGAAATGTGTCCTATAGTTGCTACATAAAAGATACTCTGGAAATATATTCAGGAAGGAACTAGCCCACATGGATATTTGATGACCTGACATGAATAATGACATTGAAGAAACTGTAAAAAAATGTCATCTGTCAAAAAAATACTAAGTTCAATTACCAAGAAAATCACAATAGATAATAATGAAGCATTTTTGATTACAGACAAAATTAAAAGAAATGAGATTTAAACTGAAAGTATCAAGTTCAATATAACAGGAATACTGTATGAATAAGAGACATGAACAGAAAAAATAGATACTAGGAATTATACTTAGACTACTGACTAAGCAAACATGCAAAATTAAACTGGAAGACAGCAGAGTAATATGTAAAACAATATTTTACTGAGCTGATAGAGATAATGGATAATATTAAAGTTCAGCATATGCTTGATAATGTTAATATTAAAATGGATGCATCTACTAATACCAAATTGGATGCAGAAATAAAGTCTGAACAAGAAAAAAAAGTAACTGAGCAGGAGGGAAAAATTATTAAGATCTACCAGAGATACACTCATGCCTAAAAAATTACAGGTTTATTTCTTGTGAATTAATCAACCCATTTCTAGAGTGAAGGGAAACTATTGCTGTATATTGATTAAATTGGGTAAATAATAAATAATGCTATGAGTGCGTGTGTGAAAATAATCCATATAAAAGTCATTAAGAGTTACTTTGGAGATAATGGAAATGCATAAGTTATGCAAATTATCAAATTAATCGAGATATGCTAATTTGCAAAAATATAATAAGAAAACTGTTTATGCAAATTATATCTAAAAACAGACAATCAAAAATGTCAGTAGAACAGTAACCAGCAATCAATGAGTGATGAAATATGCTGAAGAGATCATTGTGGTGAAAAGTAAAATAAAGTACTGTGTAAGAAATGCAATGTTATAGTTCAGTACTATAAAAAACTGTGCTTGCATAATTAAGACTGAGTTAATTATTGGAACTCAATCAGAAAACTGCTAATTGAAAGAATAACAAGTTACTAATCTGGCCAAGCATTGGTGGCTGAGTGGTTAGTACAGCTGTCTTACAAGCAGTTGTCCCGAGGTTCACTTCCCGGCCGACCCTTTGACACATTAAAAAAAAAACAAGTTACTAATCTACTAATATTATATATTTTGAGTAATAAACTCATTGTTAAGTTTAAAACTTTCTCTGTATGTTATTTTCAAAATAAAGTAATGAGTGCATAGCTGCCTTAGCTCAATCTGGCCCTACACATGTTAACGGGATACCACATTTTGTTTTTAGTCACCCAAATCATTTTACAATAAAATACCTTGTAGACATAGCTAACCATATATCTAAGTAAATCTACAATATACACAGAATTTACCCAATATCCCTCATATCCTTTATCAAAAGACAGGAAAAAATATCCTCACTGAGAAATTTTTTAGACCTACAATAATGACTTCCCTAGGAATTAAGATTATTGATTCAGCATTAAAAGACAAACATGAAGCAAACTTGTTGCTTGCTGTATTATCCAAATATCAATTTTTTTTTAAAAAGATATCTCACTAATCCGAGCAGCCTTTTTCTTTAATAATTAAAAACACAGTTAAGGAAAAAAAATACAACCCATTAGTAATTCAACTTGACCTTAAAGTCACATTTAATATGGTTCAAATGGAATCCTTAACAACCCCTTAGTGGAGTCTATCATATAAAAATTGAACTTATATGTGCTAATAAACATCCCAAAAAATCACAAAATATACATAACCCTAAATAGAAAATCAACCTTAGCCTTCATTCCATACTGATAAGTGTCCTTTTCTCTATTGCATATACTAAACCCCTTACTGTTGGAGAATTGAAAAAGAATTACCAGGAATATACATCCCAACACTTAAAAACAGCATCGCAGTCATCACATATACAGCTAGAATATCAATCTTCCTATCAATACCTAAACAATTTCCAATATTACTATGAATTTCAAATTATAAACTAGATTTTAACTGGGCAAATCATTTGCTTGGTCAATTAATACAGGTAAAATATATAAACAACACTTCAAAGGGAACTTAAACCTCTGTCTTCAAATTCTCCTTCTATTTAAATAACTCAGCAGACACCTAGTACAAAAAAAACTTTATGACAAAAATCAAAACCTAATAATCTCACTTTCAAAACCATACATATCTCCATTCAAAAACTTCTATTTTTAACTTCTTCATTATAACCAGAATTTCACATTTCTCACTAATAACAATCTACTCAAAAGATTTTTCTCCAAATATGAAAGCTGACTTGGGGAAACATACAGTAGCTATCTCACACAATTGATTTCAACAACCACTAATTCACAGTGGCCTTGAACTACTTATGGTAAATACACTCAAAATTTTTACGTAATAGAAAAATTAAAAAAAAACACTATACTGACAAAATATCACCAATACTTTTTTATTCTGGTGAAAATTTCATTCTCCAGTTTGCTCAATTCTTATCTTTGTCAAATATTTAGACTCATTCAAATTTTTCCTTCACATTTCAGAAATAATCCAATATTTAATAAAAACAACAGAAATTTTAATTCTAGTCACTTGAACCAAAATATCTGGATTTTCCCATGAAAATACCTTTAGAACCTCTATATACACTTCATTTTTACAGAGTACAAAATATATGACAAAAATGTTGATGAACAATGCAGCCTTTGCCGCAAAGATACAGAAAAACAATATTGTCTTCTCTTTGAATATATAAACCTTGTTAACATTTTCAAAGTAATACCAAAAACTATTTACCAATTCCAAATATAGTAAAAACAGCCTATTTCAAAAGTTATATATGCAAACATTCCTGTCAGCACTCTTATACTATATGCTCTTTGGTACATTACATGCTCATTAACATATGATTGAAAGTCTAGAAGGTACTCAAATATCTTCTGGAGCAAGTTGGAAACAATTAAAGAAAGCTGTAAAAAATTATCACTTCATGCAATGTTTGAAGCAACATGATCCCTAATATCAAAACAACTGAAGCCATAATATGTGATGTTATCTCAATGGCAGACACAATAAAAGAAAACCAATAAGACTAAACAGAAAATATAACGGTTAAAAAGACATTGCACATAATGAACACCTTTTTTTATTTATTTAACTTACAATCAGTTAACATAAACACTGATGTGTTAATAATAATGTGAAACCATATATCTTAATTTGTATCCTATATCCATTCTCTTGTAAACCTATGAATGTGATTTAAATCTCATCCAATATATTCTTATTGTTCAACAAATCTCTTTGAAACATCATCATGATAATAATAATGATGATGACAGTAATAATAAGTGAATGATTAGTTGCTTAATCTGATTCTTCTTAGTTGCTGTTAAGTTGCTACTTTTATGTATTTAAAATGTATTCATTTCAAAGTGGCAAAAAAAACATGTTTTTACAAGTGATTTTGTCTTTACATTATCTTTTTGATGACAAAATTTGAATGTTTTATTAATTTTCTATTTAAATAACTTTATTTACACCCCCCCCCCCCCCAGTTTATGAAACTTTACAGTAAAGACTGCATTAAGATTTTAGGTGAAAAAAAAATAGATTCTGACACAGATTCAAAAATCAAAGATTCTTTTCTAATTTCTACATTGATGGATTTTAAAGATACTTTATCATCTAGCAGTTTCAAATTTTATTTTATTTTTAGAGGATAAAAACTAATTCCTTTAGCAGTGAAAAAATGAAGAAAGGATGAGGAATATGAACTTACAAAAACTAGTGGTATACCAAATTCTTTTATCTCAACAACTTCAGAATGCTACCAAACATAATGGAAAAATGAGTATAGGCTTTTTATAATGTTGCAGATCTGAAGCTTTTTCTTACACATGAATAGTAGATTTTATATATATTGTTATTTATTTTTTGTGATACAATTATTAGTGGAAATAATAAATATGCCAATAATTTTTTTTAATGTGGAATTGAAAAAATGTATCAAGTCGCAAATTAATTATTTTTTGCTGTAATAATATATATATAATTTCTTATAAGGTATGCATAGTTCTAATGGAGGGTATTTGAGATTCATGCAGCAATTTTATTTCATAGACATAATGACCATATAGGTTTCATAATTTATTATCATGCCTGTATTTCAGTAATAATGAAAAACAGCCAGATAACAAAAATAAAGGCTTTGACTGAGTATACAAAGCTGCTCATCAGATGCTCAGAAAAATAGTAGTTGATTAGGCAATATGGCAATATGATTGCCCAAAACTAGTAAAGTGAGGGTGTAAATGATGGGAAAGTGCAGATAGACATTGGATATATGCATTACATGTGGCTGTATATAAGTATTTTTATGGTAGTCATTATTTAGGCACTCAAGAAATGGTTTCAGTAGTTTTACAATATTCAAAAAGTGTTATGTTGTCTGCCTAAAAACAGAATATGAAAGTTTCTTGGCTGTGTTGAGTGTGACCACACAGCAAACATGTTCAGAAAGGCAGCTTTATTGTTTATCAACTAAAATTGGGATAGGCAATCCACCTCTTCAAACTCCATCTCATTTTGTTTATTCAGTAATGTTGTCTAATGAGCCAACTCCATCTGACAATTTTCTATGTACATACTTTGACTTTGTATTCAAAAGAGAATGATGATCAGTTTATATCTGTACTTTACATTTATATGTTAATTTTGCTGAATGATTAAAGTAACACTTTTATTACTTATAAACAATCATTATGTAGTAATCATTTGATTTTGCATTTTAGGTGGATCCTATCTAACAAACTGAATTTTTTTTTGAAATGTGAATGTTAAGACAAATAATAAAAAGCATTATTATTCCTAATATTTTATATAACTAAATTTATGCTTCTTCATTTATGCTTAGCTACACCATATACAGAATCTGAGCTATTTACAGTCTAAAGAGTATTTAAACTAACTTATTTATTTTTGTTACTTTCTCTTTTTTAATACTCAAACCCTTGCAAGGAAAAATCTCTTATGGAGTTTCATGGAAAAATGAAAGAATCAATGACTGTATTCTGATGTTTTGGACTAATAAATTGTCGTAAGTCATGTTATATGTCATTTTATTGAAAATTTTATAAAGAATGTAATATGTTTATTAATAAATTAAAAATCTATTAAAATTGAGAAATTCTGATTAAAAATAATAACTTTAAAATATTTTTTTTGAGTGTGTAAAATCCATACATAGGAGAAAACATATATAAGAAAGGACCAGCTGAAGTTTTGGCTTTATTACAGTCCTTGCTATTTTGTCTTTCTGATAACATAAACTTTATGATTTTAGTATTATTTTAATTAAAGTTAAAAGTCAGTATATCTGCTATTCAAGTAAAACAATTCAGAAATCTTATAATGTTTGAGAAGTGATAGGCTATTTCAATTTAGGAACCATTAGATGTTGTACATTACTTTACCATTGCACTAAACTGCCCAAGGGATTTATAAACACTGAAGATCATTCAAATTTATAATATAGTTCAAATTATGATGATTCAAATAAAATCTGTTAAAGAAGTGGCATTTACTATCGATAGTGATTGATGATTAATGTTTAGTCATTATGTCCTTCTGACTTTTCAAATTACTTGACAATTTGCTTTAATGAAATAAGTATAGTATCTATTAAAATAATGCAATGCCTGGGTGTGACCTCTCAGCTCTGAACAGACATAGAAAAACTACAACAACCAGCAAGTAAGATTGTTCAATATATATATTTTAATACTAATACAAATTATATGGATCACTAATTATACATATCCTACAAATATTACTTATATACAATTGCCCAAAGGCATAAAGAATTAATAATGTAAATTGATACAACCTGTAAACTTCTTAGACCTTTTGGTATATTTGAAAGCAGGTAACTCTGTCTTTGAAGCATACTTTAAGGTAGCATATGATGATATCCAGCACTGTAGGGTTACAAATTCATTTTCACTGATATAGCTTCCATGAATAAATGTGTGATGATCCTAGAACTCTGGCCCATATTCTATAGATTGATTTTCCAAAATCTTTTGCATTTTATTGGTTAACAATAACAATTCATTGTGACATCAGTTTAATAATTAGTTTATTTTAGTTGAGCCATCCAGCTTTGGTCAATTCCCCTATTCTCAATTAACAGTCTGGATTAATTAGTTTATTGTTGATATTTTAGGAATCCAATTAATCTTATTTTACCTTTTCCTCGTAATTACTGTAATTATACAAATTAATCTTTTGTAAATCAGAAACTTTTACTGAATGATCTGATAGGTTAGATTTATTTTCCCCTAACAATTTTTATAGTTTAATATATGTCTAACTTTATATATGTATATACTCTAAGATGCGCACTCATAATAATGTACAAGTACATACCATATATTAAGTAATACTGCATTATATTTTTTAAATCATCTTAAATATATACCAAACCTTGGATTTGTTTATTAAAATATTTTTTTTTAAAGCGTTGTTAGCCGAGAGGTAAGCAAGCAGTTGGTGGCAGACGTTGTTGCGGGTTCGCCTCCCGACCGATGCTATGACATATGGGGAAAAAAACAATTATTTTGCGTAGTTTGTTTGACCCCATCTCAGCAAGTGTTACTTGCTCAGAAAAATTACTTTGAAAAAGTGATTTTGAAAATCACATTTTCAAATATTGTATTTAACTGCAATTAAAATTTAATTTATTTATAATATTTGTATTTTTGATTTATTTAAATTAATACTTAATGTATACATTATATTCCATTTAATAATCGGTGTTTTTTTTTATTACTTCTTTTTATTTCGTTTTCTATTAAATTTCAATAATAAAAGAAAATATTCATACAATAAAAATATTTGAAATACTGGCATTCTTCACATACCTGGAGCTTAATTGTAAATATAGGGGTTTTGAACTTAAACTTTCAAGCACCCTTCAACTACCCATACTATCTCACACCACTGATGCACATGACTACACAATGTAGAAAAGATAAATAATCACCAATATAATTATTTCGTGCTAAATCAGCACTGATCAATTGGTCCAGATTATCATGTCCTATACATTTATATATAATCAGTGCTCAGTTTATACTAAGATAGCACAAAATACGTATACAGTATTGGTGATTACTTATATTTTCTACATGGGTGTGGTCAGTTGTATCAGTGGTATGAGATAGTGTGGATAGTTGAAGGGTGCTTGAAGGTCTGAGTTCAAATTCCCTGTATCATACAATAAAAATGAAAAAAAATCTTTTTTTAATTAAAAAAAAGGTAAAAAGTTCTATAGCAATCTCCATTTCATAACATATAAATTGTAAACCTTAAATAGAATGAGCATATATATATACTTATATATGCATTTTAAAAAAAGCTTGTGGCATATCTCTAAAATTGAGGTGATAGACTAAATTGAATGACAAAAATAACAAGCTAATTAATATTGATAATAACAAGTTTATTATCTGATTCAAATATTTGATTAACTTAACATACAGATTTAAATAAACATACCAATGTATGATTTTTTTTAAAAAAACATCATAATATTATAAGCAAATACATTTAAATAATATATTTTTGAAATTATTATTATTAAAAAATAATAATTGGATGTCTTTTGCTTGGTAGTTCGTAAAAAGTTTAAGTGCGGTACTGTCTTTATCTTGCATTAAACCACTCAAAGTATTTTTATTTTGATAGAAAGAGAGTGCATATAAGCCAGTGTTAAATTAATTATTCTATTTATTTACACTTATACCATATACAATGCAAAAATATTAGAAAATAAGAAACTTGAGTAAATTACGTAAATGATCCAAATAAAGTTACATTGTAACGGATAATTATTAAATATTTTCTTCAAATTGTTCATAGATGTAGATTTAGGAGATCTTTAATTTATCTAATTACTAATTTTCATGTTTACTGTTTATGTAGCAATCATTCTTTCTAAATTTTGAAATTTTTTTCAATGAATATATGAAGGTAGATTTTTTTTCCCCCCATGTGTCATAGCATCAGCCAGAAAACGAACCCGCTACCCGGGACAACTGCTTGTAAAGCAGCTGTCGACCTCTCGACCACCAATGCTTGACATATGAAGGTAGATTTTAGCCCATATTTACATAAGATAGCTGAAATTATTTAATAACTATGCTAGAACGGCAATATTCTTAGAAAATAAAGAAATCTATCCCAACATTCCAGCTTGTGAAAAATTGATTTTTAATCCTATATCTATTTTATCTAACGTAACTTAATTTTTATCCTTAGATCTATTTTTACTTTGACCAATAACATTATTTAAAGTATATACTTAAATAATATAAATTAAAAATAGATTTCAAAGCTCATTTTTATCAGATAATTATGCCTTTGCTGGTTTTCATATTGTATAACAAGATATAAAATAAGTAAATGAAAGATTATTTTTAAAAAATGTTATCGCGCTTATCGGGAGAACCAAAGATCTAAAATAATTTATCATAATTACACACACGCTCTATTGTTATTAATAGTTAAATAATTAAATATAAGAGAGCCTAAAGTTCATAATTTATGAGCCTCTAAAAGTTGAATCTAGATTCTAAAAAAAAAAAAGTTGCACATTAAACTAAAGTCACATTAATTTTTTTAAAAAAAAAATACAATTTTCAATAAGCGAAATTTATTTTATTTTTGTTAAATGGCGTAATTGTAGTTCATATTACTAGAGCATTATAACAAGTGTCAAGCATTGGTGGTTGAAAGGTCAGCGACAGCTGCTTTACTTTACAAGCAGTTGTCCCGGGTTAGCGGGTTCGCGTTCGGGCCGATGCTATGACACATAATAACAAAAAAACATTATAACAAGTATGAATGCATGAAGTCATAAATTTTTAAAAATGTTTTGTAATGCAATCCCACTATCTTAATTTATTATTTCAGCAAATAAAACATGGATACACAATCTATTTCTCAGACTACTGGCGAATATAAAGTCGCTAAATAAATAAAATATTCGAATGGCTTTTTAAAATATTTCTAAAAGAAAACAATCTTTATAATTGAAGAAGTAAGTTATATTCAAATAAAATATAGTATTGTATTAAATTAATATAAATTACAGTAATTACATAACTGAAAAACAAAAATGTGGATTTCATTGAATCTCTGATTTAGAAACTAAAGCAGATAAGATAAATCACTGGCAACCATGTTTTCCCATTAATTGCATTTTATCTACTCCCAAAACGTATTATATATATAAAGTTTGCCGCCTTTGAGAATTTACGTTATATAATTATGATTATGAACAGGAAGTATTATTATGCTTTCTGATTCATAATTAATTGTAGATAGTTTATAAAATATAAGTAATGCCTGTTTTTCGAGAAAATTTTAATATTCTCAACTTTTAAATGTAATGATTTAGGTTATTGGCATTTTGAGAAAAAATTTTCAATTCAAAAACCAAAGATCGGATTAGTTGTGTTATTTTGAAGTCAAAGTATATGATTATTGTTAATTTGGAATTTATCATTAACTAAAAAAAAAAAAAGTATATGATTGTTTCCGATAAGTAAGTTTCAAAAAAGACGGTGCTTATATAATGTACAATCTATCTGTAGCTGGAACTACATAATACTTACCAAAAAAATAATAAATTGATAAGTAAAAAATATTTTTTCCATTTACTTAATTTATCTATTTCATAAAAAATGTTAAAATTAAAACTATTCAAATTAAAACCATTTTATTCTACATTATCATCATCATCAACCATTATCAATCCACTACAGGATGAAGGTCTCTCCAAGTTCACTCCATCTACTCCGATCTTTAGCTTCTCTTCTTCACATCACCCCTGCACATTTTCTTATTTCATCCCCCATCTCACATGTGGTCTCTTTCTGGGTCTTTTACAATTTCTTGGCATCTAGTTTGAGATTTCAATTGTTCATCTATTATCATCTCTTCTAGAAATATATCCAACCCAACTCCACTTCAGTCTTTTAATTTTTTCAATGAGGTCAGTAACACCTGTTTATTCTCTTATCCATATACTGCATTTTCAATCTCTTCATGTTACTCCTAACATACATCTCTTCATACTTCTTTGAGGGGTCTGAAGTCTCTGCATTGCTCTTCTATTAAGTGTCCAAGTCTCAGATCCATGCAACATTGTATATAAAAATGCATTACAATAATTGCTATTAATATCTCCTATACAATTTCATAGTAAAAAATTATATTTTTGTGACACAGCTGTTGGTAATTTACATATTATTATTAATTTTAATAACAACTCTGACCTGGATAACACAATCTTTGCTTTCTACATAGTTTAACACTGTTATAGTTAATGATTAGTAATCATTATTCATTGTTGGTAGTTGTATAATAAACAAAACAAAAACATAAATAGTACATATACACTTTATATTTTTTATTATTATGTGTATATAAGTTAAACATTTTGAAAGATTCTTTTATTGTAATAACTTATGAATCCAGATGTTACATCCATGACCCATGATTTAAACCTGAACCAAATAAAACTTGAAAGAATATTTTAAGTTTCAAATCCAGTATTTTTTCTATTTTTAGCTAAAGAGTAAAGTAAGGATGAAAAAAAAACATTAAAACCTTCATTATCTAGTAGTTAAAAAACTGATAAATAATGCTTTTCCTTCACAATTTTATTGTGCTAGACAGGTCTTTGTACTATATTAGACTATAGGGTGTTCTATCACACTAATGTTAGAAAAGAGCTTTATGTGTAATGGTTACTACATTTGTACATTTAAGAATTCTTCAAGTAGCAGGCCTATGGCTAATCCTCCTAATCATCTAATTATTTGTTGATAGATGAAATCTAGATGTTGTTAGCTGGAAATAAAGCCAAGAAGAAAAGCTTAATAAACCTTGATAAACTACAGATAAATAAGTTGATAAATAATATGATTTCCTTCTATTGTTCCTTTGTGGAGGAATGCTTGACATACTTTTGCTTTGCAAAGTGCCACTTTAAATTAAATTCTTATTGTGAAAGAAAGTTCAATTCTTATAACAATTGCATAAAAGATTTGAGTCTTTTGTTATCTAATTGCTACAATTGAAAAAATAAATAATTAAAATGTCTACTTATTTTTAAATTTATAGCTAAAATATATATTAGATAAAATAAATAAAAATTGATATATTTTTGCAATAAAAGTAATAATTTAATTACCAAAAGATGTACTATGTGGATCATATATGAGAATTTACTCCAATTTGATGGTGTCAAGTTCCAATTTCAGGTATTTTATTTTTTTTTTGCTTACTGAAATATAATTCATTTTCACGTTTTATTTGGACAGTTTTCTACCATAAATAATTTAATTTTTGGAATTTTATTTTTTATAGATTTGGGTTTGGTTTCATATCTGCATTTGATTTATTTTATTGTTTTCATTTAAAACATCTATTGTGGATTATATTTTGCTTTGTTTTATTTAATGTATATGTGCATGGATCACTTTTTTTTTTTTATTCAATGATTTTGTGATTGTTTTTTTATTAGATAGACTTGCTACTGTGAATGTTTTTAATTTTTAAATTTCATTTCCTGTGGATTTGCATTTGGTCTCACACTTGCGTTTGATTTGTTATATATGGCATCACTAACTTATCGTAGTGAACTATCTTTTACTTATATATTTTCTGCTTTAGTTTTATTTATTTGATACACAATTTTTATTCCAAAATACATTATTTTTTCATTTTATTTAATATACAGTTGTATCTGTAAGTTCAAGAATATAACACCATGCTGTAGCAAAAATTGGTCAAATATAAAAAATATTGTCAATCTTACTTAGATTGCGAATGCTTTCTGATTTTTAGCTATTTCCTGGGGGGGAATGGAGTAATATCCAAAATTTAAGTTAAATTTTTTTCTATATCTCTCTGAAGTTCTAACCATTGATCTTTGGTCTATATAAAAAAAAACATTACATGAACAGAGATTTAGCAATAATAAACATGTGAAATAAATGGCATGTTTCCGGAACAATTTAAATTCTCATAATCTAATGGAGTCCAAAAAGATTGTTTATCAAGTGAAAAATTTCCAGAAATAGAATATTATCAAATAATATTAAAATTAAGAACATTTACTTATTCACTATAGAATGTCAAAAAGGTTTTTTCCTTATGATTTTTTTTTTGATGGGTTTCGCGTACTTTAACTAATTGGAAATTTGAAATATTTACTTTTTTTAAAAAAGAGAGAGAGAGAAAGAGAGAGAGAGCAGTGATTTTATAGGTCATGTAGTTAGACTTCTAAAGATTGATTTGGAGATAAAGATGTCAAAATTACCTCTCAACTGAGAAATGTAATTAAAAAAAACTTAGCTCAGATTAAGTGAAAGGAAATGTTCAATGTTCAATCTACCACTAGGGTGCTTTGCACATCACATGATTTCCCAAACAATTTATCATGTGATTTACTTGATTATATGGATAATCTAATAGACATTTTTGAAAAAGTCTTGAAATTAATCATCATTAAGAATATTACTTAGAAATATTTGGATAGATTCAAACTCCATCTTGGATTTTGCCATGATTTTTTTAAATGAAAGAAATGTGAAAATCTAATTTATATGGGCTTTTTTTTTGTTAATGAAATTAAAAATTATTTGGATTTATGAATGATGAGTTTTCTTGCCATATAATATTTCAAAATATATTCATTATTAACTCAGTTTTAGTTTTTGGCAAAAGTATATTCAAAACTTCTTAGTAGCTTGCTTTATAAAATTGGACTTAATTGGATAAATCCATAAGTTAAGGATAACTTATGCATGATGCATGCATCAAATATGATACATTAATTTTGGTGCATTAAACCCCTGATTATGAAAATAAAAGTTAAGAATAGATCTTACAAAGTAATATTATAAATTTTTTATTGATAATCAGGAAAAAAGAAACAAAAATTTAAATTCATTGAATCAAACTAAATATATATATACTGGGCATTCAGTTTATAAGTAGTCATTTCATATTTGTTAAATTTTGAAGATTCATAACAAACCAAAGTTGTTACATTCATTTGCTTCATAAATGGAATTTATCAGCCATAAATCTATGTTGATAGTGGCTGATTTAAAAGACTTAATAAAACTATTAGTGAATCTGTCGTCTAGTTGGAATTTTTACATTTTATAATATTTTGTTAATAGTTAAGATCTCTCTGTAAAAAAAATATCTGTATGATAAATAAAATAAAATAAATAATAATGATAAAAAAAAAATGAAGTATAAGATAATAAACCAACTTTTAATTATCATTTTTTAATATATTATATGAATTTAGGCCCCACTCCATTTCAAATAAAACTAATCTGATCTTACAAGCCTTTTACTCACACACTAAAATAGGTATATAAAAGAGAAAGAAATAGCAGAGTTAATTCTTATTATACAAAGGTTAAATAGGATAAACAGAGTTATATTAATAGGCTATGTTATTAAAATTGACATTGGACAAAGTAGAATTATATAATTAATATATTTTAAAAGGACATTGGATGGAGAATACTTCTATCCTCTTTATAACAATAAAGCCTTTCAGGGCTTCAAATTATGAGCAAAAGTACCAATGTCGGAATTAATTTTTTAATAAAAGTTGCAAGCCATTTCTTTCTTTTATTATTCATTTATAATAGCAAGATATATAATTTTTTAAGAAAAAGAAAAAATTTATCTAAGTTCTGCGCTTTGCTAATCAAAAAAAGAGAGAAAAAAGATAATTTATTTAATCAGATAAACTTAATATGAATTTATTGCTTATCTAGTATGAATTAAGAATTTACGTCTTATGAAGTAATTCAGTATATAAAAAAAATGTTAAATTTGAGAAAATTACTAATGGTAGTCGAGAGGTCAGCGCGACTGCCTTGCACTAGCAGGCAGTTGCCCGGGTTGCGGGTTCGCGTCCTGGCCGATGCTATGACACTTAAAAAAAAAAATGAATATCATTAGAAAAGGGTACAAATAAGAAAAATATTTATTGTACTGTATTTAATTTTTAAAAAAAAAGATAATGAAAAAAAGTAATTAGTTAAAACTAATTTGTAGCAATAAATAAAAGTGCCTAGATTTGTTACATATGATGACATAGACACCAGTTTTTAGATTTTATTAGAGAGTTTTCTTGTTTTAAGAAAGCTGTAACATTGACACAGTCTAGGACGTTTGGATCATTTCAACCAGCAAAAAGTCTGTTTAACAGCATTTCAGAAAGTTAAGCTGGTTAGAATGGTATTTCCAGTTATTTAAGAAGCAATTAACTTGTGAATTATTAACTGCAGCTAATACGCAAAATTGTGCAACCACTGAAAATCTCACCATACTGGGGCAAACAACTTTATTGGTATACTGCTTAATTAAGTCTAAAACTATGTCGCCTCTTGCTGATGCCAATTTTAAACGTGTGTCATTCCTGCATGCTCCAACTGTTGCTACAGTAGGACTGAGCAGGAATCTGATTGATGTGGTTGCCAATAAATTTCCAGAATTTTGATGAACACATAATCTGGCCATAGTATCATTCTATCTAAATAAATAAAAAAAATCAAGACAAGTACTCCAAATATATCAAAAAAACTTTCCTGATACAGTCTGGCTTATAGATCAAATTTCAAAAGGTTGAAATCTATTATTAGTTTACCAAAAAATAAAATCAGCATTCTGATGATGTGATAAGATCGATTTTTATTTAGAATAAAATACTTTTAAAGAAAATTGTTGTTTTTATTATTATGATGGTGGGGATAATGATGAGGTTTCAAAGGTAAATATTACTGAGACTAAAAAGTTGCATGTGAAAATATGAGATCTTAGATACAGGTTGATATATGATATTACATATGCAATAATGTTTTACAATCTGATAGAAAAAAAAACAACATGATTTAGGGTATAAAGATTATAACAAAGATACACATCTCAAACTAGGTTTACATAATTTTTTTTAATGTAATATCAAAAAAAATACATGGAAACACTTGGTAGTACAAGTGAAAACATAAATGGGGGGGGGGGTTAGAAGTCGATGTTAAATTGGTATATGTTTGTATATAAGGAATTTATTTCGGTCACTTTTTTTTTTGACCATCCAGATGGTTTTTGGGTCTTGATTGAGACTAGTTTTATGAGTAGTAACATGGATTGGCAGGTGGATAGTTCTAGCATAATATTATTTGGTATATTGGTATGGGTAAATAGGAGGTCCTATTTCCATCTAAGTGTAGTATTTGGATGGAAGATCAGCCATGGTATCTTTGTAATGCTGTGAAGTCTGTGGGTATTGTTGTATATATATTTTCAGTTGGTAAGCATGAGTCAATGTTTTTATTGTGTGAAAAATCTATTGGTATGAGATATTTTGTTTGTGGCCTGTTTATAAGGTTTGGAGCAGAAAACTCTTCCATTTTGTCTCTCTTTGGTTGGCATTTCTTTTTTGCTAGTTTGGGTGGTTTTCTGGTCTCTGTTGAAGTTGGTTCTATAAATGGAAAGCAACAAATGAGTGTTTCCATGGTATGACCTGATGGTTTTTTTCTTGGATACTTGTGATGGTTTGTTTGTACATACTGGTCTGCTAGATAGATCCTGGTCAGAATTGGGGTGTGTGTTGTAATAAATAAGATGTATGCCTGATATGGAGCCACCTGGTTAATGTCTACAACAATAGCATTACCATTGTTTGAACTTGTAATAGTGAGAACCCAGATGTGTGTATATTCTGCTGGGTGGCCAGACTCAAGATCTTTGGATCTGAGATGACGGCTGGTTTTATTCAGTTTGCTTGGATTAATGGTGACTGAATTTGGAATTATTTTCTTGATGGTTTGCATGGGTATGATTTTTGAGGTACTTGTTGCATAACATTGTGTTTTTGTGTGGGAGTTGTCATTTTGCATTTGTTGGTAATATTTTTATGGGAAGTTTGATTTTATTGTGAACACATCCTGACACATGTTCTCCTATTTACTCACACTGTAGACACTGACCAGTGGGGCAATCGATGGCTAAATGCTCTCACTGGCCACAAGAAAAACATTGATGTTTTATTCCTCTTATGTAAGTGTGAAGTGTGGCTTCTTGGTTGGTGATTTGGATGAAGATATTGGTGGGGTCTATGATCATATTCAATTTTACTTTAATTGTTATTGTATATAGGAATTTGAGTGTCCTGGGGGTAAATTGGTTGGAAAAACCACTTTTCCAAATGGTTCCATTAATTTTTGGAAGTTCTGTGTATTGTAAGCTGAATAGGTGTTTTTAATGGCTCCAGTTATGTGAATTTGATGGTGTTCATTGACAACAATCTCTTAAATCATTTTTTTTGCTCTGAATCATAAAATTCAATAACCAAGTATCTAGACTTAGGGTGATAGGCCAGGTGGAGCATGAAATTCCATAAGTTGTGTGAGCTAAGAACTTCATACAATAACACCCTTGGTAAATGATATAAGGAACAACAGGTATCAGTAGCAGATAGAATAATGAAATGGTCAGAGAAAAATTGATGTAATGTGGTATAAATTCCCATAGGAATGAGTTCATTGAACTTCACATTCATGTTATTTAGCATTTCACTTGTTCATATAATGGGGGGAGGGGTTGATTTTCATCTTTGTCTTAATTTGCTAAGTCTAGGTTTTTCAAATCATTGAGAGTGGATATTCATGTTAGTTTTAGCTATGCTGGCATAGGTGTTTGTTTGTACATTGATGGAATTTTCTAATGAGTTGTTTTTGGCTCCAGCTTGTCTTACAAGTGAGACATTGGCAGCCATCTTTGTTGCTTTTTAACAATTGTTGAAATCAGTTATTAGTGAGTTTTTTAAAGATAAATAGTAAAGATAATAAAAAATTATGATTTATGACTAGATTTTTTCTTTTCCTTTTGAGAGATAATGTTGATTTTGAATGAAATTTGAATGTTTAAAACTGGAAACATTTTTGCTACCATGTAGTTAAGCTAAGATTTTCTGCTGAGACTATTATCATCATCATCATATGATTGTTCTATGTTGGATATAAGCAAACCTGAACTCATAAGTTAAATTCAATCTAATTAAATGATTTTTTTCCAATATGAATACATACCCATCTGAATATATGGGTTTTTTTATGTGTTGGATTCATCACAAAATAGAATATAAGAAATGTAAATATTATAAATGAGTAATTTCTTTCTCTCTCTCATTCCAAGTATAGCTATTATACACAATATGTGATCCATTGTCCTATTTTCTGAGCTAGTAGAGGGTGAATGATGATGCTAACATCTAAGAAGCTAGGGATAATTTTGATCCTGACTTATAGATGTGTTTTTGTTTTAAAGATGTTTTGGTTCTAATCTGCAATGTGGCAGGTATGTTATAATTAAATAAATAGCATTTATAGTAGCAAGGGTAGACTGCATCTGTACTTGGACATGTTAGATGATTGATGGTCAGAAAATGTGCCTTTGTAGCTAGTCTGACTATCAGTAGTTAGAATATTAAATTTAAGTTAGTCAGTGTTGTTATTCCTAATGCTCACTAATGTTTGTATTTACATTCATATATTTAAAGATAGATCTAAAAAAAAAAAAAAAAAAAACAGAAATACTTGACCTGTTAAATCATAGTTATTGCTGAAAGTAAGAGGAACCTTGGGAAACAATCTTTTTCGAGAGATATTAGTGATCCTTATGAATATTTTTTGAACTAATAATCAACACCAGGAGAAGAATTTAGATTTTCAATACTTACTTTCAGAAACCTATATACTATATTCTATTTTTAGCAAATCTACTCTGATAAATACAAATTGTTATTAAAAGTTTTATGCATATAACCAACACTCATGCTTTATGGTCAATAATTGAATGAGTCAGTTTGAGCTGGCTATTTAAAAAAATAATTTTAAAACCTGAAAAATTTCCGAAGATTCTTTGAATGTAAACCCAGGCCCATTGCAGATGGATAGGTTAACTACTATATTACAAGGTTTTTAAAAATTATAATTTATATTTACATAATTAGGTCTTAAATATTTAATATTTTTGAATTATCTTAATGTTTCAATGCTACAATTTAAAGCATTGTGATTATTTGTTAAAACAGTTCATTAATTTTCCAATGCACAAAATAGTATAAATCTGTAAATGACCCTATTATAAGATTAGTAATCAATGTTCTCTCAAGCATACTTATTTAACAAAGAGGGTAACTACTCTTAATGCATATGTTGCTAAAAGAATCCTGTGCTATTTTGTTTGACTGTTTTCACAATAATTATTTTACTCCTTGATTAAAATTAACAACTTATAAACTTAAATTAGTAAAGCAAATCGTAATAAGATTAGGAACTAGAATAACCCCAGAACTATATCAACTGTGTGTGTGTGGGGGGGGGTTAAATTTTATCAATTAATTGCCACAATCTATGCTCATTCTATTACTTTGCTTTTTGGATGTTATAAAGACTCTGAACAACTGAATGTGTGGTAAATAAACACATATTGGTTTCCTGAAGGTTTGTGATGATGGGGTTTTAGTTGTATTTTTATATTGGACTACTTCCATCATCTAATATGTGTGTGAAATGTCTTTAGAAAAGTTTAATTTTATTTGGAATATTTAAATAAAATTAAACTTTTCTACAGACATTCAACACACTTATTAGATGATGGAAATAGTCCAATATAAAAATATAATGATCTTCTTTGGAAAATGTTACTAAAGGAAAATAAAGTTTAAATTAATCAGCCACTATCTTACTTGAGAATGGTGTAGTGGCATTGAGCTGCTAAAGTGAGTATGGAGGTTCATATGCTTGTCACTTCTGCCACATCTGATAAATGAAGATTGGTTGTGAAATAAGAGAGGGTACTCTGATTTTCTGCACTAGTGGGTGGTTGTGATATGATGGACTTGGGAAATGCACTGATAAAAATCAAAATAATCTGAAAATACATTATTAAAAAAATTATAATTTAAGAACATTCATAAACTGAAATGTAATAAATGAAAATCATCTCAACTTGTTTTGATATTTACTTTCGTTAAAGATTACAACACTAAAGAGTTTAGTCCTGAATGGTTTGGGGAATTAATAGATTGATAAAGTCTGGAGATCAAGATCCACCAATCACGTCCTAGCTCTGTCACCTCCAATGATAGATTGACAAAGTCTGGAGATCAAGATCCACCAATCACGTCCTAGCTCTGTCACCTCCAATGCTTGAATTTCTTACGAAATCGCAAGGAATTATACTGAAAGTTTTCTACCAACAGTCATATAGCATCAGAGATAAGAACGCATTTAGTAAAGACAGTGTATGAAATTCATCAACGTATAAATCAATGACTATTACTAGTGAATAAGGCTGATGAATTCAGTAAAAATAAGAGCAAGCATGACTAATTTTCAGGACAGAATTAGATTAGAAAAATTTGAAATCTAACACTGTCCGAATAAATTTAGAAAAGGCAATTTGTGTGGAAGTTGCACTTTTGTTTTTTTATGACTCTAAACTTCTGCGCATTAAAAATATATATATTTACTTAATGATTTGGTTCAGAAAACTACTTGTTAATGATATAAAGCCTTTTTGTTTTGGACGTCTAAATGTGAGATACTTGAATAATTTATGTCAAAGGGGTGACAAGCAATAACATATTATATTTTACCAATATGCCTTTGGGTAGAAAAGTTGACTATGAATAAGATTTATTTATATCTATAACCACAAATATACAGTAGCAGAATATTTTCTTTCCATTGTAGTTTCATTTTAACCTATTAATCATTTATTTATACTTTTTAACCGTGATTGTTGTGCCAAAGTCTTCACGACAATTCTCACCAAAGTGTCGACCGTTTTTTTTTTTTTTGTTGCTAATAAATGCTTTTGAAGAGGAATCAATTACTGAAAGAATTTAATGTATGCATTAGAAATTCCTGGGTGTATTATTTAACTTCAGTTCCATTAGGAAGAATTAAAAACTAAGAATGAGGTTGTTGTTGTAGTTTTTTTTTTTTTAAAGACTACTTTTAAAAAAGGAAATGTAATAATTATTATATTCAGATATACACGCGTAGGTTCTTATACGTACCCACGGACATGTAAAGATTCATCGATATGTATGTACATTAAGAATACAATATATGAAAAGTTACTTCCTATTTTTTAATGGTCAGTTGATATCAGTGACCACTGACTGCTCCATTTAGTTTAATAATTGAGATTTCCACAACGATAGCGGGGCATCTATTCTATTTTTAAAAAAGTATTAATGTAGTAATTTTATGAATTATTCGTTAAATAGATAGAAAAAAATATTTAAATTAATTATGACCTTCCATTAAATTTTAAAAGTCTTGTGATTAGTTTTTATGTATCTTCTTTCCAAGTCTATGACCTAGATTGCAGACAGGTAAAACTTGGAAATATTATAGGTTACAAATGACCTTGGATTTTTGTCTTCACACAGCCAGTGTACAGCTAAATTAGACATCAAGTACTACTAGTCATTAAATGGATTTCTATAAACTCTTAGCCAGGGAATAACAAAAAAAAACTTTTAAAACCTTATCACCAGCAATTGGCAAACTTTTTTGAATATTTTTTTTTGTCTATGAAGACTGGAAGAGCTGCTTAAATTTCATTAAGTTTTGAATAAAGAGCTAAAATTATATTAAGATATAAAGTTTGACAATCAATTATTGAAATTTAAAAATAGTGGAAAAGTTAATTTGACAAATTATTTGATTTATAAAAAAATATTAGAAAACAATGCAATTGTATGTGGAGCTGATATGTGAAAATAGAAAAGGCCTATATATGATTTTTTTCTTCTGAATTATTAAGGTAAACTGCAAAAAAACACAATTCGCAATATAAAAATGTATAGACAATGCTAATATTTATAAATGGCCTAATTAGTCTATAAAGAAATGATAAAATTGTTCTACTATTTTATATATACAGTATATAATTGATTTGAAAACATAATTCTATATATACTTCTTCCTGTTTCTTCTTCAGTAATTTTGCTTATTCATATACAACAATATATCTTATTAAATAATCATAGTCTTCTTACACCTTTAAGCAAATGATTTTTATTAATATAATAACAGTTTCGACTTCCTGGCAGTCTTCTTCAGATCTCAATCTATTTTTCTAGCTTTCCCTTTCCACTAATATAATAACAGTTTCGACTGCTCCTGGCAGGTTCTTCAGGTCTCAATTTATTGCTCTACTTTCCTCTTTCTACTGGAAAATGTTATTATATTAATAAAAATTATTTTTTTAAGGGTGTAAGAAGACTGATTATTTAATAAGATATATTATTGATTTGAAAACAGAAAGTTGCTTTTAAGTCATAATATATAATAAGAGATTACAGCAAAAAAAAAATATTTTGTCTTTTAGTTTTTTTTCTCTGGGTATGTTTTCTAAATCATCTTTCACCTCTCAAAATTTAAAATTTCAATGTAAAGAGTAATAAACAACAGCAGATGCAACATCACAGTTAAAGAATTCTTCTATACCTTGATTGCAAAACTTCATTGTCTTGCAATTCTATTTTATTATTATGTAATCTACCAAACCATATTTCCTTTCTCACAGTTACGGTGACAAGAATCTCGGCCTCAGAGTGGCCTTTAAGCATTCCATCATCAGATTTTCAATTGGATGGACGGTTGAAGAGTTGGAGTGTGGAGTAGATTGAAGCCTGTCCATTAAAGAATGAGGTTTGGCTACCTTAATATATATCTGAGCACTTATAGCATATATGTGTAGAGATGGTAATCTGGACCAACTGATGATTGCTGTTTTAGCATGAAATATGTATATTGGTGATTATTTATCTTTTCAACATATCTGTGTTCAAGTGTATCAGTGTTATAAGATAGTGTGGAGAGTGTTGGGTTGTGTAAAAGTCTGTGCTCATATATCCTATATATTACATATATAGACACAGGTATATAAGAAGCCTGTGTGTTTCAGTGATTACATCTTTTGTGTTTTCCTGAAGGTTTGCAATAATGGTGTTTTAGTTGTATTTATATGGTGGACTATTTCCATAATCTAATATGAGTATTGAATGTCTTTAGAAAAATTTGACTTTGGAATATTTAAATAAATTTAAATTTTTCTAAAGACATACAATACTCATATTAGATGATGGAAATAGTCCAACTTATAAATACAATTACATCTTCTTTTTTTATGTGTCATAGCATCGGCTGAGAAGTGAACACACTAACCTGGGACAACTGCTTGTAAGGCAGCTGTGCTGGCCTATCGACCACCAATGCTTGACAATTACATCTTTACATCTTTTGTTTATCTACTTAAATACTATTTCAATTTCTTTATTCTTAATAAATTATATTATGCACTTTGCTTTATTTTCCTAATCAAATACTATAATTTGCTTTTCATCATTTTTAGAATATTTTATATGCACTTTTCCTATATCTTTGAGGATTTTATTATTTATGTTATAACTATTTAACTTATATATTCAAGGTGCATACACTTATTAAATAATCCTTTTTTTTTTAAAATATAATGGCAAATTTTCTTTTTTTAAATTATTTTTATTTTCTCTATGAATCATAAATTACAATATAACTATTAGTCAATTGCTAAACCAGAGAATCTTTAATAAATAAAATAACTATTGCCAAGAGCTTTCAACTCCTATCAAGCACTATAAAAAATCATATTTTCCTCCTAAGCGATAAATTCAACATTTCATTGCATTGGCCAGGAACAACTAATCAGAAAGCTGGTTAATTTTGAATTCATATCACAAGATTAAATTTGTATAAGATTTAATTCTTTAATCACACACAATAAAAAATGCAAGACTAAAGAATCATATCTTATACAAAATTCATCTTGTGCTATGAATTCAGAATTAACCAACTTTCCAATTAGTTGTTCCTGGCCAATGCAATGAAACATTGAATTTATCACTTAGGAGAAAAATAAGATTTTTTATACTGCCTTGATAAGAACTTGTAGGAGTTGAAAGCACTTGGCAATAGTTATTTTATTTATTAAAGATTCTCTGTTTTAGCAATTGATGATTTGTTATATTGTAATTTATAAGTTGTATTAACAGAAGTATTATATTTATTCATTATGAATCATAACCAATCTTCATTGCATGACTTATTTCTTTTCATAATATCTATTAATAGTAACTTGTCTATTCATCATTTTATGTATAACTATCTATTCAACATGTATTTTAATATATATATATTAAATACTGATTCTTTTTTCTCTACAAATTCAAATTTTAATCTTACTTTGTTTCTCTCCAAACTAAGTTCTTTATTCTTTTTCTATTATTCTATGATATTAACAGCTATAGTGACTATTCAAGTAATAAAATTAGGAACAGATTGGAAGCCTTTGAGATGTGGGCATGGAGAAGAATGGGGAGGGGAATCAGTTGATGAATAAAATAACACATGAAGAAGTTTTGAAAAGAGTAAATGAAAAAAGAAGATTGATGAAATCAGAAAGAGAAAGAGAAACTGGATTGGACGTATATTAAGAAGAAATCATAGTTTAAAGAATGATGTTTTGGAGGAAATAGTGAATGGAATCTAGAAGAAAGAATGGAAAAGATTGACAAATTTTGGATGATATAAGAAATGAGAAGAGAAGAACTGGGCAATGACGAAAATGGATGCATTGATGATGTGACTGCTCTGTGGACCTGTCCATGGGACAGAATACTATTGACAATGAGTGACTGGTTACTAATAGGCCACTTTGCATTGTTTACCTTTAAGTCATTCTTTTCGGTACTCAACTTCTAATGAACTCTAGTAGGATAAAAATAATAAAAGTACTCATTCTTTTTGAAGCTTTCTTATTCTAATCAAGCTTTTTAAATAACTTTTATGTATTTTAATAGTGGTGCAGTTGATTTAAAACTACATCACAAAACGTTAATGAACCTTTTATATTATTAATATGTGTAAGAGATCTTCAAAAAGCTTTGTTGCCATGGATAACAATTTCTTTTAAACTGCTATAAAAAGTTTGATCATATTATATGATTTAGATTTTTGATTATATTATAGGTTTGCTTTTATAAATTGTATTCAGTATTTCTTGTATTAAACTATGTTGCAATTTAATCTCTTGTTTCTCTATTATCGTCTAAAATATATCCTATGTAAATATCACATGATCACTATCTCATACTAGCACAATAATTGTTATTAAACAATTCAAAATACAGCAAAAACTCTCCATATAGTAGTGCCATCTTGTGCTAACAAGAGCAAATAAATATTCATATAGACAGTTGCTTATGATAGATCCAAATTATGTAATTAAATTTTTTTAAAATTCGTTTAACACTTTCATTCTTTTCTCACTTTTCCACTTAGACTAGAAAAAAAACTTTTGGCCATTAGTATGATAGTCTTTACTTCATTAACTTTTCAGGAGATATCCTGTATAGCAAAATCAATTCTTAGATTATTTATTCTTTAACAGTCTCCCACAATTTTGAATTTATGATATAACTTTTTCTGAAAGAGTTTGCAGCGCTTATGAAGTCTGTCATAATAAATTTAAAATATTTTTTTATAAATGATTAATATTAATCTGATAAAAAAAACTTTATTTATTACTAACTTCTTTTCCACATAAGTATTTTTTTTTATTCTTTTGACATATCTCTTATGATTAATTTATAAAACTGCAAATATGTTGTTTATTTCCAGAAGATATAAGATCATCATTTCTTCCAATTACTTTCTGATTTTGTTTTTAAGCACAAAAGAATTTCTAGATTCGATATATAATTTTTTTATATGACGGTATGAATCAATTAATGTAGTTGTTTCCATATTCTTCTTGTGTTTTAGTAGCTATTTGTCTACTATGCATTGATATATATATATATATATGTGTGTGTAATTACTTATAAGGAAATTAACCTTTAAACCTGCACTGTTTTTGTTTCAGTGTATAAACATACACACACTCATCCATCAATAAGAGTTTTAAAACACAAGTGAATTACTTGTGCTTAGAACTAGATTTATACACTAAAACAAATAGTTCAGGTTTGAACGTTAATTTCTTTTTACATAATTATATATATATGTATACAGTGCTAAACTATTAGGAGTAATTCTTTCCAAGTCCGTGGCTTAGTAAAAATTAGCACTGAACACAAAAAAAAAAAACATTTAAACAGAAGCAATATAACACAAAATCAATATATAATATAAAATTAATTTATTTAAATTGTAAATTGTACACATAAATTGGAAAACATAAACTTTCTTATAGCTATTGAAAATTATAATCAAACTTTTCTTAATAAAAGCATAAAAAATATTATGAAAACTTGAACAATAATCTTTATTACAACAATAAATCTTATTAAATAATCACAGTCTATTTACACCTTTAACCAAATAATTTTTATTAATAAGTTTCGACTGTTCCTGGCAGTCTTCTTCAGATCTACAAAAATTCAAATATTATTATTAATATTATATTAATAAAAATTATTTGATTAAAGGTATAAGAAGACTTAATTATTTAATAAGATATATTTTTGTATATGAATAAGCAAAATTACTGAAGAAGAAGGAAGAAGTATATATCGAATTATATAGAATAATCTTTATTATAAATAAATTAAAGTGAGAAAATCTCTAATCACAATATTGGAGAATATTTTTTATTAAATCATTATATTATGTAAAAAAATTGTTTACTAACTATATTTTGTCACTTTAACTTTGGTACATTGTACACATAAATTCTGAAAAACATAATTTTTCTCTAATGAAAATTGCAATCAAAGTTTTAAATGGAAAATAAACTTACCCTAATAAAAATCATAAAAAGTCATATAGAGATGGAAATCTTTTTTTTTTAGTGTCTACATTAATTGCATTATCCGATTCACAGTTAAAATTATATAAGTTCATAGCAAAATAATAATAAAAAAGTACAGCACTGTATTTTTACTGCTAAAGACAAAAGTAAAAAATAAGTAAATCTTACAAAATGTGATCAAGACCTATGATGTTTGTAATCAAGGTAAAGACTCTGAAAAGTATTGTGTACATAAATGTTGTATCAATCAATAATATTCATGATAGCATTTATATTTGTGATAAAAACTGTTTGTTCTACATTTATACTCATTCATTCTAGCAGACTCCATTAAACATACTTAGATTTCATGTTTCTTGCTCTATTTTAAAAACGTTTCAACTTTTTCCCTCAGTCTTGTTTTTCTCACTCTTTACAACTTCTTTCAACATTTATATTTTGTAACTTTTTAATCTCATTTATCTAATCAATAGCCATTCTTTATTTATTGCTTTCAATATTTCTATAATTCTAACATTTAAAAAATTATCTTACCATTCATTTTCTTAAAGCATGCAAAACTCACTATACATATTGCCACATACAGCAAGCTAGAGTAATCAATGGATGCCAGAAGGCTTGTACATAAAATCACCATCTAGTGCCCACTCATCCAATATCCCCAAATTTATCTTCCAAATTTATATTTTTAAAAATATTGTGTATATTAAATTAATATTAATTGCATTTCATCATCTTAGTTTCACTCTACTTTCAGTTTAAAATTTTTATAGTTCAAGCTTATAATTAATAATTAAAGATCAAGTAATTTAAATCAACATAATGAAATAATTTTTTTTATACAATCAGGAACTTTTTTGTCTTATTCAAAATTGAAGATCTATTTGTTGTTGGTATGCAGATTAATCTGGCAATTTTGTTCAAAACATCAAATATATTGCATTTCTATAAAAAATAATGATTGGTGATCCTGTGAAATTTAAAGTAGTGATGGCAGGACAGATTTAGAATTAAAGATTTCAGGATTAATTATTGGTTCAATCCAATTAAATGATGTTTGTTAAGTGTTCAATCAGCTGCTAGGGTGATCAGATGTTATATGATCTGAGCAGCCAATAGTTATTTAATTGGATCCCTATGTGTTTTACTGGAATGTAGAGACATAAACTTAAGAGTTACATTTGTCAACTTTCTCTGCACAAACAACACATGACCTCCAGAGTAACAAAAGATTTGGTTATTTTTTCTTATTTAATAGGAAATTATATTTTGGATTCTAATTAAAATGTTCAAATAACTTCCATCCAAAAATATCTTGATATACTGGCCTAAATCTTAATGACTTAGTTTTCACATGCAATCTGTTTGAAAAGCTTGTTTAAAAGATTATTAAATACAAACCCTATACAATGATGATTTATTTGACTCTAGGACATACAATTATCTATTGATTCAGGTATATAATAAGCCTGTGTTTCAGTTATTACATTGTAGAGATGTCTGCCCATCCTTGCATATGTATTTAATGGATTATAACCTGTACATGTGGGATTCAGATTGATCTTAGGTCAACATGGGTGTGACAAGAATCTCAGCCTCAGGGTGGCATTCCATCATCAGATTTTCAATTGGATGGACAGTTGAAGAGTTGGAGTGTGGAGTAGATTGAAGCCTGTCCATTAAAGTATGAAGATTGTCTATCTTAATACATATCTGAGCACTTATAGTATATATGTGTAGAGATGATAATCTGGACCAACTGATGATTGCTGGTTTAGCATGAAATACATATATTGGTGATTATTTATCTTTTCAACATATATGTGTTTAAGGGTATCAGTGTTATTAGATAGAGTGAAGAGTGGTGGGTCATGTGAAAGTCTGTGCTCATATACCCTATATATTACATCTATTGTGTAGATTTTATGTTTATGACTCAACTTGTTTCTATGTTTTAACATTAACATCATTAACTAGTGACTTTGAAATGAAATTAAAGTATATTTGTTTATAAAGTGTTGGGAATCTTTTATTTATAATAATGAAGTGTTTCATAACTTTTTCCTGACAAATATTTAGGTAGACAACATTACTTCTGTTGTGTGTTAGCTAATCAGGCATAATTATATTAAAGTCATATTCAACACTTTTATTTAATAGATTTATAACAATGACATCAACATTCTTTTCCTAGAAAGGTAAATATCAATTCTTTTCTTTTGCTAGGAAAGTTAATACCAACAACATGTCTAATGACTTTATCATATAATTTCTCAAATGCTTCCAAAAACAGTTGATCTTATACTCAATTCATCTACTGTAAGTTTAAGTAATCAATGAATACATATAATAAAATCATGCATATCAATATGCAATGAAAATATAAAAAAAAGCTTTTATCTTTATGTAGAAATGTCATAAAGGTATGTGATTCTAAAAGTAAAAGAAGATAATATTTTGTCCATACATATTATCTTGTATATTTTAATGAAGCAAATATCTTATTATGGTATAGCACTAATAACTGAAAAGATATGGATTAGCAAGCAATGACAACCATTACAGATGACAATGAACCATAATTACTTGTTTACAGTACTGTGTTGTTTAATTATTCAACACATTTTTAAACATATATATATATTGATATGTGTATATATACTATTAAACCTTATTTTTTAATAGCTAATAGTTATGTTTGATTTTTGTGGTAGATATGAAGATCAATTAAATATATCTATAAAAGATGTTACACAGAAAAAAAGATATAAAATTGAATTACTTGATGCATGTGTATTTGATTTAAAAAACAGATACTGTATATTAATCTTTATTTAACTATTTTACAGTTTATTATCTGGGCTGGGATAATCTCTAGCTTTATAAATAGTTAGTGATAATCATTGAAGTATTTATCTGGATTTGTATCAAAGTTGTGGATAGAGTAAGTTTAACAGATGTAATTTACATTGTAATAATTTATTTTTGATAAATACTGAACAAGTGATAAAGATATATTTAGGAGATGATCATCTGGACCAACTGATAAGCGTTAATTCTGCATGAATACATCTTGACCATCAATTATCTTTTTATGTGTTTTATTCATATGTTTTAATATGTGGTGAAGGTTATTAAGTATATCTTGAGATACAGGAGAGGCTAGCAGTATCGTAGTCAGAATAGATGTTTGGAAGATATAATAAATACATTTGTTTATGAATCCCATGAAAGTAGTTGCATAGTGTTTAAGCTTGGAGTAATACAAATATACAAAGTAAAGCTGATGTGTGGATAGGGGCAGAAATGCCATATATTTACAAAATAAAAGTTTAATTCTTATTTTATTTATTTACAAACAATAACTAAATTTTCATTCCTTTTTGCTAAATTGATAGATTGCCAGATTTATTTTTTGACTATTTTTGATACAATGAGGAAGTTATTAATTCTTTATTTAAATTTTAAAAATTCTTTAATTTTAAAATAATTTATATACATGTAATTCATTTTTAAAAAAGTGTAAAATGCTTGGGAAGATTGATAGAAAAAGAAGAGAATGACTAGCGATGAGATTGGGTCCCTCCATCATCACAATAACGAATGTGTTTTAAGCAATTTGAAAAAAACAAACAAATGATAGGATAACTCTTACCCAGAATAGAAATGTTGGCCTCTAAATTGTGTTAGATCACTTTTACTCTAAAATATAATAACAACAATCTGATTTTCTAAAAAATTACTGCACTAATGTATTTTTTTTACTGAATAATTAATTAATAAATTAAAAATAGAAAAACTAAAATATATTATTATTAAAAAGTAAGGTTTTTAAATTTATTTTTTAAAACTATTTCAGCCATATTTAAAATAAATAAATAAACGAATTCATTCCAATACAGAATTCATGTAAAATGTTATGCGTATATAATTATATAAGGACATACAGAAAAATAAAACAGCTTTTAATAAGAGCAAATAAACAAGAAGTTAGTAATCATTAGGTTTGGCAGTTGTCCTATTGATGAGTTTTGAGTAGTTTTCAATTCTTGTTTCAAATTACTCCTACTTGACAATTGATCCACGTAATGAGATATTAATCTCTTTTTTAAAAAAAGCCTTATTTTACATTTGAACTATAAAATAGCTAGATACTTACCTGCTTATCAAACCTGTCATAAACATGGAAATAGAACATCTTTCTAGACCATACATACTTAATTCTATAAATTCATTAAAAATGACAAGATGAAACTATATCCTTTATTAAAGTTATTTCAATTAAATATACAGGCAAAATTCTCCTTACAGTAGTGCCACTCAGTGCAAGCCAGAGTAATCAATGGATTCCAGAAGGCTTGTGCATAAAATTCTTATCTAGTGCCTACTCATCCAATATCCCTAGACTAGTTTCTAGCTTGTTGCTTTCATCAGTGAGGAGCATTGGATCTGAGAGCACTGCACCTAGATCTTAGGATCTAATGCAACCCTCCAGCAGCCACCTTTTATCTCTACTTAGCTACAAAACTATAAGAATAAAATTGAAAACCCAATAACATTTTCAATCTAAGCTCATTAGCATATATAGTCATATAGGTCTGGAACTCAGTTCAGTACCTATACATTTTGGTGTTTTTGGTTCTTTAATAACCATAACCACCACTATCCTATTAGGCAGGATTGGTATCAAATATACATACATATAAAACTAAAGAAAAGTTTTATACTCGGCAAAAGAGTTTAAATCCAGAATGAAGATGGTATTTTTTGTTGAATTATCTCCTAATTTTTTCGAGGATAATTCAGTTAAAGAATAAATATTGACAAAAAGATTGGTCATATGAATATCAATGTGTTAGAACATAAAAAATTTTAAAAAATAAACATTTGAAAGATAGCTTTGATTTCTGATTGACAAAGACATCAAAAATTGCACAAATTTTAATTCTTTGTATCTTGATTTGTTTTAGAAAATGGCATGGAAATGAATTCATGAACAATAAATGTCTATAGGAATAATGTTAATAATATTGACAATAATGCAATGTAAAAGCAGTAGTATTCAATGTACATATGAAAATGAAATAAAGAAAACTAACTTCTATGGCCTATAAAAATCTAAATGTATATATTCTACTCATATCTATAAGATGTGTAATACAAATAAACTATCTCCTATATGCCTATCCAATCGAAAACCTCCTTGCATTTCTGCCATTTGATGACGACTTTTTATTTAGGTACTTACAACTGCAGATCACTTTCAAGTGAAGGAAGATTGCAAGAATTAGAAGAAGAACTGTCTTATATTAAATGAGACATTATTGGACTTGGTGAAGTTAGAAGAAAAGGAGAAGAAACAATTGATTTAAAAAGTGGACATATACTCTATTATAAAGGCACACATATTGGAAATACAAGTGGAGTAGAATTCATTATAAATAAAAAGTGGAAGAACAATATTGTGCAGATTGATGGTGTATCAGACAGAGTGGCAAGATTAGTTATACAACTTAATAGCAGATACCAAATGCAGATAATTCAGGTTTATGCCCCAACAAGTTCTCATAGTGATGAAGTAGTAGAAGATTTTTATATGGATGTACAAAAGGCTTTTGATCAGAGTAAACAACATTTTAAAATCGTTATGGGAGACTTTAATGCTAGAATTGGTAAACAAATGAAAGATGAAAGTGCTGTAGGTAATTTTGGTTATGGTAATAGAAATGAGAGAGGACATAGACTTGTGGAGTTTGCAGAAAAAGAAAAACTTTATATTATGAATTCATTTTTTGAGAAAAATGTTAAAAGGAAATGGACATGGAAGCATCCAAATGAAGGTACAGCAGAATTGGATTATATTTTGACTAACAGAAAATACATATTTCAAGATTGTAATGTTCTTAATAAATTTAATACAGGAAGTGATCATCGATTAGTAAGGTGTAAGTTACGTGTTAATGTAAAACTAGAGAGACAAAAATTATTAAGAAAAACAATATTTACAGTTGATATTCCTAATCTTCAGAAACATTCTAATGAATTTAAATTAGAACTTACAAATAGGTTTCAAGTGTTAGGAGATTTTGAACATGATACAGATTTGAATGAAATTAATATGAAAATAACTGATACACTTTTAAAAACTGCAACAAACATAGCTGGTAGAAAAAAGCAGCAATTGACTAATAAAATTTCTACTGAGACTAGAGAATTTATGAAGAAAAGAAGGAATATGAAGATATACAAAAATGATGTATTAAAAAGAATTGAATATCTCGAATTTTGTAAAATGGTACGGAAAAGAGTTGAAAATGATATAAGAAAGTATAACTGTGAAATAGCAAGGAAAGCTGTAGAAGAAAATAAAAGTCTCAAAAATGTTAAACAACATTTTGGTATTGGTAGGAAATTTATATCTGCAATAAGAAAAAAAGATGGAATTATTACTAAAAAGAGAGATGACATCATGAAATTGGTAGAAGATTTTTATCAAGAATTATATAGTAATAAAGAACAAGTACCTCCTATATCTATTACATCTTCCGAATTACCCAGAATTTTAAATGAAGAAGTGAGACATGCAATTAAGTGTATGAAGAAAGGAAAGGCTCCAGGAAATGATGGAATTATAATTGATATATTAAAAGAAGCAGGTGAAGAAATAGAAACAATTTTAGCAAAGTTATATACCAAATGTCTAAATGATAAAGATGTACCAGAAGATTGGAAGAATGCAGTAATAATATTAATATTTAAAAAAGGTGATAAAGAAGATATTAGAAATTACAGACCTATCAGCCTTTTATCAGTTTTATAAAAAATTTTTACCAAGATAATTACAACTCGTCTACAGAGAACTTTGGATTTCCACCAACCAAGAGAACAAGCTGGATTTAAAAGTGGTTTTAGTACAATAGATCATATCCAGGTATTGAGAGAAGTCATAGAAAGGACAAACGAATATGAGTTGTCATTATGTTTTGGATTTGTAGATTATGAAAAGGCATTCGATTCTATACACATTTCTTCAGTGATTAAAGCATTGGATCATCAAGGTATAGATCCAGGATATTGTCATATTTTAAAGAATATTTATAAAAATGCAACAGCAACAATTAGATTACATAATGATACTGGAAAAATCAACATTGAGAAAGGTGTAAGACAAGGTGACTCCATATCTCCAAAACTCTTTACAGCAGTGCTGCAAGAAGTATTTTGTGGATTAAAATGGGAAACTAAAGGAGTGAAAGTAAATGGAGAGTATTTAAGTCATTTAGATTTCGCAGATGATGTAGTTGTTTTTGCAAATAATGCTTCAGAGCTGCAGGAAATGTTGCAGGAGTTAGCAGATGGAAGTAGAAAAGTAGGACTAAAGATAAATGTTAAAAAGACTAAAGTAATGTTTAATCGATTTGCTCAAAATATGAAAATAAAGATTGATTATGAAGAATTAGAAGAAGTTAACAGTTACAAATACCTTGGTCAGATTATTAATACAGATGGAAACATAATGGAGGAAATTAATCATAGAATTAAACTTGGTTGGAGTGCTTTTGGTAGAAATAACTTGATACTAAAAGGAAATATGCCTATGTGTTTGAAAAGGATGGTTTTTAACAAATGTGTTTTACCAGTTCTTACTTATGGATCTGAGACTTGGACACTTAATAGAAGAGCAATACAGAGACTTCAGACCACTCAAAGGAGTATGGAGAGATGTATGTTGGGAGTAACAAGAAGAGATCGAAAACGCAATGTATGGGTAAGACAACAAACAGGTGTTACTGACCTTATTGAAAAAATTAAAAGATTGAAATGGAGTTGGGCTGGACATATTGCTAGAAAAGATGATAATAGATGGACAATTGAAATTTTAAACTGGATTCCAAGAGATTGTAAAAGACCCAGAAAGAGACCACATGTGAGATGGATGGATTAAATAAGAAAATGTGCAGCGGTGTTGTGGAGAAGAGAAGCTAAAGATCAGAGAAGATGGATTAAACTTGGAGAGACCTTCATCCTGCAGTGGATTGATAATGGTTGATGATGATGATGATGATTATTATTTTCTTCCATCCATTTTGCAACACTTCCATATATGTTTAACTTTATATAACACTGACGTTACCTCTATTAATAATTTTCTTAACTTTCTATTATTCTTACCTTTTCCTTTAAATAGTAGCCTTATTCTTGTATTACTCCAGCTATCTGGAAAATCTCTCTTCTGTGCCATCTTATTAAAACATGATAATAGGTTTAACTTTGCTCTATTTCTTAAATTCTTCATCATCTCTGCTGCCTATCAATTGAAACCCTCTTGCCTTTCCACTTTTCAATTTCTTTTCTGCCTCATTCACCTTATTTTCTGTAAACCTAATATTTCCATTATTATATGTTTTCATATTTGTTATCACTCTGTTCTTTTCATCTAAGATCTTTTCTATATCCATTACATACTGATTTAGGATTGTCTTTAATTCCTCTCTATTCCCTCATCATCTAGAAATACTATTTCTCCCCTACATTCCTTCTTTTAATATATTTCCATTTTTTTTACTCCCATCTCTTCCACTTTTATTAATTTCTTCCAACAATTTACTATTCTATTTCATTCTCTCTATATAATTATCTATTTTATTCAACTTATATTCTTTTATATATTTTTCCCATTTAACATTAAAATATTTTCACTTTTTTTGTTCTTAATAGCACACTTATATTCTCTGCATGCTTTTTTTCTCTCTCTTACACTTTTACTAACTCTTATTTTCCTATTACTTTTATTCTTCTGAATATTCTCACCTAAAACCCTATTTGCCACTTTTTCTACTTCACCACACTAACCCTTATATTCATCTCCAACCAACACTTCTATGATTTCTTCAATTTTTATTTTATATTCTTCTACCTTATTCTTATCATTCACTCTCCATCTACATCTTTAACTATCCTTTCTACTTTTGTTACTATTTTCCATCAAATTACTAGCCATTTCTATTATAAAAAAAGTATGACCACTATTACATACTCTCTCTTCATTATCACTTTAATTTTCCATACTTTATTCATTCCCTCTTTCTCTACTAATATATAATCTATTGTGTAAAATATATTGTTCATAGATCACGTGTACTGTCACTCATAAATATTTGATAAATTTTCAATGCTCAAATTCACTCTCTGACAAAAATTCTTCAAAAGCTGCCCATTCTTGTAATCTACATCATCAATTTCTTCAATATGCCCATTTGTATACCCTATCACCATTATTTTCTTTCCCTTTTTTTGAAACTCTGTCTATCCTTAACTAGGCATTCATACATGTTACTGTTCCAAGTGCCATTATAGTTTGACTATCTCCAGTGGTTATATACACTATAATCACCATCCATTCTTGTCTTCCTAAACTTATCTCAAACCACAGATGTTTTTTGACATTTAACAGTATAGGCAGTCCCCTAGTTACTAACATTCGAGTTATAAACATTTCGCTATTACGTAATCGCTTTTGGACTTTAGATCTTTATCTATGCACAGACTTTCATGTATAATTACTGCTATATAGTGTAGAAAGAAATGGGTATTCAAAATTGCATAGTATTTTAGTACTTTAACAATTAAAACATTCCTTTTAGTAATTAACACTACAAATTTATAGTATCTGATAAAAAAAACTATTTATATACATTCGTAACTGAATTTTTTCTAAAGAAAGATAAACTTTGGAATTTAGAAAATAATTAAAGTATATTTTGGAGAACAATAAGAACTTATATAAAATACAGTAAATCTTTCCATCTCTCTGCCATTAATTACTTTTATTTTTAGCGTCATCACAGATTGTCTTGAACAGGATCGGCTTGATTAACGCTTGTTTTTAAAACTAGTTTGTGCATGATTACATTACATATACTCTGTATATACTTTTCATTCTTATTAATTAAAAACATGAGTGAGAAACAAAAAACAGCAGTGTTGATATAACCAAAAAGAAATCAAGCTCTCATAAACCCCAAATGGTTGAGACAAAAATGGATATAATTAGATGTTCTGAAAATGGTGAATCTTTTGCTTCAATTGAACATTCATGTAATTCAAAACGATCAACAATATATACAATTGCGAAAAGCAAAATTAAGGAATATGTTAAAAATTGTGGAAGTATTTCTTCAAAGATTGTTTCAAAAAGACATGGCAGAGTAATGGATGTAATGGAGAAATCTTTGGTTTTATGGATTGAAGATCAACATCAAAAAGGCATACCAGTGAGTTTATCAATTATTCCAGATAAGGCTCTTAGTTTGCATGAAGATTGGAAGAAACTATTAAAAGAAAACTTTGCTGTTGAATTTGTTACTAGCAATAGTTGATTTCACAAATTTAAAATGGATATTCTTTACACAATATTAAATGTACTGGTGAAGGTGCCAATGCAGATAAAAAAGCTGTCAGTGAATTTATTTCCACTTTCTCTAATATCATTAAAGATGGAGCTTATATTCCATGCCTAGTTTTCAGTGTAGATGACACAGGATTATTTTGAAAAAATATGCCTGCATGTACATAGAAGAATCAGTTGCACCTGGGCATAAACCTTCTAAAAACAGATTAACATTGCTTCTTGGAGGTAATTTAGATGGCAATTTTCAATTGAAGCCAATGCTAATTTATCAAATAGAAAATCCTAGAGCATTGAAAGAAAAAGATAAAAGAATACTTCCAGTCATTTGAAAATCAAATACTAAAGGCTGGGATACTGCAAAACTTTTTCAAGATTAGTTCTCACATCATTTTGTGCCTTCTGTTAGGCAATATTATAATGAGAATAATTTACCATTTAAAACACTATTGCTCTTAGACAATTCTTCTTGACATCCAAAATCCCTACAAAATGTATATCCAGAAGTTAATATTATGTTTATCCCTCCCCATACCACAAGTGAAATACAATCTATGGACCAAACTGTGATAGCTAGTTTTAAATGGTATTATGAGAGATTGATGACTCAATCAATCAAGGCAACTGACAAGGAAGGTGGATCTACATTGAGAGATTTTTGGAAAAGTTATAATATATGGAATGCAATAAATATTATTGGGGATGTGTGGGCTGAAATAAAAAAGTCAACAATGAAAGATTTTTGGAAAAAAATATATTCACAAATGATGAATGCTTCTATGGACATTGACGAAACACCTGAAACAACTGAAATAATCAATATAATGAATAAATTAAATTTAGATGTCACTGATGAAGATATTGATGAGTTAATGCAATCTCACTCAGAACTTCTGACAAATAAAGACTTGATTAAACTATAGGAGATGAATGAAATACAAAATAAAGAAGAATCTGATAGTGAACTTATTGTTAAGAATTTTACAATCAAGAATATAAATGAAGCCTTCATGCATCTTGACAAATTTTTGACCATCATGGAAGAATGTGTTCCAATGGAGAACGTATATCTTGTGTACGAAGGGCAAGAGAAAAAAAACAGAGAATGTTACAGAATTCTTTATCAAGAGTGGAAAAAGAATACAATTCAATTAATTCTTGATAAATTTATAAACAAAACTTCAGATACTAATCAATAAAAAATAAATACATATTTTGAAAACTCTTTTTGATGTTTTTTTTTTTTTACATACCTCTACTTTTAAAAAATTTCAACTTCCAAACATATCAGGAAACAATTAAATTCATAACTAGGGAACTGCCTGTATTTAAATATTTTTTTGATATAACTCCTATATGACCACCCCTTTTCTTCTTTGCTAATTAACCTGCTATAACAAGACTTCCAGTATAGGTTCTTCTTCTTCTCTTCGATATTTTCCACTACTGCTAATACCTAAAGCTCTTCATCTTTAACTGTTTTGCTTAATTTCAGTCATTTCTCTGGTCTCCAACTACCTTGCATATTCAAATATCCAATTCTAACAATTTCTTTTTTTTCTAACTACTCTTTTATAATTTTTTTTTTACTTTTTCTTTTCCATTACATTTATAAATAACTTGCCTACCATTAATTGTACAGATCCATTTCCTCTCCATATCTACATTTATATCTGACTCAGCTACCCTCTGGTTATTTCTTACATCCCATACATTGTTCTTCTTCCTGATAACACTGCTACTTATAAGTTTCCAGAATTATATTCTTTATAAATCAAACTCCCTAATACTTCACTTTCTTGTATTCCTAAGGATGATTCATCTTTACTATATAACTCCCTCTTACTAATAAAAAATCCCACACATCCAAAAACATAACATTATTTCTCTCATACAATTTTTTCAATCTCATTTATAGAACATGCATTATCTAATATATACCTATTGTCAAATCTTGGTAATAATCCAACTATTCATCTTCTTTCTTTAAACTTACTCAAATTCCTAATCAATTCTATGTACTCATCCATTACTCTTTCCAATGGCTCTGACAAATTATTTGTCCTTACCATAACATACATATTTCTACTTTCTTGTTTCTTTACCTTATCTATAACAGCTCTAATTCTAGATCCAAGCAGACATATTCTTACATACCTGTTTCTATTTCCCCCTGCAATAATATATCCACATTCTCTAATTAGCAAATCTCCTAGAAATACAGTCTCATAGTTCACTTTCCTTACTTACATCTGTAAATTTTTTCTCCATCTTCTGGACTTTCTTATTTACTTTTTCCCTATCATTCCTATTCAATAATTCATTTATCTGCTCACATTTCATCTCTAATGATTTTAATTTTGCTTCTACATCCTTTACCTCTTCCTTTATCTTAGTTATTCTTTGGTTAACTATCTCTTCACTGCACTAGTTATTTTTTTATCCATATCTCATCATTTCACTAAAAAAATACTCTAACCTATCTTCCTCAACTATATTTTGCTCCTTTTACCCTGACATCCTCTTTAAGCTATCTACACTTAAAAACCACTTTTTCACCTCTTTATTACATTTACACACTGTCTACATAACCATAAACCTGTTACATCCTTCCTAGTTTTATTTAAGCATTACAAATGATAAACCTCACCATACATACTACACTCTACCACAGCATGCCTAACTTCTTTCTGACTATTATATATGCATTGTGAAATACAAATGCCATTCATATTCCTTATTTTTCAAGTCCCTTACTCTATATTTAACTTTATGCTTCCTCTCCTAGTCTTGAAACCACTTCATACAAATACTTAAATTTTCACTCTGACATTATCTAGGATGAGCTTGGGAGTTTTGTGAATTATTCTTATAGATTGAGAAAAAGGATTTTACTGTTAACGGAAAGTGAACTTTTCATTTCTTCTATGACACTATAAAGCAGAAGTGGGGAACCTGCAGCCCTCAAAAACACTCAATCTGACTGATGGACATTTTCATAAACATCAATGTAAAGGCTTTGTATATAACATCTATTTAAACATGTGCATAGTGCAAATATTGGATTAATAATTAAGGAAAAGAAAATATTAGTTTTCAACTACAACTTTGTCTTTTTTCAATCTTTATAATAATTCTAGTTATTCTAATAGAGTGCAATATTCTCTATATTATGTGATCTGACTGCAGATTTAATCTACTATTATGCAAAGGCCATTTTCTTTGTTTTTAAAATGATTTTCACAGAGGAATATAGAATAGTAAAAATAAAATTTGACTTTGTACATTGAGTAAAATAAGAAAAATTGACACAAAAAATCATGCATTTAAAAAGAATTGAATCAACCCATATTATATATATCACATATTATATATATCACATTATATATAGAGAGAAGTAGTAAATCGATGTGCTTGACATGTCACAAAATATTTTAGTTAATAAAGAACACACTATTAAGAAATGCTATTTATTAAAGCATTCTATGTTGGGAGAAAGAAATATTAAAATAGAAAATTTGAAAAAGAGCTTCAACAAGGGACTGACATGTTTAATAAAAAGTACAAATTAGTCAGAAAATTCTGTGAAAGCCAGTTACATTATTTACCCAAAAAAAAAAAGCAGAAAATTTGAAAACCATTTTCTGGTGAAGAATTTCTAAAAGATTGCATCCTAGTGACTGTAGAATTAATCTGTCTATATTTCATGAAGAATAGTTATGAGGCAAATTGGAAAAGTTGTCATTAAATGTGGGATAGCCATTAGTAATAATTATGTTACTTTATTTTCAATTCACAAAAAATTATAGCCCTCATTTAAAAAAGGAAAGTTGAAATTGACCTGTAACTTGAAAAGTTGCCTACTTTTAATTATTTCATAAATTCTAAGTTATACTTTTAATTATTAGGAGTAAATTAATTAAATTTTTGGCCAAATATAGCAGGCTAATTTTTAAGTTGATAGTTTTGTATGGCCCATGAATGATATTACAAATATCCAAGTGGTCCTTGGCAGAAAAAAAAAACATTTCCTACTCATGTTTTTAAGATTCCAAGTTAAGACAGATTTCTTAAAACTATTTTAACCAATTCTTATTACAACTATTACTATTATATCAATATGCCATATAATAAAAGAATGAAAAGGTTCTCACTACCAGCATATTAACAAGAAACCCCTATGATTTTCATTTTCAGATGTCTCTTCATTCTTAATTCTAATATAATGGAGAAGGATGTTATTATATTGAATACTTATAAATTATTAGGCATGACAGGTAGTCTTTTAAGAATCAATGTGTTGTGGAACCATATCTTTATTCAATGTTGAGTTTTTATTGATTTAGATATTGCAAGAATTTAAAGAAGTATATTAATGGACATTGTTAGAATTTGTGAAGTTAGAAATAAAGATCAAAAGACAATTGATTTGAAAAGTTGTCATATATTTCACTACCAAAAGCCTAAATATTGAAAGGTAAATGGCGTTTATTATAAATAAAATATGGGAAAATAACATTGTGGGTATTGATAGTCCATCAGAGGCATGATATTAATTATTCAATTATCAAAAAATACTGAGTGCTGATAATATAGATTTATGCCCCAACAAGTTCTGATTGTAATGATGTAGAAGATCTTCACATAAATGTTCAAAGTGCTTTTGATTTGACCAAACAATATTATGGATGATTTAGAGCTACAATTTAAAAATTCTTAAAAGCTAGAAGTGCAGAAACAGAAAAAAAACAAGTATAAATAATAAATTCTTTTATTGAGGAGTATCCCAAGAGGAAATAGAATTTGAATCATTCAAATGAAGACATAGCAAAATTAGATTATATTTTGAATAACAACAAATATATATTTAAACATTTGTATTACGCTTAATAGGAAATGTGCTTTGATTAGCAGAATATAAAATATGTGTCAATGTAAAATAATAAAGACATAAATTATTAAGAAAGATCATATCAATAATTGATATTCTTAATCCAGAAATATTCCAGTAATTTTAGCTGGAACTTACAATTTCTTTGATGTCACAAATTGATGCATGTTAAAGCATAAGTCTTTGCAGTATTTACTTTACAAACACATAAATAAATGCACGATAAACCTAAATAAACAGAAATAAAAGAAAAATAAACATATTAAGTAAGAAAAATGTAAAAAAATAATAATTAAACTTTATTTAACAAAATTTAATATTTATATATAAATTAATTGCATATATTTTTTCTGATGAGGCCTCTTTCTTTTATTTTGTCTAAATTATCATAACAAGGATCTATTTCTGCTTTCTCTTACATAACTAATATCCAATCATTTCAATGAACTTCCAATTTGGCTGTTGATGGACCAAATCACTAATATTTGTGCTTCAAAAATACTTTTGCATTTTGAAGACAATTATCCTTGAAATATTTTTGTTCTTGCACAAATGGACAAAGAATATTCAACACATGTAGAAGCATAAATATAAAAGACCATGCATACAATTAAAGAAATGCTTGCACACTGAATAACTCTATTCAAAAACTACACTGTAGATGAATTTGAACTAGAGTAGAAAAAATGGTTACAAAATGTAAATAGATAAAAGAATAATAAAAGTCAAAGTATTTCTGTAACAACAGAATTTAAAAATGAACTACTCTTAAATAAGATTAAAGGGAATATGCTGTACTAAGTCAAATTTAGAATAATGCACATACTTTCTTAAAATCATACATAAAATGAGAAAAAAAAACTAGCAATTTTCTACTAAATTTTCAAATGAGACTAAGAATTCGACATTACCATCTCTCATTAATAGAAATTTGTTACAAAACATTGCTTTTAAATTATTTATACTTACAAAGTACTTGAGCGAGTTTCAGAAATTCACATCTGAAGCTGAAAATTATATTTAATATTCCTTTCTTTTTGAAGCATCACTCTGTATATACTATAAGTATACACCATTAGCAATTCTCCAAATTTTATAAAATTAATATATTAGTGTATACTATATAATATTATTTCTGTGTTAATCGTTATCCATCTCTAATACTTACAATTTAAAAAAAAAATCAAATATCTCTTTTTAATTTATTTTACAGTCATATTTTTTCTTTTTATTCTATAGACAATTCCCTATTTACATTTATAAATATTTTAAGTATTTAATATATATACATATATATTACCAGCAGTTGAGGAGGATTAAGAAATTAACAGAAAGTATTTCTTCAGATTGAAAGACTGTAATAATTAATTACCATTATATTTATTATTTTTATTGTTATTACAATAATGTTAATTAACAGACATTTTTATTACATATATATATATTGTGATGATCGCACATACTGCGGTCACACATGTATATGTAAAACATACAAAACTTAGAAATGTTCGGGTTGGAAATAAATAAATAAATAAAGAAAGAAAAACGAGCTTAAAAGTTAACAAAATCAAGAAATGTTGAAAATGAATAAAACAAAGGAAAAGAGAGGGAACTAGAATTACCAAGATCGTTATCTTTTGCTATTCAAAGTCTGAATTTCGAGAAAAGTAAAATATTAAATTATAATATTAAAAGCATAAGCTAGAAAAATTAAAGCAGAAAAGAAACCTAAAGAAAACATGTAGTAAATATGATTTTGGGGAAAATAAAGTTTAAAGGAAAAACTTCGGTAGCGTGGAAAGAAAAAAAAAACCTAGAAATTTAATATGTTCAAAAAGATAAGAATCTATGTTTCAAAGTACACCTTTGATGATAAACGAAATGCGGGGGTTTATGGAGTATAGTTAAAGCATGAGTTTAAATAAAAAATAAATGATCGTCGAAATTTAAATTTAAATGGAAAAAAAAACATATACTAAAATTTGTGTAATTAATTAAAGAAAATAAAGAAATAAGTAAAATGTAAATGGTGCTATAAAATCATGTAAAATAAGTTTAAATATGGCCGAAGGCATAGCATGGAAGGTGTCAACAAGTGGGAACAAAGAATCCGAAGGACAAAGGACCATTGGAATGTTTTAATTAAAAAGGAAGTTAAGTGGAAAGCTAGAGAGATTGTAGGAGAGATTAGAGCTTGAGACTTCGAGTCGAGAAGGTGAAATTTTGCGGCTCCAAGAATCAATCGATATAGCTAGCCAATATGACATCTACTATCGGTGCCTCACATACTATGGCTGGCTAAGGCCTTCATGATCGCTGGTCGATCCGGACCGTCTGTTCCAATGGTTCTGCTATAATGTAACAACTGCTGTAGTAACGCCTGCCTGTGGATTCCTGTAGTTGCCCTGCTTGTGATGCCTCATCCTCCGTGCCTAAATAACCTAGAAGCTACACACTGCCAAATATGATAGGTGACCGTCCCTCCTAAAGAAGTGGAGAAAATCCACGTGACGGTCGACCAATCGGAAGGAACTCAAAGACTAAACCCTAGGTAACTTGAATATTATTTTATAAATTGTCATAAGTGCACTTAAATTCAATAGACAATGGCCAAATGCTTTTCCTGAATGATAATGACATTCTTTTATGATAGACAGTGAGTCTAACGATTATAAATGTGAAAGCATTTATAAGAATTTCAATTAGTTATTTTAAGTATTCATTTTATTGTTAGAATTTCAAATATTTTTTCTTATAGCACTATCAAAATATAATATGTTTAAATTTATGTTAATATTTCTTATGTCTTTTTTTTATCAAACCTAATTATTTTTATTATTAAAAAAATGTATTAATTTATCTAAATCTGTCTCGCCTCGTTCTTCGCCACTCCAAAAAAATAGTTTAACATTAGAGAGGGAAGGGTAAACTATTATTCATGTTGATATTCTTTTTTAGTTATTAAATTAACACATGAACGTTGATGGTGCAGTGTTTTAGCCCGTAAAATTTATAAATTAGCCAAGCGCTGTAACAGTAATATCTTACAGCAGTCGGGAGAAAGCTGATCGGGAAAAATAGTCTGGGAGCTATATCCGTATAGCTGACAGATTCGGTCAGGTACGGAAATCGATTCATTTATTTTCGTATTTCTCTCTGCTTGAGGTAGCGGAAAGTGGACAATTTTTGAATTAGAAGAATTCCCCATTACATGTTATAAGTGAAAGGGAAGTTGGAGCTTTCGATCGTCCCGTGCCCGTTACAATATATATATATATAAACAGTGCAAAAGATTCTAAGTACTTCCACTGTCATTTTAGCAGTATGAATAAAAAATATTTTGATTAGCACAAACTCATTTTACTTAGCCTTAGTAGCAGACTAATTTTACTACATTAAATTCTAACATTTAAAAAAATGTATAGATAACCTTCTTTCATTTATTAGTAGAAGTAAAACTCCATACAGTAGCTCCCCCTCACCCACAAGCTCGAAACTAGTCTGGGGATATTGGATGAATAGGCACTAGATGGGGATTTTATGCACAAACCTTCTTGCATCCATTGATTATTCTGGCTTATACTAGTTGATGCTACTACATGGAGAGTTTTGCCTCTGAGTTAACAGCTTGTGTAAGCATAAAGAATGGTGATCATGTGATATCAGCAGACTATACAACAGGTATATAAAAATATATATATTAATAACAATTACACATAAAAAACCCTTTTATGCACAGTTTCGTGACCTTTTCAAATGTTAAACATCTATGTTAACATTAACCAACAATAACAAAATAAAACAGAATAAAATTATTATGCAGAAAGTCAATAAAACTTTAAAAAATTGACTACATAACATAACAATATACCAAATTAATAAAACACCCTATACAACTTTATATATACTATCTTATATAATTTTCCATTCATTTTTAATTGATTAGTTATTAATTAAATTTATTGAAGTTTTATAAATATTCATACAGTTATTTAAGTTATACTTAATATAATGTTTCATTTATTTGTCTTCTTTTTGAATCTTTAAGATAATTTAAAAGTTTAATATTTTTGTAGCAGCTATTTTCTGTACATAATTTAAGTAGTGAATGTATAAAATCTATTTTCCACCTCACCTAGTAATTGCATTGTTATTTTCTTTGGCTCTTACCTCTAACTGTTTTCCTGTATGACCATAGTGAATTATTTTGCCAAAGTCACAATTAATTTTATTTACAATTTCTTTTTTGTATTTTATTTTGTCTCTTAATTTATTATTACTCTTACTTTTTCTTGCCTTTTACTATTTGGCCATCCAATATTTATATGTTTATCAATATATTTTTTGTTTTTTATTAACATCTTGTTAATTTTGGGATAATATGAAAGTTTAATTCATTTCTTATTTGAACTATTGTTACATCATTATAATCATTTTGCATATAAATATTATTTAATATAGATTTTTTATAATTAAAAAAATTTAATATGAAAAAAAAGAAGATATATTTCTTCTTTTTTTTTTAAAAAAAATGTTATCTTTAATAATTATAAAATTGTTAATTACTGGGAATCCTTTATTTCAAATAATAGTCTAAATATGAATATTTTAAATAATACATACTTTTTGTTTTTAAATATAGATTTTATTAACCTTTTTTTTGTATAATAACAGTCTGTAAAAATGTCCATTCAAAAAGACTATCTTTTTTTGTTTATTTATTTGTTTGTTTTTTTTTTGCATAAATTGGGTTAATCAAAAACTTGTAAAATGAGCTATAGTTATTTCACCATAATACTTTTTTTTTTTTAAAGTTTATAACTATTTAGTAAAATAATCAATAAAATCTGAATAATTACAAAAATATAGCTATGTTAATAAAATAATATTATGATAGCATTTAGCTTAACCTATATAGAAATAATTGAGAGAGTGCAAATTTCTCAAGCGCTTATGACTACAACTAGCCAATCAAATCTGAAGCACTGGGACTGGCTAGTTGTAGTCATAAGTGCTTGAGAAATTTGCACTCTCTCAATTATTTCAATAATGACTGCACTTTAAATATTATTTACTTAACCTATATAATAGAATAATATACTGCTTTGTTACTATTTGCATTCACAGTAAAAAAAAAAGCGTATTCACTTAATGATCATTTTCAATTATTTCCAGTGACTAATCCCTTATGTAACAATCTATAAAAATAATTTTAAATGCTTCATTACATGAAATTCAATAAAATAGGTATAGAAAAGAATTAATGCTGACATAAGAATATCTTATTGCAAAATGACAAAACAGTAAAAGAGAATAAAAATCAAGAGTATGAAATGACATTATAGTATAAAAAAGTTATTTTAGGAATAAAAAGAATTTAAAAAAAAAAAAAAAGAAATAGTGTGAAATGAGTAAAAGAATTCTATAAAGAATAAAACAAATGATTAAAAAAAAGATATTATAATTATGATAATATTTTTAATATAATACAATTAAATATATGAAGAAATGCTTTATAAAATGCTGAAAATATTTTAAAATAGGAAGTTAAGAAATAGATAAATTGTTGACAAATTTGTCATCAAATGACAAAATTATAAAAATGGATCAGTTGATTGAAAAAAATACAAAAATAATTGTTATTTAAGGAAAGTAAAAAGAGAATATTAGCAATTACACTATATTTTCCTCCAAAAAAGACTGGTATTATATTAATTTTTGCTCCCAAAGACACTATAAGGCTTATTTTCAGGGGATGTTTTATTTTTTCATGTACAAAAATTTACATTTATTTAAGTTTTTCTCTTTACAAAAAGCTGTAAGATTCTCACCCCAGAAGCCCTCCACAATTCCTCTTTTGTACTCACCAGATTAGCTCTTCATTTTTTTCATTCACCAGGGGATCAAAATACTATTTCATTAAATTTTCCATTAAATGAACTGTTAATTGAAGACTTACCAGACAGGAGTGGTAACAAAAATGATTATGATTAAGAATGATTTGTCCGCACAAAAGCAACAAAAAATGCAGGCATAAAAATTCAGAAAATGTTTATGCATTTTACACATGCTCATTAAGTACATCCATTACAACAAACGGCATATTGGATCATGCAGATTCATATATGATACAACCCCATTCATCCATTATCAAGTGCACACATTGTAAACACTTTTCAAATTACTCTTAGTAGTTCTACTTCAGTATTATTTTTAAAAACTTTTTTTTAGGAGAAAGATTGATGATTTCACTTAAGCTAAACTTTGATTATTAAAATCATTTCTGTTATTTAAAGTTTTTTAAGAGGAAAAATATTTACACTAAACTTTGATTTTTAAAATAACTTCCATTACTTAAAGTCTTTTAGATGGAAAAAAATGTCTATTTTTTTTTAATCATAAATATTTAAAGCTACCATGATGAAACTCTAAAACTAAATCAAGCATTCTAAATCTAAGTATCAAATATAAATAAAATAAATTCCTCAACTACATAAATGAAATTATAAATTGTCTGATATGCTGGCTTGTGGTAGATAAAATTTTAAAAGTTTGTTAAATCATTCATAAAGTCAATAAATTGATTATCTTAAGTGCAAGATTTGACAGAGAGGAAATAGTTTCTCTATACAGATAGAATTATGTTCATTAAAATGATCAAAGGGAAAATACGTAAGTACCATATAATTTATATTACTATTTATTTAAAGTGTTAATGTCAATAGTATTGTTTATTTATACATTCATTACTTTATAATTCAATATATTCACAGTGTGTTTCAATGGATGATCTTAAGTGGACTTATATTTGGGGTAGGTTTTTATTATGAGCATCCTGAAAAATCATATTAGAACTTATTTTCTGGTTAGATCAACAAGCATCACATGACCACGACCTCTTATGCTTGTTTATAACTGTTGTTAAAACAGGCAAAACTCACTATATGTATTGACACACACAGCAAGCTAGAGTAATCAATAGATGCCAGAAGGCTTGTGCATAAAATCCCCATCTAGTGCCTACTTATCTAATATTCCCAGACTAGTTTCTGGCTTGTGGCCTTCATCAAAATGTATGGGTACTGAACTGGGTTCAGACCCATATGACTATATAAGCTAATGGGTTTGGATTGAAAACATTAAGGGGTTTTCAGTTTAAGACTCATAGTTTTGTAATTAAATGGAGATTAAAGTTGGTTGTTGGAGGGTTGCATTAAATCCTAAGATCTAGGTGCAGTGCTCTCAGATCCAAGGCTTCTCACTGATAATGGCCACAAGCCAAAAACTAGTCTGGGGATATTGGATGAGTAGGCATTAGATGGGGATTTTATGCACAAGCCTTCTGGCATCCATTGAATACCCTAGCTTGTTGTGTGTGGCAATACGTATAGTGAGTTTTGCCTGTTTTTCTGGTTAGATCTTATTTTCAGGGAAACACAATAGGTTTATCAAACTTCTGTCAATTTTATGAAGTTTTTGATTATTGAAAATCATCTATAAAAAGATTATGTCCTAAATTAACTCAAATAATAAAATATGTTAAAAAGTAGTTGTGGAACAATAGATTATATGCAGTATTTAGAGGTATTGCTGGAAGAATTTTAATGAGTACAAATTGATATTTTGCATTGGATATATAAATTACAATAAAAGGTATTTGCTATGATTAAAAGTTTAGATTATCATAAAATAATTCTGGGAGAGTGTTAAATTTTGAGGAATAGTTATTAAAATGTATTAATATTGTTTTACAAGGTCATTCCGTTTCTTCAAAACTTTTTACAGTAGTTGTAAGAGAAGCTAAACATAAAAAGTAAAAGGTTATTTTATGTCATCTAAACATTGCAAATAAAACTTATTTTTTCAAATAATGCTTCAAAGATTTAGGAAAAGTTATAAGAATTATCAGCTAAAAACGAGAAAGTAGTCAAGCGTTGGTGGCCTAATGGTTAGCATAGCTGCCTTCCAAGCAGCTGGCCTGGGTTCGCTTCCCGTCAACGCATTTGACATATGAAAAAAAAACAAGAAGGTAAGACTATAGATAAATGCTTAAAAAGATGAAAGCAATGATCCAGAAAGATAAAAACATTAAAAAAAAAAAAATGCAGTAGAAGCTATAACTATTATTAAAACAGTTAAAATCATAGAAGATGTGGGGGGGGGGGGAGTTATGAATATAAAAAAGCAACATTTCCCTGCAGTTGATTAATAATAGTTAAAAATGATATCATTATAGCTATTCCAAGCCTTGATTATATTGCAAATGTTTAAATATTAGGATATGATTTTAAATAATAGTCAGATTATATGCAGTTGAGACTTTAAAAATCATTTGGAATCAGTTACAAATTAAAAGTGTGATACAGAAATAAAAACAATAGTTGAAAAATTCATAAAAAATGTTTGAGAAAGTGATAGGGCGGTCCACAATCCATGGATCATTCGCTTCAGAGCATCAAACCATGCAAGTCAATCCAAAAATAATTTCTAAGCTACAAAACATTTCTTCAAATGCAAAAGTTAATTTTTTTTTTTGTTATAGTATTAATTATTATATTTTTTTATTTTTAAAATCAGATTTTTAAAAAAAAAAAAAAAAGATGTATCTACTTATTAAAAAATAAAACTATGCTAAAAAAATAAATAAATGAAATTAATTATAAATATGCCAAATTTAAAATTAAAAATAATTTATTGCAAAGTAATGTTTTCTAAAAAGTGTTTTTTTTTTAAAAAAAAAAACCGAAGTTTTATTCCAAGTGATGAAACTTTTTATATATAAGTAAATCATTTATTTAAATTGTTAAGAGTTAAATTTTTTTTAAAAAAATTGAATTAAAAGCGTTGGTGGCAGAGTGGTTAGCTGCCTTACAAGCAGTTGTCCCGGGGTTCGCTTCCCGGTGGACGCTTTGACACATAAAAAAAAAGATTAATTTCAGCTATAGACTGATGTCTTTTTTTATTTTAAAAAAAATAAATATTACACATTTCAATATTCTTATGAATTAATCTGCAAAAGTTTAATTATAGAAATTTGTGTATATGTATGTAAGCACTTTAAACTAAATTTTAACTAATAATAAAGTCAATATTTATTTCAAAATGTAATTATAAAGCGAAATAATCTATTTCAATTAAATTCAATCTGAGTGAAGTGAATTTTTTAAAAAACACCATCTTGTAATATTATTTTATTTTTATTCGGTGGGATATGTCTATAAAAACGCAAGTTTTTTTTTTTTTAATCAGTGCTGATAGATAAATAATCAAACCTTTTCCTCAATTGTTTTCAATTAATTTTATTATTTTATAAAATTAAAAGTTATACTTATCGGTTAAAAAAAATTGTTTTTTTGGAATATCTGTTAGACATATTAATTCTCATTTTGTGAAAACAAATAAGTTATCAAATTTATCAATGGATGAGAACACTTATTTTAGTTAAATTTAAGGTCATAAAAAATGCCTTGCTTTAATTTATATAGTCTCTGTCCACTACAAAAAATTTCAAGAATTTTTTCTAAAAGCGAAATGGTCTATGTAATTCAGTCCATAATAAAAGTGGCTACCAGTTGAAGATTTTAGATTGATTCCCAAATAAGTGAAAAAAAAAATCAGTTCAATTAATTAAATTGAACCATTGTACCCAAGTTTGCTTCATTTCTCAATCAGTTGAATATAATTTACAGAAACAAATTCTTTTTCTCCATCCAAATTGCACCACCCAATGTAAGCTTGAATAATCAATAGTTAATAAATCCCTATCTACTGCTGTCCTATCCTACATTTCCAGACTAGTTTCTAGATTATGACTTTAGGAGCTTTTGATTTTGGAGTAGGGTACCTGGACTTTTTGGACCTAATGCATCTTTCATCCCACAGCCATCTTTTACTTCTTTATTTTACTATCAATGTTCCAATTCTAATAGAAAAATGTATTACTGTTTTCAATTTAAGCCAACTTACTTGCATAGTTATATAGCTCTGAAAGAGTTCAGAATGTACATATGATGATATCCTTAATGTTTTAAAACTATAATCACTTCTCTTCTCTTTCCAGGATTGGTATAAAACCAATTAAATATCATATGATTCCAGCTTAAACAAGTGGTGTTCAGCAACAAATTGTTTCTCTCCTCCAAGTTATATCATCTAATGTATGATAGAAAACATTAATATGTTTTTTAATTTTGACTGATAAAAATTGGTTTCTGAAAGAAAATATATTAGATCCAAAAAATCAATATGCATTACTGCCAGTTCAAATTTTCTCACTGATTCATAATTATTATCTCAAACTTAGATCTGCATTATAAATATTATTGTGTTCTGATGTTAAGATTCTCATAGAATACTAAGATCCTTTACATCATCCTCTTTTTGTTTATTTTGAGTTTGTACTAAAAAAATTCCATAATTAAAGCACCATACATTTAATTATATTCTAAATTTATAATAGATCATAATCATGATAAGACCTCATTAAAATTATGAGTTATCTTAAAATTTAGATGCTAGAATAAAGTTGTTAAGGAATCACAATTGATGTCTATTTACTACCAGTGATGTTTAAATGTTCTCCATTGACAAGTTAGTTTACCTGCTCTTTAGTATAGAACTTAACCTACATATTTGCAATAAATATAATCTGGAAAAAGTTTATCAAAATTTTTCTTACTATATTTGTTCATATAAATATATGCAGACAAAATTTAAAATGTTTAACATTTTCATTCACCATATTACAAAAGTATGTAATCCCATTAGCAGGTTGTTTGTTGATGATATAAATCATTTAACATGTCATTTTAAACAATTCATTAATATCAAATTCTATTAATTTTACCTTTTAAAAATATCTAATATATTCAATACTGGAGTTATGAGATATTTATAATTTAGTAAATACTTTATGTGGTTTGATGCACTGGTGAAATGAAGGCCATGGGGCTCAAAATTCATGTATCACAGCCCAAGCATTACCATTTTCAGCACATGAATTTTTTGTGAACTCCAAATAATAAAGCCATTGGCTATTGTTGTCCCTCACCATGTGTTGCAGTGGTAGAATAATAGGCTCTGGAGCTCAAAACACATAGGCTGCAGCCCAGGTTTATTATTTCTGATGCCCAAACTTCTTATGAATTCCAGATAATAAATTATTCCATTAATTTACTTTAGAAAATACATACATATCCCATTTTTGTTGAACTCAGCCTGGAGAGCAAATGAAAGTAAACTGATAAATAGTACTGTAATTTATTTTTTAAATAAATGATGAAAAATAAGATTACATACAAAAAAGAATCAAAATTTTCACTATAATAAAGTATCCCATACTCACTTATTTTAAGACTTTTAAAACTCCATTATTAAATGCATAGATAGCTTACTATTAATTCAAACACTATTATTGAACTATTGTTTTAATTACAAGTTTATAAAAAATTTGTGTTGGTATAAATATAAGAATAGATTCTTTTTTTAAAGGGTTATACTATTATCATTAACAAAAAGTATACAAGCTATGGATAGCAAAGTTAATCTTTATTTAAATTTTCAGAGAATTTAGTTTATAATAGAGTAAGTCTTAAATTGCACTTTATGCAAAAAAGTAAAGCTTAGTATTATTAGAGAAGAATTATAAGCTTTAGCGCTTTCGAAGCACTTAGGTCTCCATATTCATAGCCTATCTTGGGAATGTTGGCTTACATTGAGATTTAAAACGAAGCTTAGCAGTAATTTATGCAAAATTTATTCAAAGTTTTCTTTCATATAGACCATTTTCTGGAGATTGCAAAACATGATTCTTTCAGTTTATTGCATAGTTGTCATTTGCAATAAAGCATGCCTCCTTTATCTTTCATTTCATACCATTATGTTCAGTGCACAGCCTTTGCCATAGTGGGTTCAAACACATGGCCTGTTGTTTTTTGGTGCTCAAAGAATATGGATTTGTTTTCAGTATTGTTTAGAGCTCTCCTGTGTAAATAATGATGTTGAGATGTTCTGGTGGTAATGTAGGCACAGGTATTTCCATAATATGCTGCTCTACATCCATTGGTTGGGCATGAAATTTTATAAACTGTTTAGGCTATTTGATCAGAAGGTATTTTGTCTTTGGTATTGTTTATCATTCTTTTTGTTGAAGGGGGTGTGTGGAATCCTAATTTGAATGACTCAGCAAATATTTTATATTTCTTACAATTGATGGTATGTAAGGTAGCAGCATTCTTGGTTTATTGTTTCTAACTGTGTCAGTTTGTAGCTTAGTATGAAATTGCCTAATCTTTTTGTAGATAATGTGTGAAAATCCAATATTTTCCAGTTCTTTAATATAGTTTGTGAGGTTTCTAAAATTGAAAGAAAAAAAAAGCCCTGGAAGAAGATTTATTAAATTAATGATAGCCAATACATGCTTGTACATTAAGTTCTCTACCAAAGACAAATAAATTAATACTACAATTAATCAATATTTCTTAACTTCATCAATGAAAATTTGCCATTTTCTTAACACAATTTATTGTAGCTTTTAGATAAATGATAGGGTATCAGATTTGGACAGTAAGGTCCTTGGATTAATTCCAGTTCTGACTCTTAACAACGTTTTGATTTCTTACGAACTCCCAACCAATAAAATCATTCAATTAATTACATTATTTTATGCATAATTATTTGTCATAATCCATTAATTCAGAATAGACCAGCTCTTCTTGTGGTTAACTTCTCATTCATAATAACAAAAAGTTTGAGTATTTCTATAGATTACATTCAAGAATATCCCATATTTAAATGCTTCACATTGGTTTAAACACTTCTGAGTTTATACTTTAATTTAAATACCTTAAATTATATAAGATATTATCAGCCTAATTTGTTTTGCATAGTATACATATAGACTAAAGATTTCGGGCTTGAATCTCTGGGGGGGGGGGGGATCAGTTTAGTTAATTGGATGGAACTGCCATGCTAAATCAGCTATTTGATTTATTTCAATTAACATTCCTCATCAGATTTAACTCTTGAAAATAAATTTCTAGACTCTCTTTCCATTTCTTAGAACATGGCACTCTTCAATTTTGGAAAACACTTAATTAGAAATAAATAATCTATTGTGTTACCTGTACTATTATGGGTGATATTTAGTCATACTTTGCCCATGTAACACACATTTATTTTTATTGTAAATATATTAATATTTGTACATAGTTTGTTATTAATAAAGCTTTTTAATGATAATAAAAAAATCTATTTGAGTAAACAAATGGATATTTTATTATTAATTTTCATGTAAGACAAATAATTTTCTTTTTTGTATAACTGTAACAGTACAAACTTTTAAATAGATTAGCAAATTTTTTTAACTTTTTCTGAGGCCACGATTTTTACTTTTTTTAAAACTCTTAATTCAGATCTTGCTCAATTTATATAACAATTTGTGCATAAAAGTTTGAATGCTGACCTCATTGAAAAAGTAAAAGACTGGAGTTGGGCTGGACATATTGCTAGAAAAGATGATAATAGATGGACAATTGAAATCTTAAACTGGATTCCAAGAGATTGTAAAAGACCCAGAAAGAGATCACATGTGAGATGGATGGATGAAATAAGAAAATGTGCAGGGGTGATATGGTGAAAAGAAGCTAAAAATTGGAGTGAACTTGGAGAGACCTTTATCCTGCAATTGCTAGAAAAGATGATAATAGATGGACAATTGAAATCTTAAACTGGATTCCAAGAGATTGTAAAAGACCCAGAAAGAGATCACATGTGAGATGGATGGATGAAATAAAAAAATATGCAGGGGTGATATGGTGAAAAGAGCTAACTTGGAGAGACCTTCATCCTGCAGTGGATTGATAATGGTTTGTTGATGGTGATGATTAAAAATATCTGCATTTACTTTTTTGTTGATAGACATTTATAAAAAAGTTAAGTTGCATGAATAAATTACTTAATATAAATTTAGATAGCAGAAACTACGTTATATTAACTCAAAGCTATTGCTGTCAGAAATTAAAATTATTGAGTTCTATGAGTCAGAAAGTGGTTATAATTTATCAAAGAATGATTGAAGCAATGTTACTATAAAAAAGCTATTAAACTGTGTACATTGAAGACCTCCTAATAATTAAATAATAAATCAAATATGTGACCATTATTAACCAGAGGGTAAAGCAACATTGAAAAATCTAAAACTCATCACCATCTGAAAAACCTAGTAAATAAGTTTTATTTATTGTTTTTCTAAGTGGTTAATTACTTAGGAAATCATGTGACATTTGAGCACCTAATTTGGTACTTTGAACATAACAGTTACATTTAATTGACAACATATAGATTTTTATTTCATTTACTCAGAAGAGTCACCTAAAAACTTTACCTTTTGAGTTTACCAATTTTGCTTTTGAGCCAAACTGCACAAAGTAGTGTTCTTCTATTTGGAAAATATATATATATATTTTATGTGTCAAAGTGTCGGCCGGGAAGTGAACCCGGGGACAACTGCTTGTAAGGTAGCCATGCTAACCACTTGGCCACCAATGCTTGACTATTTGGCAAATATCTAAAGGCCATATTTTTACTTTTTACCTATACATAAGCTATTATGACACTTATTAGTTAGATTTCTTTAAATTCCAGATAAAGCAACAAATGCAAGTATTTTTATTGAAATTAGCAAAATCTTTGTGCCCCCCCCCCCCAATTTTCCTCCTCTTAGTATTAATTATTTCATAAAATTTATTGCATAAAATGATAAACAAGTTAGGACTGAAATGAATATTATAAATATATATGTTTTTCATTTATAATATTTTAAATACAAGTATATTTACCTGGAGTCTAAATATAATATAGAGGATTTGAACACAGACTTTCAAACTCCTTCAGCCATCTACTCTATGATCACACACATGTGAAAAAAAAGATAAGAGATTTCTAATATACGTACTTGGTGCTTCAGTTGATCCGGATCATCATCTCCCACACATATATATTATAATCAGTGCTCGGTTTATATTAAGATAGCAGATCTTCACACTTTACTGGACAGGCTTCAATAATATTGGAATTAACAAGAGATTTGGACATTCCATCATCAGATTTTCAATGGTATGAATGGCTGAAGAGTTGGAGGATAGAGTATATTGAAGCTTGCTCATTAAAGTTTGAAGATTTTCTATCTTGATATAAACCGAGCACTGATTATATATATATGTATGAGAGATGATGATCTGGACCAATTGATGAGTGTTGAATCAGCATGAAATATGTATATTGGAGATCATTTATCTTTTTCACATATGTGTGGTTATATGTATCAGTTGTGTGAGATAGAGTGGATGGCTGAAAGAAGCTATCAGAATTTTATTTTATAAAGCTTTGTGGTAGGGTGAAGTATTACAATAAATTGTGTTAAAAACATGACAACAATGGCATTCTCCTACAGATGTTATTACATGAATGTAGACTACTCTGTTGCCTAGTTACTTTAGTTTACATTAGGGCAGATAGTTCAGCATACAAATATTATAATTAAGATTTGAAATACCAGCCACCCTTATACCTGGAGCCCAATTGTAAATATAGGAGATTTGAACTCAGACTTTCAAGCCCCTTCACTATCCACACTATTTCATACTACTGATACACATGACCACACACATGCAGAAAAGATAAATAATCACCAATATTCGTATTTTGTTCTAAACCAGCACTCATCAGTTGGTCCAGATTACCATCTCCCATACATACATATATATATATATATATATACAATCAGTACTCAGTTTATATTAAGATCCCATACATACATATATATATATATATATATACAATCAGTACTCAGTTTATATTAAGATAGCAAATCCTTACACTTTAATGGACAGACTTCAACCTACTCCAACTCTCCAGCCATCCATACCATTAGAAAATCTGATGATAGAATTCCCAAATCCCATATGGATGCCAATGTTGTTGTCATGCCCATGTTGACCTCAAGTCATGCTGACCCCTCACTTATAGGGCAGTATCCATTTAAAATACCTAGAAGAAGGATGGGCAGTATGCGGACTTAATATTAGTGAATCGATAAAAAATATTTTGAATTATTTGAAAAGACAAAATTGACCTATAATCAAGCTGGTTCCTGCTAAAAGTAAGTTATATCTGGAAAAAAGTTGAGAAGCCTTGTTTATAGAGATAGTTAGATTGGTCAATTTGTGATCCACCTTATTAGGATGATTTAATTCCGTATATTGAAGTCACTGATTGTTATCAATATTTTAGGTCAATATGATAGATTATATAAAGAAAAATGAAAAATCTTAGGATATTGATTCAAAGGTCATAGATAAATCATTATTTCCTGCTTCTCTAACTCTGATGTTTGAATTCAAATTAATTGTGGTTCTATTGTTTTCTGAAAGATGATGTACTGCAATCATATTTCTAACAGCAGCTTCATCTTTTTACAAAGAGAGATTAAGTTCAATTTCATGAATAGTATCTGCAATAATCCCAAATTTCTTTCTAAGATTGGCTATTGATAGAGAATCCTCCTCATCACTTTCATTCATATTATGAGTCTTCTTTCTGCCTCATTTTTCATGAAGAATGTCACCAGATTCGCATTTAGTGTCATGCTCTTCATCTGTTTTGGGATGGTTAAAGGATAAGTAAAGGATACTAATATGTCCATAATATCAACTGATTTTTAATGAGTGTTGGAGATTGTGAAGCTCTATAAGTTTGATTGTCAATTTTGTTTTGATAAAAGGCTGGATTAATACTTTCTTTGTTAGTTGATTGATATATTTTACTTTTAGATATAGTGAGAAATTCATGTTCATTATCTTCAAGGTTCATTCTGTGTAATATTTGATTTATTATTTGATAACTATGTGCTAGTTGTTTTTTGTGAATTTTTAATGACATTAATTTGGGGTGTTGTTGTGAAGTGGTGGCAATCATGTACTGTGAATGGAGTAAACTAGAGTAATTATTTACTGTGGTCCCTTTGAGGCCATGAAACATAAACAGTAGCATGATTTCCTAATCAATAATTTGTATTGGAATATTTGTTAGATTGATAATTTTGATGTAGTTTCACTACCATACATTGGAACAGGTGTATCCTTTAAATATGTTCACTAAAATCCTGAATACTACAAATGGCTTCCATGTATATTTTCCAGTACTTTTTTTTAAAAAAAAAATTTTTCTTTTTATTCTTCATTATGAAATTCAATAGCTATGCATCTTGAATTAGAGTGTTTTGCTATTTAGGAAATTGTATTCCAAAAGTTGTACATATTCCATGTTTTGAAAGATCCTTTTGAAATCAATATGGTAAGCAGTTTATATTGGTGATAGTTAGTAATCTCGATCTTTCTGTGAAGAACTTCTTAAGCGAGTCAAAAAAATATTTGGGAATTGCAGTGTTAATCTATTTATTATGCGGTTCAGTTCTTCATCCATTCAAGTTTGTTGGCTATTGTTATCTTTTGAGATTGAAGTTTGCACTAGTAAATCAAGTGTAATAATAATTGAATGATGAAATTGAGAAGTTGTAGATAGACTTTTTAAATTATTTTTACTTATATCATTATTATTTTCATTATTTGTTTAAATGCTTCATTAATCAAAAAAATTGTTACAATGATATTTTCGTACATAAATCAGGAATGATTAAATGAGAGAGGCCATATTACATGCTTAGCTCCCCCCCCCCACCGATCTAAATATTACCTTGCTAATTCCTATATTGTAATCATACTATATATCTTCGTTATATTAAAATAAATAAGTTGGTGATTTTTTTATCACCAGTTAACTAATAATTATATCAGAAATTAAAGCTTTGAGGTTCCTCTAATGTGATGAGTTCTAAATGGGAACTATGTTTTATTTTTATTATTATTTTATTAGATTGCCATTAAAAGATGTCAATTCATGGATATTATATAAATGTTATTTTTCCAGATTGTCCTATCAGTTGTTTGCTTTTTGAGGCTATACACCTTCCTTATCTGAGATGATAAAAGCCCATCTATCTTATTAATGGTCATCTTTTTTTCCCTTCCAAATTTTCCCCAAATCTTACATAATTTTTCTTCTCAAGATATGACAAAAATGAGATAATTTCTATTTGGTTATCCATATTTCAAAGGGAGTTTAGATTTAATCTCATCAAAGATATATTTGTTTGTTTTTTGCTGTTTGTGGACTTCTCAAAAGTCTTTGCTAATGCTGCATTTCAAAATATCAATAGTATTCTTCTTTTTAACCACAGAGATTTACTGGAAATATCATTGCTTAAATAATTTTTATTTTTAAAGATATATCCCATATGTAAATATTTGAAAACCAGGCATTCTTCACAAACCTGGAGCTTAATTGTAAATATAAGGGATTTGAACTCAGACTTTCAAACACCCATTAACTATCCATACTATCTCATACAACTGATATACATGACCACACAGTGTAGAAAATATGCATGTGGTCATGTATATCAGTTGTATGAGATAGTGTGGATAGTTGGCGGGTGCTTGAAAGTCTGAGTTCAAATCCCTTATATATATCCCATATCTAAAAAAAATATTTCCTAGATGTTTTGCTGAAATTCTTATAATATTATAAGAATTGATAACTTTATTGCTTAAAGATCCATGAAAATTTTGAGGAGGTGGAAGTGCTAGAACTTGACTTAATTGAATTTTTGTTACTCTGATCCTCTATCACATATGTATATAAAATAAAATACAAACAAAGAATACAGTAAAATTGGGGTATTCAAAAATTACATATGCAACATACTTGAGAAAAAAATCTTATTGGTTAAAAAATTTTACAAAGGAAATTTATCCAACCAATGGCAAATTTATATTAGACCTTATACCACATGGAATGAACTTAAATATAGGCACTATCACATCTTTAAGTTATCTAGTTTTGTAATGCATTATTTTATTATCTTTTTATTATTTTTGTATATTTACATTTATATTTATGTAAAATGATTATAAATATACACATATCTTTTTAAAATTAACATTTAATTACTATTAATATGAATTTATTTAAATTGTAATATCTATAATATTTAATTAATATGTATAAGTATTTCATTGAGTTTTTTATATAAATTTTAATATGAATACAGAATAATTTTTGCACACACATTTGTTTATATATACACTCATATATATATTTGGTGAACTTGTTAAAATTAAGTTTGTAGTCCTTTGTGTAGTTTGATTAGTAAATAATGCAGTTTTTTTCTCAAATGTACACTAAAATTAGTTGGTTAAATTTTCTTTGTAAAACCTTTTAACCAATAATAAGGTGTTTTAATCAAATATGCTGCATGTGTAATTTTTGAACACTGCCATTTTATAGTATTCTTTCTTTCTGATGAAAATCAGTCCTCTGGTTGAAATATAAAAATAGTTTTGCATACAAGTAATTTTGTTTGTATTTTTTTTTTTGTATATATTTCCTTTAGCTAGTCTTTATATATTGATACTTGTGTACTTCTTGGTAGCTGAATGGTGTAAGTAGTTTTTTTTGTTAAATTATACACGCTGAGAGGCATACAATAAATGTCTACAACAAAATGGCTGAAAAGAAGTGATTGTACTTAATACTTCCAGTGTTGTTATTTTTTAAAGTATTATTTTAAAGAAAGACAATTTTGGGGTAAAGTTTTTTAGAATACTTTTATTTTATTTGTTAATAGTTTTTTTAAATTAAGAAAGAAAAAAAAAGAAATATTAATGTAAATAAAAAAAAAAAAAAGTAAATGAAATCTATTATTGCTTATTTATGAGACAGGGTATTTGAAAATCTCACTGCAGTAAGAAACAGAATTTTTGAGCCCTTGAACCATGTTCCTTTCCAAACGAATATTTTGATTGAACAAGTTTTGAGGTTACATCACTATTGGAAGTACTGATGAAGGTAAAGTATCATATTGTGGTCCTTAATACATATTTTCAGGAAGACAGGATCCCATATGTTTGCAAATACTCCTAAGCATGTTGTTCCATTTGAGGAAGATTCCAAATTTTGATTATTTTGCCAAAATGATAGTGACAAAAAGGAACATGCTATTATTTAAAAAATGACAAAAATTATTGGATCATGTCGCATTTAGATGTTATAATATATAAAAGAAAAAACTTTAAATAAATTTTCTGAATGGAATTTATAATCATTTTTAAAAATTTTTTTTAACTTAACAACTAAGACATATTTCTTAATATAAAATTATATTTAAAAAATCATATAAAATTACTTGAAGAGGTTTGCCCCTGAAACTGTATATTTGAAAAAAAAACCACTTCTGGTTTTCAGCTATCAGGAAATACACACCTATATATTTTTTCTATTATATATATAAAGATGCTTTTTTATATACATAATATGCATAAATAAATCAAGATTTTAGTATAAAAATTAAAAATAATAATGATGTTATTAATAATAAATTGAGAGAGTGCTTTTACATATATATTTATTATGTGTATTCATTCATTAACATTCACTGAAAAGATAAAATAAAAAATCATATCATATCATTATTTTTTAAAAATAAAATAAATTGTGAAATGTTAGACTTATTACAATTAAATACTCTGGATAATATCTTTTTTTTTTTCAATAATCTTCTCCCCCCATTTAGAAATATTATAGCAGTTTTGTTATCAGCAAACTATTTGGAATTTATACAATTATCTCTAATTACCTTTACCATTTTAAATTCTCAGTTTAATTCGTTAAGCTTTAAACTTTTTAACACAATTCAGTAATATTTTACAATATTATTTTCCTGCCATTACTAAATCGCTAGTTTAATTTTTGTTTGAAAAAAATGGTTTAAGAATTTTCTTAAATTTTGTAAAACTTGTAGCTTTATACTTACAAAACATTTTCTTACATAAAATATTATACCAACTGATGATTGCTGGTTTAGCATGAAATACATATATTGGTGATTATTTATCTTTTCAACATATATGTGTTCAAATGTATCAGTGTTATGAGATAGAGTGGAGAGTGGTGGGTTGTGTGAAGGTCTGTGCTCACATACCCTATATATTATTATACCACATTGAAATTCATAAAGAAAGAAAAACAAATCATAAAATATGATTTTATGTAGCCTGAATAAATGTTATTAATAATTGTGAATATGCTGTAAATACAATTTATCCAAACCGCTTCAAACACTTTTTAGCAAAACTCTTTATTTGTACATATACATACATCTACTTTTCGACTGACCTGCAGTCTTTTTCAGAGCTTCTAAAAAAAAAAAAAAAAGCGATTTGGATAAATTGTATTTATAGGATATTATGGCAAACATAAAAAAAGTGTGATTTAGTAAATGTGATTATGCTTGAAATAAAAAATGGGTGTTACTGTATCAAATCTATTTTTTGCATATGTTTTTATTTATTTATTTTGATAGCATATAATTGAAGTATATTGATACAGGTATATCACAATTTCACTATAATTAGGTTTCTTTAAACTGAGAATTAATTCAGGAGCGTTTAGCTTTTGTGTCTTTGATTTTTACCAATGGTGCAGTACATTGACTAAAAAGGTAATCCAAGATGTAGTTAGAGAGATGATATCAATATGACTCTATAATTCAGAAATTTTAAGAAAACATTTATGAAGAAAATGAATTCAAATTTTCATTTATTTGAATATTTTTACGTTAGTCAAAATAATGTCACAACAATATACACAAGCAGCATTTTCCGCAGTAAATGCATTAATGAGAAAGTTGAATTGTTAAAAAAAACAACTAATTTTCATTTCTAGGGGGAAAAAAAATTCCATAAATCTAAAAAATGAAACAAAAAAAGTATAGAAGTTTCTAATACCAAATCACTATTTTTTTAGATATTTAAAAAAAATAAATCAGATGATCAGTTTTCTATTTGTAATGCATTTTTATAAAGAAATTAAATGAATCCTTAAGCTATAAAAATATTTCACTTCTATATAGACCAAAAACAAAATTATATGTCTATACTAAAAGTTTACTTTCAGTGACTAATAAAATTAAATAAACTGATATCGGAAAGAAAAAAGAAACTAAAGAAAAGTCAAGTAATCAATTTAACATCTATAATATATTTTTATAAAGAAGTTTAATCAGTCCTTAAACTATACAAATTTCCCAACTATCTGCATAATCCAGAAACATAGTAATTACAATGTATGCTAATGGTTCTTTTCAATATCAAATGACATTAATAAATATATAATGTGGTATCTTTATAATATAAGACTACTAAAACAATAAAATAAAAAATGTGATCAGAATTTAATATTCTTAATATGTTTTTATAATGCAATTAAACTTATCCTTAAACGGTATGAAAATAATGAATTTCATGTGAACTAATTTTAATAACAAATAAAATAGACAAATTTTTATATATTGAAGCTTCTTATGTTAGATTGTTTTTTACATCTGCCATGACTTAAGAAAAATGAAAACATATAATCATATTAATACCCATAATATTTATTTATAAAGAAATTAAAGTTACCAATAAGTTACATGAAAATCGCAATTTTCTATACAGTAATGTTTACAAACAAAAATATTGTAATAAACTAAAGATCAGCTTTTCAAGCTAATGCACATGTGCTATTATGAATCTTAATAATAAATGAATACTCCCATCTCGAACACAAGATATAGTCTTTGTGAAAGAATAGAATGAATCCATCTATTCTTTCAACCCAAATGCTTAAGTATGGGCAAATCTTAAGCACTGGAAATGAGAGCATGAAAATTCATAATAGCGCATGTGCATTAGCTTGAAAAGCTGATCTTTAGTTTATTACAATTCATAAACATTGCACTATATAAAATAAATATCTCATTTAAACAAAAATATTGTAATTTTTCTATATTAAAAATTAATAATAAAAAAATAGATAAAATGTATTTAGTTTTAATATATTATGATAATCATTTAATTTAACATAACATAAACTTACAATATCTTTAGCACACTTTTTTAATGATGAATTTTAATTTATTCATAAATGGTTTAGTTAGCACAAACTATGTTGATGTATTTATTAAGAATACATAAACAAAAATGTATTCTTTATTTATTTACTGAAAAATTGCTCTATTTTAAATGTAGTGCAATTTTTCTATTTGCTTTATTCCACAATATTGAAAGCTATCCTAGTTAGCTTGTTATATTTTAATCATGTCAGCCTATTTATTGAAGACACTTGATTTAAATTCTCCACCCTGTTCATACAATTTACAGAATCTATGAATTAATTGGTTTTATGATTTGACAATTCTTCATGTATTCACAAATGTAAGTAACTTTTCAATAAACACACATATATATTAAAATATGCATGTATGAATGTAAATGGATTATGTCCTGTACATGAGGAGTCAGAATGACTTGTGGTCAACATGGGTAGGATGAGAAGGTTGGCAATAAGGTGGGCTTTGAGCATTCCATCATCAGATTTACAATGAAATGGACAGCTGAAGAGTTGTGAGGTGGAGTGGTTTGAAGCCTGTCCATTAAAGTATGAAGATTGGCTATTTTAATATAAGCTCAACTTTGATTGTATATATATGTAGAGATGATAATCTGGACCAACTGATGAGTGCTGATTTAGCACGAAATACACATATTGGTTATTATTTATCTTTTCAACATGTGTGTGATCAAGGGTATCAGCAGCATGAGATAGCATGGATGGTTGAGGGTCATGTGAAAGTCTGAATTCAAACCCCCTATATATTACATATAAAAATGCAGATATGAAAAAGGCTGTACTGTAGAAAAAATTCATAATTCAAAAATATATGAATGTTGCAATTTTAATTTATGATGAATATTTCATAATTGGGACTACAATATAAAATTACTAACAACCCACTTGAAAATAACAGTTCTTCCTCTATTTTAATACCTACAATCATTTAATAAATACATACTGACAATGGTGTACCAAAACATTGTCTGCATACATTTAATATTTTACTATATTTCTCATTTTGTTTTTGTTTCTTCAATTTCTTTGCCATTTTTTCTCCCACCTTGATAAAGTGTATAACTGTCTAATATATTAGTAATCATTTAATTCCATGTACTGTAACTATGAGTAGAAAATATCACTGTAATGATGGTAACATATTTATATGCAGAAATTTTAATATATGCCCAGTTGCGCACTATTCTTTCTTTGCTTTTAAAATGAATATTTTCTTTTGTGTTTTATTACCTGTTATCACACTCTTGATAAACAATAATTTTGTGGGAATCACATTTCATGTTTAAAAAGCTGATGCTTCTGACAAATTATTCTTAGATTTATTACACTGAGATGTATGCTGTTTTAATTTAGAAGTAACTCTTATCTTTATTTGTGTGAAAAATGATAGATAAAAGAGAAGACTGCATTTTGAATATAAAACAAATATTATTAATCAAAAATAGAATATTAAGCAACTGACTCTATCTGGAAACTTTGTATAGAAACAGGATTTTGTCTAATAGGCAACGTAATATGGTAGCTTGTAACTGTAATTGCAATGCATGTTATCAAAAGCATGCTAAATTGTTAGTTAATTGTCAAAATAAGAGTCATAGATCACATGACCCTATTCTCTTAATCTTGTAAGTTATAAACAATGAGGATTGTCAATTCCTCAACAAGCTTCTGTGATAAATGCTTAGATAGAGAAAGCATTTAAAATATCTGTCAGGACCCCCCCCCAAACCTCTGACCATGTTTTTGTGCTTTGGCACTCATCAGAGAGGTGCTAGGTAAGTTCAGACACTAGATCTAAAAATACCAATCCAAAGCCAGTATTTAACTAAAAGTTATTTATTGTTAGTTAATTGATCTTGATTTATAAACATATATGTAAATGTGATTTATATATATATGGAAAATAATTTTATAAATGGGAATTCCATTTTTAAATTAAGTTAAATATACAATCATAGTGTTCTGCAGACTAAAAGAAAACTGTCCAAGCTAATCCTAATCAAAAAATAGCTGCTTTTGATTAGAAATAGCTTGGTCAACTTCCTTTTGTAAAATAATGTCAATAATATCCATTAAAAAAATTAATTATATTAAAAGTAATTACTAACTAATAACAGTATAGTAACTATTAATCTTAAACATTTTTAAGTAAATAAAAAAAATAAACATTTACCTTTTTTTGTAACTTCATTTTCTACTTTTAAATATAGGTCAACTTATTTAGTGCTCCCCCCCCCCACCTTCTTTGTTACTTATTTCTTCAAGATTCTTTAATTAGATTTAATCTTGATTAAAGATCAACTATAGTAAGACAATTTTCTTTTTTAAAAAAAAATAATAATAATAATAATAAAAAGAATAGAAATCACAAATTTAAGTAGAATCATTAGACTTTTTAATTGAATCATTTTAAAAAAATTTTTTTTTTTTCAAAGTACATTAATTTATTTATTGAAGTGTTTTATTATTTTTAATGCATGTGTATTCAAGATTATGCAAAAAATATATGCATAAATTATAATTTGTATTGAGTTAATGAAATCTGATAGTATTGAAATTTATCCAAATAGTAGAAGTTACCAAACTATAAGAAGTCATATAAATAATGCTCTATTTGTTATAATATTAAAAGTGATTTATGTTTCACTTAATATTTAGTGATTTTAATATCTAATACTTAATTTCGCTTTGTTAATTACTTGACAACATTGCATGAAAAAGAGATAACATTTGGAAAGTTTATGTATTAAATATTGATATACTCGCTACAGAAATGAGTTTGTGATTAATTGAATGGAGATCCTTTGATTCCTCTTTAAGGCCAAAAAGGAACCAATCAGCACAAATTCTTACTCTCCATTCCATTTGTTCTTGTCATTGCAACTGTTATTATTATATGATTATTCATATAGTATACAAATATGGGTGGGCTGTTTAACAACTTAGACATGAGTTTATTAGCTTTTTATCTCAAAATTTAAGATCAAGAAACGATATGGACTTCTTTCTCAGTTGCTTGAGCTCTTAAATGCAGATTTTTTTCTTTTTAAAAGATATTTACAATCATGACTGACAAAACTAAATTATGGTCCTTATTCAGGGCAGGGACAGCTGGACAAAGGCAGAGAGCATAAATAATCCCTGATTGTGAAACCAGAATGCCACTTGATGATGGCATTTTATTTAGGTACTTACAACTGCAGATCAAGGAAAGATTACACAATTAGAGAAATTGTTCTAATATTAAATGGGTCAATATTGAACTTTGTAATATTAGAAGAAAAAATGAAGAGACTAATGATTTAAAAAGTAAACAGGCAATATCATACAAAGGCATAATATTAGAAGAACAAGTGGACGATAATTTATTACAAATTAAAAGTGGAAGAACAGGGCAGAGATTGACAATGTATTAGACAGAGTGGCAGATTAGTTCTTCAACTTAATGGAGGGTACCAAATGCAGATAATTCAGGTTTATGTCTGAACAAATTCTTATTGTGATGAAGAGGTAGATTTTTATATGGATTTATAAAAAGACTATTGATAAGATGAAACAACATTTTAAAATTGTCATCACAGACTGTAATGCTAAAATTGGTAAACAATAGAAAGATGAAAGTGATGTGGATAAATTTAATTTAACGGTAGAAATGTGAGAGGACATAGACTTGTGAAGTTTGCAGAATTTATAAAACTTTATGTTGTGAATTCTTTCTTTAAAAAAAAAAGATAAATGGATACAGACATTGGCAGCATCCAAATAGAGTTACAACAGAACTGGACTATATTTTGACTAACAGAAAATATATGTTTCAAAATTAGTGAAATATAAGATATGCATTAATGCAAAACTAAAGAGATTAAAATTCTTAAGAAAAACATTGTTCACATTTGATATTTCTAACCTTCTGAAACATTACAATAAATTTAAATTAGAAGTTGCAAATCATTTTAAAATGTTTATATTTTGAAGATGGTTCAGATTTGAACAAAATCAAAATGAAGATAAATAATACACTATTAAAACCTGCAACAAATCTAGTTGGTATTAAAAAAAAACAGTAATTGACCAATAAAATTTCTACTGAAATGAAACAATTTATAAAGAAAAGAATGAATATGAAAAAAAATATAAAATTGATCCATTGAGATAAATCAATTATTGAAAATTTTATAAAATGATATAAAAAAAACAGTTAAAAATGATATAAGAAAATACAATTATGAATTAGCAATAAAATAGATGGCTAAAGAATTATGGGGTGAAGTGGATTGAAACCTGTTCATTAAAGTGTGAAGATTGGCTATCTTAATATAAAGCTGAGCATTGATTGTATATATGTGTGGAGATGATAATCTGGACCAACTGACAAGTGTGGGTTTAGCATGAAATACATATATTGGTGACTATTTATCTTTTGACATGTGTGCAATCAAATGTGTCAGCAGTATAAGATAGTGTGGATAGTTGAGGGTCATGTGAAAGTCTGCAGTCAAACCCCTTATATATTACATATTGGAATGCAGGTATGAAGAAACCTGTACTGTAGAAAAAAATAATATATTCAAATAACGTTAGAAAATAGAATAAAAGTTTCTAATGTATAAAATAAAAGCTTGATAATAGTAGGGAACTTATTTCTTCAATAAGGAGATTGAAATATTACTAAAAAGAGAGGTGGCATACTGAAATGTATGGAAGAATTCTATAAAGAATTAAATAGAAATAAAAAACAAAAAAATATCACCTACAATTACTACATCTTTTGAATTGTCCATGATTTTAAATGAAGAAGTGAAACATGCAGATAAATCTATGAAGAAGTGAAGAGCTTTAGGTAATGATAAAATTATAATCAATATTTTAAAATAAGCAGATGAAGAAATAGAAAAATTGTTGGAAAAGTTATAGATCAAATGTCTAAATGATAAAGATGTTTCAGTTTATTGGAAATTATGATATTAGAAAAAGAAATGAAAGAGATAGCCATCTTGTACAATTTAGTATGGCGAACGAGTTGGTGATTGCAAACACTTGTTTAAAAATCGGATAAGATTATATACATGGAAGGCTCAATGTGATAGAGAATGTTATCAAATTGATTATATATTGATTCAGAATAGATACAAGAATGATATTAAGGGTTTTCATGCTTTGCTATCAAAGCTAATTTGATCATTTCTGCTGTTTGAATGTCATGATTCCTAAGCTTCTAATCATATGATATTTTATAACAGTTTTCATCAATTTCTTTGTCCCCAATAGTAAAAACACAATGTATATGGCTTAGCAGTTAATGAGCAATGGTTTGATCAGAAATCCAAGTATTTGAAATTAAAGTAATATTCCATTAATCACAAGATCTGTGTTAAAAGCAATTATGCTATTGTTTGATTTCTAGAATTACTCAAAGGCTCTCAAGTTTTATAATATATTGTTCAAGACAAAGCAAAAAGCACGGATATGTTAGTGCTCTGTTAGACTGACAAATGGAATGTTTTGTAAAATTATCAGCCCTATTTTCTTCAAATATAGATAGAAATATCCATTATTTAAAAATTTCCATTAGCCAAATGAAATTTCAAAGACAATCTTTAACCTTTTACAATTAAAAAACTAGTTCATAAACATTTGCAATATTATATAGGATTATTTCTATCACCTAGAATTGTTCCATTTATTCTGATTGGTTTAATGCAGTGATGGAGTGCCAAACACTGGCATATAATGTTCTCAGATTGATTCCATCTGTGATATTTCTGTCACTTGAAATTTTTATGAACTCCCAAGCTATAAAGTTCTTATAAACTCCCCAAGTGATAAAGCCATTCTGTTACTTAAAAAAATTCAAACTTTATTTAAACATTTCAAATACATGTAATTGTTAAGTTCATTGAAAATAGTCAATACTTAAACCAGACCAATATCAATAACAATCTCAATCTGTTGTCAAGGCAACTTCCTTTTGTGATCTTTAGTGATTATATAAACATATTAGACCATAAATAAAAGCAATTTCCATCTTTATTAATAAAAGGTGCCCTGAGAACAGATTGTGATTATTATTGATATTGGTCTGTTTTGCTTTCAATGAATTTACATTTATTGGCATATTTGTTTTGGACACTATTGGTTTTATTATTTAACGGCCAGTAATAGCTAACAGAGCACAATATTTTAAGGTGATAAGATGATCAAACATCCAATATATAATTACATGTAAAATGTCATCACAAACTTTCAGACAAACACTAGTTTGTACATACCTTGAAAAAGCATGAAGTAAATTTTTATAAATTAATGTCTAATTACAGAGAGTTCTTATTTTTTTTTCATTCTATTTTAACAGACTCTAGATTTGCAATAAGAGGGTAAACAATCTGTTTTAATCCAAAATATTCCACAAACTCAAATAAGCTCTGAAACTAGAAATTTCAAATTAACCATATTTTACCTGTAGTAGCAATAAATACCATCTATTAATCAAACAAATCTAAAAATAATATAATGATGCTGATTTTACTATAAAGCTTTACAATTGTTAAATGTGAAGATTAAAAAGTTTAAAACCTTTATCTTTAAATATATTTCAAATCAATAGCATCTAATCATTTTTTGTTTTTACAATCTGCTTATCTACAATAATTTTAGTTTTAATCTATTTTTATGTAGAAATACATTTTTTTTTTATAAGAATTCCCTGAGAATATTCCTTAATTTTTTTTAAATTATTAACCAAATCTAAATTTGTATTTCAAATTTTAAAAAAATATTTTTTTTTTCAATTCTGTAAATAATTTGCTATTTGTTTTTTAAAGGAAATGTTTAAGATATTTTTTTATAAAGAAAATTTATATCTGATATAATGGTTCAAATTATAAGTACATTTTGTAATGGAAGAAATTAATAAAAGTATATTAAAATATGTATCTAAGAAACAATAAGTAAATAATAACCATGATTTATTGCTTGCCAGTCCATATGAACTTTAAACACCAGAAATGATAGAATTGAATTATGATTCATGGATTTGAGGTCTAGAATCCACTATTCTATCACTGTAAAAAACCAAGCAGGTCATTATGGTAACTTTATCTGATGTATTAATTGATATCATTAATAGAATTCTTTAAGACTTAGAGGATGGGATGTAGATTTGATTAATCATCACTATTTCTAAATTTGATAAAATCCTCATATTCATCGAAGCAATAAACGTTATACCTAACTGTGGATGGAAATTGACTACACTCATTGAAAATTGATTATAATATTATATTAAAAGAATTAATACTTCAGACCACTCAAAAAAGAATGGAGAGATGCATGTTGGGAGTAAAAAGAAGAGATTGAAAATGCAATATATGGGTAAGAGAACAAACAGGCGTTACTGACCTCATTGAAAAAATTAAAAGATTGGAGTTGGGCTGGACATATTGCTAGAAGAGAAAATAGTAGATGGACAATTGAAATCTTAAACTGGATTCCAAGAGATTGTAAAAGACCCAGAAAGAGACCACATGTGAGATGGATGAAATACGAAAGAGTGCAGGGGTGATGTGGAAAAGAGATGCCAGAGATCGAAGAAGATAGATTGAACTTGGAGAGATCTTCATCCTGCAGTGGATCAATAATGGTTGATGATGATTATATATTTATTTGATTGTGACTATATTCAATCTTTAATAGTGATAATTTAGCCAAACACAGCACTTAAAAAAATATATTGGGCTACTATTTCTGATGGCGAGGTTCAGGAGTTTAAATCTCTAGCTCATTGGATGATATAGTTTTATCCTGAGAAGTACCTAAGAAGTTAGTCTAATATCATTGTCACTAGGTTGATAGCTTGTGAGATTGTAGAACTCACACCAGGAACACTTAATTTTATTAATTACATTTTTAAAAAATAATGTACTATTTATTTACTGCATTGTACACATTTGTGTATCTTAGAGTTGGGATATTGGTCTATAGTGGGAGTTTGAATTACTAAATAGAAGAATGAAAATCATAAGTTCATATAAAATCATTCACAGCAAACTACTAATAAGGACATATATTTCATCACGAATATTATCTAATTGCATGCTGCAGCTAATAATATAACATTCATGTGCAACATGCGTTTTTTATCCTATTATAAATGTTTTCAGTTTACTCATAAATTATTAAGTAAGAAAATGTTTTATTAAAAATTGAATTTACTAATAAATACTGTAATTATTATATTATTGATTAATTAAATTGGAAAATAATTATTCCTTAAAGATTAATTAGAATAACTTTTTATTAATCACAGTGTAGTGATAGAGTAATAGATTAGCTCCCTAAACTGAATGCTTGAGTTAACATTTTTCATGCTCAAACACCACCCGACCTTCCAAGCAAAGTGATAGAATGCTGATCTCAAAGTTTTAGATTCCAGAATTAGTTCTAAGCTGAATAACATAAATAAAACCTTGTTTATTGAATGGAACTGCTGGGTTCAGTTAGCTATGAGTATATTTGGAACTCACACGATCTTTAATCAAACAAACATGCAAAATCTTCAGTAAAATTTCATACTTTCTCCCAGTCATGACGGTAACTAAAACTTTTATCAAAGAAATTAATAAACTCTGCTCAAGGCTTTTCTGGAAAGGTCATACTGTCTCCATAAGCATTAACAAAATGCAAAAGCATAAAAAATTAAATGGAATGTCACTCCATTCCATTCCAGCTATTTTATATCAAAAATCCCATACCTTAATCTAATACAATTATAATCAAATTACAAAAATAATCCAACCAACAGACAGGCTTCCCCTTTGGAAAATATGCTGGCTTGATCACTTAATAATCACCCTAAAACAACACAATACCACTACAGAAGACCTCTTCCAAAACAAAAATATGGGACGCACATTGCATTATAAAAATAGAGTTATAGACTATAAAGTCACAACTAGGTCTTTCAAATAAAAAAAATCATTTTATTGTTTAAATACTGGGACCTTGAACCTAAATACCTTGACTTTATTGTCAAAATCAATCTGGATGCTTATACCTACCAATTGGTTTCTTAGGTATAAAAGACTAATAACAAAGGTTGAATCAACATGCCCAAATTGCGAGAGAAAGGATGAACCCTTTGAACACATTATTAAGATATTTATAGGGCTTCAAAATGCCAAAAGTCTTATATATAAAAACTCAATTATAGACTTTTACCAAATTTTAGATCTCAGGGAATGCATTCGTGGAAGAGACATCCCTGTCATTAGGCTATCTTACCTATTACATCTGGCTTGTGGGATATGGCAAACAATATACTCTACCCCAGCCAGATTAAGACCATCTCTTTATCAAAGTGATTAATAAAATCAAAGAAACAGATAAAATATTAGCCACAAAATTTCTCTTTGAGGAAACATGGAAACTTTTTCAGATTTTATGATCAAATAATGATCAGAACACTTCTTCATAAGGATTACAGACTTTATCCAAGGACTTGATATAACAATTTCCCTTTTATTTAAAGATATAATATGCACAATATAAAATTATGTATCATGTATTCTACCTTAGTAAATTTATTTTTAGAAACAAACATGCAGTTATTTTTATAATAATGAAAAATATATATGCAGAAATAATTTTATAGACTGTTCTGCATGGGTCAATGTAATGTAATGTTAAGGTCTTTGGATTGGTTCCAATTAACATCACATGATCACCATTTCTAATGTTTGCTTATAACTGTTATTAAAACAGGCAAAACTATCTATACATGTTGCCACTTAGATCTAGGTGCAGTGCTCTCAGATCCAAGACTCCTCACTGACAAAGGCCACAGCCAGAAACTAGTCTGGGGATATTGATTGAGTAGGCACTAGATGGGTAGCCTTCTGGCATCCATTGATTACTCTGGCTTACATTAAGTGGCAATACATATAGAGAGTTTTGCCTGTTTTAATTGGTTCCAATTCTGACATTTCCAATGTTTATATTTTTTATACTTATTTTATAGATCTTTTTGTAATTTTACTATTTTAAAATACATCTTAAATATTACTAATAAAACTTGTTCAGTAGTTTATGCATATATTAAAATTAATTCATTATATTTTTATATATTACATTTTTATTTATTCATTTCAGAAAAAAAAATGGTTTTCAGAAGAAATGTACTGTGGAATATTTGCAGCATAATGTTAAGCTTTTCAAATAGTAGAAAATCTTAAAAAGATTAATCTGGATTAATTTTTTTAAAAACTTTATGAGATATTTGAAAAGTAAATATTATTATTAAACATTACATTTTTGCAACAAAACAGAGATGGTTTGCAGACTATTTTATGACTGATAGCTAAAACTGGAAAATTTTCTACAATTTGGTAATGAATTCTGTGTGCAATTTTTGAAGTTATCAGTTGTTTTATACAAATTACTATTCTCTATAATTCTAACTATCAATAACAGCATATAAATGAAATAACTGAAAACATAGAACATATGCTATTTTACAAATAATAAAATTGTGATAGAGATTGAATTAAACAACTCTACCAGACAATGAATCTTTGGTTTTTGGGTATGCACGAAGTCAGCGCAGCCACCTTACAAGTAAGCAGTTGCTTGCAGATGGTTGTCATGGGTTCGCTTCCTGGCTGATGCTTTGACATATGGAAAAAAAAACATTGGGATTTATTCACAATATCATAGATTATTAAATAAAAGCTATGTTTGCTCTACCATCTCCACTAATATTTGGATTGGAAAAAACTTATTAATAAATTTTGTAAGGATTAAAAACTTATGGTAAAAAACTCCAAGAAGTATTCTGCCTAACGGAATAATTAAAAAAAAAAATTCCACCTATAAATATATTGACTTCTAGTCACAATCAGATTATTTATTTAAAAAGAGTTGTAGCAATTATTACTACCACTATACCACTCACTACTAGTATATCTTTATCCCTAACAGTGAGCTTAATTGGTTTCTCAAAACGCCTCATAAATCAAAAATCTCAAATAAAAAATAAACAATTACAATGAGTTCCTAGGTGGGGGGGGGGGGATTAATGTTACTTTAAATTTAATATATATAAAAATCCAATTTAAAAAATAAAGCTTGAAATTAAAAAAAGGGAAAATTAATGAATAAATAATCAAAATAAGAGTCATAGATGCTTGTTGAGGAATTGGCAATCCTCATTGTTTATAACTTACAAGCTTAAGAGAATAGAGTCATGTGATCTATGACTCTTATTTTGACTATTTGTAGTCTCTGCCTTAAGTCTTGTGCAATGTTATATTGCTAAGACTACTAATATTGGCTGAAGATCTATCAGCCCCATATAACTATTTGAGTTGGATAGCTGGGTTTGAAGACATGTAGGTGTCTGAAAATTTCAGATTTTCCACTCAATAGATAACTTTTAGTTAAATGCTGGCTTTGGGTTGGTATTTTTAGATCTAGGGTCTGAACCTACCCTGACACCTCTGAGGAGTGCCAAAGTATGAAACCATGGTCAGGGGTTTGGGGGGGGGTCCTGACAGCGATATTTTAAATGCTTTCTCTAGCTAAACATTTATCACAAAGCTTGTTGAGGAATTGGCAATCCTCATTGTTTAATGAATAAATAGTTTCTTATTCTTCTCATTTACTTTCTTTGCATTTCTTCATATATATTCCCCTCATATATACTTTAATGCAACATTTTTAAAAATATAATTTCTTTATTTTTCTGACAGTTTCGACTGTTCTGCAGTCTTCATCAGAGGAATTATATTAAAAAACATTTTGCATCAATGTGTATATGAGGGGAGTTATTGCAAGTAATATTAGCATTTTTTTATTAATAAAAAAATGAGTGACCAATAAAAAAATATATTGTATAAAAACATTTTAATAGTTGTAATTCTTTTAAATATATACTTTTTTGATTGTCAGTCCACCATTTTGCTTTAATATTGCTGATTCATGTTTCAATGAATTAAAATAAAGCATGTAGAAAAAAAATGTACATTTAAAATTTATTTTTGATGCACTCTATTTTTAAAGCTTATTTTTGTAATACTTAACCAATAAAATTTCAATATTTTTTTTTTGCAGTGCAGGTTTTTTTTAAAAAAAATAACAGAATTGCACATTTATTTTACATAAATGCAGTTAAAATTAAATAAAGAAATGTAATATACTTTTAATTGTTATAGGTTTAATAACGTAAATGATTAAATCTTTTTTTTTTTGTTGCAGATATTTTTTTTACATTTGTAATAAAAAATATTACTATATTGAATATGTCAAAAACAAATTATAAATTTATTGATTTAAAATTGAGCAAATAAATATTTTAAAGATATGTTCTGTAAATTTTGATTATATAAAATTGATTATTAACTGCATAATGCACAGAATAATTTTTTCATTTTTTTAAATCTAACATAACTAAAAATTATAGTAATTGTATTTTTATTATAGGCAAAATTTGTGATCACAAGAATTTAATCCCAAATTGATTTGAGTGAATATATTTTAGCTAATGTACACATTCTAAAATGTAAGCTGTGATTTAAATATATTTTTGTTTACATAATGCATTTTTTAAATAGCTGTTTATGATGGAAATTTTTTTTTTTTTTGCTTTGGATATGTCATAAATAAAAGCACTGATTATTTTGAAAGAATACTAGACAAAAATTAGATGATTATATTAATTGTACAATTAATACATTTTATATCATATAATAGGAAAACTCTGCCTTGTACTTCTTTTTTAAGCATAAATATTGCGATTTTATCCTTAGATGACATAACATTATGAAGTCATTATCCTATAACAGCATTAATTGTATAAAATGGCCACCATTAAAAAAAGAATAAGATTTTGTAACTTTTTAAGTTATTATAGCAGATAATTGATTGTAGATCAATATAATAGGTATATATTGATGATCATCACTATGGAGAATTCTTACATAAAGTTTTATTACCTGTTTGCCAGATTTTTTTTACAAAATTTAATGAGATGAATGTAGTTTACCACATTTATTTCACCCTATCCCCTGCATAGCAGTAAGTAAAAAAGCAGATTAAGATCCAAAGATTGTGGTCCTCCTGTCACTCAAACTTCTACTTGATTATTTCAAAATTGGTGTAAAGAAAAATCAATAATGTAAAGAATATCAAAATCCAAACTGAATGAAATTAGAAAAAAAATTGATAATGGGTTATGACCATTATAATTTGGGTGATAGTGTATTATAACTTTTTTGCAATCACATATAGCTTAAAGATGTGCTAGAAAAGAATGCAAGATCTGGATTGGATAATAAACATTTTTAATAAAAAAAAGAAATTGATGGTTATTTGCTAAAAAATAAATTAAATCACAAAACATTGAACTGAAGCTAAAATTTAAAAATTACCAAAATTTTTAATTGCAAAAGAAATTTTTATCCAATCAAAGTTTGGACACTTGTTTTAAAAATATAAATTAATTTAATTTCTAGCATCCTATTTGACATAATATAGTTGTAGTCATTTTTTTTATTTATTTTTAATCTTTTGCCAAACAAATAAATCATTTATAAATGTCTGAAAACTGAATGAATTCTGCTCACAGACAGTAAAATGCTATCTTTCTACCAAGAAAATCCATTATATTAATATTTATTTTTATAACTATATATAAATGTAGCATAAAAGTATGCTGAAAAGATTGTAGGATCTCTTTACATGTATTATACATTTTCAGATCTGAGAAAGCCTATTTATTATACAACTAAAACTATCAGCTAAAGTAGAGAATTTAATAGATATTGCATTGTATTGAGTATATAAAAAGTGTTTTAAATATTATTGCTATGTATATTAGAAATAATTATTTTAGTATTTTTTTAAAATTATATCTTAAATTACGAGACATTCACAAAAATTTTATATACTTTTTTCTAATAAAATTGATATATGTGTGAAAAAATTACTTTATTTTAGGCAATAACTTGTGATTTTTGATATTTATTTACAGATGTGGTATATAAGCAGAACAAAGTAATAATAAATACAAGAAGACATTGAGTGGTATACTGAAAAAAAAGATAAACATTAATATAAAGCAACAAATTATATGTAATCAATTATATAAAGTTGAGGTCTCTCAGTAGCAGTATAGATTAACATTTTTTAAATACTAATTGAATGGAAATTACAAGAACACAATCTTAAGTCTTTTATTCAACAGCTAACTAAATACAAGTTTATTTCAATAAATACAAATAGCATTACTTCCAGAATTGAAATACTAAACATTTACTTATAAATACATATCCATTACCTAATTTTACTTTTTGATTTGAATATGCTGTAATATCTATTTATTTTTAACATTCACATATTTATTTTGCTTAACGTATTATCTTTTGAAAAATTACATCAAAATGAAATATTATATATTTTATAAAACACTTCATTGACATTATGATGTAAAGAGTGATGGCAATGGTGATTAAGCTTCTAGTTTTTTTTATAGCTGTATAACCTAATCCCTTTATTGTAGGAATTAGTTTCAACCTAGAGGTTTCATAAAAACATATACATATATATATATATATATATATGTATATGTTTTTATGAAATATATATATATATATATATATATATATATATATATATATCTGAATACTATAAGTGATGATTGAATATTATTTATTATAGTATACTAATGTTAAAAAAGGATTTTCATATCAATGAAAGACTTTAAATGAGAGAGACAAACTAAGTAGAACATTAACTGATAACTTATTTATAATAATATACCTACCTGTTCATTGATTATTTACAATAATTGATGAATCATTGTACATACATAGATCTTCATAAAATATATATAATGAAAAAAATAATAATATAGAGAATAAGAGTAAGTGAACTCACATTTGAAATAGTTAATTCTTGAAAACTATTATACTATTAAATCAAATGATATAGAGTATAAGTAATAGTAAGATTAATTATTTAGGAGATAATGATGTTGAAGTACTCTAGTAGTAGTAGTGAGCATTTAACACTTCCCAATCAGTTATTCTGAACACAGTTGAAAATTGATTTTGGAGTCTTTTAACTCTGAATCCACCACTCTTACCACTAGAGCTAAACAAAGTCTATTTAGGGAATAAACTTATTAAATAATTATCAATTTACAACTCTCAGAAGCATATAGCAGTATATTGTGAAGGACTTCATTATATTCTATATTTCTTGATTTTGGGTTATATTGATCTTATGAAATTTACAGCCAATGATCTGTTTAATATTATTTGTACACTGTTTGGAAAGTGATCTCATGAATAGTGATTTTTCACTTTTTTACAATAAGCTTTTTATAATAATAATAATGGATATTCTCATTCAATGTCCAAAATATGCCTTTATTAGCAAAAACGGACTCCTGTGGGCACCATAGCAAATTAGAAGCGTTCTGTAATAGCAGCAGATCTCAAATGCTTTTTATGTGTCATAGCATCGGCCCAGAAGTGAAACCGCTAACCTGAGACAACTGTTTGTAAGGCACTGTGCTGACTTCTCAACCACCAATGCTTGATCTGTGTGTGGCAATACATATAGTGAGTTTTGTCTGTTTTAATAATATTGTATTGATAAAAATTTTGCATATTAAAAAGCAAAATATGTATAACTATGTAACAAAACTTTTAAAAAATTTATAAGTTAATTACTATAGTAAAATTTTATTTTTAACAAATTTGATTATTATTACACCATTTATAACTAAGTTTAGTCATGCTGTAGCTATATGTTGCAGCCAATCAAGACAATTTAATTAACTCGTCAGCAGAAAGTAAAAAAAACAATATCTATAAAAAGGTTCAAAATAATATAAAAATATTATTTATATTCTCTGACATCTGAATTTTCAGAAGCTTTAATAATGTGACTTCAATACTTGATTAAACCATACTTATGAGTAAATGTTGAATTTTGTCTTCTCCTTCCTTGATCAAGATGTTTCCCTTTTACTGAGGCACTTATTCTTTGTTTGAAGACAACTATCTCCATTTTCTAGTGTCTGGGAATTACAGATTACAATTTTTATTAAAGCCTACATACAATATTGATGAGACTTTGATATGAAGTTATTTTGATTTCAATTTCTATAATTATTATACTATTTACTAATCTTAATATAAAAAGATAAATCATGAGCTAAGATCCTATATTTATATATCTTTCTCAGCAAGAGTAAAGCTTTCATTATATTACAATCATGCTTTTTTTTACATGATGGTTTTCTCATTGATGTTCTGAATAATTCAGATTAATCTGGAATATTTATCTTCTAACCCAGTGGTTCTCAACCTGTGGGTTGTGACCCCTTTGAGGGTCAAACAACCCTTTCACAGGGGTTGCCTAACCATTGGAAAACACATTTTCAATTCATAACAGTAGCATAATTACAAGTTGGGAGTCACCACAACATAAGGAACTGGATTAAAGGGTCGTGACAGTAGGAAGGTTGAGAGCCACTGTTCTAACCAAACATTTATTTACTGATCAAGATTGGATGTCATCAAAAATGAAAATAAAGAAAATTCATTATGTTGATTTTCTCCAAATAAATTTATAATAAAGAAATAAAATATTAATATGTAACAGCATTTACAAAAAATATATATTTATAATTATTTATAAAGCTTTTTTCAGCAGATTTTATACCTTTTCAATGTTAAACATTATTTGATTTAATAAAGTCAGTAATAAATATTTTACCTTTTTTTTTCTAAATATGGCTTATTAATTTTAATATATTTTAAAAACATCATCTTTTCAAATCAATTTTCCTCCAATGTTTCGACCATATTATATGGTCAATATCAAAAATTATTTGTATAAAATATATATATACACAAATATGTTTACAAAGCATCTACAAAAAATCTCCAAATCAATATAATAAAAATTTTTCACATAAATTATATATATATCCTACTTTCGTATGTGTCTACATGTTTTTACATTAATTTTTTTTTTAATACATAAAATACCTTTCAATTATTGTAATTATTCTTATATAATTAAATCAGATTCCTATTCAAAACTTTTTTTTTTCATTTTTATATATAAACTTTCTTTAAAATATCATTCTTCCAAAATTTAAAGATTAAATTCTTTTATAATGGTCTAAAGTTTGGAAGAAAATTGAAATATATATTAAAAAAAGAGAAATAAAGTAAATTAAGATTTGAAGTGCTTTAAATGAATTTGTTTTTTAAATATATCTATTTTAATTGTTAATATATTATTATATAGATTATTTTATAATAATAAATAAGTCAATAAAAATAATGATAGGGTAATCCAAATTATCAGAAATTCAATAAATTAAAATAAATTAATTATATAACATAATAAATATAAAATAAATGAAAATCTACTTTATATATACTACTTTATTATATAATTTTCCATTTATTTTGATTTAATATTGAAATTTTAAATATATTCATACAACTATCCTTGTTATGCTTAATATAATTGGTTTTATATATTTATCTTCTTTTTGGATCTTAATATAAAGATTTAGTATTTTTTATATAGCATCTATGTTATGTCTATATGTTTAGTTATGACTGCATAATACAGATTTTCATCTTTTCTATTAATTGCACTGGTTTTTTTTGATTTATCTGTTTTCCTGTAATAAATCTTATAATAATGTCACAATTTTATATAAAATTTCTTTTTTATATTTATTTTATAATTACATATTAATTTTTTCAGACTTTTATTATCCAATATTTATATCTTTATCAAAATACCTTGTTTTGTATTAATACACTATAAATTTTAGTATGATATAAAAGTTTAATCCATTTTTTATTTGATTTATTGTAATCATTTTGTCTAGAAATGTTGTTTAATATTTTTTTACAATTAAAAAATAATTTTTAGGGTTATATCCTTTATATAATGTAATAAACAAATATGTAGGATATACAGAGTTAAGCTTTAATAATGTTAATTAAGCATGTATATGCTTAGCATGCTTTTGACTTAGAAATCTTAAACATATCAGTAATTATGGGTGTGTGGGTGTATAGTGTGCAGACTAATTTACATAGCATTTGCATTTAAGGTTATGTAGGTTGGATATACCATTTTTGCGGAAAAGAGAATACAAGACAATTGGATGTTTATTCTTTGAAATGTGTCATGCATCTTTGATTTTGTGTTTGGCATCATTGCACTCTGTGCAGATGACATTGAAGTGGATGGACTCAAAAGCATGATTGGTTGTGGAGAAAGGGTCAAAGGAAATTGAGCGAGTATCTGCGAGTGTTTTGCTTTAAAATATTTATAAAGATACAAATGCTAGCAAAATAATTTGACAAGTTGGCCAAACTCATTGTAGTAGATGAAGGAGCAGGCTGGATCTTGGCATTTAATTTGTAGAGTATTTGAGACTGGAGCTTGGTTGGCAGTCTGTTCTTAGAGTTGTTGAGTAGCTGATGCAAGGAAGATGATGTGCAAAATGCAACTTGGTGTGAGCTATGATGACTTTGGTGGTGGTGAGTAATGCTAAATATGTATGGAAGGGGAATCTAAGGCTTTTCATTTATGTGGGGGAGGGGTGTTACATTCTATTATAAAAATTGTTTGAAGTAAAGCCAAATTCTTGTAGCCAACCTTGCATAGTTCAGAAACATATGTGCTGATGTTGTCCTTTTTGTCTGCTTCAAATTTAAAAAAGTAGCAATTACAGTGCAGGAAGGTTTCAAGTCCAGCTAGTTTACAAGCACTTGCTGTGAGTAATTTTGGGTGGATAAAGTTCTGTATATATATACATACATATATATATATATATATATATATATATATATATATATATATATATATAGGTTTTATGAGCATTTTGTAATTGAGATGGTCAGGCTATAAGCAGAGATTAAGGAACTTGAGATTATCATTTTGTGTTACTTCCCAAATAATATTTTGCATCTAAAATAGACATTCAGAATCTTAAATTTAAACCATTAATGTCCTACATCAAAAAACAAATTTATCTTCACAGTTCACCAAACAGGAATATTACAGTATTTATCCCTCAGCCAACACTCTTTCCAGACTATTTTCCAACATCAAGATTACAACTATTCTTAACATTTTTAATAAATCTATATTTATAGTCTTTATTATTAATTTTTCATATAAACATTTGTTTAGTAAATAATTTACTTTCTTTTTGTCATTTACTGAAATATTAGCCAATTTTGTATCTGTAACAATCTTTTTGTTAATGTAATCATGAAAGATATAAATGACTGTCCTTTACTTGGTAATACATTGTTCTTTAGAAAATTTAAATGACAATTTTTGGAATATATTTATAAAATTGTTTAGGTACTTACATATTAGACCTGCAGTGTCTTTTCATATTCATATCAATTCACTGAAAAATTTCTAATCTTTTGATCTAATGCACACTTGGATCTTTCACAAACTTAAAATGGTTAATTTGTCAAAATGGACCATGGGTACATGATATTTTTGCAAGATTTACAAAATTATCAGCAGCCTGAATATATATGTGAGAAGGTGCTGCAGATCTAATACTAAAACAGTAACTAAATTACAACAATACTTTAAAATATTACCAAAAAACTCTAAAATATACACATACGATACTTACCATGTAATATATAAAAATATGATGTGGAATATTAATTTCTAACAATACTAAAAATATGAATTTCACTAAAAAATTTGATTTTAAAAAGTACATTTTTATCAACAGTGAAAATATTGATTTGCCATTGCATTTGGACAAAACAACCACTAAATTACAAAAATAGTTTAAAATATTATCAAAAAACCACAAAATATACACATGTATAATTTTGAGGCTGTGAGAAGAGCAAGTTAGGTGGTTAAATAAAGAAGTGACAATTCACAATAGAAACTCTTCATGTAATAAAGATATATATGAGAGTAAGTGACCTGTCCAACTGACGAGTGCTGCTTGAGCATGAAATGCATCTTAGGGATCATTTGTCTTTTATTGTATTTTTATTTATATGAAGAATAAAAGAGGAAGTATAGAGATTATTAAAATAATCGATAAAATATATACATACGGCTCTTATCATGTAATATATACAGGAATTGTCACAATAAAACTTTATTTTAAGTGGATCAACTATTTTGGTCCAAAATGGAGACTTTAATCACCCCCCCCCCCAATGAACATTTAGTTAACATGTTATTGTGCATTTTTAATAATACTAAAAATATGACTTTGACATAAAAAATATAAAATGATGCAGAATATTAATTTCTATCAATAATAAAAATATGAATTTCACCAAAATATTCGATCTTAAAAATTACATTTTTAACAACAGTAAAAATATTAATTTGCCATACAAAAATATGTAAAATATGGCAAGCCAATTATGCAATTCCCAAAAATTATTTTAAATTTGGACAAAACAATCACTAAATTACAAAAATAGTCTAAAATATTATTAAAAAAACTATAAAAATATATACATATGACACTTCTCATGTAATATATAACAGGGATTGTCACAATGAAACAATCAATTTGTCTGTTCTTTATTTTAAATGGATCAACTATTTTGGTCCAAAATGGAGGTTTAAACCAAAAATCCCCCTCCCCCAATGGACATTTATTTAACATGTTATTGTGCATTTTTAATACTACTAAAAATATGACTTTGACACAAAAAATATAAAATATGATATTAATTTTTAACAATACTAAAAATATAAATTTCACCAAAATATTCGATCTTAAAAAGTACATTTTTAACAACAGTAAAAACATTGATTTGCCATATAAAAATATGACAAGCCAATTATAAAATTTTCAAATGTTACTTTAAATAGACAAAACAATCACTAAATTGCAAAAATGGTCTAAATTATTATCAAAAAATTGTAAAATATACACATATGGTACTTATTGTGTAATGTATGACAGGAATTGTTGCAATAAAACAATCAATTTTCCAATTCTACTTTATTTTAAGTGGATAAACTTTTCCCCCCAAAATAGAGACTAAAAGTAAAATTTTTATTTCTCCAAAATGTACCTTACTTAACATGTGATTGTATGTGGTTCATATGAAAATGATCGTAATCAGCAGTCAGTAATTCAGCTCATTTATAGGTCCTCTAACAATTGAATATACTGTAAAATATTACAAAAAACTGTAAAATATATACATACAATACTTACCATGTAATATACAACAGGAATTGTCACAATGAAACAATCAATTTGCGGGTTATATTTTATCTTAAGTGGATATTTTTTTTTTCAAAATGGAGACTAAAAATAAAAATTTTATTTTTTTCAAAAATGCACACTTACTTAACAAGTGTTTGTATTCGTGGTTCACATGAAAATGATTGTAATCATTGAATTCATCACTTTTATAAGCCTTCCAACAGTCTGAATAAATCATTGAATCAAAACTATGAATACAGATGAAGTAAAAAATTGTTTAAAAATGCAATTGACATCACTAAAGAACAAAATCTGGACAATAACTGACAGTGTAAAATTATCACCAAAAAAAAAAAAAAACATGGCAGTGATAGAAACTTCCTGCAAATAATTATTCCAAACAATTACAGTTTTATCTGCTAAGCCAGGTTATAGTTTTCCCCATTCTATAGAGCTTAATTTGTGAGCACAACTGTAAATAAAGTGCATCACTGTTAGGAACAAAATTCTTGAAGCCTCCAACCATGTTCCCTTACAAATGCCAATTTTACTGTTACACGTTTTGATACGAGACCAAATAACATTGCGGGTTTATTTGATGTGATCGGAAGTTTACACGTTTATTGCAGATGTGAAATGACCTACAATCTACTCTACATTGCAGGTCTAATATGTAAATATTATTGTTTATCGTTAATATCAAAATGCAAATATTTGATCCAATGTTTCTTCAATATCCATTTTTTATTATATTTAACAGGTGCATGTTGATTCCATTTAAGTCATATAAAAATGTATTGAAAGCTTTCCATTTATTTTCATTAATGACACTATAACATCTTTTTTTAAAACTTAATACAAACACTATTATTTATGTTATCCAATTAATTTCAACTTTAATTGAATTTCTAACAATTTGCATCTTTATTTTCATTTCCTTTTTTATTTTCCTTTCTATTATAAAACAATGAATATTGTTCTGTTTGCAATAATATAGTAACAGTTAAAACATGTTTAACATTGAAAAGGGCATAAAATTGTGTGAAAAACACTTTTTTGTATAATTATAAATATTTTTTGTAATTGCTTATATAATGATATATATATGCTACCTTATAGTAACTATTTAAAAAATCTTAAGATTATTTGGAAATTTTTCAATTATTCAAAAAACCTGTTATATTATTTTCTGGATATAAATTATAAGGCATAAATATGATAGACAAACAACCTATTAACTCATCACAAAACTATTACAGTGAATATTTGAAAATGGATCAAATAAATTTCTGACATAATCATTAACACAATTACTCAAGAACCTACACTTGTGACAACTATGTATATATATATATATGCATGGGCATATAAACAACTAATATCAATTTATTATCATTAGCAATTATTTAACAATATCATTAAAATATTTGTCAATCTGACAGTAATTTTATTATGCAAACTCAACATTGTTTAATCATGATAATATAAAAAATAAATAATTTGTAATAAAAAAAATACAAATTTAACCAAAAAAATAAAGTTTGTATCTAATTTGTAAATATTAATCCATCATTCCAATATATAAATTATAATTGTTGTTTAAATATCTATATATTTGGAAATTCTATTTTAAATATTCAAAGTTTGGTATTAGCTTCTTTTTAACCACTACATAAAACGCAATGGCAAACTATAGTTGACAACTATTTCCTTATTGATGGCGGATAGTCACTTTTTTATAAATTATTGTTTTGGGAGAAAAATCGTCAATCGTTTTAATAAATTAGTACATAAGCAATTATATATTTCTAAATCTTCAGTCTTCAATAAAAGATTCCAAACAAACTTTCTTTCAATCGAGAAAAAGCAAATTGTCATTAACTTACAATTTTTTTTAAATATATATGAAGCAGTCAGTTTTATCCTGGAAGTTTGCATAGTGATGTTTGAAAATTCTAGAAATGACTTTTTGAGCATATAAAGTCCAAGCAGGCATATACACAATTTTGATACTTAACAACAATAATAGTAAAGCTTTTATTTCCAAACATAAATATATATAAGAAGTGATATGTTAGACTATTTCCATCATTTATGAGTGAATGTTGAATGTATAGAAAATTTTAAACTTTATTTAAACTTTCCAAACACAAACAACTTGTTAGTAATAACACACAAATAGACAATACAAGTTATTAATTACACAATGTTTCGAGTAGTATTATTCTCCACTCTTCTTCAGGTGTTGCTGGCCTATATGCACAGTGACAATATCTGCTTAGAAGTTGAACTCATACCTTTAGATTCTTGAATATCAAATTTAAGGCAAATGCTCTACCAACTGAGCTATTCTGTCAACGGCAATAGATAGTAGAAATTTGATATGCCTTTGACAGAATAGCTCAGTTGGTAGAGCGTTTGCCTTAAATTCAATATTCAAGAATCTAAAAGTGCGAGTTTAACTTCTAAGTGAATATTGTCACTGTGCATATAGGCCAGCAACACCTGAAGAAGAGTAAAAAATACTATTACTCAAAATGTTGTGTAATTATTAACCTGTATTGTCTATTTGTGTGTTATTACTAACAACTTGTTTGTATTTGGAAAGTTTAAAATTTTCTATACATTCAACATCCACTCATAAATGATAGAAATAGTCCAACATATCACATCTTATAATATACCATCATTACAAACCTTCAGATAAATATATATAGATTGATACCATTTTTCAACATTGTTATAATAATAATACTTCTATAGGTAAAACAACAACAAAAAAAAAACTATTCATAAAAGTATATATATCATGGGCTACTTTGATCAGATTAAAATCTAATTCATCTAATCGCATAATTTTATTATCCAGCTGCATAAACATAAGAGCTAAATAAAAATTGAATGCAAATTAAGTAAAATGTTTCAGCTGTTAATCAAATTTTTTTTTCTCACCATTATTCATAAAGTATAGGAATATGCAAGCATGTCAATTTTTTCAAAAATATACTTTCCAAATGTTTTTACAAATTAATATTTTGAATTAGTAATTAGGCAAAATAAGCTTTAAAAAAGACAAAGCTGTCAAGCGTTGTTAGCCGAGAGGTCATCGCATCTGCCTTGCAAGCAAGTAGTTGGTTGCAGACGATTGTGGGTTCGCGTCCCGGCCGATGCTATGACATATGAGAAAAAAAAAAAAGACAAAGCTCTCCATACGGTAGTGCCACTTAGTTTTAGAAACAGTTATGAGCAAGCATAAGAAATGGTGATCATGTGATGTCTACTAAAAAATAAACTTGCATACAATTAAAGAAAAGGTAATTATAAGTCTTTGGCCTTAGGAATGTGACACTTCTACTACCAAAGCTGCATCACAATCATACTTTTAATCAGTTGCCATTTGACCAACCCAGATCAACTAGCCAGATACCCATATATTGACCACTATTGGATGGATAAGTTGACAACGTGAATGAATTTAAAGATTATTCTAACAAGAATTAAACTCCAGATTGTGGTAGATGGATGCACTCACTACCACGAGACTTTTCTATACACAATTATTTTTAATTAATTATATTATTTAGTGTAAAAAAATATTTATTTTAATCACTATGCAAAATATTAGTCATGAATATATACTAAATAAAATACAATAATAATAAAAAGATAATTATATATACTTCAATAGGAAGCCATTAGGCATTTTTTTCCTATTCAAGCAACTAAAAGTTTTTAAAATATAGAAATTAAATGCTGATTTTATTTTTTGTGATATGAACAAATACATTTTATTTAAAGTATAACTAAAAAAAAATTAACTAGAATTCTAAGTATTATAATAATTTTTATTAGTAGTAGTAATTCCCTTCATACGACCTGCCTCTAGAATTATCTATGCAAGGAAAAATAACCTATGAATATTGATTTCTAATACATATAAAGATATTGTAGAAAAATAATGAGAAATTAGTGATAATAATCGTTTTACTACAGTGACTATTGCTAAAAACTCTTGACTAAACTGCAGAATAAAGAATATTAACCTTTTTAAAAAATTAGCATTATATATTTACAATTTATATAAAATAGCTGTTTTTGACTGTAGATATTATATAACATATTATCATGCAGCTTAATAATTAACATTTATGATATAGCTCAAAATTGAGACATTACAGAATGTAAAAAGAATAGTAATCAATAGCAAACCCACCAACACCACTTGTTTATTATCAAGTTATATACCACTTTTTAATTTCATTTATGCTATCACTTCAATATTTATTGAATAAGATAAATTTTAATAAAGTATTATTAAGGTCTTAGGTGTGAGGGGTCATATTGACCTAAGATCAACACAAACATGATAATAATATTGACATCAACAAGAGCTTTGAGCATTCCATCCTCACATTTTCAAATGGATAGCTGAAGAGTTGGAGAAGCTTGTCCATTAAAATTTGTTATCTTAATATAAATTGAGCGCTTATTGAGTATATGTGTGGGAGATCTGGACCAACTGATGAGTGCTGGTTCAGCACAAAATATATATTGATCATTTATCTTTTTCACATATGGCTATATGTATCAGTTGTATAAAATGGATTGGATAGCTGTAGGAAGTTTGAAAATCTGAGTTCAAGACCCTTATAATATCATTAAAATACATAAATAGTAAAAAAAAATTTCACTTTATTTTAAGAGTTTAATAAATAATTTAAAATATCGTTTTGAATGTTTTTGTCAAATTAAATTTATACTCATTTATGCATTAAAGGAAGTCCTATTTCTCATGAAAGTGTCATTGAAAAGTCATATTTACTAAAAGTACTTACTCATGAAATGCCAGATTTATAATCTTCCTCATGATAATTAGTATATTATAATGTGCAAGAAAGAAACCATTAAACGATTTAAGATTTTATATTAATGATATAACAATTACATTTACTTGTACTCAAAATTACTTCACATTTAAAGTCAAGATAGTTTGTTGTTATACTGCCTGCACAATGACATGTTAGCAGTATGTAGAAAAAAAAATCATCTTGAGTAGGAATTTGTTTTTGCTAAACAGATATATTAAGATCCAAAGTTAGAAATCAGAAAAATAAAAATTTGTATATGCAAAATTTCGATAAAATTATGGGAATACTTGTTATTCCTTTATTAATATGGTGTTAGAGCTTCAAACTATTCAGATATTGACTATTGGTGTTTTTTGCAACTAATTCCTTTAATAAATGTATATCAATCTCTCTTTTAGTAAGACAGACTTCCATTTCATTATCCTTAGTAGAAAATTATCATTAAGTGGTTCCTTTTTGAAGCATTAAACATTTCAGTTTTGGAAAGATATTTCTAGTAAAGTAGATATCAATAATTATAACACTTTAAACTCAAATAATCAACATTTCTTCAGCTTTATAAAACTGAAGTTTTCTGTCAAAATGTTCTTGCTACCTTCTTAGTTCCATCAGTAAAAGAAAAGATTACATCAGATTAGTAGATATTTTGGTTTTAGTATGGAGCTAATATATTTACAAATATTAAAAACTTGAATCTCATTCATCTAACTACATTATTTGAGACATTTAAAAATAATAATTTTAGAAATATTCATAATTTTATTGAATAATTTATTGTTTAGAAGTTTGAGCACCACATGGAACATGAGTGAACCATAATTCATAGACCTTGAATTTCAGAGTACCATTCTAACACTGATCTAAACTTCACAAGATTGAACATTAATTGATTTAACTAGATGCTGCTGAATAGTGCAGTCTATTGAGGTCAAAAATTTTAAAAGTAGGATCTATTTCTAATTTTAGACACATTTTAATGCCATTTATATACAGAAATACTTTTGCAATTTTACTAGGAAAAGGTAACATGGCTAGCAGCATATGATAGACCTTAAACATTTTTTTAGGTTACAAGTAATCTTAGGCTTTTTCTTTTAAATAGCCCACCTATGACCAAACCAACTAGAGTTGTCATGAAATGTATATCAAGTTATTATTAGCTAAAAATTAAATGTTAATCTAGGTTGATTGGTGACATTATTGGTGAGGAAAGTGCCATACTAATTTCACTTTCTTGAGCCAATAATCCTAAAATTACTCAGCTATTTGAAAAACATACCAGCCCCATTATAATTCTGAGGTGAAGCTATGGTGAGATAGGCTGAGGACAATTTGGGTTGGTCTAATGCTCTTATACCAAGAGCATGTGTAAAGCAACCATCACACCAGATAAGTAAGAATCATGTACCTATTATGGTTGAGTTCTTGGTTTAGTTAATTTTCAGATGATTTCAAAAAGTGTATGCAAAAGATATTATGATCATGCTATAAAATATGTAAAACTTAGTACTATATAATTTTTAACACACTGTGGAATATAGTTTATGAATTTTAATAATGAAATCAAATTGATTATAGATTATATATTTATATACCCTAGTCAATGCTAATCAAATTCCTATAACATTATAAATAATGTGGTAAAAAAGTGCATCATGTTTTATAATTAAATTTTTAACAATCTGTTTTTAAAATTTATATTACAATCAGCATGCATGGAAATTCTATATTAATATCTTCTGGAAATAAAATTAATAGTATAGCTGTCTGTGGTGATTATATTCTCTTAAAACATCCCATCTAATTGTATATTTCATACTAAGTAGTTACTTGTATTTTATAAATTTATATTGTATATTCATTGACCATGATAACTTTTGAAAAGATTGACAAATTCATCAACAACAAAGTCTTGCATTGGTGGTCGAGAGGTCAGCGCGACTGCCTTGCATTTGCAGGCAGTTGCCCGGGTTGCGGGTTTGCGTCCGATGCTATGACACTTAAAAAAAAAACAAAGAATTTTATTTTCGTTTTTTACCTTCCAATGATAAGGAAGAGAGTTATTTTTAGATTAAAACAAAAATAGCTTTTAAATTTATCTGACTTATACTTAGAACATTTTTTTTTTAAGTGTCATAGCATCGGCTAGGACGCGAACCCGCAACCTGGGCAACTGCCTGCAAGTGCAAGGCAGTCGCGTTGACCTCTCGACCACCAATGGACATTTTTCATATTAAAAATTATTAAATGAAAAAAATACAATTTTGGGTTGTTTAAAATTCTAATATACTCACTTTAATATATCATTATTGAAATATTCCCATCATTCTTGTTTTTTGGTTACACTTTAATGAAATCTGTGAAATCATTCTTTGATAAAAGTTAGCAACTTATGATTTTTTACTTTCAAATGCCTTTATTTGTGCCTCAAGACGATTCAAGAGGCATAAGTTTTACAATGCAATCAACAAGAATCATTACAAAGAAATTTAGGGGGTGTCGGTGCGTGTCAAGCGCATCCGCACCCACACACTTGATTCAATGCATATGATTTTGAACATTCAAGTATAAATGTAAGGATAGGTGAGTGGGATTTAATAGTTCCAGAAGTGCAGTGACACAAAATTCACCTGCCCTTCCAGACTTACACACATAAACCCAACTTCTTATGCTGAAATTATTGTTCACAAAACTGTCCAATTATACATGTCCATGTCTCCATTAGTTATTTGGAGACAAAAATGTTGTTATATTAACAGCAATGTTACACTTTCAGAACACTTCTATTCGTGTCTCATTATTATTTGGGGCCATAGCTTGAAAGAAACAAGGCAACCGCTTCAGTTGCAGTAGGAATATTGTCCTTGGATTGTCTAATTGTACAAGTCTATTTCACCATTTGAGCGTTCCCAGTACTGTTATAAATGAGGTGTTTGGATTGTCCAAATTGTCCAATTGTACAAGTCTATTTCACCATTAAAGCTCTCCCAGTTCTATTATAAATGGCTTTATAGGTATATATGCTTATTTCTTGGTTTGCATGGCATACCACTTGTAGAGCAGTCACTTTCCCTTCTATCTATTCCTAATCTTTTATTAATTTGTTCAGGCTTAACTACCTTCATTTCCTAGGGTTTATCATCGTGATATGTTAGTGCTCTTTGGGCTGTTATAATTTCTAATTACTAATATATCGATTTATTTATTATGTAAGGTAAGCACTACACTAGGCAAGGCATGGCCCTAGTTTGATCTGGTTCCAAGTCTGATCGGTTAGCCATGGCTGGCATGTCCTCTTGTCATGGTCCTTGGTGTCATTTAACAATTTGAAGTATAATACCTCAATATTGTAATCAATACCCTTTTCAAAAGTTACCTTATTTCGTGTCAACCAGATGACAAAGTTTAACATAAGTTGCCAATCTAACACTGCCAAAGGAGTCCTTTTTAAAAGCTTTCACCATATCCACCCAGGCCCAGTCTTTATCTGTGGTCTTTTGCAATGTCAGGTAGCATAGTTTATTCCAGGTCTCACATTCCTGAAGAATGTGGGAAATTGTTTCATCGGTTTTCTTGCACAGAGGGCATATCGGATCCATTTTATACCTCCACTTGTGGTGGAGGAATGCAGCCGTTGGTAGGGCCTCAAGGTTAACTTTAATTATAAAGTCTACTAATTTCACCTCCAGCTTCCAGAACTTTGTTAACCCTGCAAGCCGCTTGATCCCTAGCTGAAGTCTGGTCTTAGTGATGGGACTGCTATCATTGATTAGAGCATGGGTGTCCCAATAGGAAAGCTTGCCATTGAAAAGGGAATTGGACATTGTTACATTTTTAGTCACGAGTGTGACCTGTTGTTGTAACCAAATGTTACCCTCTCTTGGGGGGTCAGTGGGTTCAACCTCATTTATTGGTAGGCGGCTTTCCATTTTTGGATTATCCTGAAATAGTTTGGTTAAAATATTGTGGGCTTTCTGGATTAAGAAGGTGTTGATTGAATGGAGTCCGAGTCCATTTTGTGATTTAGGCTTTTGAAGGGAGTTGAGGCCAATTACTGCTGTTCTCACGCTCCAGCAAAGCCTCCTACATTGAGTCTCCACCTTTTTATGACTAAAAAGGAAAGTTTTATTACTTTTTAAAATTAAATATAAATTATTTACATTTATATGTAGTACAATATATTAAAATCCTTTAAGATTTTTTTTTTTTTTTAAATTTATTCTGAATTCCACGATGACAGCAAATGGTTGCAGTAATTTTAAATAGCTTTATCATTTTTGCAAACTTTTGCAGTGAGATTTCATCAAGCTGCAAAAAATCTTTTCATTTATTTCTACAATCACTCATTCATGATTGAGTAATTATAGGCAATACAAATCCCATTATATTATCCTTCATATTAAAATAACAATTCTAAAATTTTTAATTCTTTAATACATCTATTACTTAAAAAAAAAAGCATGCTTGAAATCCAAGTATGATTTGTCACTAAGATTCTTCAAGGTCTTATGATTTCCAATTCAATTACCCATACAATTATTACTACATTGATCCAAGTCGATTTCTAATATACATATACAATATAAAAAATCATTCTTAAATAAAAATTATCAAAAAATATCCATTTTCCTTTTTGTGACAGTATCACTTTTTTTTTTTTTACATATTTCTTGTATTTTACTATATAAAAGTTGAGAGGTATGCTTGAGCTATTTGATAGGCTCTACAGGTTGCAGATAGTGGAATGACTTTAGATAATAGGCCAAATGTAATAGATAACAATGCCTGACCAAGAGCTCCTACTGCCTTGCATAAGATGTTGATTCATCAATTTTTTTAGTACAAAACTCTCAAGATTCATAAAGCAACTGTGGAGTTCGGCTTAATATGTTGGCAGTCCTTAATTGTGATCTTCATTGAAGGAAGTAATTTGGAACTGGATTTGAATAAAGCAAGAGTTTTGGCTGGCAAAGATTATATATTTAGACAGTCCTATATAGGAATTCCCTTACCTAGCATGAAAGTGCCTAGAAAATGTGTTCAAAAAATGGTCAGTCTCACATAGTCTGGCTAAGTTGTTGTACTTGATGGATTACTCATTATAGCAATAGAAATAATAACCAATAGTAATACCAGTAGCAGTGATACTACTTTTTTTTCTAAATACAGATACATGGTATGTGTGAACTTTACTTCATAAGCCAATAAACATCACGTATAGTGAGTTTTGCCCATTTTAATAACTTTACTTCATACGAACTCTTCACAACCAGAATGAAGGTAAAATCGGTAGCTAAACAACTGCCAAGATCTAAGATCAGTACAGCTGTTTTTAAACAGACGAATAGATACAAGTTTTTTTTGAAAAGGCAGATCAATCAGTGAAAGGAGAATGTAACATTTTCTGTAAAGAGTAATTGAGCATCTATTGTTGGAATTCACCATCATATCAATGAAAGACTAATGGTATTAAAACTCATCTTGCACAATGCTACTGGAACTCATTTTATTAGTATCTATACTCCAACCTTAGATTCAAAGAAGACACATTTTTATTTTTTATTGGATAGCAAAGCTCTTTTTTTATTTATTCTTGAAGACTTTAATGCATGTTAGTATACATAATAGACTTTGTCCAAAATTATTAGAAAAGTGGTATTATTGCCGCAAATTCAAGAATGACTGACTATACATGCATTTTGTTTAGACAGAAAAAAACAAACAAACACAGATGCATATATGCTCAAAACAACGACATTTAATAATTACATTATAGTTACAGTCAGAATATAAGAGTTCACATTACATGAATATACAAGTACAAATTGTCGCATAGATCATAGATTTGGCCAAATCATAGATTACTATACTTTTAAGATTAAAATAACAGTTGCTTTAAAAAATTGATATTATTTCAAACATATTCACATGAAATTCGATATCAACTATTAAAATACTAAAATTTCTAATTTGGATCTTTAGAAATGTCAGATTACTGATGCGTGAAATTATTAAAGAGTATATTCTGGATATAATAAATCTATTCTTGGATTAACAAAAAAGAAAATTATGACCAGCTTTCTTATGATGATATTATTAATGATGCAATTAAAAGGAAACATATTTTCTGCTTGGCAGAGAAATAGATTAAATGTGGAACTATGTAATAAAGATCTGAAGAATTAATTTCAATGATAAGTAGACTTAAAAAATATTTGCTGGATTAAATCTGCAAAGAACAGACATTTGCTTTTTATGGTCATTCTAGATTTTTTTTTGATGAATGAAAGAGAAAGTTTCATAGTCCTACTAAATCCAGCTAATGACATTCTTTTATATGACAATACTTTCAAGAGGTAGAAGGATTATTTTGATCATTTTCGAATAATGGCGCAAGGATTGAGATGACAACTTTTAATACATCTATTCATTTAGATGTGGACAAAGACATTCAGTTTAGGAAGCCAAAGAAGCTCCTTATAATTTTAAAATAGAAAGGCTGCAGATCCTGATGAAAAAATATTTAAGTTTTAAAAATACTTAAGATTCATAAAGTTGTGTCATCTAATCTTAAGAAAGCTTTTATTATTACAATTTAAAAACAAAAAAAAATAGATAAGTTTGCTATAATTATCATGGAATATTATTGTCCACTACAGCAAAAATATTTTCAAAAATTTAGTTAATAGTGCTTCCAGTCATAGACAGTTATTAGAGATATTAAGACTGTTATAGTTGCTAGGCAAATGCAAATAAGTGTTGGAACAAAACAGTGTTTATATATTGCTTTAGTCAAAACATTTGATTAAGTTAATAAGACAGATATGTGGCATTGTTTGAAATTAGTTGGTTGCTCATTAAAATTTATTCATATTATACAGCTTCTATATGGTAACATTTAAAATAAAAATTGATGTTAAACAAGGATGTAAAGTTGCACCAATATTGTTTTCAATTTTTACAACTGGTCTTCAGAAAATCAAGATATGACAATGTTTGGTAATGGAATTTTTAATTTTAATCAAAAGCATAAACAAAAATTTCTTGAATTTACAGCATGATCTTCAAAAGACATTTTACAGAATGTTCTTAATGTTTAGAATGCAACTTACAAAGATCTTGGTTTATTAATTAATAAACAATTGATGAAAGAAAAATCTTTAGCCACTTTTACAGCTTCAAAGGTTATGAACTTGAGACTGTAAACCAGTTTTGGTAGTTTTATAAGTAAAAAGATGGACTTAAACACCAAGATCCAATACAGACTCCATTGTATTACTGCTACTTTAAACATAAATCAGAGTATTTCATCACAGGGAAATAAGTACTGCAACCAAATTAGCTGCATATAGAGCTATTATTTCACCTAATTTTTTGTATGGAAGTAAAACATGGACATTCCATCAGTGTAATATAAAGGCTTTAGAAAAAATTCATTTAAGGATGCTCTATAAAATTTTAAAAATGTACTGACATGATAAAACCAATCAAAATGTTCAACTAATTGGACGAGATACTATAGAATTCATTATTGTAAAATTCTACTTTACTGGATAGGATAAGCAAAATAATTGAAGAATGTAAGACTTCCTAAATATGTGTTTTATGAAAAATTTGAATGAGGTTTTCGTGGCAAGGATAGACCTCATATCTACATTATAAGGATTATCCCGAAGACATTCTAAAAGAAATGCTAGGTCAACTGTTTCCATTGGAATATGGTAGAGAATAGGATACATTGGAGAAATACAATTAGATATTTATATTGAAGTAGTTTAGAAAGAAAAGTTTTCTGCTGAAAAAAAATAAGACATAATCATAAAATATCAAGTGAACAGAAAAATGGACCAACATATTCTACATATGTATCCATGTTTCGCAGATTAGTTTGCATATCCATAACAAAACTCATTTCTAGAGTACTTTCCTTCTTCTTTTTTTTGGAGTTAAAATGATCATATGATTGGCTATTTATTATTTATTGTACAAAATGTCAGCTCAGAGGGTTTAATGAAATTTGAGTAGTAGAATGAGTACAATTATTCGGAGCATCTTTAGCTTCAGAATCCATTACTCTAAATCTGAAAGTCATTTATAAGGAAACAAGAATGCAAAACAATTTAATTTATTCAACATTGTGTATACTTTTCAATAAACTGCTGTTCATAGAAAATATAGATTGTACCATATATATACAACAAAATAAATAATACAATATCATCAATAACAGCAAATGAAAATATATTTACCATTATGCACAATTATATACATAAATTTAAGTACTTAGTATAAAAATTATAAATAATCATAGCAGAGGATTATATAAAAATAAAAATGTAGTCATATAAACATTTTAAAATTTCAATTAGAAAATTTTAAAAAATCGAAAGTAGGTATAAATTTGAATGAAAAACTCAAGCTACGATCGCAAAAAAAACTCATGTGGAATACAATTTCATTATCTCGTAACTTTTTGCACATGAAGAGCAGGGGAACACAGCTGAAATTATCTTCGCACAATAATGAACAAGTAGATCTGAAATATTTGATTATTATAGTTAATGGATTACCCGCTTTTTTTTAACGAATTACAATGATTTTGTTTGAATACTATATTGTCACAATACATAAAAACACAAGCATATTTTTTTAAAACTTCATTTAAACAGATTGTTTTCAAATAAAAACAAATATTTTAAACAATTTTCTATTTTGGATACTGTGGTATGTAGAAAAGGTAGAACACACTTCTAATTAAGCATTGACTGATTTCTAACATTTCATTGAAGATAATTATTTCAAAGAAATGCACATGCATATTTCAATATCTTTCTTTGTGCAGTGATAAAATGTGGTCAAAACTTGAAAAAAAAACCAATGAATTTGAAAAATTTTCTTAAAAGTTATGAAAATATACTCAAGTTATTGCTTTCAAAAGGTAATAATCCATACTTTTTTGGCAACTTTGGCTAATCACATATAATAAGTCATTACCAATTTATTTTTAAACACTCATTTATTATTCAAACTTAAACCAGTTAATTCACAATAGATTAAAATATCTACTTACTCCATAAATGGAATACGAATACTTTTCTAACAAATCTCAAACTGACAATTCCACACCCATTAACATAGAACCAGTTCTTTGCATAAGGTTTCAAAAGATTTGTGCAATGCCCTTAATTATTGAAGATGATAATATAACATAGTGTAAATGGTTATCAAAAAATATAACTCCTTTTTTATTTTTTATAATCCTTCGGAAGCAATTGTATTTCTTGCTTCCAGAATTATTTCTATTCACTCCAATTCATAGTCTTACATTTGATTTGCATAAGGACAAATGACCAGATTAAATTTACTCCTGTTTCAAGTATATTGCAAAACAAATAATGTCTTTCTGAAGAAATGCATTCAAAATTATTATTAAAAATATGTGCAGACTTAAAAATTTTAGTAAGCCTTTTTGAAAATATTCATATTTATGTAATCAATAAAACTTCTAGAAATAGATTTAATTTATATTTCTTATAACTCAATTACTTATTTTCTTAATTTGAATATAAAAATAAATAGTGAAAGTATACTATACTGGAAAGATTATAATTTATTAGAAAAATTTATACCTTAGCACTGCTTTCAACCAGGTTGGTCATATTCAAAGAACTAATGTAAGATTATATATACAATTTATAAGTTAAATAATTTAAATATACAATTTATTTGATAATGCAATGAAAGTCATTCTTGTTTATTGTGTTGATGTTATTTACAATCAACCATGCCTCTTTATTTTCTAAGGCTTTTAATATACTGTTTGACTGAAGAGTTCTCAGCCCCACATAGATATTTAAGTTAGATAGCTGGGTTTGAAGACACAAGTACTTAATAGTTAACTTTTAAATAAATGCTGGCTTTGAGTTGGTATTTTTAGATCTAGTATCTGAAATTACCCTAGTGCCTCACTAAGGATTGCCAAAGCCCAAAACCAATGGTCTGAGGATTGGGAGATAATTTCTATATGTTTTTGAATGCTTTCTTTTGCAGCATTTAATAAAGCATGTTAAAGCAATTAGCACCGCTCATTATTTTTATCTACAAGCTTAAAAAATTGTCATGTGATATATGACTATTTTATTTACTAAATATTTTTTATCATTGTGCTCAGTGCAAACAACTTTAATTAATATTAAGTGGATCAAAATTGTGACCAGACTACATTTCATGTTCTAAAAATAGACTTAATATTAGGGTCTGTTTTAGCGCATTTGTATATAATATAACGATCCAGAGAATAAGACTTAACGTAATCTGCACTACAGGGCGCCACTAGGCATTTGAACCTAGAAAATTTATATAGTAGGCAGATACGTAAGTCAGAAAAAAAATTTTTTTTTAATTTGTTTTGTACAAACTTAGATATATTTTTATCTTTAAATCTTTTTACGTTTTTGCTTTTAAAATACTTTTTCTATTTTTAATAAAGTTTCTTTTTTTAATAATTTTTTTCATCTGTGCTATTTTATATATATATATGAGTTTAGTATAGAATTTTAATTTTCAATTTTTAATTCTTAAAAAAGAAGTTTTATTTGCGAACTTTTATTTTTTTTATGTTTACTAATAAAAAAAATGTAACGTCGTACGTGCCCGTTACAATATATATATTTTTGTTGTGCTAGTACTACAGTTAGCACAAGACTAACTATAGTAAATTGCATCACGTTGGTTCTTTGCAATTAATTTTACAAACTATTTGGAGAGCTTATTCTGGAGATAATTTGATTCTAAGATTAAGAGAGGTTTAAAACTAATATTGAATTTGTTTGAGCAGAATATCATTTTAGAAATATGTGGTATGAAAGAAAGGTTGATCGTATTAATAGTTATTAATGTTCCTGATATTTAAAGATAAATAGAACTTTTTAAGAGCTTTATTTAATACTATATCCTGAATTGACTAAACTTTTTTAGTTTTCAATGTTCTTTTATGTCTGCTTCAAACATGCATAATTTATAGTTCTATACAAAAAATATATGAAGCCAAGCAATTTATGCAAAATTTGGAGTATATGAATGCAGGTGAATTAAACTGCGAATGGTGATCGGTTTTATAATTTATTTGTGCATTTGAATGTTGAATATACATATCTAAACTTTATACCATATAAATATGACTAACCTGATAGAAAGCAGTGCTAAGCTGATAATTTTTCTAAATTATATCTTTCCAGCATAGTGTATCTTCACTATTTGTTTTTATGTTTCTTATATATATATATAGTGATATCTCCCAAATTTTTTACAACAGTTTTAAAACAAGTATTTTGTGGATTAAAATGAAGATAAAGTAAAAGTAAATGGAGATTGTCATCTAGACTTTGCAGATGTAGTTATTTTTGCAAATAACGCTTCAGAGCATTAGGAAATACTACAAGAGTTATCAGATGAAAATAAATATTAAAAAGACTAATGTAACGTTCAATGGATTTTCACAAAAGAACATAGATTGATGATGATGACCTAGAAGTTAGCAACTACAAATACTTTGGTCAGATTATTACTAGAGATGGAAGCATAATGGATGCAATTAATCATAAAATTAAACTTGTTTAGAATGCTTTTGATAGAAGTGATTTAATATTAAAAGGAAATATGCCTATGTGTTTGAAAAGGAAGGTTTTTCATAAATGTGTTTTACAAGTTCTTACTTATGGATGCGAGGCCTGGACACTTAGAAGAGCAACACAGACTTCAGATCACTGAATGAACTAAAGAGAGATGCATATTAGTAGTAACAAGAAGAGATTGAAAATGAAATACATGGGTGAGAGAACTAACAGGTGTTATTGACATCACTGAAGAAACTAAAAGACTGAAGTGGAGTTGGACTGAACATATTGCTAGAAGAGATAATAGATGGGCAATTGAAATCTTAAACTGGATTCCAAGAGATTGTAAAAGATCCAGAAACAAACCACATGTGAGATGGATGGATGAAATAAGGAAGTGTATTGGGGTAATGTGGAAGAGAGAAGCTAAAGATTAGAGTTGGTTTGAACTTGGAGAGACCTTCATCCTACAGTGGATCAATAGTGAAAATAATGATATATATACCCCAATACTTGTAATAAAGTTGATATATTGCTTTTGAAACAATTTATTTTTTTAAAAACGGTCAGATTTTCATTTTGCATTTGTACCATCTACAAAATATATTTAAGAAACTTCTTCACTAGTTTTGTTTCAAATTGGCCATATTTGATATTTATTACTAGTAATATGCCACTTAAAAGGACATCATCTGAAAAAATTTCAGAATGATAACTGAAGGCAAATTTTCCATTTTTTAAAATTTTTACATATGGAAGGGGTAATAGAAACAAGTTAGACATCATTAGAAGAATTAACTTTAATTTTAAAAAAAAATTTGAAAAGTAGAATTATATTAAAATACCTCTGCAAAATGTTAATTTTGATATAACAAAATGAAGTAAACATTAAACATTTATGAGATATTATTTTATATAGCGCTATATTTTTTATGTAATAGTAATATTAGCGATTAAGCCAATGCACATTAAAGATAAATAATAAATGAATACTCAATTTTTCCAGACACGAGATATAGTATTTTAGAAAGAATGGAATGAATCACCCATACATAAACATTTGGGTCGAAAGAATGGGTGATTCATTCCATTCTTTCTAAAATACTATATCTCGTGTCTGGAAAAATTGAGTATTCATTTATTATTTATCTTTAAAGTGCATTGGCTTAATCGCTAATATTACTATTAAACATTTATGAATCAGTATCTAAAATTTTTATGGCAAACAAAGTAATAACATTTTCTAAAGCATTATTATGCCAATCACTATCATTGTAGATACAGTATTTGTTTTTAAAAATATTCATAAACAAAGAGTCTTTCAAATAGTAACGAATAAGCTAGCTTTGGTCACTTCAAAAAACTACATCTTAAGCCACTAAAAATAAGTTCAAGGCATTTAGTAATATAATAATAAAATATTAGAAGTTTTATTTTTCATTGTTCAACTATTTTTTGATTAGACTAAAAAAAATCATTTTCGGACAGGATTGTATACAATTGAACTGGTAAAGAAAATAATTTCCATAAAAAGATAATTTGAAATAAAAAAAATAATTTAAGGAAATCAAACATTTTTTACAGAAAAGATAACAAGTATGTTTATAAATAAAACTGATTCAAAGATCATATATATTAATGAATATACGTATATTTTTATAGAAAGTGCACTCAAGTTTTAATAAGTCAAAAGAAAATGAAAGACAACATAAAGAAACATGTCAATGGCAGTTTGTTAAATGGAATTTCGTATAACTTTAAAATATTATTTTTCAACAATTCAAATGTATTTTAAATAAAAGATTCAATCTCTGCTGATAAATTGAACAACACATTTTATTAAATTATATCCACATAATTATACCAAATACATTTTGTATACTATGGTCAATGAAAATACAGTAAATTAAAAATATTTATATAGATAATTTTAATTATCTGTTGGATATACATTTACAATATGTATCGTATTAAATATTTATTTTCATATCTGTACAGTATTTTTATAAACAAACAAAATAAAAAAATAAAAATTTAGCAGTTTTTTTTTTCATCTTTTTGAGGTGATATTTGAGCCGGACTTTTTAATATTTACAGAATCAGTATGTAATGATGAAAAAAGAAAGGTGCTGTCAAAATTTAGTGATTAAACCTTGCTTTTTACATATTTTTTGTTGCATTTAGCTGTAAGGGTCATTTAAAAAAAAAAAAAAAGTTTTATTCCCATTTAAAAAAAGTTTGGGGGAGATAAATAAAATAGTTGAACAAATTAAATTATTCTTGAGGCTAAAAGAAAACCCCCCAAAAAGCCCATGTTTTCAATCAAATCTATAAATTTATTGGCCATATTGTAGGTTTTTTAACATTTTATTGTCAAGATGTGTAGTTATTCAAATTTAAAATAATACACATGTATTTCTATCTTACAAAATTAATAATAGATGTAAAAGTTAAATGTGTAAATTATTGTAAAAGATAAAAAGCAATAATGACAATGTAAAAATAAAAATGGCTGACATTTACTATAATAGGAAGAAACCAGAATGTCAGATAGAGATTAGATGAAGATTCTCCTGCAAATACAATCAGAATTTCATGTTTGTAATAAATTTGATGATTCAGAATTATATTTCATAATATGACATTAACATTTATTCATAATATAAGTGTTAAGTATATGGAGCAAAACCTTAATTTTATGATTTTTCAATGCCTGAAAGTTATAAATAAAAAGTAATTACTGTCAAAAGAATTCAAATATGCATAACTTTTAACATTTTTTATATCCAAATCATTCACTTATTAGTAAATGCTTATTAACACAATAAGATAAACCAAAAAGATAAAATCTTTTCTTGTGTACATCTTATAATTTAAAGATTATGAATAAATAATTTTTCCCTAAAGGGGGAAAAAAGTCACTTTTAAAAGCACTGCCAAAGAATAAAAAATTTAAACTTTGTGGTGAAGTCTGGAAGCAATTATTCAACCTTGATCCTGGTAGTTGATTTATCTTATTACATTTTTTTGAAATTACTTAAAAAGTTGGAAAAATGTTGTTACTATAAATGCTATCTGATCCATAAAGTGTTATAACTGTCTAGAATGATGTTTCTCAACCTTTTTCATGATGTGATTTAGCCTTTCTTCTTCATATTATTTTCACACGGCCCCCTTTAAAATAAATTGTATATTCAGGGTATATGTGATAGGTTAAAAATGCCAAATTTACATAGCAGGTCAGAAAAATTAAGATTTGTTTTCCATCTCCTTTCTTTTGTTCCTTTCTATTTTAACCATATAAGCTCATAAAATTTCTTCAAGTCAGCCAGACTCGCTGGAATGTCTATGGATACAAAGTTAAAAACTGCAAATCTAGAAATAAAACACTTTGATAAATTATATCGCAAGAATGTTGATTAAAGATGGAAAACCTGTAATCTTAAATTCTTCCCTTCCTTTAATTATAATTAAAAAAAAGTATGCATCATGGGATTTGCACATTTCTTACATCAGTGATAAAGGTTGAATCACAAACACTATGAGTCCACGTCTGCTTACCCACTAAATTAACGTAAATATATAGAAAACATTCTATTCATTATGCCAACATGACCAAGCACACACATTTAAGCTTCCTAGATCTTCATAAAAATTTGATACCACAATGGTCTTCATAATTGGAAGGTGTAATTAATTTTTAACCATTCTCATCCATACAAATCATACATATATGATAAAACTTTGTTTTAAGGGCCCCCTATCCCCCCCCCCCACAAAAAAAACCTTGTGTGATACATCAACAATATTATTAATGTTAACCTTTAATATACTGCATATATTTTTATAAATACTAACAAAATAATTATTAATTCAAACAAAACACTGATAATATGTTTGTACAAACGATTTTATATAAGAATTTTTAAATGTCACATGACACACATTTGTTTGACACTGTGTAATACAGTTAACATCACAAATCTGGTAAAAAGGTGTGTTATAAATAATTTATACATTTAAAACAGTTATTTTTTTCCTTCAAACGATCTGATAATGGATATGTGAAGACAGAAGAGGTTGCATAATTTGTCAATATCAACAGAAGCCCAATAAATCTAGTAAATGAATTCACAGCTTTCCAATCTTGGGCTACAAAATGTCATCTGATCTAAATTAATAAGTAAAAAAAAAATACTCCCTATTTATCACATTCAAATATCACAATCGCAACTAAATATTATGCAATCACATCTCTTCCCACTTTATAAAAATTATTCATTAATGTCACCATTCTGAAAATCATTTTTGGTTTGCATATGCACATCTTCTGATATCACCATCCATTTTTATTTAACCCAACAAAAACAAGAAAAAAAGAATACTGGGTTAGAGAATAATGTGAGCAAACAGGATTTTTTAAAAGTTAAAACAATAATTATATTCTTTTATACAAACTTCTAGTTTAATTGTAAACCAGAAGAATTAACCATTTTTAAAATAAACCAGACAAGCTTATAGGAAGAGAAAACAACAGTTTTTTTAAAAAATAATAATTAAAAAAAAAAAAAAATCAATAATTATAACAAAACAAATACTGTATAATAAAACAAATATTTGAAATTACAATTTCACAATGAAGAAATAAACAATTTAGCTGACTAGATATATATATATAGACAGATTAGATTCTTTAAATTTTGGATTAAAAAAAAAAAACCAATCACAGAATATGCAACAATTATTAAACTAGTTTTTTTTTTTTTTTAAAAAAAATAATAAATTCAGCCATGCTTTGAAATATATATATAAAAAAGTGCGTGTGTGAAGGGGGGTAAACAATGAAAAGAAATGGGTTAATTAATTATTAACACTAATTTAATCTTAAAATAACTACAACTTACTTCATAACCCAACAAACCTTTAGACCTCCAAAAACTGTACAATATAATAACACTTTCTATAGAAATGGTATACTTTAAATAAAATAATTTATATTTAACCATTCCTATTGCCAACTAATTATCTAATCCAATATGACTCCCCCTCCCATTTACAACTCACATTATACATTATCTGTACAAGCAAACCATAACTAATTACAGGATAACATGATTTTTACAAAGAAATAATCTGCATGTAACAAATTAACAGATAAAGAAAAAAAAAGAATAAGAAAAAAGCATATACAGTAAACATATTTAATTTAGATGGGCCAACAAGATCATTTGAAAAAGATTTTTTTAGTGAATTGCCTTTTTGTTTTTGTGTCATTTCCAACCATTATGCATAACTTAATATCTTAAACAAAGTTTAGGAATATCTCAGTCATTTATTATATTAACAATTTTTTCGACTATCATCTAAATATATATATACACAAATGATAATTTTTAACGATTTATGGCGCCCTCTGGTGAGAATAGTGAAATAAAATCAACATCGAAGCCAGAAATTTTCATTTTCTTTAATGTTTCATTTAAAATTATTATTATTTTTAAAAGCTTAGATTTTCGAATATAAAAATTTTATATTCCCCTCCCAAATTATTTTTATAAAAATACGTCGAAACATATCAATATTAAAGTACTTTGAAATATATCAATATTAAAGTAAAAAAGCGCACCTAACAGAATAATAAAAAAAGAATTATCTGGAATACTTATTTTAAATATCAGACATCAACAGATTGATAGAATTGAACTTCAACTTTTATGACTAAGATATACCCATTCAAAGTTTATATTATATAAAAGATTTTATGTGAGAGGAAAATGGAGAATTCATCGAAATTATACATTTCAACCCTGTTAATAACATCACATTTTCTCATTTTATATATGTACAAAAAAAATATTTTTTTTTTCTAAAAACTTCCTAAAATTCCCCTTGAGGTTTTTTTTTTTTTTTCAATAGTAAATTTCTTATTTTTAATTCTATACAGTATTTAATCAAACTGATTTTACTTCCTAAAAATTTTCCACATTAAACATTTCACAACATAAAAATTTTCTCCCTTTCTATCTACAAGTAATGGTACCCACCCCACCGTTCCTTATTTATTTTTTTTTCATGATAACTTTATCAACATAACATTTGTTTGGGTTACAAAAATATGATCAACAACTTTTAAAAAATATCAAACAGTCAATGCCACATTATCAGACAAAATAAAATGCTTTGGCATCAGGTGATCTGCACTTTGCAAATACATCTATGAATGGTTTTAATATATAATACAGTGTTATTTGGTTAATAGTTTTGTCTAAAACACACAGTAAAACAATATTCCTTTTATAATATATATTACATATGCAAGCATATATAGAATATCTGAGTGTGCATATATATATGCATATCTTTATAAGTTTAATGCGTGTATATACATATATGTACGCACACATACAATACACCATATACACAGTGATATCTATAAAACAGGATAAAACTACAAATATTTTATAAACCGTGTACAGAATCAATTATGAAAAACAAGGAGGGGAAGGGGGGATCTTCTAAGCTTGCGAGTATTGAACAGAAATTTCTTGGCTCTTAAATCACCTCATCTTATCACAGGAAACATTTTGGAAGTGATTAACTCTTTAGTTCATAGAGCACAGTCATTTAGGCCAAAACTTTATCAAAATTTATATTCCAAGAGAGAGAAAGACAGAGAAAGAAACATACATTTCAATAAAAACTTTCTGAAAAAAAAAAAAAACATACCTATAACAACAGATTGCAAATTTTTTGGTGATGCAGGCAAAGGAATAAAGAACCCGTGATGACTAATTCCCCCCCACGATTTATTTTATGAAATACAAAAATAGCTATAATATAAAATAAATTGGATACTTAGAGCTTATGTAATAAATGATGGCATAATAAAATTTAGTTTTCAAAAATATATATAAAATATTTCAATTAAGTAAAAAAAATTTTCAAGGATATAAATTAAAAAAATAGACCCCATAAAACTAGAAATTATTTTACCCCCCCCTCCCCTATTTTTTTTTTATAACATTTTTTTTAAAAAAACTTCAATTAAACCTTGGAATCTTTTTTTCCCCTGAAATGCTGGCTAAATCATTTTGTTTTGGATAAACTTTTTTTTTATCTAATCATGTGATTGAGATTTTGAAAGACAAACGATAAACTCTAAATAACCTCCAGTTAAAATGTGGAGAAAAATAAATTGTTTTTTTTTTTTTTATGTGTGTGTTCAAAAATATGAGTTTTCAAAAAGTTTTGAAAAATTTAACTAAGGCCCAAAAACAGTTTTAAAAAATCTATCCAGTAGTAAAAAAATTGTTTTATAAAAATAGTGCAAAAATAAAAAAGATATTTATTAAAATTGAATCATTATAAATTCACCAAAAAATGGGATTTAAACATAAGCTCTATGTACACACACATATATTTTTTTATACTGTAAAAGTATACATTTATTCCCTTGCCAAAAATTATAAAGTTCATTCCTATTAACACACCCCTGACTGTAAAAGATCCTAAAAATTGTGAATCACAGCTTTTAGAATGTATTACTTAGCTCTGCAGTGCAAAACCTAACAAGATGGGAGAACAGAAAAACAGCAAATGGCTGTCAACGACCAACAAAGATTTCTAGCATGGCATGACAATAGTCGCATCCGAATAAGAATACTGAATTCTATACAAAAGATACTGAGGTATAGAGGTGATACTTAGAGGGTGATTACCATGCTCTAATTAAACACAGGTTGCAATTCTTTTCATCTGTCATAAATTTTTTTACTGTCCAGCAGCCATATTCAATAAGATTTTTTTGGGGGGATTGTTTATATAAAAAGAATCAACGTACCCAATTGAAACCATTTTTTACATCATTAAAATCTAAACTACCTTCCAGAGCAATTTCATGTTTAAGAATTTGTTCTAAATCACAATCAAGTCCTCCTTGTACTGTACTAAGATCAACATCAGGGATAACCAACTGACTCTGCATGCACTGTTGAGCCATTACACTTAAGTGCCTTTGCGTTAATGCTGCACGCAACATGGAATTATTATTTACTAATCTGACTGGTAGTGATGGAGGTGGCTGCTGTGCAGGTGGAACAGGGGGCTGATGGTTCAAGGCACCATAGTTCTGACGTGGGTAGGCACTCTGATTAATTGGTGGCATCATTGACTCCTGACCAAGTAAGGAGTCCTGCTGATAAAGTCCATCTTGAGCTGAGAGAGGATTTTCCATACTGGGTGCTGGAGAAAGAGAATGCACACTATGGGCAGGTGAAAGTGATTGCACACTAGACAGTGGACCATAACCATTGCTCATTCCATTACTCAAACCATAAGACTCTGGCAAAGGATGTTGTGGACTGTGCCTGAGAGAAGTCATTTTATTATCTGACCCATTTTGTTGAGGTGAATGCTGAGGAAAAGAGTTATATTCACTATACACCTGAGTTTGCCCAAGACTATAGCTGTTTGGAGCAGACTGTTGTAATATATGCTGCATTGTTGCTTGTGGATTGAAAGAATTGTCCATACTCAATTTCATTGACTCTGCTAAAGTGTCCACTAATTGATCAGTTCCAAATCTATCCATATTACCATTGCTATAAGGGCTACTTAAATTACTTGTACTTCCAAATTCTGAATGCCATAAAGGTGACATGGGTGGTACCTCATTATCATGCATGTCCGTTTCAATAGCAGGAATAGGTGAAAGATGACCACCACAACTGCTAGCATTAGAATTAGTGCGAGACCGAAAATCTGTAAGCTGGAAACTATGTAATGGAGAATCTGGAAACATATCTCCACCTTCTGATGGAGAACTAGAATGTGGAGTACCAGGTCTTCCATCAAGTGCACCTGAACTGCCAGTAGGTCTTAGTTGATCCACTTTCTTCTTAACACGGCCTCTTCGTTTTTCATATTTATGAGTTTCCATACTAGTTGCTCGCCTTCTAGTTGACTTCCCAGGTTTTGCATCAGGATTAATCATCCACCATGAACTTTTACCTGTACCTTCATTTTGCACTCGAATAAATCGATTATGTAAAGATAGATTATGTCGAATTGAATTCTGGAAAAAAAAAAAAAGACTAATTAATCTTTACAACAAACTTTTTATAGAAAAAAAAATAAATTAATGTAACATTTAAACAAAAATACAATTGACAATTGAAATTGTTTTAAAATATTGATATATATAGACAAATTCATAGATTAAATAATCAAAAAAGTATTTTTGTATTAAGATCATGCTGGAAAAGTTGGGAAACAACTTCAGATTTTCGGAAATGAGAATAGACACATTATAAAATCCATGCTGCAAAGTACTTGATTCTTACCTAAAGATATTACAATTACATCCACATTTTAAGAGTTCAACACATAGTCTATACCACATATATGATATAAATCTAAATCTTTTTTGCAATTTTAAATGCATTCTTTTAACTTTAAATTTCACATTAGTTTTGGCTGCCTTTAAACAGTCATCATCTTCAATATTAAAAGTTTGTTTAATGCCAATATTATACTACAAAACATATTGCTAAATTTTTAACGAAATATATTCGCATTCTAACTTTTTCTCTTGTTTTGGCTAGTCTTTCTGTTAATAAATGAATATCCATAGAAAAACGGGACAAAACATTATCATCACTCCAGAAAAACATCACCAACATTTCTTAGACTAAAATATCAACCATCTCCATAATACTTTTTTTGTGGAACGTTGTATGGATTTGAGTTATAAATGCTTATATATATATACACACACACACACAATTTGTCACAATTATACAATGATGCCATTTTATAAAATAAGAAATGGAAAAAGAACGGCATGGAATAGAGGGGTCAATCCAAAAAAAATTAAAAAATAGTAAATCTGAATAGCTTGAGCAAATAATAACAATGCGTGCGTTTACACATTTTGTACTTTAATACGTCATTATATTCTGAAACTCATATATACATAATTGCCGATATTTTGGGGTTAAAAAAAAAATCAAAATATTTTTACATCATTTTAAAAAACGTTTCCACAACTAAACTATACATCTGTAACTGCAAATATTAATGCCAGGTAATATTTGACAAAAATCACTATTTTATAAGTAAACAATTCCATTATTCAATGTTTTATTAGGAAGCACTTAAAACTGTTCATTTTAAGATGCATAAATTTTAATAAATAAACGTGAAAAATCATGTTACCAGAGAAATGTACGTGCATAAACACCACCACGTGTAAGAATATATAAAGTTTGCATGTACAGAAATCATGTTACCCGAGAAATGTGCGTGCATAAACACCACCACGTGTAAGAATATATAAAGTTTGCACGTACAGGTAGGTATGCAATATCCATGACAAGTCTTTCGCGTTTCTTTTTCAAACAAAACAACTATCACCAGCCAAAAGATAATACAATAACTTTATATTTCTTTTTTCAGTCGACTATCTTGGATAAATTATTCGCATTACCTTAAAAGATAGAAATTAAGCTCCGTAGGAGTGGTAAAATGTAGATGTTCGTACCCACTTAATATTTCCAATTTTTTTTAGCTTTATTGAAAATAAAAAAGCTGGGTTTTTTTTTTTTAGCCATTCCTCGCCACTTCAACGTCGACAATATCGCTTCCAAAGAGAAAATTTTCTCACAATGTGAAAACTTTATATGATAAGTTAATCATAATATATTAATATAGCACTGCTTAATTTTAGACTCAAAAACTTTAAAGTTTAAGAAAGGAATAATGGGAAGAGCATATATGAATTGATATTGTAGACAGATGTTATAACTCACTACCCTTAATACAATATAAGATTAACCTAGCTTTATAAGTTTTTGTTTTATCGCTAATATCTATGATAACACACACACTCATAATAAATATATCAGCAAATTGTACTTTCACAAACTTTCTGACGTCAAATGTGAGATAATAGATATGATTAAATGATAATATTTGACCACCGTTGTTACTAATTTGCCTTTATTAAAATGGTGTTATGATATAAAATGATTTCAAAACATTTATTTTTGCAATACTTTTGATCAATGTTCTACGGTTTTAAATATACACGATATGCTTCAAACAAAGAATAAATAAAAAGTAATAATATATTAAATGTTTTACTTTATATGCAATACTAAAGTGACAAAATGTTTAAGTGTAAATTTCAAAATTTAAACACGTTATTAAAAAAAAAAAAATTTGCTGACCAAAATATTGACAATAAGCTACTTAGGCGCCCTCTTTTAAACATATTATGGACAAGACGGCCAGTTAAGACAAGGCTTGTTATAACGGCGCGGCGCTGACTTCTTGCGTACTTACTTTTGTCACTTGAAAGAACAAAAGGCGAAACGAAAGCGTTTGAGATAGAGACCCCCGTGCTGTAACTCTTGGCACAAATGACAAAAAGCCATCCAGTCCAAACCCCATCCATTCAAAAGTCGACCTTTCAGATGTTATTGTTGGTTGACCTATTTTAAAAAGCTCCTGGAAATGAAGAACGGTAGGGGTAAGGGGATATAAAACTTTGGCACTGGCTATTAACTTTTCACGAAAATGTCAAGAGTCACTTAGGTATTAATTCAATAGCGCAATAGTTTTAAATATTCGAATATAAAGTAAATAATGGAGAGGGGGGGGTGATTAATCACAAGTTATTTCAATCGAACATAAATAAAATAAAATCGCCATTGCAAATACAATTTCTTAAAAACAAACCCACTAACATTATTTAGTTTAATGGCGCATTTATTTGAACTCTTAAAAAGAAATTAAAACTACTATTTACATAAATTACATTCTTTTCCAAACTCCGCAAGTAAAATCAAAACTTTTAAAACCAAAGTTCTGAATAGGGAAGTAAAGTAGTTTAATGTATATTATCACAGTATATAAGTTATAACAAACATTTATTAGCTAAGTAGCCTATTTTGAATATTTTTTTTTTGCTATCGACTTCTATTTATTAAATAAACGATATCATTAACACTCGCGCACAGCTAAGTATAGCAAAACGAATCGCGTACAGCTCGAGTGGACTTCGTGAACAGATAACGCACTCGGAAGAAAATATTAAAACAATTTTAAAATGTAATGTAAACACACACAATAGTTAAAGGCTAGAATTTACTAATGATATCACGCCGAATTCAATTATTAAAAATATATGTTTTAAAGACGTAAATAATGAAAAGCAAGCGCAAGAACTACATACGCAATATAGGACGGACACCATAGCGTTTGAAATCGCAGATTGTATCTAACTGAAATATTCCCAAGAAAAATACAAAAAGAGAAAAACTCACCTTCCATCCAGCTGAACTATTACTATCTCCTTTATCTTTGAAATATGCTACATTTTGAACCATCCAATCGTAAATTTGTGATAATGTAAGGCGTTTTTCGGGTGAACTTAATATAGCTTGAGTAATAAGGTCAGCATACGACATATTTCCCCATGCATTCCGTCGGGAAGTGTTCTTTTTAACAATTTGACCCGACTCCGGTTTAATAGGCGAATCAAGCTGTAAATGATCATCAGAAACTTTTTCTACATAATCTTCAGGACGAGGTAAAGGCCAAGTATTGGAACGAGCTCTAGTCTGTGGTTCAAAATTAGGGTCAATCTCAATGGTAGCCATGTTTGATTGCTATTACTCGTGCCGTACTAGTGTTTTAAATGTATTTAAGAAATCATCCAACATAAAAAGAGTCGCATGTAATATTTAATAAAATATATCGCTTGAAATAAAAGCTGAAAAACTCAGCTCGTATCCATAAGGAACGTTGTTATCTTGTAGAGTAATAAATTCCAATCTCAACAGTCAAGCTAGAAGTCTCACAGTCTATTTCAAGACATAGCACTGAAGCTTCAAGTTTTGTTATCCATGGGGGATCTGTGACGTCACAACTTCTGACACTCGTGACGTAGTGGTTGTCAAGGGTGATTGAAATCTGCGCATTTTCCGGCTTCTTCCAGTATAATCGGAACTATACCATTTTGTTATTAGGGGAGATGTTAAAAAAAAAAATCAGAATGAATTATTACTAATGGTCAATATTTCAGATCTTACCTATTGTAATAACGAACAGGATTGAATCTTTTAAAATCTAAAGTGAAAAACAAAATTAGAAAGGTAAAGAAGGGAGGGTATGATAAAACTAAATTTCCAGTTGTTTAGTAAACATTAATGTCACTATTTATAGTGTAAAATTATAGTATAGTAAAAATCATGAACGTCCAAAAACTTCAGGAAAAAATACTATTTTAAAAATTGTATTCATTTTTCAAATTTCTGGCAAGTCAAGTATAAACATTACTTGAATGAGCAGTGAGTAAGTATACCGTATACTTCTTTAGAAATAAATTCATTCTAAAGTAAAAAAAGAGAAGATTATGACTATAACGAAAAAAAATACATATATGATATATAAAAATATAAAGACTATTATTAATATTTTATTGTTTGGTCATTGTACTCTACAGTCTCGTTATCCTAACTGCCTTTAGGCAAAGACCTTACATAAGTAATGTATACAGAAGTACCTTGGAAACCTGAAAGTGTGTGTGTGTATATATATAGGTTTTTTTTTTTTTATTGTCATAGTTAGCATATATATATAATTAAGTGATGTAAGAATAATGTTTCAAGCTACCGAAATTTTTCTCGCAAGGTATAACATTTTTAACTTTAACCCTGGGAAGCTTATGTATGACGGTGAGCGTACATTAAGTAAATTTATCTACATAGCTGCTTTTAATATTTCAACTAGAGGACTTGTGTTATATCTTATTGTGAACGTACATGCATATATATATTTATGTATATACATATTCATTTTTATGACCTTTAATTTTTATTCAACCATTCCGTTTTAATTTACTGCTTCATAATTTCAAATAATTGAGATTTAATAAGATTAATTTACTCAAAGTATATTATAATTTAGTTAATAGTTAAAATTTGAAAAGTAGGTAACTTTGTTAGAATATTATATGACCAGCAATGAAATATATGATTTTTTTATTTAGATAAAGTTTTTTATTATCATTATTTGTATAATTCACATATAAAAGAATATATTTTTAAATGGAGTTTATATTTTAATTGTTTTGTAGTGAATTTGAGGGTGAATACAATAATTCACACTTCCAGCTAAATATACAGTATATGATAACTTGTAAAAATATTTAATGACTGAGAAAACTTGATAGAATGATATATAGTATACCTAGAATGAAACCTGGTGTGAAGAGTATTATTTATTTACACTTCCAGTATTCTTTAACTTTTATGGTGATGTACTGAAATTATTTTATGCAGTGAACTATTATTTTTTATTGTAATATAACTCTAATTATGATCTTATTTACTCATAATCACTATCATTTGATTTTTCAAGTACTAAAGATTGACTAAATTAGATATTAAACTTAAAAAAAAAAGATAACTATCTTAAATATAAGTTTATGTTCTAAATCAGTGGTCCCCAACCTTTTTGCACTTAAGAGCACATTCTATAATACCAGCCACCTGGCCAGGTGGTGGCACCACTTATTTTTTCAATGTAAATTTATAGTTGAATATTGTTAATGATAGACTTTTTTACGCTGTAAAAGTATAGTATGACCTACAATGTGATTACAATATAATACAATAATTTATAAGAAATCTTAAAAATTAAATTCATTTGTATCACATAAATAATTTTCTATAGTATTCGGATAATGGCAGGCACACATAAAATGGTCTGTAGGCGCCATGGTGCCTGCAGGCATAAGGTTGAGGACCCATGTTCTAAATTAACAATTTTGTTTTAAAATGGCTAAAGCCATGTTTAGATTTTGACAAAGTAATAATACTATGCAAGTTTCAGTCATGTTAACATAAATTCATGAAGACATAGATTGGTAGTTTTTACAAAGAATAATTAATTATTAAATTGTTAAAATAGACATGGAGAAAAATTAATGTTTAAAGTGAAACAGATTTTAAGCTTATAATTAGTGAATTGCTGAATATAGGATCATTCTTATTAATATTTAAAAGTCACAGATTTGTAACGAGCATGTTTTAATATGAAAGTAGAAAAGTCGTGGTGTCATCTTTGTTTCTCAAAAGTTGTAATATTTAATATTTTATTTCTAAGCTTAATTTTGTTATATGAACTATACTTTTAACAAAATTTAATTAAAACATAAAGATTTGATGATAAATAAATTTCTGTCCCATCTTAAAAATTACAATTGAAAAGGCTTGTGAATGTGTTCCAAAATAGCATGTTTAAAGGATTAAGCTATAGTATAATTTAAAATTTATTTTGAGCAAAATAATCATTATGATTTTTTACATTAAAAAGTTAAATTACATTGGATGACTTAATGATTTTATAAACTTGTATCATATTTGCATTTAGAATGTACTAAAGTCTACATATAGTTTAGTTACACATATTCTAGTTGCATATTTAATGTAGTTGTAGATAATAGTAACCAATTCATGTGAAGTTTTAAATGAGATCATAATTATCTTTGCCTTATGTATTATAATACCTATTTTAATGCAATATATATATATGTTGAAATGAACATTTTCAAGTGTAAAAAATGTTTTATGAAACATGTTTTTGGGAATAACTGTTTAACAAAATAAAATAAATTTACTGACATTTTGATAACACTTATCCTCAACTGGGCGAAAAAAATATAACAATAATCATATGATTATAGGTGATAGAAAATTTTAAAAACATAAATTGTATTAGTAAATATGATGAAATAAATTACCAACTATTTGGAAGAGTTTCTTAGTGTAAATGAATATAAAAAAATATTGCTAAATATAAATCAAACTATTCAACAACTTCATCAACCACATAAAACAATTCTATTTACTATAACCATATGATTATTATTATATTTTTCATCCAGATGAGGGTAAGTTCTATCTTATCAAAATGTCGGTAAATTTATTTTAATTTATTAAACATGATTATTCCCGAAAACATGTTTCATAATATATATATATGCAACAATGTGCAAAATATATTTACATTTTGAAAATATCACATGATCACCATTTCTCATGCTTGCTCATAACTGTTAATAAAACAGGCAAAACTGTCCATACAGTAGTGTCACTCAGTGCAATCCACAGTAATCAATGGATTCCAGAATGCTGTGCATAAAATCCCTATCTAGTGCCTACTTATCCAATATCTCCAGACTAGTTTTTGGCTTATGACCTTCGTCAGCGAGGAGCCTTAGATCTGAGATCTTAGGATCTAATGTAACCCTCCAGCAACATTATATTAGTTGTATTAGATTCTAAGATCTAGGTGCAGTGCTCTCAGATCCAAATCTTCTCACTGACGAAGGCCACAAGCCAGAAACTAGTCTGGGGATATTGGATGAGTAGGCACTAGATAGGGATTTTATGCACAAGCCTTTTGGCATCCATTGATTACTCTGGTTTGCACTGAGTGGCACTACTGTATGGAGAGTTTTGCCATTTTGAAAATAACTATTCAGCAAAAATTCATAATATTGTGGTAGAACTGGTCTATTATTTTAAATTAGATGGCAGTTAAATATTATAGACTTATATTTACAATAGAGTGCACTAAAATCTGCCTATAATTTTTTTTTATATATATATTGAAGTTCTAATGAAATTAAAAATAATTTTATTGTTTGTGAATCAGAATTGCTTACCCATTATTATGTTTGATATGAGTTAGACATGGAAATTATTTGAGCAATAAACTGTATCTATCTTAAGATTCTATTAATAATTTTATAATTTCCTCATGAGTCAATAATAACTTTACAATATATAAAATTATTTGATATATAAAAACAATACATTCACTCTTTGATGAAAAAATATATGAGAGAAAGTAATTATTAGTTTTTGTAAATTGAAAAGTGAAGTAATGTAGCAGAAATCTAATATTTATGCAATAGGGAAGAGTTATAATATAGAAAGTTACTCATGAAAAATGAGTTAACTGTTTGATAAGCTTTCACTTTATGAATTACAGTAACAAAATAGATCAATTTTTAAGGATTTTATATATATATATTTTTCATATGTCATAGCATCGGCTGGGACGCGAACCCACAACCATCTTCAACCAACTACTTGCTTGCAAGGCAGCTGTGATGATTCCTCGGATTTTATATTTTTAATATATTAGTCAATAAAAAGGTTTGTTGACACATCATTATAAAGTTTTATGATATTGAAAATATTTTACTAAAGTAACAATTTTACTATGTTGAGATGAAACTGAAACAAATGAATTTAAAGATATATATATATATTTCTGCAGTTTAGCATAATGGTAGGTGATGAATTTGAAATTTAATGTTCTTTGAATTGAGTTCAACTTTTTGATGCTTGAATATTACTTGACATCCTGAGTAACTGACCATTCACCTACTGTAATACTTATATTTAGATATGCATTATAAACTTTATGTAATGCACAGACTTGGTTATACTATTGCAGTATTTGCCAAGAATGAGGTGAACTTTTTGTAATAATAAACATATAATTAAAATTACACACACACATTAGTCAATAAATTAAACTTGCTATTAAAATGTTAATATAAATGGTTCATCAAAGTTTTTGATTCAATTCTAAATATTATGATGCTGGAATAAATTGTGTCAAGGTGGGCGATGAGTACACTATTACAATGTGATGATTAAGTGTTATTGTTTGCTCATAGTAAGTACCCTAATTTTGAGTTATGTCTACTTGCTTTCAGACAAAGATCATTCATACATATATATATATATAAAATTATGTTAAAAGTAGTAAGCAAGAAATGATAAACAAGGATGCGACTAGTTTGATTGTAATATAATATTGTTGACGTTGGTTTGTCTTCATGCAAAGAATAATACACTATATAAATTCTAGAAGCTATATAATTTAAATTGAATCTTATCTACATTTAAATAATTGTTTCACTTTTTTGTTATTATTTAATAATGTAATATTTATAATTATTTATTCTAGAGAAATACCATCACTCATTTTTTATTTATAAAAATACTATAATTCTAATTTTATAATGTTTATTAATTTTTGATAAATTGATTGCATGACAAAGGTCATAATTTTGATTTATTATTATTTTTTTGACTAATTATGGGAGACTTTGCTGATTTAAACATGAAAAGTGATCTAAAATATTTTTATTATCTCATGACAGATTGTAATGTATCATGAAAGATAAGGTTTCTATTATCTCAGAGATTCTTATTATCTCTTAACCAATTGCAAATAGAATTTATTACAGGTTGAACCTCAGTAAAATGTTAATATAAAATATTGCTTTACATGAAAGATGTTAATCTCCATCAAAAAGAATACAGAAAATTATAATAATTAATGCAGTTAATAAGAAATAATTAAACATAAAATATCAGTTAATGTAAAATATATTTGTAGTCTTTAGCAAAAAAGGCAAAAATAATATTGCCCTCAATGCATTGGTGGCCTAGTGGTTAGAATAACTGCCTTTCCAAGCAGCTGGCCAGGATTCGCTTCCCAATCAACACATTTGACATATAAAAAATAATAATAATATTGCTAATACAAAATTAACTACAATGGTCATTAAAATTAACATATTTTAATTTTGAGTAATAAATTTTGATTATTTTTTAAAATCGGGTTTTAAGTATCCTAAAAGTATTTTTGATGCAAAGTAACCAATAGTTATCATCAGAAAATGTTATCTGAATAATTTAATATATTTATTTTTTCAACTCTTTTTTTTATATTTTATTTTTCAAAAATCTTCGTCCCACCCACTTTAATATTTTAATAAAGAGAATAAAACAATGACTAATTACAACTGTATGTTGGCTTATTTCCATCATCTAGTCGAATTGTTAAATGTTTTTAAGAAAAGTGAAAATATATTCAACTGCAAAAAATCCAAATCTCTATAACCTAAACTTGAAACTGTAAAACAAAAACCTGCATCTATTTAAAACATTACATCTGTGAAATTAGAAGATGCATTGAAAAATGATTAATAAAATATAGAAAAGAAAAAGCATATGTGGTTAATGTACTAAACCATATGCATGTATCAATGAACACAATTTTAATTGAAAATATAATAAAAGATAAAAAAATTATACACATGACAATGGAAATAATCCTACAAGTCATCTAGTGTGATAATCCATAAAGTTTAGAAATTATTCATTAACCTTGTCCTTAAAAAAAATAAATGAGAAATTAGGACTTTTATAGATAAATATATAAAATTTCTCTTGACCGTTGCCCTTGATAGAATAGCCTAAGTGGTAAGAGCATCATTTTAAGTTCAGTATTCTTGAATTAAAAGATCACGGATTCAATTCTCATGCTAGCTATTCATCCTCAAGCTAACAGCACTCAAAGACATGTTAATAATAGGAGTGTTCCCTAGTAAAAGGTGAATACAATTAGAAAAGTATAAATAAAAAAGATACTTTCTGTCAAGCATTGTTAGCTGAGAGGTCATCGCAGCAGCCTTGCAAGCAAATAGTTGGTTGCAGATGGTTGTGGGTTCACGTCCCGGCCAATGTGATGCTATGACATATGAAAAAAAAAGATACTTTCTAAAAAAATCCAAGTAAATGATGAAAACAATCAATATAATAAATAAAATGCCATCATAAACTTTCAGATAAACCACTAAACATCACATGATCACCATCTCTATACTAGCACATAATTGTTGTAAACAATGGCAAAACTCTCCATACAGTAGTGCCACCCTGTGCCAAACAGAATAATAAATGATGGCAGAAGGCTTGTGCATAAAATCCCTATCTAGTGCCTACTCATCCAATATCCCCAGACTAGTTTTTGGCTTGTGGCCATCATCAGTGAGGAGCCTTGTATCTGAGAGCACTGAACCTAGATCTTAGGATCTAATTCATTCTCATGGTTTTGTAGTAAAGTAGAGTTAAATGGTGGCTGCTGGAGGGTTACATTAGATCCTAAGATCTAGGTGCAGTGCTCTCAGATCCAAGGCTCCTCACTGGTGATGGCCACAAGCCAGAAACTAGTCTGGGGATATTGGATGAATAGGCACTAGATAGGGATTTTATGCACAAGCCTTCTGGCATCCATTGATTACTCTGTTTGGCACAGGGTGGCACTACTGTATGGAGAGTTTTGCCTTTGTTTAAAACTTTCAGATAAGACTAATTTTTATATTTTGCACATTGTTTTCTTTTTTTAAAAGCATATTTCTTTTTTGAAGACATCTATTTAGCTTTACATTATATTCACAAAAGCAGTTCTCTACACTTTACTCTAAAGTCATCTGTTGGGATCTTGAGTAACCAAGGATACTAATTATGTGATGATATTGTTGGTATTTTACATTATTATAATTTTTTTTTTTTATAAATTTAAGATTTATTAAAATTGATTTTTAAAAAACATGCTAATACAGTTAACACTCATTTTGTGACAGTAAGATTAAACCAGAATTGGTGTACCTTTAAAATAAATTTTAACTTAAATATTCGTGGTCTGTACTTAATTTATTATGTGGCAGAACTTTCCAGTCTAAAATTAATGTCAGGTTTGGTCATGCCCTATTAAGGTAAAAGTAACCACAGTTTTGTTCCCTTAGGTGTATGGGATTTTTTCCACCAATAACGAAAGCCATGCCATATTATAATTATAGTTTTTATTTTTTAATAGTTTTCATATCGAGCTTATTTAGCAATTCAGATTAATATGTACTCTTTATCGGATGATTGGCTAGTTTTGTATGGGCCAGCTATCTGAAATAAAAAAATTCCTAAACCCTTTTGTGGCCTCAAAAAATGTTGGGATTGACATAACCAGATCTATCAGATAATAATTTTATTTGCTTTTTACTACTATTTTTATTTTTTTTATATATGTCAAAGCGTTGACCAGGAATCGAACCTGGGCCTGCTGCTTGGAAGGCAGCTATGCTAATCGCTAGGTTATCAATGCTTGACTGCTTTTTATTACTATTATATGGTAATTGAATGCATGTTTCAATGTTTTTTAATTTTACTTTAGTGCAATGTAAGATTGTATAAAGCAAAAAACATTTGCCTCCATCTTAGAATATAAAGCACTAAGGAAACTTCTTACTAATGATAACAATAAAATCATAGAAAAGTAAAACTATAATGAAAATAAGACAATAATTTGATTTTTAAAATTGATGATGTATTCATGCAATTAAAATGTGAATTTATTTTGATTGACATTGTAAATAATCAACTTGAAAAAAGTTTTTCATTGATAATTGATAATGTGTGCTGAATATTATATTAATCTACTATACCTACAATCTGAGATTTAAATCTTGAGTGGAATTAAAAGATTTTTTTCATGTAACCAACTTTTTTAATTAAACTTTTAGTGATCATTTAATGGGTGTGATTAAAGTACATATATCCTTAGTCATCATCATCATCATTAGAAATTTTTTTATAATTTTATTTCCAAATTGATTAATATCAATTAATCTTTTATTTTACTTTGGCTTCTGATTACACTAATATATTTACATATAAAAAAAGGACTAAATCTGTTTCTGTACTCAAATAACAATATATGAATATAATCAATGTTAAAGAACCTATAATCCCATGTTTTGTTTTGTTTTCAACATATAAATGTTTCTGTCTTCATTAAAAAAAAAGCATATAACTGTTTTTGTAATAAATATCAGCAGATGGAGCTAAAAGAAAAAGAAATATACTGGATATTTGCTATAATGATATTAAATGGAATATTGGGGAATAAGAATACATTAAAGTTTATAAATAACGAATGTATGATACCAGAAAATATCCCAGGTGCAATGCTCTTAGATGCAAAGCAACTCACTGATGAAAGCCACAAGCTACAAACTAATCTGGGGATGTTAGATGAGTAAGCAGTAGACTTTCTTGCATCCATTAATCACTCTGATTTACATTTGGATGGCACAACTGTATAAAGAGTTTTTCCTCCGAATGTATGAAACAATAGTGAAAAGTATTATTACATATGGAAGAGAAGTTTGGCAATTGAAGAAAAGAATGGAAAGAAAATTGATGACTACAGAAATGAATAAATAATTGGTAAAGTTCAAGGAGAGAGCCCTAAGCAATAAAGAAAATTTAAGAAATAATGAATAAGATAATTGGAATGGTATGGACTTGTTTACAGATAATATCCCAGGAAAGATTACCAAAATATTAAACTGGACACATCTAAAAAGAAAAATAGATCATTCAAAAAGGAATAAGAAAGATGAAATAGATAGAGAAATTAGGCACAGACATGTTCAAGGTATTTTATGGATGAATAGCAGCATACCAATTGATTAAATTTTCCAAATAACAAAAAATTTTAAATATGATTTAATTAAGCTGCAGTTTATCAGATTCATTTTTCAAGACATATAAAGTAATAATTTGTGAATGGAAATCTGCCATTTAATTAAATATTAATTTTACATTTAGTATGAATATTCCCAAAATAGACACTTCAGGTAAAATTACTGATTTTTATTAATTTTGTATTGAATAATATCTATTGCTGATTAATTACTTAACATCAAAGTATCACCCCACCCCTTACCCCTGCTTTTATGATGTCATGATTCAACTGAGTATCGACTTTGGCTGCTTTAATACAGATAAATTATAGTTAATCACTTGAAGAGAAGTTAAACCACTAAGGAGAGTTTTGCTGTATTTTGAATTGTTGAAGAGAAGTTGTCAACAGCTAAGAATTTAACAATAGATCATAAGTATAAATATTCTTGAATGAAAGTATCAATTGTTTAATTAAAGATCAAATTTACTTTTATAAAAGTTAAATCCCATCATCGTTGTGCTCGCTTGGAATATTTCGATCTAGCAGTTTTTCTACTAGAAGCTGTTGTAAACATATCGGGAACATATATTAATCATGTATTGGAATTTTTTTAAGACCATTATATTCAACATTTCTTTTATTGGCTTGTATTCAATGAATTGTCTTTCTTAATTGTCCTATATTAGTTTACATTTTTATATTTTAATATGTCAATATTTACGATGATACAATCAATCCTGATCTAACACATCTTACATAGTAAAAAAGTTTAATTGAAAAGAGATGACTATTTTCTTGGGGGTAGTTCATTGAATGAAATGAAGTTTGAGGTGTTGAATTTATTTACTTCTATCTAATTTGGTATCATCTATCCTTGAAATTCCTAGAAATGTTAGTGAAAAAATAGTATCACTGTTTATAGTCCAATATTGCATTCAAAATATTCAGAAAAAGCTTATATCTCTTCTTGGATAGTATTACTGTATCAATGCCAGAAGAAGTTGTTTTGAATTTGTTGCTAAAACAGTGTATTATAGACCAAATGTTGTTAAAAGTAAAGGTATTGACTCTTTGAACTCAAAGTCTGTTGCAATTGAATTTTTTGCACAATCCATGGACTGAAAATCATGAACATTTTTGTTTAGGCATAAAAATTACTATAAAGTAACACAGTTGCATTTATGCTCTAAACATTGAAATTTTATGAATCATGTTATAGTTAGGAGTCATAATGCAAAAGAAATCAATATTTTGTGAGTATTATTGAACACGATGCTCCAAAATTAAAATAATGATTGTATCATAAACTCTGATCTAAACATATAAATAGAAATTTATTAATATATTTTTTAAAAGCATTTGCTATTTTTGTACTAAATTTCAACAAGCATTAAACACTAAAAATTTAAATTTTGATTTTTATACTTGTTATGTAACAGAGGTATGAAATTCTCTTTAAAAATGTATTATAGATTCAAGTAAGTTTGCTCTTGAGTTCACTAAAGAAAAAGTCCCCTTTTTTGCAAGTAATTGTATTATTAGTAAATTAAAACAAAATAAATGGGTATTTTCTACTTAGAATTTCATAAATAATATATAGGTATACGAGCACAGACTTTCACATGACCCACCACTCTCCCATTCTATCTCATAACATGGATACACTTGAACACATGTTGAAAAGATAAATAATCACCAATATACGTATTTCATGCTAAATCAGCAATCATCACTTGGTCCAGATTATCATCTCTACACATATATGCAAAAGTGCTCATATATTAAGATAGCCAATCTTCATACTTTAATGAACAGGCTTCAATCCACTCCACACTCCAACTCTTCAACTGTCCATCGAATTGAAAATCTGATGATGGAATGCTCAAAGGCCACCCTGGGGATGAGATTTTCATCACACCCATGTTGACCTAAAGTGTGACTTTAATACTCCAACTCTTCAACCATCCATCCAATTGAAAATCTGATGATGGAATGTTCAAAAGCCACTCTGAGGTCAAGATTCTCATCACACCCATGTTGACCTAAAGTCACAATTAGATGGATGGTTGAAGAGTTGGGGTGTGGAGTGGATTGAAGCTTGTCCACTAAAATATAAAGATTGGCTATCTTGATATATATCTGAGCACTTATTGCATATATGTGTAGAGATAATATTCTGAACCAAATGATGATTGCTGGTTTAGCATGAAATACGTATATTGTGATTATTTATCTTTTTAACATATATGAGTTCAACTATATCAGTATTATGAAATAGAGTGGAGAGTGGTGGGTCATGTGAAAGTCTGTGCTCCTATACCCTATTAATTACATATAATGATACAGGTAACCCTGTATTTCAGTTATTACATAAATAATATAGTAAAAATCAGTCATATATCACATGACCTATATAGCTTGTATTACCAATATAAATAATATAGTAATTTAAATGCAGAAGTTCAGTGACTGACAAGAAAACCTAAGAATGATCGAGACATTAAAATTGCAAATGGGATACATTCATCATCTAATTGTGATTATTTAAAATCTTTGTTCAGCTAATTGACAGTAATATGGGATCTGAAAAATGATATCCTGTTTAATCTGTATGCAACATTCTTTTAACAGGACATCCTGGTGCAAATGACCTTGCTTAGACTCTGCCTCATATGACTTGGATTTCTTTTTCTAGATAGTCACCTCATAGCCTATCTGGCTAACATTCAATCATTAGTCAGTAAATGGATATTTAGTTATTTTTAACCAGAAGCATGAAACAAGAATGGATTTTCTCTTATTATTCCTTTGTGAGAGGTTATTACAAACACTTTGCCTTGCAATAGGTTATTTAAAAGATGTTCTAGTTTTTAATCATATAATTCCATTTTGAACAGATGGAGAAAATTTTGATTATTTATTTTAATAAAGCTACACCCATTTGGCAATCTTATTTATATTTTATACACCTTAATGAAGTTACAACAACTCTTTATAATTTTAAAAGTGAAAACAGCAGGACATGCGAGATAGCTGGAGGATTTGTGGAAAATATTGATATTTTAGCTTCAAAACGATTAATTGGACATCACCAATCAACAACTGATATATAAATCTCATTATTGGTTCATTGAATCAAAGTACCAAGACTTGATAATCAAATATAACCTGAACTCTCTCTTCCCATTAATGCCTACCTGGCACACCAAAAAAATAAAAAAGATAGATCCTTTATGCCAGATGTGTGGCAAGGAAGAGGAGTCCATTGATCACATATTTATAAGATGTAATAAATTAAATTATCATATAACACTCCTCACAAGATGGACAAACAACCCATTTGGGCAATTTATACCCATTAAATGGTGCATCAAACAAGGTGTTTATGCAGAGATAAGGCTTACAATTTTCATGTACTTTGCATTATGGTGCATACGATGTAAAATCCCTATTGAGAAAATAGGAGATCCACATGGAATGGAACTAAAGAAAATCATAGAAAAAATCAAACAAAGAGAGAATTTAATGGCTCCAGATTATTTGGTAAATGCCACTTGGAGAAACTTCAAATAAAGAAAACGATAGCTAAATCTACAAAATTAAATTGCTTCAGAAGCAACTACATACATAGAAGTAAATATGTTAAAGCTGAATGATTTACTTCTGAAACCATAGGGTAACAAAATAAACAATTTATGTTATACTGTAATAGCATGTAATGGCAAAATGTAGGTTTGTACAGCATAAATTCCTTTCAGTTCACTAGAGGGAGCCTGGGACTCCAGTTTTTGCTGTTACAGGCTCCCTGTTTTATTCACCAAAGTCATAGTCCAATTTTGGATTCATAGAAGAAAAGTTTACCAAGATGTAACTGAATACCTGTTTTATTGTTTTTTTTATCTTTATAAGAAATTTTAGAACAGTTTTCACTCAAGAATAATTGAGAGTTTCTATTGGTCCAGTTATGCAAATGGCTGCCATTGGAAATAGGCAAAAGCTACATTAAATAATTCTAGGAATCATTAGAACAACATAAAAACTTGGAAAATAATTTTAAATCAAACCAAATATAAAAAGAATAGAGATACTAGAAATCCAAGTGTTTTGTTAGAATAAACAGAGAAATCATTTGGACATCAAAGCTCATAGAAAATGTGGAAAATAAAATGTTAATGAAGATTTTAAGTTTCTATGATTGCAAACCAGTCAGGGAAGACAGAAAATGGCCTAGGGATCATAGATACAAAAATTAATCATAAAACTAAAAAAAGAAATCCCAGTGTTAAATTGTTCATAGGAAAAAAGATATAATATCACCATGTCAATTCTGAAGTTGCCGAATGCGGCTAAACAGTGTAGCTCGGAAAATTATTTTAAATTTTAATTCGATCTCAATTTTAGAATTGAACATTATAGATTATGACTCAAGCTATCTCCCTGCACAAAAATCAAGTTTCTTTGATGGGGGCCTCAAAAATTTAAATAATTTTTTTTTCAAATTAACACAGAATTATAACGAAGTCATTCATGAGCAAAAAAGTAATAATTCAAAGACAAAATTAATACAAATGACGTTTTAGACCTAAACAGAAACATTGAAGCTGCAAATTATCGTCTTTCAAGCAATAATTATTGAGAACATTCCAAAGTTTAACAACAAACTTTCAGATTATACAACTGAATCCTTGATTACTAAGCAAGACCTAAAATTCAATCATAGGAAGCAGAACCCAATTAGTATCAACAAATAAAGTGTGGACTGATGAAAGGAAAGAAATCACAGATGATGAAATAAGCTCACAAGAGAAAAATTTTGCAGAAGACTGAATAGGAAGGCAATGAAAATTCAGAGACAGTTTAAAGTATGAATTCTATAGATATGGTTTATACAAAGATATGGCAACATGGATGGAGTTCTAAGGATCTGTGAATTAAAGAACTTGGCAATTCAAAGACTTATGAATCAATGGAGAAGACTAGGGTTATTGACTGTGGTACGATCTCAAGATTTTTTTAAATAAATGTATTTACATCATGTAGTGGGTAATCAGTCACCTGCATTTTTTTCCTTAATAAAAAAAAAAACGATTGCAATTTTTTTAAAGAATATGTAAACCATAAAAGTTCCACCTATTTAAGATATTATTGCTATTATTTTATTTTATAAAAAATAAACGGGTTAGAAAAATCACAATAATTATCATGAAGATCATTATCCAAAAATACTTTCAAGGATTTTGTTGAACAGATAATTGCAAGAAAAGTGTCATGATTTATATATTGGTTTTAATTAATGCAATTTTCACTAAAGTTTATTCATAGACTATTGTTTCTATATGATGAAATTAGAGGAAAATATTACTTGTGATGGAAAATATGAAGCTTTTAAAATACTGTAATTGGTGTTTTTATAATAGCAGCTTTTGAAATAGTTTTTATAGGAGTAACTTGCTCGTGGCATTAAGTTGCAACATAAATTTAATGGTGAAGTTTTAATTTGAATTAAATAGGCAAAACTCTCCATAAGGTAGTGCCATCCTATGTCAAAAGAGTAATCAATGGGTGCCAGAAGGCTTATGCATAAAATCCCCATCTAGTACCTACTCATCCAATATCTCCAGACTAGTTTCTGGCTTGTGGCCTTCATCAGTGAGGAGCCATGGATCTGGTTGGCACAGGGTGGCACTACTGTATGGAGAGTTTTGCCTGTTTAATAACAGTTAGGTGCTAGCTTAAGAGATGGTGATCATGTGATGTTTAGTAGTTTGAATTAATTAAAAGCAAAAATAAGAATTTCATTTTTTAAAAAAACTTAGATTAATAGTATGGTGATGATCATATATGATTTACCAGTACAAAAGCAACCTAACCTACAAAAGAACATTTTTTTGCAATTTTCGGTTGGGATAATTTATTATCTTAAAAAATGTAGATCAGTTGTATGTAGCTTTTTTTGGTAGAAAGGTGGTTAAAAAATGGATCGATAAAATCAGAGCTGCTATACTATTTCTGCCCATAGTAAGCACTTCTATATGGTAATCTACATCTCTAATTCAGTCATTGCATTAATTCATAAGAATTTGGGGTTTAAAGTTGTAAGTAACGCAATATTATGCATCTAGTTAAAAGCCTGAAAACACCATGATTTGAACTCAATACCACATACTTGAATAATTATATAGATTTAATCATGAGTCAGTAATTATAGTTTAGCACTCAGCGCTTTTCAAAGTGCATACACTTTTTTCTATAAAAGTCTGAATTTCAGTTTATGCAATATGTGAGAAAATGAGCTATCTACTGTAGTATATAGTAAGCATACTATATGCTAATCATTGTCTACTCAAGCTTGCTACAAATAATTACAAGATATAGAGCTCCTTTTGTTTTGTCACATATTGTGGAAGTTAAAGAGTTAATTGATATTATTTATAAATATGGTATTCCATCATAGTAATATAACTACCTCAATCGAATTCATTACATCTAAGGCTGGTATCATGCCATATTACTTTGGAAGTTAGACACCATCACATTATAACATAGAAGTGCTGAAAAAATTTCTTTTAAACTTTCACAATTTTAAAAATACAACAATAAGATTGTAAGACCAAATTTGTATGAACTTCATCTTGTTAAATTAATAATACTAAATCTGAAAATCCCACTATTGTCATATAAAATTGCCGAAGAATAAAAATACTTTCTAAAAAAATGTATTTTATGATTTATACAAATATGGTTTTCCTGAAAGATATAGATATCAATTATATTATATAGAAATGATTTCAAAAATATTTTAAAGACACACAATATTAATTGCATTCATTAAGAATACATGACAAATGATAATGAAAAGATATGCAAAATATCAATTAAAGAATTAGCATATATGTGAACATATTTGTCGTTCATTGTAAAATTCATTTTTACTTTTCTAATCTTATCTTTCTTTTTTTATTGTCATATGAAATTAGACTGACCATATTTATTTATGAGTGACAGTATTTAGTGATTAGCTAAGCTTATAATAGATGGCAGCAGTGGAGTAAAAAACTGAATTTGCTTCTGTAATAATGTATATTAAAAAAAAAAAAACGTTATTGTAGGTATAAAATGTATTATTATCAATTATTTAAATGTGAATGTTTAGATTAATTTTGATAATAATTAAATAACTATGGCTCAGATTAAGAGAGATTCACAATCTATTTAAACTATTTCGACTTCGAAACATTTAAAATTTATTGCTTAATTGATATTGATTTCTTAGATAATATATATCATTATTCAAAATATCTATATGATAGACTATGTCTATATTCAATTTAGAATTATTATTATTTTATTAAATTTAAGATTATCATAGAAAAGTTTGAATATTGACTTTATAAATTTTTTGCTTATTTCTTCAAAGATCTGGAGTTTTTCGTGTAATATCTATCATATTTTATTTTTGCATGAATAAAATGCTTTCATATATATAAACCTTTATATGCGTGTAAAATGCGATGGTAGGGACCTCTAGAGGTGTTTAACCACAAGCTTACACTATGGAAAAATAGCATAAGCTTATGGTTAAACACCTGTAGAGGTCCCTATTATCGCATTTTACATGCATATTCTCGAGGTTACAGCCTTGGTAAATGTTACTTATGTAATCAATGTGCGTTTAATAAATTAATAATTATAAACCTTTACATTAAAATTGATGTATTTATTATAAATCAGAGGGTTTATATTAGAATTGCAATATTGAAGTTATTGTACAAGCCTTGGTGGTCTAGAGGTCAGCACAGCTGCCTTACAAGCAGTTGTCCCGGGTTAGTGGATTCGCTTCCCGACCGATGCTATGACACATGAAAAAAAAAAAATTTGTAAGTACCCTGGCTAATACTATTTTTTTAAAAGTAATTCATTTAGTGTTCTATACAAAATATCTTAATTGCAAACTTAAGTAAAATTATTTTGTGGAAATCATAATCTTATAAAAAATATTTTTTTCTCAAGAACGTTTCCTCAACTACTGGCTCAAATCAGCTTCAAAATGCTTGTGATTTTACTTCAGTTAGTATTTCTTTCAAATGATGCCATGGTCTAAAGTACAATTTATAGAATTTTTAAAGAATACAACTTAATATACTCACATTCAATAAAATGTACTTATTGTCAAAAATATATGTTATTATTTGACAAAATTCCAATTGACATTGAATAACATAAACTCAGTTTTGTCAGTACCTATAACAGCATCATAATGTCTGAATTCCAAATAAACAAACATATATCATGGCCGCCCAAGTAAGCAAAATAAATAAATAATCAAATGAATTTATTGTGTGGGAGTGCGTAAGAAATTTGAGCATCAAAAGTGGTAGAGTTGATGCAACCATGTAGATCTTAAGCTTCAATGTTTGCTTCTACTTCCATGCTAAACCATGTAGGGCATGGCACCCAAGTAATGATAACAGCTCATGTTAAAACTGCCAATCGTACAGACTAAAAAAATAGCAAAGTCTTACTTGTAGAATCAAATTATTTCTTGAACTGGTTATTTGTCATCCCAAATTGTTTACAAAACCAAATCCGAGAGATCTAATATTTTCAGCATTTAATAGAGAGAATAAAATGTAATCCTTTACACTAATTGGCTAATAAATGTTGAAATAACAGCATCAATTATCTTCCCTATCCTGACTGTTGATGTTTTACTGTTATATTTTAATGAAGTAATAAATTATTGAAATTTGTGATCAGCTCAACTGACATGCTTGAATAAATTAGATTAAAAGAATGGCAAGCAATGGGACCATCACAAATAATTATTAAGGATTATGGTTTGCTCATAGCATATCCATCTTAAACATCAGATGATCCCTATTTCTTATGCTTGCTCCTAACTTATTGAAAGAGGCAAAATGGGCTGCTCACTGATGAAAGCCACAAGCTAGAAACTAGTCTGGGGATATTGGACGAGTAAGCACTAGATAGGGATTTTATGCACAAGCCTTCTGGCATCCACTGATTACTCTGGCTTGCACTGAGTGGCAGTACTGTATGGAGAGTTTTACCTGTTTTAACAACAGTTATGAGCAAGCATAAGAAATAGTGATCATGTGATGTTTAGTGGTTTAATAACAATCCTGCCTAATAGCATAGTGGGAGCTATGGTTATTAAAGAACCAAAAACATCAAAATATATGGGTGTTGAACTGAGTTCAGACCTATATGATTATATAAGCTAATGAGCTTGGATTAAAAATGTCATTGTGTTTTATATAAGCTAATGAGCTTGGATTAAAAATGTCATTGTGTTTTCAATTTTATTTTCATAGTTTTGTAGTTAAATAGAGATAAAAGGTGGCTGCTGGATGGTTGCATTAGATCCTAAGATCTAGGTGCAGTGCTGTCAGATCCAATGCTCCTCACTGATGAAAGCTACAAGGTAGGAACTAGTTTGGGGATATTGGATGAATAGGTACTAGATAGAGATTTTATGTGCAAGCCTTCTGACATCCATTGAGTACTCTGGCTTGCACTGAGTTGCACTACTGTGGAGAGTTTTGCCTGTTTTAATAACAGTTATGAGCAATCATAAGAAATAGTGATTATGTAATGTTTAACAATACACCTTGTTATTTAGCCAGTCTGTGGGCAAAAAAACAACATTCATGCATATAGACTGACAAATGTTTGGATCCATATGCCACTTTCAATATATATTGCTGCAATGGAAACTGATTAGAAATCAAAAATTTGCAAATTAATTATTTGTTGTGATTTTTAAACATTTTAAATATTGTGGGAATTCAGCCGTTTGGAATACCTTTATACATAAGCTAAAAATACATTGCTATAAAAATAATTGCTGTTTCTTATTATGTGAGTGAGGTCTCTTGGTGTTGTTTAGCATAGTTAAAATTTCTGGATTGATTCCCTGTTCACTATGACATTTTGACTTCTGAATGTCACATAACCCACCAGAACAACCAAACCATATGATTATTTTTTACTGTAATGCCAATTCAACTATACTAATATTCTTCTTTTCTGAGTCATCATAATATCTGGTAATTAATGAAATATGCTCACAGAAAAGGTAGTTTTTTAAAATTCAGTTGAATATTAAAAAAAAAACCCACACATCTTTTCCGTAAGTATGTTTCATTAATTACCAGATATTATAATGCCATTTAAAATTCAATAGGTCTGTTTAAAAAAGAACCGTAAAAAATATTAAAACTAAATTGTATTTCACGAATATGTTTATATTAGTACAATGCAAGATAAATATACAATTTAACATGAATGGAATATCAGTGAAACATAGTGGGTTGTGTAAAACGTGAATAAATAAATGATCTAGAAAACGATTGTTCTCTTTCCCATTCCCACGTTATACTTATGTTTACATTCCCTGATAGATATAAAAAAAATAGCGAGAAAGAGTTAACTTTATTGAGAAATTTATATTTTTTGAAAATTAATTCATTATCTTGGCACACTAATTATTGCAGAAACTAAATAAAGTTCAGTTGTTGTTTTTTATAAAAATAAATAAATAACGTAATTGCATTAGCTTATGATCATTAAGGAATTCTCTTTATTATTTTGGCCACCCATGAGCTGGAAACGTCTGTAATCCAGCATGGCTATTTTACAATCTTGATGGATTAGAGAGATTCAAGAACATTTCCCTATGAGGAAACTATTTGATTTAATGACGCATTTTTATTCATTAATTTAAGATTATCGTAAAGAAATATGAAATTACATTAAATATCTGTATATTATTATATATCTGTATATCATTATATATATTGTTGCAAATGTAAAAAAAAAATTTAATTACAATATAAAATATATTGCAGGCTTGTACATGCGCCTCTACTCCGAGACTGGTTGAGCTACTAAAAGACTTGTACTAAGGAATAGCACATAATTATCATCAGTGTTAGTGAGCTATTTACAATTACTTTATATCATAAAAATTCATAATGGAATGTGGAAATACAAAGTAGTCAAGTTTCCTGCCTAATTATATTTTAATAAAACAGGCAAAACTCTCTATACAGTATTGCCACTCAGTGCAAGCCAGAGTAATCAATGGATGTCAGAAGGCTTGTGCATAAAATCCTCATCTAGTGCCTACTCATCCAATATCCCCAGACTAGTTTCTGGTTTGTGGCCTTCATCAGTGAGGAGCCTTGGATCTGAGAGCACTGAACCTGAGTAGGCACTAGATGGGGATTATATGCATATCTTCTGGCGTCCACTAATTACTCTGGCTTGCACTGAGTGGCAATACTGTATGGAGAGCTTTGCCTGTTTTAATAACAGTTATAAGCAAGCATAAGAAATGGTGATCATGTGATGTTTAATAACATTGTAATAGTTGGATCTACAAAGTAGTCAATACTTTTCTGCTTAATAACATTTTAATAGTTGGGTCTCATAGATATATTATTATAAAAAAGTTCAGCAAAAATAAAACAAAAAAGATTTAGCATGCTGGAATTCTTCAGTTGTAATCTTTTCCAGAGTTGGCTGGCTCTATGTAGTTTAGCATAATATCAGACTTGAAGAACTAAGAATCAAATTTTAATAAAAGTGAGAGAGAAAAAATAAGTCAATTGGGATGCTCAGCTCATCAACATCGCATTAACTTCTGAAAAACGAACAATACAATTATTAATACTCTATAGTTTGCTATTATATTTTGTAGGGTCAAATATAAATGCAGAACTCTTTTACTGGGAAATTAAATAATAGAATAAAGTTATGGTAGGTGTGGATCTAAGAGTTTGTGGCTTCCATTTCAACATTCATAATATCCTTTCAAGTAATTAAATAAAATGCTATAAAAATTGATCTACATATTTTATAGTTATATACATAGATCAGTTAGAGCTAATATAAAAATTTGATTCCAGATATATCAAGAATTTACTCCAAACAAAATAAATATTAATTATTGATCAGTGTCAATATCCCATTAGCTATCACTGAGTAACTGGATATCTTTAAACTTTTTTTTTTCTGTGACTTTTTTAGATCTTCACATTTCTCTAGAATGATCTATTAGAGTTCTTGAAGTTTATCATTAACATATTAATTATTGTTAGGATGAAAAATATTCATCTTGATGCTACTGTCCTTTTTTTTTGTTTTTTCCATTTCAATCTTTTCAAGAATGATAAATATATATTTAATGAATTAAATCATCTTCAAAATACAAAGAATTTTAATCTGGACATTTGTGTTTAAAATGAAAGTCCAGTCTTAATCTCATCAAGAATGTTTGTTTTCTTGTCTACTGTAATATTTTCAAAAATCTTTATCAGCACTAATATTAGAGATATCAGAGCTTTTCCTATCATTTTTTTTTTTTTTTAGTATTTAACTTTCACATCCATACAGAATATACTATAGCATAAATAAATTAATATTTAGTTTTAAAAATATGGTCTTATATATAAAGATCAAATTTTTTATTATAATGTTGCCCAATGTCAGACTTCACAAATATAAAGTATATATATGTGTGAATATTGAAAGCTTTGCATTATTTAGAAAGTCAAAAAAGTTGACATTTTGAATTTTATTAATTTGAATGACTTAAATGAGTTAACATTGACTCTAGTGATCAATGTTTTTGGCTATTCATAAGATTTTCGATGTAGAGTTCAGGAGTAGTTTATAAATAAAATGACTGTGAACAAATGTCATTAACAACAGTTTTGTATTGATACTGCTTAATACAGATGTAAGTAATAGAACATTAAGAAAAAATAAAGAAAGCAAATCAAAATATAAGGAAGATAAAAGTAAAAAAAAGAAGAAATGCAGTCGTTTGTTAGAGAAGGGACGATAAAATTTAGTACTGATTTCATTGTAAAACTAGTGTGATAATCAATAGATGAAAAACAAAATTACATCTAGCTATGATACCCTAAATTTGCTAAATTGTGAATCCAGAAGGAGACAAAGAACTTATAGAACCACAATAAGTCACAAAAGCTTTATAGATATAATAAACACCCCCATACTTCCCCATTCTTTCTAAATTCATATAAATAAGTATATAATAAAAGACAAATGACCCCAAGATGCATTCCATGCTGAACCGGCACTCTTCAGTTGGCCCAGTTATCTTTATTATATACAAAGTATTTATCTAGAGTAAATTGTTATATTTTCATTTACCATTGTCAAACTCCCTTTACTCCCAACTTTGACGCCATCCATTTCAGATAAATACACTAATGATTATTTACTAATCATTTTCGAAACTAGAGATTATCTCTAGCACAGATATAAACTTTAAACCTCTGTTAAAGATTAATATATCTGATTTTTTTAAATTTGCACACACGGAGTTATTCACCTTTCTTTGTCCCGTATGTAATATCTTTATAGATATAATAAACACCTCCACACTTCTCCATTCTTTTCAAATTCGTATAAATAAAGATATAATAAAAGACAAATGACTCCCAAGATGCATTTCGTGCTGAACCAGCACTCATCAATTTACCCAGGTCACTATCTCTCACAAAAGCTTGTTTAAATGTAGTTGACATAACTTTTTAGTATTAATGACATTTGAAAAAAAAAAAAACAGAAGGTAATAAAGATTTAAAAAAATACAAATCCTCTTTATGAAATTATTATGTCTGGTGTTGAGGAATGCTCAATGGATTATATCGAATTGTGGCATCTTAAGTTTATCAAACCCTACTCACTAATTATGAGCTCATGATTGTTGATATCAAAAGTACATAACTTTAAAACAGTCTATCTGCTATTCATGTCCTCTTCCCGATAAAAAAACCAACATTAAAAGTTAAATCTGACTGAAAAAGAAGTCTACACAAACGCATTAAAAAATCACCCCTCCTCCCGTAAGTAATTAATTAATCAAAATGAGTTTATCAAAAAGATTTCCTATTGTTATTTAAATATATATATAGAGAGAGAGTTAAAAACTTATGGATGTGGAACACATTTGGACTAGATTAAATCAATTACTGTATCTTGAAAGTCATTTAGTTTTTGTTTTGATAAATTTGTTGCCTGACCTTGAATTTTTGTTTTTCCAACTATTTTTAACTTATAATTACAACTATCACCTGAAAAAAAAAATATATAGTTTTTACTTTTATTTCACATTTATTAGTGACTAAGTAGTTAAATAAATTTAAACGAGAAATTTAATATGTATATATGAGTGTATATATAATGATTGTGTATGATAATACTGCTAATTTATGTTTAAAATGCCATATTGTGTGTACCTATAGCAAGTTATTACGTATTAATTAAACATCCTAATAGAAGAGCATGGATGTTACATTTGAATTAGCCAGACCACTATCGTTTCCTTTTTAGTTGGGAACCAATCAAGGACTTTTTCTTATCAATGTTATTTTTACACTGAGTCACCTTGGTTTTGTATTTAAAATGAAATTTATTTTGTACAAAGGTTTTCATCAGTATTCTAATCTCTCAAATTCAGTTCAAAGTGAAAAATTGTTTAGATGTATCTGAATTTTCTTTTGATTATATTTTACATTAGCTAAAGTTTGTGAACGATGAACTGTGATTGAATGTAAGTATTCTAAATACTAATAAGCATCTTTGATTTTAAATCTTTAATACAAATGCAATTCAGTTGATCTTATAGCTTATAAGTGATGAACATGGGCTTGAAAACCCTGAAATATTACTAATTATAATCTTTTTATTCTGATTCTTTGCTGAGTTTCAGATTTCTTCTTCTAACAATCATCTCTATGGAAGTCTTGTAAAGTCATAAGACATACAAGCATTGGAAATGAAGGAATTGAGCTGTCAAATCTACTTCTGTTATTTATTTGCTATAACAGCCTTTACTATGTTTAACATTATGTATATATAAACATATTAGCAGCAGTTATTTGGAGATATGTTAATCACCCTCATATCCACAGATAATCATCATTTCAATGTATATAGGCAAAAAGCAATTACAAACTTCCCATGCATTATAAAATTTTAAGAATAGAAAAGTGCTACTCCAGATGTAGTAGTAGTAGTAGTAGTAGTAATAATAATAATAATAATAATTGTAAAACAGTAGATATATATAATATTTAAATACATTTCTATTTTCTATACTAAATTTCTATTTACATTAAGTTTAGTATAAATAATATACATGTATTTAAATATTACATATTCAGCTTGTATTCTGCCCATACCTCTTCTGTATATTTAAATGGATATATTAAGGTTCTATATGTGAGGGGTCAAGGTGACTTAAGATCAGTATGGGTATGATAATAATATTGGCATCAACAAGGGCTTTGAGTGTTCCGTCCTTGGATTTTCAATGATATGGATGGCTGAAGAGTTGGAATGTGGAGAAGATTGAAGCTTGTCCATAAAGGTTTGAAGATTTGTTATCTTAATATAAATTGAGCACTGATTCTGTATATGTGTGGGAATGGTGATCTGGATTACCTGATGAGTGCTGGTTCAGCATGAAATAAGTATACTGGAGACCATTTATCTTATTCACATGTATGTGGTTATGTGTATCAGTTGTATGAGATGGAATGGATAGCTGTGGGGAGCTTGAAAGTCTGAGTTCAAGTACTTTAATATATATATAAGATCACACAGCTATGGCATCTACCCCCCCCCCATTTCCATGACCTGGGATTTAAACCTAATTTGAATAAAAATCAACTCTTTTATATATTCTTATTTTGTTTTACATAAGTAACCTAACCAACATCAAATGTTTATAAATAGATACATAGTTATTCTTAGCTGGAAGATAAAACAGGAATGAAAAAATGTTAAAACTCCATCTAACAGCTATAATTTTTGGCAAATGATACCTATTTCTTCACTATTTCTATTTTGATTGATTATTAGAGAGGTCTTTACCATGCAATGTGTTATGTAAAGGTTTTTTTTACATGATATAATAACCACTTATGGCTTAATACAATTGAAAATAATTATTAATTGGGTCATATGAAAAACTTCCATCAGAACAGACTGGTAAAATCTAGCAAATGTTACCACCCAAAATTGTTATTTTTAGCCAATAAAAGGTCTTTTTTTGCTAGCCATTAAATGATGCATTTAATAACAAATTCAGGTATCAACAACTTGCAAGAGTAAGCCAATAAACATCACATAGAGTTTTGCTTGTTTTATTTCAAATATTCACAATAATATCATTTTGGCACTATTTTATTTCCAAGACAGAACTCATTTTAATAATGTTGGAAAAGATCAAATCACTAGTTTAATACATAGAACTTAATACAATTTGAAATAATTATTAGATCATATAATATAAATCTTCCATAAGAATGACTTGGTTGTTAATATATGTAAGATTCTGACATTCTGTTTTTATGGAAGATTCTGTCACATGATCAGTAGTTGTGTCCAACTGCATTAAACATTTATTTCTATTCTATTAGTGATTTGGTCTTTCCTGACATTATTAAACATGAGTATTTAGTGGTTCTGCCTTAGGACATAAAGTAATGTTAAAATTACATTTTTTTTTTGTAAATATTTGAAATACTGTATAATTAATTTCATTGTCACAAGTTGTTTTTTTTTTTTTTTAAGTGTCATAGCATCGGCTGGGACGCGAACCCGCAACCTGGGCAACTGCCTGCAAATGCAAGGCAGTTGCGCTGACCTCTCGACCACCAATGCAAGACTTGTCACAAGTTGTTGATGTGTGAAACAGCTAGTGAAAGAAATATTTTGTATTAGCTAATAATAACATATCATTGCGATCTATGAGATTTTACCATTCTGTTCTTAAGTAAGATTTTAATTTTTATGATCTAATAGTTATTTTCAATTATATATATTATAAAATGTTTAGTTAAACAGATATGATTGTTAGAAAAAGAGTGAAAAAAGGTTGTGTAATGTTATACTTGACATGAGGTTTAACTTGTTAACTTTTATGTTTAAAGTTACTAGATATATAAATTAAAGTCTAACACCTATACTCATTTAATCAGTGTTTATACTCTATTGTTAGATTCAGAAAGTTTATAGAGAGAAAGTTTTTATTTCTTATTGGGTAGCATTGTTGAGTCATTCTCATTAAAAAAATGTGCATTGGTAGGAATAATAACTAGCTACTAAAATTAGGAAAAATGACAGCATTTGCTCTGTGTGAACATTAATACATGAATTGAGTATTAGAAATACTTTATTTTACAAAATATGACCAATAAGCATGGGTATAACTAAGATTAAAGCATTAGGATATTATAGATAGAAATTATATTGTATGAATATCTTGATGAAAGGTCTTAGATTAAAATATGCTAATATTAATATAGCAATTGCATTTAAAAAAGTAGGTCTTAAATCTTAATATATTGTTAGAAAATTTGATATTGTATTTTAGAAGCAAACACAATTCATGTTAAATTTCAACAATTGTTAAATATTAAAAATTGGATGTTATATAGTATCATGAACAAAAGTATATAAGTAAGTTTGTTCTAAGCTTCTTTAATAAGAAAAATCCTGTTTCTCTGATATATTATTAGTGAAACTGTTAAAAGGAAATATGGCATTTTCTGCTTGGCTGAATAATAAAATGAATGTAGCGTTTCATAAACAATGGACTAACTAATTACAAATTCAAACTCATTTGCGTATGTGTACAATAAATCACAACAGTCTTCATTCACAAAACTATGAGTATGAGATTCAAACATTAAATCTCAAAAGCGCTTAGCAGACCTATTACACATTATAGTATAATTATAGCTTCACTAAAGCATGCAAAAAAAGTCACATATTTATAATAAACAATATCATGATTTTACGACAAAAATTCACTACCTGATAAAAAGAGGTAAGAATAACTGTTGAGTTAAAACTGCAAAATAAATATAATAATATGCTGATAAAATAATTACTTTAAATCTTTTTCATTTTACCAAATTGAAAATAACATATAGATCTGAAAAATCATATTATAATATTAAAATGATACCATGATATATGATAATGTTTTGGTTAGATGAATGGGGTATTTTGATTATTTTACCATCTCATTTACATATAATCAGTGATGTCCAGTTTAATAAAATTATAATAGCTCTAAAATTTTAAAGCAGAAAGACTACTGGGATTTTTTTTTTTAAAAAAGTGAATCTACAAAGTTGTGCCACCCAATTAATTTTAAAAATACTTTAATTGGTCCAATTTATAAAAATAAATAGAACAGAAAAGCCTGCAAATAACCATTACTGTAAAAGTACTTTCATAAATATTATTGAGTATATTACTTCTAGTCATAAATTTAGAAGATCAAGAAGCATCAGAGACATGTTTCTATTTTTAGGATTCTTATTTTTCTCTTTTTACTTTCTTTGCATTTCTTCATATATATTGCTTTCAATAACTCCTCTCATATTAATGCAAATTTTTTTAATGATTTATTTATTTTCCTGACAGTTATTTTTAAAGGTAAAGAAGATTAAGATTGCTCTGATGAAGACTGCAGGTTAGTCGAAACTGTCAGGAAAATAAAGAAATCATTAAAAAAAATTTTGCATTAAAGTGTACATGAGGGGAGTTATTGTAAGCAATATATATGATTTTTAGGTTGAAAGCAGGTATCAAAATTTGACATAGGTCTGATGGAAGAGTTTTTCATTAAAAGTCAAACAATAACTTCGTTATCATATTCCTAGCAATTCAAATGATCATCTACACAGTAAATGTAGTATTTTAATATAATCTATAAAAATTTTGATTTAGTAATTAATATTTAAAAAACTTGGCTGCTTTGTCAATTATTAGCAATTTTTAGCTTGCTTAACTAACAGTTTAAAAATGTGAATTTATTTAAATATTTTAATAATTTTTTAAGATGTATCACAGGCTTGATATACTGATATTGCATTTAACAAGATAAAAAAATGGTGTTCCATCATTGTAATATAGTTATAACTATATGTCAAGTTTATTGTATAAAAGTGAGAAATTGTCATTTTAATCAATGTAATAGAAAGATTCAGGGAAAAAAATCAATTGGAAATAATCTGTGAAAATGTGATAGCAAAATTGTAAGACCATTTAAAATGTTTTTGACTTTGGCTTAATATGATAACATTGAATCTAAAACTTAACATTGTATATTTTCTCATTTATTTTTGATCCATTTTATATTACACTATCAATATATAATATTTAGGGGGTTTGAACTCTGACTTTCACATGACCCTCAGCAGAGCATTGATTGTATATATGTATGATGATAACCTGGATCAACTGAGGAGTGCTGGTTTAGCATAAAATATGTATATTGGTGATTATTTATCTTTTCACCATGTGTGTGATCAAGTGTATCAGTAGTATGAGATCGTGTAAATAACTAAGGGTTGTGTGAAAGTCTGAGTTCAAACCCCCTAAATATTATATATTGGATAGCAGGTATGAAAAAGTGCCTGTACTGTAAAAAAAAATTCATATATTAAAATATCAATATATATATATATATTTATAATTATCTATTGAATAAAATGAATTCTTGCTACGATGTTATAAATTTTGTTAAATACTTCACAATCTATTAATATCTATCCTATCATAAGTCATTTTATACTTAAAAATGCAATAAATAGTGGTTTTTCTTATAAAACATTTCAAACAACTGAAATATTATACATAAATTTCCTATTGTTCATCTCTCTGATCAAAATTCATTCTGAACCTCTCCTTAAGATTTTATTCTTTCCAATCCAAATCTTAAATTCTATTTCTTAAAATTATGTACATATATATTATAGAAATTATTGGTCTATAGTTAATTAACAGATAATTCCATTAAAAATTATCTTTGTCAATCTTCTCATACTCATCACCATTTCAGCTGCCATAGCATCTACTTCTTATTTATCTTCTGCATCCATTATTCCATTCATTTTTTCATGACTTAAATCTTTAATGAATCATTTTCATTTATTGAAATTGCTTATGTAGATGAAAGTAGCCTCTAAAAGCAACTGTATAGAAATGAGTTAGAGGAATTACAAAATGACTGGTTTTAGTATATAATATTCCAAACAATATTGAATAGACAAATGCAGAAAATTTAAATTGTAAATAAGAAAATATAAAATGGACTAATTAAATAGTATTTTTTAAAGGCACAATGTCTTTCCATATTGCACAACTCTTATTAAATAATGAACAAATCTAAGTTTCAGTCTTCTCTTCTTCATTTATCCCATTATATTGCTATTAGTTGAAACCTGCATTTTATAATATACATATCTATTTTTATTGTCTGTTTTTCTGATTTTTGATAAGCTTTGTTAACATCGGTTTTTGTTTTCATCACAACTCTTGATCATTCCTGCTTTGCTACTCTTTACAGGCAAGTGTTTTATCATTATATATTATAGCTTTGTAGATAATAACAGTAATATCGATGAACTGATGGTAATTTAAACATTTACTCAAGTGATCTTTATAGCTATGTCATGTTTCTTCAAAATCATCTGTAAAATTCTTCTGTGTCACTTTTCTTCCCATACATTCTGAATTAATATCATCACATTCTCAGTTAACTCATCTGCTTCCAAAAGCAATTCTTGTCATCTACTCTAAAACCATTTACTGTAAATATGAGTAATCAAAGAATATCTCATAGTTTAATGCTATTAAATATTCACATTTTCAGACTTTTTCTAAATATTAGCTTAAATAATATGCTGAGTCCTAATTTCACTAATGAAGGAAAAACAGAAAATGGTCTGGGGAAATGATATTAGTGCACTGTACTTACAGTAGATGGCTCTAGAGTCAGTTAAAGAGGACTGTTCTTGGGAAAATTTGAACTTTTGTGGATATAAATTGTTTCAATACATATTGTATTTCTTTCAATTAATTTATATACCTTTTTATTCTTAAATTATAATGCACACAGATATTTCTATGCAAATACATAAAATCAGTTATAAATTATTTTAATAAATAACTATTAAACTCTCTCTATATATATATAACTTCACTCCTGTTTCTCATGGATCTAATCACTTTTTCATCAGTTTTTATATTTTAGACACCATAAAGTCAAAGATTTTATAAAATAAATATGAGAATAAATAAGCATTGTTATCCGAGAGGTCATTGCAGCCACTTTGCAAGCAAGTAGATGCTTTCAGATGGTTGTGGGTTCGCCTCCCGACCGATGCTATGACATATGGAATGACCGTTTTCAGCAATGTAGTTTGAGAGATGTTTTGATGATTATCATAACTGTGGTCAACTTTGACATTATTCTATATTAATGCCAATATAATATAAATTTTAGTAAAAAGTAAATAAATAAAACACAAATTAATCCAAGCAAAATAAAATTTAAAAAAAGATAAAAAAAAGTTTTAATCAATAAATAAAAATATTATTTTAGCTTTGTTTCCTCAGGTTTGCCAACTCATATTCACTAGTTGTTAGTCAGTGAGCCTTACATGACATCTAAGAATAATCTTATTTAGTTGAATATCATATTTAGTTAAAGAGAAGAAAACTTTGTCTCTGTATTGATATATATGTTGCTTAATTTAATTATGCAGTAGTTATTAATTTTAATTCATCATCTATACTGTTATCATCCATGGTAGTCACTTATAAGTTAGTATGGGTATTCTAACCTGAGTATTAAACAAAAAAAAATAGATGGAAAAAAATGAGAAATAGTTAAAATTAAATTTTGTAATACTACACTAACAAATCTGTAAAACAATTATTCAAAATCTATCCCGCATTAGTCCTTTAATCTTTTTATTTGACATTTTGTGATGTCATCTCTTCTTTTGCAACAAAGTTGTTGTTTTTTTATGAAAATCTTCAAATATTTTGCCTAATGATAGTTTTTCAATATATCAGTGGTCACACTTCTACTAAAGACAATTAATATTGCACCTATTTACAATGCCTATCTTTACTACAAAACCCAGCTCAAGTTCATTTCACATGTCCAATCCATCAGAAATGTGTTCTTGCAATAATAGATTCAATGTTATCATATTCGGCTTATGTACTGATTTATTGATCTTTTCATTTTTGCTATAGTTAAATAAATCATATGATATAATATAAAATATTTTTATGTAACAATAAGAATTGTATGTGTATATATATATAAAACAGTAATAGTACAGAAAGGCTTCTTTTGGCAAATACAAATTTCTGACTCTTGTCAATGTGCTGGAACTATTTTATAACTTCAATTTACATTGTATACATAGCAACATCTACTTCTTTTATATAAAACTAACTAGAACCTATTATACTATAATACAATACATACAAGGAAGAGAGAAAAACCCTGTATAATATATACTTTTCCATTCATTTATTATTAGCCAAATATTAATTAAATTAATTTACTTTTTATATATATTCATACAATTATGTTTATTGAAATTAATATAATTAGTTTCATATATCTTCTAGGTTTTTTAGTATAGTTTAAAGGTTTTATATTTTTACACAATCTATTTTACGTCCACATTTTAAATAATGAATATATAAGGCAGATTTATTTTATTAATCACATTGTTCTTTTGCTCTTTCATCTGTTTCGATGTCCATAGTAAATCATACTACAATTTCCACAAGTAATTTTATGTACAATTCCTTTTTTATATTTCATATCTCTTATTTTATAATCTTCTGTTAACTTGTCAAGATTTTTACTATTTGACCATCTTATGTTAATGTTTTTATCTATATAATTTTTATTTTTTAGTAATGTATGATAAATTTTAGGGAAATATGAAAGTTTTATCCATTTTTTATTATTCTTATAGCTGCTTTTATTATTTATAATAGAAGTATTTTTATTATTTAAATTATGCTGTTTATAAATAAAAAGTGTTTTCAATACTCTTGGGATTATATCTATAATTTTTATATACTTCCATAAACTATATAAATAACATGGGTGTAACAAGAATCTCAGTCTCAGGGGGGCCTTTGAGTGTTCCATCAGCATATTTTCAATTGGATGGACGGTTGAAAAGTTGGATTGTGGAGTGAATTGAAACTGTTCTTTAAAGCAGTGGTCTTCAACCTTTTCACACCTGCGGACGCAGACCAGCAAAAATAAGGATAAGATTTTGCAGACCAGCAGAAGTCTATAGATAAATTTTCTTAAAGATAAGAATAATTGTTATAACTGATCAAAACAACAATGTTAAATATATAAGATAAAGTTTTATATATATATGGAGTTTATATAATAAACTTTTTTTAAAATTTTTTTAGAAAAGTAATAAAAATTTTAATTCTACCCCCCTCCCCCCAATAAACATCTGTGATAACTAGAAAAACAAATTAATTTACGAATGATTGATTAGATTTTGTTTTCGTTCTGTTTTCTTTTTTTTTTAATTGGGTAAAAATGAGATGAAAAAATAAATAAAAATTGGCTATATTAATTAAAAGTTTAAACTCTTATTATTTATTATTACAAACTTTTTACTGCCCGTCTAGCACGCAGACCTGCAGAAAAGTTCCGCTGGGACGCAGACCAAGGGTTGAAGAACACTGCTTTAAAGTATGAAGATTGGCTATCTTAATATATATCTGAGCACTTATTGCATATATGTGTAGAGATAATAATTTGGACCAACTGATGATTGCTGCTTTAGCGTGAAATACGTATATAGATGATTATTTATCTTTTTGACATATATGTGTTCAAGTGTATCAGTGTTATGAGATAGAATGGAGAGTGGTGAGTAATCTGAAAGTCTGTGCTCATATATCCTATATATAAATAACATAGGGAATTATTCATTAAATAAATTATTTCTATGCCTTTACGATTGGGGTTTATGGTCTCACTTCTATATAATAAATTTGGAAGACAGTTCTATATACAACTAATTTGATTGAAATAATTATGCTATTAATATAAAATGCCTTGACTTTCATGCTATTAATACAGCAACAGCATATTGGAGACTGTTCTGCACCTAAGTTCATCTTTCTACCTAAAAAGCTGCCAGACATTTAAATTGGTTCACATTCTCAAGCTGATTACTATCCAAAGCAAATGTTGCTGAAAATTTTCTTCAAAAAGATTTAACATTTTTCAAATATTAATACTAACCAAAGTTTTTATAAGTTGCATTCAAAATATTAAGAAAATTCTTTACAGCATCTTTTTTTCCCGCCATAGGTCAAATGCATTGATCGGAAAGCAAACCCGCGCCAGCCGCTTGAAAGGTAGCTACGCTAACCACTACGCCACCAATGCTAGAGCATCTTTGACAAAGATAGCAATCATCTTTACACTGTAATATATATATATATGAAATTGTATTTTATTTTGATTTGTCTAGTGTTTCATTGCCCATGAGTTATATATATATATTAAAATTTTAAGACATTTAAACAAATTTTAGCTTATGTTAATTTTAGCTCCCAAATCCTTAAGTAGTTTTGCATTGGTGGTCGAGAGGTCAGCGCGACTGCCTTGCACTTGCAGGCAGTTGCCCGGGTTGCGGGTTCACATCCGGCCGATGCTATGACACTTTAAAAAAAAATCCTTAATAAATCGTAAACATACAAATATATATTTTTAGATCATAAAATTACTTTATTCAATGAAAAAACTTGGAGTTAATATAAACAGATACGTGAGCACAAGTATATGTAAATATTAAACTATATATATATAAAATATTAGATTTCACTAATTATAAAAATAGTATTTAATATAACTGCTATAGAATAAAATATGCATCATTTAACTTACAAATTCTTCAATTTCATCTAGCCTATGATATGTCCATCTCATTTTAAATAATTAATATAAAAAAATTATCAAACAAAATTTGCAGAAATACACAAATTCAAAGCTGACATCACAAGAGTTTTTGATAATTTAATAAAGTTAACAAATTTCATTTGTTTATTCAAAATATTTTTCATTATGATTATCTCACAATGATGGCCGAGTGGGATTAAATCAGTTCTTAAATAAAATTTATGATTAAATGAATTAGGCCTTTTTTCACTCACAAACCCCTAACTATTAGAAGTATATACTCTTATTCTTCTCTGTACTTTCTTTGGATTTCTTCATATATATTGTTTATAATAACTTCTTTCATATACACTATAATGCAAATTTTTTTTTATAAAACTTCTTTGTTTTCCTAACAGTTTTGACTGTCCAGCAGTCTTCATCAGAGCTTTCTCAAACTTCCTCTGAACTGTCAGGAAAATAAAGAAGTTTTATAAACATTTTATGTTACAGAGCTGCCAAAAGTTACTTTAATGTAATATTACTTCATTAAATATTCATATTTCATCAAAAAATCAGAAACAAAATTACACTAAAACAACTTACTCCATAACAATTTAAATATATATAAACCTTTACTGCTATGATGTATTAAAGTTTATCTTCAAAGAAAAATTGCACAGAAAATGTTTTAATAAAGCCTATGTTATTTTTTAAATAAAAAAGGTCGAATATTTGTCTAAAATATTCACATTTTTAATAGTAAAACAAACAAAACTTTCCATATAGTAGTCCCACTCAGTGCAAGCCAGAGTAATCAATGGATGCTAGAAGGGCTTGTGTATAAAATACCTATTTAGTAGTGATTCTGTGATGTTTACTAATTTTTAATAATAGTTAAATAATTTAGAAGTGAAATAAAACTTTTTTATTTATTTTATTATTATAACACTAAATTTGTATCCACTTTGCATCGATTTGGTTGCCAAGTATATTATTGTCATGTTTTTATTTATTATACTTGAAGCCATGAAATAATTTTAGTTTGTTAATATATATATATATTCTTTTCATTTTCTTTTAAATAAAATATGTTTTTATTAGTTACATAAAATATAGAATGACATGCTATGGATTATTGTTAGCTTGTTAAAAGTATATATTATTTTCATTTATCCATAAATAAACATGTTTGTATTTATTATGCAAAATACAAAAACAAGTCCTATTCATTCAACATTCAATTATTTCACACTTTATTTCTTTGCTAAGTAAATTATTTTCATATATTAGTTTTTGATGTGATGTGATACACTGTGACTTCTCCTTAAACGGAGTCAGAAATCTCTCAACAACTATGCCAAGAGAAACCTGCTAGCCACTTTACCATCCCTTTCCATTTTCCACTCTAAGTTTTCCCACAATCTGCTCCATCCCATCTCCACAACATAATTTTTGTCAACTCTATTGCCTTTATATCTAAATTCCCCTACCCAACAAAAATCAATAATCCACTTTCTGTATAATCACTTTGTTCATATTTAATCTCCCATAACTTCATTATTTGTATTCTTTCTGCTTTCAAGCATTTACATTCAATTAACAAATGCCTAATATTTTATATGCATTTCTTACATAGTTTGCAGACTAAACCACCCATATTTTTTCATTTACATGTATATTCTCTTGTTGCTAAAGATCTCATTCGAGTCTTAAACAATAAACTACTTTCCATGCTATTATCATAAATTAACTCGCACCCAATGTTCCATTTACTTCTATATATATTTAAACTCTTTTTCCTCTCCATATTAGTTCTCCATCTGTCCAACTCCCTATTCTTTATTAATGCATTTATTCTTTTATTCCATTCCTTGCCACTATAACACTCAACAATCCTCCTAACACAATCATTCTATTTTTTGTACAAGTATACTGGTATAAATTCTTTATCCAAATCTTTTACATACTGCATTACCTTTTCCACCCATCTTGTTGCCTGCCCTTTACTCATTAAAAACTATTTTAGCTATTCTTTTGTTATCCATAAACCACAACCTACCAAACATTTTCATTTCACTTTTTGCATCTCTCATATAAAACTTGACTATTCCATTTCTCCTTGAATTGCCTCCCTTGCTGTTTACATATTTGCATCCAATGCATGTTTTCCTACTTCCCTTTGTAATTATTCTAAATAATGTAATACCCTTTTATTAACACATAATGCATCATTACCATATGTTAACCCTGCTACTGCAACTCCCTTCTATACAATTCTAGCTACATCATATTTATTATATAAAAACTGATTTCTTTATCAATCCCTTTCTTTTCTTTGCTTCATTTATCAATTTTTTCTCCCATTCATCCAAGTAATTTTTCTGATTACTTAAAATGATTCCCAAATAACTATATCTATTCACCAGACTTAACTTTATATCCCCCAATAAACATTCTACATATTCTCTTTCCCAATATTAACCATCACTATATTTGATTTTTCTTCACTAAATTTAATCCCCATCTTTTTACCCACCCTTGCACATGTCCTCAGCATAACTTCCATATCTTCTCTTCTTTCTGTATACAAAAAGACATCATCTGTAAAAAAATACCTGACAAAGTATATACTCCCTTGCCACCTATTAACAGTATTTTTATCCCTCTTCCTAATCTTTCTACTGCTCTCCATTTCACTCAAATACGACAGAAACAAAATAGATGACATAGGGCATCCTTGCCTTAGTCCCACCCCATTTTTAACTTTAACTGATTCTATATTCCCTAATTGATACGTATAGTAATTATTTCCATATAATTTCTTAATAATATCCATTAAAGCTTCATCCATTCCCAAATTTGCTAAACTTACCCATAATCTATTTCTATTTACTCTATCATATGCCTTCTTTATATCTATAAAACTCATATATAACTGCCTACCAGAATTCCTACTCATATTCATAAATTTTGTAACTACAAATAAACTATCTCCTATACACCTATCTGATCTAAAATCTCCTTGCATTTCCTCCACTACATTATTCCCTTCCATTCATTTTGCAACCCTTCTAGCCACCATATATGAGAAAACTTTATATAAAACTGATGTTACTGCTATCGGTCTATAATTGTTTAACTTTCTATAATCCTTACCCTTTCCTTTAAATAATAATCTTACTCTTGTATTACTCCAACTACCTGGAAAAACACTCTTCTGTGCCATCTTATTAAAGCAAGATAATAGCTTTATTTTTACCCTGTACCCTAAATTCATTACTATCTCTGCTGCCCAGCCATTTAAACCTCTTGCCTTTCCACTTTTCACTTTTTTTCCTGCCTCATTCAGTTCATTTTTTGTAAACCTAATATTCCCATTGCTATATGTTTTCTATAAAGTCCTTCACATCTAACATCTTTTCTATATCTATTTAATATTCTCTCTAAGTCTTCTTTAGATCTATATTCTATTCCCTCATCATCTAGTAATACTATCTCTATCTCCCCTACATTTCTTCTTTTAATGTAATTCCAAATTTTTTTATTCCCATCTCTTTCATTTTTATTTTGATGTGATGTGATGTTTATTGTTATGTGGCTCCACTTGATGTGAAAACTTTATACAATAGAAGCTTTTTTCTTTTCACTGAGTAGTTTTTGTATAAAAAAAGAGTAATAAGAGTAAAATAAAAATAGAATATATGTGATTATAGAAGGTTTTAATTGATAAATATAGAATGTAATAAGGGTGAAATATATAATAATATTTAAGAGGTAATAAATAAATAATGATTATAAGATGTATATTGAGAATGTAAATTATATGTTCATGTATATTTATATTCATATATTTGTATTATGTTATAGTTGTGAAGAAGATTGCTGGGGCAATTGAAACTGTCAAAAGAGGATGGTAATTAAAGCATTGTGAAACAGTAGAAAAGTGCATAGATGGGTTAATATTATATTATATTTTATACAGTTTTTGTATACAATGTATATATTTTTAATAATTTATGTATTTATTAATATCTATATTTATTAACGTAATATAAAAATGATAAATAAATTAAATAGCTTTAGGCTCAGAAATACACAAAAAGTTTCAGTGCCAGAAGAAGCAGTAATGGAATCCATCCAGGGACCATATACGCCAGAGTATACTCTACCATTGTGCTAAACTACCCAAAATAGCAACTATAAATAATTATTTATTTATTTATCAAAGGATCAGTAAAAATTATGGCACTTGAAAATTAAATATGCTATGGAAATAAAATAATTTATTTATTATGTCATAAAGATATGCAATGGAAATTATTTAAAAAATTTTTGAAAAAAAAATCTATGCCATAACTTACTATATATTAATAACACAAAAATATTATCTATATAGAACTCAATCTGTAAGCAAATTGGAAATAAATGCTCAATATATAGCTTTCTGAAAATCATGAAATATATTCATGATCTAAAAAAAAGGTATTTATTGTAATTCTCATATTAAAGTGTTAAGTGCATTTTGCCCAAAATTTATGTCATTACAAATTAAAAACAGTGCTGTTATAGAGAAAAGCCATTAAGTAGGAATTATTATAAGATGATACTGTATTTACAAACTATACTTCCTCAATTTTTCCATTTAGTATGCAAGATAAAAACATGATCAATGTGAAATTTTTTCATACACGCCCAATGAAATGAGGCAATACTCTCCATACAGTAGTGCCACTCAGTGCAAGCCAGAGTAATTAATGGATGGCAGAAGGCTTATACATAAAATTCTTATCTAGTGCCTACTCATCTAATATCCCCAGATTAGTTTCTAACTTGTGGCTTTCGTCAGTGAGAAGTTTTTGATTTGAGAGCATTGCACCTAGATCTTAAAAAATGGTGATGTTCCAATGAAATTCATATATATTTAGGAATAATATTCAAAATGCCAAATACCTAGAGGAAAAGGTGAGTCGTAATTAAATCTATGAATAATGAAAAAGCTCTAAAGTCATGGAATTATTAGACATTTTAAAAGAAGCCCATTAAAGAAATAGATAAATTTTTGGCAAAGTTTTATATCCAATATATAAATTACAGTTATACAAGATGATTGATATAACTCTACAGCAATAAAAAAGTCGTGTAGTTGGCAGCAATTACAGATACATCAGACTTCAATCAGTTCTCTCTAAAACGTTACTATGATTATTATAGATATTAATATTTTTTATTAGTCATTCATTAGACTAGAGATTATCCAATAATGAATAATATTTCTATAGTATAATTTTCATTGCAATATTCTGACACAAGGTAGGGAATGTTTTCATCTACTTCTAACACTAATACTGAACAATGATAAAGATATGTGTAGAAGATTGTGGTCTGGGCCAACTGATGAGTGCTGTTTTGGTATGAAATGTCTTGGGGATCATAGGTCTTTTTCACATCTTTGATCATATGTTTATGATTACATCCCTCTATAAGGTGTTAAAAATGAATAAAAAGCACTCCCTATTTTGTGTTGGTGTAATTAAAATTACACTACATAAATATTATTCATTATTTTACACAGTCTACAGAAAACTTTTGAATTAAATCAACTAAAAGAACAAGATGTATTTGAAAGTAGTTATACTATAGTAAATCAAATCCAGCTATTAAAAAATTATAGAAAGTATCAATAAGTATGAATTTAATTTTGCATTGAATTTGTAAAAACAAAGATATTGATACTATGAACATTTTTGTTGCAATGTAATCATGGGAAACCATAACATATACTAAGGATAATGGCAATTTTTAAAGATTTTTAATCAAAATGCAACATAACTATAGGTGGAGTTTCTCTAAAACTTTTACAGCAATTTCATAGGAAGTCTTCTTATGAATTAAAAAGGGAAAAGGCTAAAAATAATGGAGAATAAAAATAAAGCTTTAAAACTGCATAAAATATTACAAGATATTAGATGAAAACAATAAAGGACTAAAGATAATTTTTAAAAATACTAAAATAATGTTAGGTGGTTTTTCAAAAAAGTGAAAAAAAGATTAATAAATTCCTTAGATATCCCTAAAAGCTATTGTTATAATAAATGTAATTAAAACAAGCAAAACTTTCCATACAGTAGTGCCATGCAGTGCAAGCCAGAGTAATTAATGAATGCCAGAAGGCTTGTGCATAAAATCCCTATCTAGTGCCTACTCATCTAATATCTCCAGACTAGTTTCTAGCCTTCTGGCATCGATTGATTACTCTGGCTTGCACTGAGTGGCAATACTGTATGGAGAGTTTTGCCTGTTTTAATAACAGTTATGAGCAAGCATAAGAAATGGTGATCACGTGATGTTTTTCATAATAAATGTAATAAGTAAAATTGAAATGTTATTAACCCTTTTTACTCTCATTCTCTGAGAATGTCTAACATTTCAAGACATTATATAATTCATAAAGATATGATACAAACATTTCTTGCAGTTGCTATAATTTTCTAAATTAGTTGGTCATTAAGATTGAATATGTGCAATTTGAAAAATTCACCGAGTTTGTCCTCAATACTCATTGTAATCTATAGTTTTCAATGACTATCTTTGGCTTATTTTGTTAATATTCTTTTTCATTCTCAGAGTGCATTTGAAGTTTTCCATACATTATTTGAGATATAATGGGATCTTTTACTGAAAACACTTCTAGAAAAATCAATGCATACAATAGACCTCTTTCATCATTAAATTTAAATTTGTAGGAATGTATTTGCTGTAAAATTTGGCTGACACGGTGTGCACAAGCAAAAGAGATTTCAGAGCTATTTATTTTGACTTTCATAAAGTTTAGTTATCAATTTACTTCACGTACATGTTTATTTATACTCTAATCAATAAAAATACTGCACCATATGGTTTAAAGCAATGATAAAATGATACATTATATTTCTAAAAATTATTTTGTTTTGTAGATGTAATAATTTTAATTATGAGCCATAAAAATAGAGTTAGAAAATTAATTAACATCAAAAGCAGTTCTGAATACAGAACAGCTAAATCAATGATCTGAAACATGTTATGGCTTTTATAAGAATAAATTTTAATACATTTAAAATCAACCTTTCCAAGTGATTGTGCATGTGCTTTTTAGGAGGGTTAATAATAAATGAATACTTTCACTCCCAACACGAGATATAGTATTTAAGAAAGAATAAAAATGAATCCACTTATTGTTTCCAACCCAAATGCTTATATATGGGCAAATCTTAGTACTGTAAGTGAAAGCTTGAGGATAGACCACTCACTTTAAATTACTGTTTATGATATCTGAATAAGTGACGCTGGCAAAATTATCTAGAATTAACACTCATAAAAAGCGCATGCACAATAGCTTGGAAAGGTTGATTTTAAATGTATTACAATTATAAACATAGAGCTATATAAAATAAATGCTTACTTACATATGTTTAAGTTTCATTTGAGAGTGACCTTAAGTAAATTCTAGATAATTTCGCCGGTGTCACTCATTCAGATATCATAAACAGTAATTTAAAGTGAGTGGTCTATCCTCACGCTTTCACTTCCAGTACTTAAGATTTGCCCATATATAAGCATTTGGGTGGGAAAGAATAAGTGGATTCATTTTATTCTTTCTTAAATACTATATCTCGTGTTGGGAGTGAAAGTATTCATTTATTATTAACACTCATAAAAAGTGCATGCACAATAGCTTGGAAAGGCTGATTTTAAATGTATTACAATTATAAACATAGCACTATATAAAATAAATGCTTAAGAATAAATTTTGTTTATGCTTATAAAAGTTTGACTTTAATCAAAACTAATATTGAACTTTCAAATTTACTTCTACAACATAGTATCTGAAATTTAAATATGTATAGCAATTAATTATCTATATATATTTACATTTTTTCTGTTTAAATGATTTGTGTTAGATAGTAAGTTTTCTCTTGTCCGAATGAATTAATCCTAAATTTATTTATTTCAATATTAGAACAAATGGATTGTATAATGAATGTGCTTTAGGAACAGTTATGGTTATTATACAAAACCGAATTTATGATGATATCATGGCACAAACATTTCTCTTTTTTCTAGAATTTTTAAAAATGAATAAGTCATTCATTAGATTTAGATTTGGAATCTTTTTTTTTTTTGAACTAACAAGAAGTTTACTTCATTGTCTTAATTTGCAATAATATTTTTAATTATCATCAAAATTTTACCCCTTTAGAATTCGAACTCAGACTTTCACATGACCCTCAACTCTCAATGCCATCTCATATTGTTGGCATGGACAGTTGAGGGTCGTGTGAAAGTCTGAGTTCGAATCCCGCATACATTACATATATATATATATGCAGGTTTAAGCCGGTATAGTGTATTAATTTACTTTAGAATTGTAAAAGAATTTATTATTTATGTCAACATATAATCATTATTAATAATTTATTATTGATATGCTAAAAAGAATTATAAAGATTTAAAAAATTTATCAGATAGCAGATATTGATATAATCCATATAATTTTTTGAAAAGCAATTTCGGAAAGTCTTCAAAATTAAGAATAAAAGAAATTCTTGGGGGGGGGGGGGATTGAAAATTGTCAATTTAGAAGTCACTACATAACACATATATATCTTGGTCAAATTTTAATATAGATGGAAACATAATGGATAAAATTAATCACAGAATTAAACTTGGACAGAGCTTATTATGTTAAACTAATCCTTTTAAAAAAAAAAAAAACATGCTTTAAAAATATAATTTTAATGTTTCTAAAAAAGCTTATCTATAAATCTTAAAATTGGATACTGTATTAGAAGACTATTACAAGACTGTAATAAACATAATGAAATACGGATGAATGATTACTGAAATTAACAAGAAGAAAAGGAAATATATAAGGGAGTAAACAAACTGATGGGCAGTTGAAGCCTTAAATTGTATCCACAAATTTATAATTGATGGATGAAATAAAAAAGTCGGCACCTAAACTCAGACCTTTATCCTGCAATAGATCCATAATTTATTGAAATGTTTAAAATTATGACTATTTTTCAGATATGATTTCTGTTTTGTAGTTATACTAGACAATGAGATATTTGAATCATTCATTTATCGCCGTAGGTTGACAAGAAAAACTTTTGCATTCATCGCGAAAATCTTAGCTTTTTTTTTTTTTTATGTGTCAAAGCATCGGCCGGGAAGCGAGCCCACGAACCCGGGACAACCGCTTATAAGGCAGCTGTGCCGACCACTCGGCCATCAACGCTTATTTTTTCCTTTACATAGCTAATGCAAAGGTTAATTTTTAACACCGTACGATAGGAAGTAAATGTTTTTTTTTGTTGTTGTTTGTCCTCAAACAACAAATAATATTTAGAATTAAATAATAATTTATATAATTTCAATATATATATTTATCTTATCTTATTTGAATTTCATAATATTTACTAACAACCGAAATTTATAAAAATAATTCAAATATTTTTCTTCTCGACTTGTTTTCGGATCATATCAAATATTCTTAAAATCTAAAAATATAGAAATTAAATTATGAATACAACTTAAGTTAATATATTTTCACATCTAATTTATGCGAAAAGATCATGAAATATTTAGCAAAGAAATAATAGACAAAGATATCTGATATTAATACTATAACATACATTATTTTGTTGCCTTTGACATAGGCGGTAATTTACAAAAAGATAATTTTTTACAAGAATTTGATTGAGTTTTTATTTCACAAACTAATTATATATAGAAATAATTGTGTTATAAAAATATACCTCTTTTTTTTTTTTTTACTTCATCATTAATATCTGAAGAAATAATAGTAAGGTCTGAAGAAATAAACGTGATTTAATATGGCAAAAAAAATCAAGGTTACAGTTTACAACGATAGGGTGCGCCATCTGATGATCATTTATTTTAACTATTTCTTTTCCTAATAGTTTTTTTTTTGATTGGAGGGATAAAGTGGTATAATATCGTAAAATAATTTAAATTTCTCTCTAAACTTTCATATAAAAAAATAATAACCTGAATGACAATGCAAATTAATGAAGCATACAAGAAATTATTTTTATTCAATTTTTAATAAATAATTGTTTAATGAATAGACCAATATATACAATAGGATATTAACTTTTGATTTTGCGTTTATAATTGGAAACGTATAATTAGTTAGTAACATCCATGCACAATTATTTATATATGAGCAGTAATTGAATATTCTATTAGTTTTGCGGGGAATAAATTATTACTTAAATGATAAAGAATGAGTATAGTGTCTGCTTATGTTAAAAATATGTTTATATAAATATAGTTTTCATTACCAGAAATTATTATTAGATTTTATATAAAGGAATTCTGAGTAATAATTACTAGAATAAATTGTTTTAACAACACCGTAAATAACTAATCAGCAATTATTTACAAATAAATATGGTAAATCCAATTTTAAAAAAAAGAAGAAAAAATAAAGACAACATATAATAACGTGAATTTTACGATAACAATACAAAACAATCCATGAAACACAAATACAACTACACATTATGTAATATGCCAGTCCTATAATCTGCTTGATATCTTGTAGTACTATCTTTTAGCTTCTCTTTCTGAAAGATTTTAATGCCTTTCCTATTATCCTCAATATTATCTTCCTAATAAAAGTAGTCAATATTGTATTTGAACTGAGATAATCTTTAAATGTATACTAGGGTCTGCCTTTCTCATAAAAGTCATCCTCAAGGTTACAACCAAATACTTACTTAGGAGATTTAATCCCATTCTTTACCTTATATGATAAATACTGTTTTTTTTTTTAACTTTATAAAAGTAGATTCTATTAAATATCCACCAAGCTAAAAACGTAAAGGCTGATCCCATGATTTTACCATAATGTTTTAAATTTTTTATAGGTTTATGTTATGTCAATAAGGAGATTCAATCACGTCCATGCATGCAATAAATTAGATAAAAAAAAGCTCTATATACAATTAATTTATTTTCATTATTTATTTTTCTGCTTTAAAACAGGCAAAACTCTCCACCCAGTAGTGCCACTATAAGTGAATGAGCTTGGATTGAAAATATTGTGTTTTCAATTTTATTCTCATAGTTTTGTAGTTAAGTAGAGATAAAAAGTGGCTGTTGGAGGGTTGCATTAGATCTTTAAGATCTAGGTGCAGTGCTCTCAGATCCAAGGCTCTTCACTGATGAAGGCCATGGGCCGGAAAGTGGTCTGGGGATATTGGATGAGTAGGCACTAGATAGGGATTTTGTGCATAAGCCTTCTGGCATCCATTGATTGCTCTGGCTTGCACTGAGTGGCACTACTGTATGAAGAGTTTTGCCTGTTTTAATAACAGTTATGAGCAAGCATAAGAAATGGTGATCATGTGACATTTTTCTGCTTTAATTAGTAATCTTTTAGAAATAACAGCTTAGTAAGATTCTGTAAAACTGCATTTTTAGACCATCTTTTCCTAAATGAGCTATTTAAACATACAATTTTTGTTGAGTTGATCTTCCTGTTCTAAATCCAGTTTCAGCGTGATTGACTAATGATTGCATCATCTCATGCAAAATCATTATCACTAAGGATTCCCAGCCTACTAAAGTTGTCTCTGTTATTGCTTTCTCAGTAGTGAGGCTTGTACAAAAAATAAAAAAATAATAAAACAATCAAAGTCAGAATTTTTGTATGTGTAGTTCTATACTCACAGTTAGTAAAAGAAATTGACTGATTGCATAATAGGTTCATAGTAAGTATGCCCTACCCTAATATCAGTTATTGATGACAATAAGGAAAGAAGGAAATCATCTATATTATAAGCCTGGATATTATACAATGATTCTACACCCAAAATCCACAGTTAATATAAAACAGGCAAAAATGTGTAGTTTCTGGTGTAGAATCAGAGTTGTATAACAATACAAACACATTAGCTTGGGTTCAAAATCTTAAGAGGGTTTTTAATCTTAGATTATTGGTTTGAATAATATGAGTAACGTGACAACTGGATTTGTGGGTATAAATTTAATATTCATTAAAAAAGATCAATAACCAGACACTAATCTGGGGATTTAGACATAACATTATAATCTTGTATTTATTGACTGATAAAGATTTAAATAGAAGACACTAGAATAGAGAAAATAATGTGACTTGTTTTTAATACAAGCATTGAAAATAAGCAGAGAAAGTCATGTGATGTTTATTTCATTACTCAAGTTTACATAGATTGTTTTTTTTTTCATATGTCATAGCATCGGCTGGGAGGCGAACCTGCAACAACCGCAAGGCAGCTGCGCTGACCTCTCGGCTAACAACGCTTGACAACATACAGATTGTTTTGCAATAGATGCAATTAAAAGAAAGTAATCTTCACTTCAACAAACATATCCTTGTTCAATGTATGTAAATGTTTACTGCTAACTTTTAGTATGATCATATGCTTGAGGTATTTGTATTAGTGTTAAATCTGTATCGTCAATTGTATGGGATATTGCCTTATCTAGTGTTTTGTGTGGATGGATCTACAATCAGTTTATCCAGATATATCTCCGTTAGCAGCTGTGGTATAATATAATTGATGATGATGAAAAAATCTCATTATCTGGGCTTTAATTAAGTAATGACAAATACAAATAGAATCAAAACACTTAATAATATAAGATGTTAAATATATATCTTAGTTGTGTGATACCATTAAATTCCACTTGAAAAAATATTTATTTTTAGAATACATAGATGTTATTTTTACTTGGATACCATCAAGTAGGACTTCATAAGTAATGATGATTCTAAATCTTTCCTAATTATAATATACTATGGTTGCAATTAATAATTAAATAATATTATGAATGGAATACAATTTAGGGATAGAATTAAATGTTTGAATCATAAATTCTGAAACAATTTATATTACCAGCATACAATAAAAAGAAATGCTAATGTTAAGAAAATAACACACACTATACAAATGATGAGAATAAGTCAATAAATACAATTTATCCAAACCACTTCAAACACTTTTTAGCAAAACTCTTTATTTGTATATATATATACCTACATTTCGACTGACCTGCAGTCTTCTTCAGAGCAAGTTTATTTTGATCTTCTTTTTAAATAAAAAAAAAAAGATCAAAATAGACTTGCTCTGAAAAAAAAAGATCAAAATAAACTTGCTCTGAAGAAGACTGCAGGTCAGTCGAAATGTAGGTGTATATATATATGTGTACAAATAAAGAGTTTTGCTAAAAAGTGTTTGAAGCGGTTTGGATAAATTGTATTTATAGGATATTATGGCAAAAATAAAGAAAAGTGTGATTTTGGTAATATTTAATAAGTCAATAACTAATTTTTGGAAAGGAATTTACGTATCATTTAAACTTTAACAAATAATGTTGCCAGTCATTAAAAAAATTATTCCTTGAGTTATTTATATTCATGCACATATATTCAACATTTATCTTTTGCACTTCCTCTTTTATAAAGAAAATTCAAATAATAATAAAAAATAATAGTTTACATCTACCCCATATAAAAAACAAAATTTCAATTGATGACAGTCTAATAATTATGGGTAAAGCAACCATTATGGTTACAGTTTAATGTTTGTAGTTTGTCTCAGAAATTAATCATAAGCTGTATGTTTACAATAGTGAGGGAAGTAAGTGAAATTAATAAAACCTAGATAATAAAAGTATATTTTTATTCTGTAAACTATAGATAATTTCTATAAACTGATTAGCTCTGGTTATTCATCATAGAATAGCAGCAAAGTATATTTACTTCATAATTTAAGGAAAAGCAATTTTTTTTTAAGTGTCATAGCATCGGCCGGGACGCGAACCCGCAACCCGGGAAACTGCCTGCAAGTGCAAGGCAGTTGCGCTGACCTCTCGACCACCAATGCAAGACAAGGAAAAGCAATTTTATATCAAAACAGTCAGGCATTTAGATCAAATGGTTTAGAGCAAAACGTTACTCAAAAATCATAGTTTATTACTAGATCCATTAATTTATGGTGAATTTGAGCTTGCACACCCAACAGTATTTGAATTTTGGCATTATCAATAAACATTTTTTAAGGAAGGGGAAAAAAAATTTTTAAACATTATTTTTTTTAATTAAAACATATATCTATTTTTTTTTTTTTACCCCTTACTTAACTCCCCCTCTCTTTTTGATTATGTATTTTTTTTTTCTTTCTTTTTTTCTGATGTGGAATATTCCATATTCTTTCTTTTTTTTTATTATTATTATTTTTTGTTTGTTTTTTTTTTTTTTTTTTCTTCTTTCTTCTTACATATAAAGTTAGCGTACATCTTTCTTTTTTTTTTTTTTTTTTTTTTTGTTTTTTGTTTTTTTTTTGTTTTTCTTTATTTGCGTCGAAAGCAGAAAATAATAATCAAGAACAGAAGAAAAGATAAGAGGAATAGTAGATGAGTGAGAGAAGGAGGAGAAAAAAAAAAATATTAAATTAATTTTTTTAATTATTTATTTAAAATTTAAAATAAATTTTTAGTTTGGAAAATATGATGCAAAAGTTTGTTATTCTATTCTCTTTTTTTAACCTGCAAAAGTATTTTTCATTGATTAATAAAATATTTATTTGGTTCAAAAATTAAATTATAATGAGAGAAAGTTTATTCATTAAAAGATTTCTGAATTTCTATATTTATTTAAACATTAATTTTATTGTATTAAATTGATTTTGTAAACATAATTTAAGGATCTTAATTTTATCTATTGTTTCAACAGCTCTTTCATTTTGATTAGATTCACTTTGTTTACTGGAAAGTATTGAAGATTTTTTTTGTTTTGATATGTCTAATTTGGTTTTATAATTAAAACAATTTTACTTAGAATTAATCTAAATCGTCTTTTAATTTTACGATTGTTCCACCCTGGCAGGCCGTTTTCATTAACTTTCTTGTAATCCGATAAATCCCAAAATGTCAAGTGATATCACAAAACGTGTAAAAAAATTTAAATAATATATTTTTGAACTCAAAAATGAATATTGAATTGGAAAAAACAACAACAACAAACAAACAGAAACTGCCACATCAAAATATTTAATATTCTGCCAAGACTGTTGGCAACAAGATAGCAATTGCACATATGGAATGTTTATTAAAACAAACAAGAAACTATATACAAATAAGCTTATAAAAATATAAAATATTTAAGTGGAAATTATTTATAATGAAAATGGTGAAAATGCTCCTAAACAAAGTTTTTATTAAAAATCCCACTTTGTAATAGAGAGAAAAAATATTTAATTCTTGTCCTCGTTTTCCATATTTGCATTAGTAAATTTTAAACAGAACTTTTAATTTATCAAGAAGTAGAACTTTTTAAAATAATATATATATACAAAGATTTTATGAATAATTACAATCCAAATAGTTGTTAAAACTAATTAATAGGACTCCTCTCTGAGGAGTGCCCAAGCACGAAACCAAACCATGGTCAGGGGTTTGGGGGGGGGGTTTCCTAACAAATATTTTAAGTGCTGGCTAAGCATTTTTCACAAATCTTGTAGAGGAATTGACAATCCTCACTGTTTATAACTTACAAGCTTAAAAGAATAGGATCATGTGATATATGACTCTTATTTTGAATATTAATAAATATCTAATAAATTGTTTTCTACAATACTCATAATTAATTTAAATTATTTAATAATGGTATAAATATATAATGGCATGTAATAATAATACACAGAAATATTTTTGATTAATTAAATCACAATCAATATCAACCAAATTTATTTAAACAGGAAATAGAAAGTGTCATGTGATTTCTCAAACAACTCCTACTATATGTATCATAATAGTTGTGATGTCAGCATTTTACTAATAGTTATATATTGAATTATTTTCCCTATACTCTATATTCAAGTGTTATTAATAAAACACAAGTTAGAAGAGAGCATAATATTTCTAGTAAAATATTGGAGAGAGAGAAAGAGGAAAAAAAATTTAAACAAGCAGCTCACATGACAATAGCAAATAAATAATAAGCCAACTTTGTATGGTAAAAAGCCAAAAAAGAAAAAGAATAGAAATTAGAAGACTCCTCTTGGCAAAGGTAGGTAATTGGTTAGAGCTTTATTTTAATTCAGCATTTATGATCTAAAGGTTATCAGGTCACAAATATCTGAAAAAACAAAACAAAAAAAAAACGATTTGAAACATTGTATTTTACACTCAATACTGTGTTATTACTACAGTTGAAAATATTTTGAAAAGTATAAATAAAGGTTTGAATTTTCTAAAAACATATAACAATTTAACTGGATAGGGAAATGATTCAATGTATAACTACAAATATAAAAAATATAGATACATATGTATATATAGGGGGTTTGAAGACAGACTTTCAAGCACCCTTCAACTATCCACACTATATCATACCACTGACACCCATAACCACACACATGTAGAAAAGATAAACAATCACCAATATATGTATTTTGTGCTTAAAAGTCTGTGTTCAAATCCCCTATATATGAAGAATGTCTGTATTTCAAATATTATACATTAAGCCTGCGTCCTGCCCATCCCACTCCTGTGGCATCAGCATAGTATTTGGGCTTTATACCATCAGATTTTCGGTGGTTTGGGTGGTGAAGAGTTGGAGCTTGGAGTAGATTGAAGCCTGTCCATTAAAGTATGAAGATTTTCCATCTTAATAAAAACTGAGTACTGGACCAACTGATGAGTGCTGGTTCAGCACGAAATATATATATGGTAATTATTTACTTTTTCTCTATGCTTGTGATCATGTGTATCAGTGGTATGAGATAGTGTGGATAGTTGAAGGGTGCTTGAAAGTGTGTTCAAATCCTCTGTATTTACAATTAAGCTCCAGGTATATGAAGAATGTCTGTATTTCAAATAGATATATATTTATGTATATTTCTATAAATCTGAATGCATATGTGCATATAGAATATCCATTCCAAATAAAACAGAAGAACAAAATAGACAAAAATTATTATTATAGTTTAATTCCATTGTATTTATAAAGTGGCATTTGAACTTAAATTTGAGAAGGGTTTTAGTAATTTAAACTATTGCTTAATTATTTTTGCCCCCCCCTCACTAATTTTATAATATATACTACATATAGAATAGTGGCAAACTGCATCTCTCAAGCCATATGTGACTTTCAAAGTTACTACATATAAATCCCAAACAATGTGAATATTGTTTTCAGTGACATTTTTCCTAAACTTTTATGTTAGCAAGCAATAGAAATATAGTATATACCAATTTTAGTATATTTTATTTCTTAAATGCTTTAAAGATAAATAAAAAACATATTTTGGAACTTAAAATTTTTTGGGTTTTAAATGGTAGCAGTCAAAAGTGTTATTAATGTAAATTTTATTATCATTTTTACTTGATAAAAAGTACTCCAACATTTGATGACCTATATCAGCGGTACCCAACTTTTTTGCACTTAAGAGCACATTCTATAATACCGGCCAGGTAGCGGGCACCATTTATTTTTTAAATGTAAATTTATAGTTGGATATTGTTAATAATAGACTTTTTTACGCTGTAAAAGTATAGTATGCCTCTGTAAAAGTATAGTATGTCCTACAATTTTATATAATACAATAATTTATAAGAAATTTTAAAAATTAAACTTATTTGTATCAGATAAATAATCTTTTATCATATTCTGATAGTGGTGGGCACATGAAAAATGGTTTGCAGGCATAGGGTTGGGGACCTCTGGCCTATATCATGCTCAACAAAATTAGGTCCAAAAATTTACACTGTGATTCTTGAAAACTCTTATTACGGAAGAACTTTCTCATTATTTATTTGTACTTCTGGTTATTCCTAACAATTCAACTTTTTTATGTGTAATAATATTTTTTATGAAAATATAACTAAAATAAAAAAGTTATAAAGCAGCTTATGCCATTTAGAGATGTTGAAGATTGTTAATTTCTCCACGAATAAGCAGTCCTGGATAAAAAAACAACTGTATTCCAGATTTGAATGTAATGTCTACAACATGCTGACATTTTATTAGGTGAATTACCAATGCCTGTGATTAAAACCATACCAAGTATCATTCCCAAATTAGAATTGTTTTCTTAACCTCTGAAAAAATCACTTTGGTATAACCCTAAGTAGGTAGATAATAATGGTGATCTCAAAGCCAATTAATGCAATACAATGAGAGCCTCAAAAGATAGAAATTTCTAGCTCAGGATTCAATCGGTTACTTTTGATACTTGAATATCATTTGACCTCCTAAATAACTAATCATGCAATTATTTTTATATCAGGTCGAACAAAATTTGGACTAAACAAAAATGCATAGAAATAAAAGAAGTAAAAAAATAGCAAGATGTGTTAAAAATAATTCTTTATAACAAAAACAGGAATAATATTACAATGTATTATTTGTAATATTTCTGACAGAATTACGAATAAACATTAATCTTAAAAACTTTAAACATTTTAAATTCATCTCCCTTCATACATTATTATTGTTAAATTAATTCAGGTTTATTTTGTAAATGGATATTCCAAATATAGTTAGGAGGATATAAAATTGATATAATTTGTAAGTTCTTGTTTCATAAGCTTTTGTTTTTAAAATAAAATATAGATTCTGGTAACAATAGTTATTCAACCCCTAACAATAGTTATTCAACCCCTGTAGACTATTCAGCATTTAATGAAAATGCATTTATACTTTCAAGATCTAACAATTTTAATAAATAAAAAAATTTGAATAATAAAATTTGAATACTAATGTAAACAAACAAGACAAAAATATTTTAATATTTATATAATAAAATATATTTTAATATTATTAATATAATCTTTAGTATAATAAAAAAAAATAAAAACCTTAGATTTAGTAGCTCACAGATGCCAGTCAAAGCTGTATCATATTTTATTATTGGTTGTTCTTTATAATCTGTGCAATGAGTTTATGTAATTCACAATGATATGTAATTTAACTTAAGTAAATAATAGCTAGGTAGCTATGTTCAATTTTTTGATAATAAAATTTGAGCTTGCTTGAAAAGTTTTTTTTATCAAAAAGCAACATTAATTAGCTCAGATCCAACTCGCTAAACAAAATCAAAAGACATAGAAATGGCACTCAAATGTGAAGATTTAAAGTTAGCAATAGGGCATGGCTTTTGTGATCTTCAACATCAGTAATATCAGATGCACACTGTTGAATAGAGCTTCTAATCCAGTAATGTTGGTACCAATAATAATAGATGTGTATCACTGAAAGTGCTACCAATTTAGAAACTTCATCAATCAATGGTACCCGATGCATATCTGAGGATTATTCCAAACCAGTAACATTAGTATCAATGCTACCAATTCAGTAACTTCATCAATCAATGGTACCTGATGCATATCTGAGGATTATTCCAAACCAGTAACATTAGTATCAATGCTACCAATTTAGTAACTTCATCAATCAATGGTACCTGATGCATATCTGAGGATTATTCCAAACCAGTAACATTAGTATCAATGCTACCGATTTAGTAACTTCATCAATCAATGGTACCCGATGCATATCTGAGGATTATTCCAAACCAGTAACATTAGTATCAATGCTACCAATTTAGTAACTTCATCAATCAATGGTACCTGATGCATATCTGAGGATTATTCCAAAACCAGTAACATTAGTATCAGTGCTACCAATTTAGTAACTTCTGCATTCAATGGTACCCGATGCATATCTGAGGATTATTCCAAACCAGTAATATTAGTATCAATGATATTAGATGCATACTACTGAAAGTGTTTCCAATCTAGTAGCTTCAGAAGTCTTCCAATCCAGTAACTTCAGCAATTATGATACACGATGCACACCATTGAATGCATTTCCATTCCAGTAGCACTAATGACTGCAACTTAGAAAAATTGAATAGTCAATGCATGAAATAGATTATTATTTTTATGCAGAGTCAGTATTTTCATTGAACATTTGTAGCATAGATAATAATTTGTAGGTTCATCCATATATGATTTTTAATATGAATGTACAGATATTTCAGCTTGATCATTGAAGCTGATACATTGGTACATTTGTAATAAAAATCATACACTGATGAACCTGAAAAATATGTTATGTCTGTAACCCAAGAAAATCTTCATATCAATATATATAGAGTAATGAGAAGAGGATTCAATTATGTAACTATAATGAGTATACACATACAAACACACACACAAAAACTTATATTCTGATTAACTCAATTTATATACTAGGTAGCATGAGTAATAAAATTTTAAATTTATGACTAAATCTCAGTTATCACAATTTTACAATATTTATATGTTATAAGCACCGTGCAAATCAGAACATTTGATCAATCTATATTTATAATAAGTCTCCCTACTATCATTACATTAACCCATTGTTGCAAGAACATCAGAAACACAAGTTATGAGACAAAATATCATCATTATGCTAATACTAATAAATAGTCCACATAATGAAATTATGTTGCAAGTAAACAAGGCAAAACTCCATACAGTAGTGCTACCCTTTGCCAACCAAAGTAATCATGAGCTGGTATCTATACATATTTATCAAATCCAAATAAAATATAACTGTATTACAGAATTCTATATAAGTAACTGAAATGGAAGTAACTATACTTCATCAACAACTATGAAAAGTTAAAATATACTAACCAATCATTTAGCTTTATTATTATATAAACTTAGTTTTTTGACATAGTTTTGAACAATAGGATGAATTGTGTCCATTATTTTAATTTATTTTATAAATGCTTCAGATTGACACAATACATATAGCTTGGGTCAAAAAAGATAGAATGATCCATTCTATCTATTAAAAAGACTTTATCTTGTGTTTGGAAAGGAGAGTATTCAGTATAAATAGCATTCCATCTCTAAAGCGCATGTGCTGTGTTTTAAGCTATGTTATTATTTATAAAGAACAACAACAAAAAACAAAGCAAAACTCTCCATTCAGTAGTGCCACCCTGTGCCAACCAGAGTAATCAATGGATGCCAGAAGGCTTGTGCATAAAATCCCTATCTAGCACCTATTCATCCAATATAGTTTCTGGCTTGTGGCCTTCGTCAGTGAGGAGCCTTAGATCTGAGAGCACTGCATCTAGATCTTAGGATCTAATGCACAAGCCTTCTGGCATCCATTGATTACTCTGGTTGTCACAGGGTGGCACTACTGTATGGAGAGTTTTGCCTTGTTTATAACAAATGTGCTAGTATAAGAGATGATGATCATGTGATGTTTAGTAGTTCTAACAACAAAAAATATAAGACCTTGGAAATTTATATTATATTTTCAAAATAAATAACTACTTTCTAATTATTGTTTTATGAATTGGAAATAAAAGTATATCTCATTAATCAAATTCATTCATACTTGTAAGACAATACTTTTCAATTATTCATCATCAGTATTTGTTTGTTATATGTAAACTATTGGTTTAAATAATATTGCATTTCAAATTTGGGTAGAAATATTGGCAGAATGTTTCTAAATTAAATGTCTTCCAAAACATCTATTAAAATAATTTATAATATATAGGGTATATAAGCACAGACTTTCACACAACCCACCATTCTACACTCTATCTAATAACACCGATACACTCAAGCACATATAAGCTGAAAAGATAAATAATCACCAATAAACGTATTTCATGCTAAGCCAGCAATCATCAGTTGGTCCAGATTATCACCTCCCACACATATATACTATAAGTGCTCAGATATATATTAAGATAGACAAACTTCATAATTTAATGGACAGGCTCCAATTTACTACACACTCTAACTCTTCAACCATCCATCCAATTGAAAATCTGATGATGGAATGCTCGAAGGCCACCCTGAGGCCGAGATTCTTGTAGCATCCATGTTCACCTGAGGTCAATATGAACCCCACATGTACAGGATATAATCCATTTTATACATATGCAGATGGGCAGAGATGGACAAGAATCTCGGCCTCAGGGTGGCCTTCGAGCATTCCATCATCAGATTTTCAATTGGATGGACGGTTGAAGAGTTGAGTGTGTAGTAGATTTGAGCCTGTCCATTAAATTATGAAGTTTGTCTATCTTAATATATATCTGAGCACTTATAGTATATATGTGTGGGAGATGATAATCTGGACCAACTGATGATTGCTGGTTTAGCATGAAATACGTGTATTGGTGATTATTTATCTTTTCAGCATATATGTGCTTGAGTGTATCGGTGTTATTAGATAGAGTGTAGAGTGGTGGGTCGTGTGAAAGTCTGTGCTTATATACCCTATATATTACATATATAGACACAGGTATATAAGCCTGTGTTTCAGTTAATAATTTACAATGAATATTTTGACTTTTAAATCATTATAAAACACAATTTAATTTTTTTTAATACTCTACAATTATTTTGTGTAATAATAATAATAAAAAATTATTATCATTTACATTATACTGTTCTGTTTTATTATCAATCACATGACATTTTTTTTTTGTTTTCATCTGATCTGACATCTTTTTTCTTTGTACTCCCATTTTTGATTCGTGAGCAATGCTTCTCATAATTTTATATCTAATATGATAGTTATTGTATTGATTGAGGTCTTCAGATTTTTTGCACAAATGTAGCAATTGAATAAACGACATATTTAGAAGATTCAGACTGTGATTTACTTTTCCAGTTCTCTAAATGTCTGCCTGATGAAAAGGAATACAAGTTTTCCCTCTTTATCTTTGCTTTCTTTTGAGCTCCATTCTACTCAGCAATATACAGTACAAATAAAGGTATCAAAATAATTTATTTATTATTATTTTTTAATCAAGTAGAAAAAGAAGTATTAAATTTATTTATTTAACAGTGACATATACACCTTCACTCATTCCATAATTAGTTTTATCATTCATGACTAAAATACAGTTGTGCCCTAATTTTTACATAACTATTATTTACTATAACAAAGTCATTAAATTATTTATCTTAAAATTGATTTTATATATGCAAACAGTGAATTCATGTGTGTCTATAAATAAATAATATCAGTACCCAATGACTATTTAATCAAGGGCACTAGAAGATAGTGAGTTAGCAAATCTCTTATTTTCTGTCCCAAAGTATTTTTGGTCTTACACAACACTCAAATTTTTTAATAAATATTTAAATATAAGTAAACAAAAATAGGGATTTAATATGTATTTCAAAGATTTCATCAACTTATCTATTTAAACGTAGTTCTGTCTTGAGAATATTTCTCTTAAGAACAAGGACAACTGGATAAAATGCTAAAGATCCCTGAATTAATTCCGGTTAAAAAACTACAAATAAAGCACTGTTTCAAAAAGTATGTTTTATCGCTCTCATTAATTGTGGGAGTTATAATAATATTTTTTGTTTTCATTAGAACTGTAAGTTTTCATGATTTATTAAGTGATTTAGATATTGGCTGTCTGAAAAAATTTGTTTTAGTTGAAGAATTGGAGAGTGAAGTAGATTGAAACATGTCCATTAAAGTATGAAGATTGGTTACCTTAATATATATATATGAGCACTTATAGCATATTTTTCTAGAGATGATAATCTGGATCAACTGATGATTGCTGGTTTAGTATGAAATACGTATATTGGTGATTATTTATCTTTTTGACATATATGTGTTCAAGTCTATCAGTGTTGTGAGATAGAGTGGAGAGTGCTGGGTCATGTGAAAGTCTGCTCATATACCCTATATATTAGTTTACTTGATAAAATTCTTGGTTACCCAATAAATTTAAAACTCTTCCTAGATTTGAATCCCATGCAATAGTTGTGAGGATTCTTCAAACTGTGCTGGAAAATGTATTTTTTTAAAAAAAAAATTACCTCAGCAATTGAACTATATAATGAATAAATGAAAATAGTCCTTACATAAATAAGAAGAGTAGTTCTCTTCATCCTAATTCAATAGCATCTATTGTAAGCTTAAATAATAAATGGATATGCTATTATATCTATATCCTCAAACTGATTTACGGTTTTATTATCTAGCGATTAAGCTTATAGTAGAGGTCTCTTAAGTAAGATAAAGAGAACTGCTTCTGAAAATATTTATTAAGAAGAAGCAAAGAAAGTGTTGTGATATTTTGTTGATATCAGACATAAATATTATCCATGCAAATTTCAAATTTTAGGCAGGGAATTAGTGCTTAAAATATTTTAAATTACTCATACTCCCCCCCCCTCACAAATATTAAAACAATCATTTTGTATTAGAATTTATTTCAAAACTCATAGTAAATATCAACTATTGTTTTCATGGCTTACATCGTATTCCAATCCTACAGAATTCTGGACTTCAGTCATTGATAATCTTATTCAATTATTTCCTCTACTAATATGAAATCAGCACCATCAGTATTTCAAATAAGCTCATTTCTTGCATTAACTTTATTTCCATAATCCTCTTATTCATCCTTCTATAAAATTCTTAAGAATCTCATACTTTACTCATTATATGTAAAACAATACTTTATTTTCCATTTATTTCAGCATCTCAAAATGTCCAAGAATCCAGAATCAATTAAAAATATCAGATAAAAATAAGCTGATATAGAATTTGAGGCTTTATAATGAAGACCAGGTAATAAGTAGACTGTTGTCTCTAATAATTTTGTAAATTAAATCCGATGATAACACAGGTGTTGATGAAACATTTTTTATAAGATTTAGTCTCTAAATTGCAATTACAATATATCTTTGTAAATTAGGCATTTATTTATATAGTGCTATGTTTATAAATTGTAATAAACTAAAGATTAGCCTTTTAAGCTAACGTACATGCACTTTTTACGAATGTTAATAATAATAAATGAATACTTTCATTTCCAACACAAGATAAAGTCTTTGTGAATAAATAAATGAATCCACTTATTCATTCAACCCAAATGCTTATATATGGGAAAATCTTAAGTATTGGATATGAAAGTGTGAGGAAAAATCAATCACTTTAAATTACTGTTTACTATGTCTGAATGAATGACATCAACAAAATTATCTAGAATTTACGAAATCTTTAGTTTATTACAATTTATAAACATAGCACTATATAAATAAGTGCCTCATTTACATATGTTTAGTTTCATTTAAGGAGTAACGTTTCATAAATTTTAGATAATTTCGTTGACATCATTCATTCAGACATAGTGAACAATAATTTAAAGTGATCAATTTATCCTCACGCTTTCATATCCAGTACTTAAGATTTGCCCATATATAAGCATTTGGGTTGAATGAATAAGTGGATTCATTTGTTCCTTTGCAAAGACTTTATCTTGTGTTGGAAATGAAAGTATTCATTTATTATTATTAACATTCATAAAAAGTGCATGTACGTTAGGTTGAAAGGCTAATCTTTAGTTTATTACAATATATCTTTGTGTAAATAGTAATATTAATGGGCTTTTACTTCTCTGAGGTTGTATAAATTGATCAAGAAGATATACAAATTCAGAGGAATTGGATTATTATGAATAGACTTTCTTAGATACTTAAAGTCTTCATTACCTCAAGACATGATGTTGTGAAGCAGAGCATCATAAATTATTTAAAAGGTGACTATTTCTTTTTCTGTTCAACTCTTACTTCATTCTACCAATAGCAATAGTTTCTTGGATCATTACAAACCAGATCCTACATGTTATGTAAAAATGTAAGGCTTAAAATAAATATCTGATTTTATTTTTGATACATTAAACATTGATTTGAAAATCAAGTTCATAGAGGTTAAAGTTCCATATTGTAGAGCAATTACTCACAATGATTGATTAGGTCAATGGAAGCAATTGAATTCTTATTTAAAAGTTGATTTAAAAAAAATTTTTTTTTACTATTATAAATAATTGATTGAATTAGATATTTATATTATTGTATGTTAAATTCTTTGTTTGAAGATAAGTACTAAGTAATAAGAGTATATGACTAAGTGACTTAATCACCATCTACTGAGACAAAAGAGTATAATTTAACCTCCTGTTCATTTGTCATGCTTCAAAAAATTCAGTTTAAATATTATTCTTAATCAACAATAAAAAAATAAATACAATTTATCCAAACCACTTTAAACACTTTTTAGCAAAACTCTTTATTTGCACATATATACATATACCTATGTTTCGACTGTTCTGCAGTCTTCTTCAGAGCAAGTTTATTTTGATCTTCTAAAAAAAAAATAATAATAATAGTTTTGCTAAAAAGTGTTTGAAGCAGTGTGGATAAATTATATTTATAGGATATTATGGCAAACATAAAGAAAAGTGTGATTTTGGTAATAAAAAAATATATATATAAAAAAATAGGTATTATAGAAAAAATGGATTAAAAAAACAACTGGAGTATAAATGTTAAATACCTTTTATTGCAGTGGCTCTCAACCTCCTAATGCCATGACCCTTTAATACAGTTTATGTTGTGGTGACCCTCATCCTGTAATTTTGCTACTGTTATGAATCGAAAATATGTGTTTTCCAATGGTTAGGTGATCCTGTGAAAGGGTCGGTCGACCCTCAAAGGGATCATGATCACAGGTTGAAGAACACTGCTCTGTTGTGAATAAACATTTATATGTTAAAACTGCAATTTTATAACTTGCTCTCATAGTAAGTTAATTATAAAATATTTTTGATTGGAATTTTAAACTTTAGTACAAATGACCCCACTCTCAAACTGTGTGGATGAACCATGAATATCTATACCAAGCCAGATCATTGGTGTTTGTTTGCTATTGCTTCTCATTCTCTGATAATACAATGTATTCTAATATCTCAGTTTTATAATTACATCATAAAACTCAGTGAGCACTTAAATTAAGTTAAACCATAAATAGTAATTGTATGAGAAACATCAGTTGGCCAAATCAAGATAAAAACATTTTTCATTTTTCTCACGAACTGATTCAGAAATCATTTGCTTTCCAATAATCAAGTCTAATTTCTAAATTAAATGTTCAGTTTTACTTTAGTTACACTTATATTTAAAGTAGAGATTTAATTATAAGATTTTTATTTTTTATAGTTTATATATTTTGGAAGATTATATTTGCATACTGTATGTACAAATCATTCATGGCATGATTTTAAAAAGGCAGATTATTTTAAATGGAAATTTAGAATGGTATGTCTTCATAAAACATAGGTTTTTGGGGGGGATGTAGCTAAGACAGCTATTTGACATCCTTGATTTGGGTTTTGAGCTCAAGTAGAGTGAATCTTGAACTGATTTCAGTTATAAGCAGGTTTAGCATACCCCCCCCCCCCCAATAACTAGTTCATAGACAAATCTAGTCAATGTTGGTCAGTTAATGGATATCTAGCTAGTATTAACAGGGGAAAATAAAGTTCCAGGTTAATCTGAGTTGATCAAATGACTTTCAATATTCTAATTGTAAAAACAAAAATTAAGATTAATAATGGAATGCCCATTACCACTGTAACAGCATGCTCCAATAAACATTAAACTCTGTTTCCCATTTTATGCTAAGAGACATTATAAAAGAAAAAAAAATTAGGTAGAGAATTGTGTCAAAGAGATCCGTTTCATCTCTATCATTATACTGAATTAGAAGTTCAAACTAATTTAGCTCAGTGTCCTTAGAAAAACGAGATGATAATCAAATTATTTATTTATATGAATATTTTAAATATGCAAATTTATTACTAGGTTAAAGAATTGGTTTTTTGGAGAATAGCTTATTGTTAAGAAAGCTTCCTCTTAACTTCTTACCAAGAAAGTACAATCTTAAAAATTTTATATGAAATTAATTAGTATTTAGTTACCTAAACGTTTTATTATCCCCTTGATTGACTGACATTTGATCTGTGATAATTTATGTCGTCCCCCCCCCCCATTTTTTGGATGTTTTTTCTTTATGTTTATACTCGGAATGTATTTTTTTTATTTAGATACCAGTAATACCTAATCTATTGTATAAGGCGGTTGTATTGCTTTGAGCCACCGCCCAGTTGTAGAATATCAATGTATCATTGTAGCCTCTATGGTCCACTGCTGCTGGCGACAGAATGTGGTCCCTGCACAGGTGGATCACATACTTTAGTGACTTAATAAAGTTGCTTTGAAACATAAACGTTTTATTTTACAATTAGAGAAGTATTTATAACTAGTATTAATAGGGAAAAAAATAGAAGAGACAGTTTTAATGTTTAAATCTTTATAAATGAATTATTTAATTTCCTAAAATAAATGCCTTGTCAAGCGTTGGTGGTCGAGAGGTCGCACAGCTGCCTTGCAAGCAGTTATCCCGGGTTAGCACGTTCGCTTCCCGGCCGATGCCATGACACATGAAAAAAAAAAAAATCTGCCTTTAAAATACTTTCCAGAGATTAGCCATCATAACAAAATGATTAAAAATGTTTAACAGTTCATACTGAATTAAATTATTTAAATTTTTTATGTCTGTATAATTCAACTTCACGCTTATATAAAGACAGAGTTTTCTGTATACAAAAGCACAAAGAGATAACCAAGAGATAACGTGTTTAAATTTATTCTATTATGTAAATATATGAAACCTAATATAAACTGAGATTTTAAAAGTATTTATGATGTAGAAGTATTAGCCGAATAACTAGCTTTTTTTTTTTTTTAAAGTGTCATAGCATCGGCCGGGACACAAACCCGCAACCCGGGCAACTGCCTGCCCGGGTGCAAGGCAGTCGCGCTGACCTCTCGACCACCAATGCAAGACAACTAGCTTTTTAGTTACTATTTTATTATGATTAGCATATAAAAATTCTTCTTTCACATTTTATTATTAAAGTTTATTATTTTATATAAATCATCTTTTTTAAATAAAAAAAATCCTATATTTCGACTATCTTTTATGATCTTTAATAGCAAGGATCTTTAATTAATCATAATTTCTTTAGACGATGAGATTTAAGAAAGTCATAAATAATATTCATTTTCTTTTTTCATTTCATTAGTATAAAGAAATTATAATTAATTAACGATTAAGCATAATCATTGCTAAAAATCATTAAATATAGTCGAAATTTAAAATAACTATTTTTAAAAAAAAATTATGATTCAATTAAAAAAAAATACAAGTGTTAGAAAAGTGCGAAAAAATATTTTTTATATTGTAATTAATGGATGGATAATTTTTTGAATGGAGATTACATAATTTTAATATTATATTACGACGTACATTTTCTTTGATTGGAAGTCAATGTGTTGTAAAGAAATAAATAAATCTTTAGTGAGAATATATACTACTGTATATTATACTTGATTAAAGCACACATCTTTTATAACTTGCGCTACCTCCATAAAATAAATTCTTCCACTCTTCGTTGCGAAGTCGCTTAAAACTTTTTAAAGAACAAATGACAAATCATAAGCGGTCAAATTTCTACTAATATGTAAATTATTTTTTATAATAAAAATAATGTAATCATTTTTTTCTTTTTTATCATATGATATGGATAAATGATATAAGTGTCTTTAGTAAGAGAATAAATATTCGAAAGCAATAATCACTTTTGATCAGTATGTCAAGGAAAACGTCGGCAAGATACTTATCTTGCTTATATATAAAGTAAGATCTGTTCGCAAATAATTTTTCTAAGCAAGAATCTGGATAATTGAAAGTTCAGCGCACACTTATCTTTCGAAACAGTTAATATTGTAATGATATTATCTTGTTATTAAAGGATAATCACTTTATTTTCTTAAGTGACTGTTAATATATGAATTTTTTTCGAGTTATTTAAATAAAATACCGTGTGAGCATGAAAATCGGACTGAAACAAAGCTGTTTAAAAAAAGACTAAGGTGTATAAGTATCAAAAAGATAAAGGTAGTGAAATGCGACTACGTATAAAACGGGTGGACAAGTTTTTGGCCCGGGTTCGCTTCCCGGTCAACGCATTTGACATATGAAAAAAAAAAGCTCTTCAAGTAATAAGAGCCACATATATATATATTTTAAATGTTCAAAAATTGCCGAGAATATTATTTTAAAGTTGTATTTAATTAGAGGGGATTTGATAACAGACTTTCAAACTCCCTTTAGCTATCTACTTTATCTTATATAACGGTACTTATAACCACATACTTGTTAAAAAGATAAATGATCTCCAATATACGTATTTCGTGCTGAGTTCAAATCCCCTCTGATTACATCTAAAGTTCAGTATATTCATTATACTTGTATTTGAAATATTAAAGTTGTATTTATAAATAATAAAACTCTCTGAGGAGTGCCAAAACACGAAACCATGGTCAGGGTTGGGGTTTCTGACAGAGATATTTTAAGTGCTGGCTCTGGCTAGACATTTATCACAAAGTTTGTAGAAGAATTGGCAATCCTCACTGTTTATATGACTATATAATATATTAAATGTTAAAACAGTTTTTACAAACAAATACGATAATAAAATCCGTGTTAACAGTTCTTTTTTACTGGTTCCATTTGAAAGCTAAAAATTTTAAGATTCAAAATATCTAGTTTTTACTTATATTTAAAAACATTTAGAAATAAAATATATTATTACACATTATTAATATTAAAGTTCAGGATAACGATAAACAAAACCATATATTACCTGGGAAGCAGTAGTTCTCGCGAACCGCCGTTAAATGCGTCCTCTGCTGGGCAAAAATCTTTCAATATATTGGTAAAGAGCTATGGTATGATTATTATTTCATCATATCATCTCAAATTGCTTTTTTATTTTACATTTCTTGATGTCTAATCAAATATCGATATGATTATCCTCTGTTATATGTCTAGTACACCTCAATTTAATATAATGTTATTTTAAACAATTACTATTACTACAACTTTAAACAAGCATTTGTTAAATATATATCGTCATTCCTAGCACGCCTTTTTTCATATTCTTTTGTATCATTTGTAATCAGTGCTTCATTTTGAAATTAATGTCCACGTTTCACAATCATAAGTCAAAATGGCAAGTCATATTGATTAAAAATTTTTTTTTTAAATACAAGGGCATAATTTCTTAAGGCTATCGAATACATTTTTAGAATTCCATCATTGCAGATTTATTTCAAAGCAGCTTACCTTGTTCATAATTGTTTTAGAAAATGACCCAGTTAAATCTTTTTATCAGGTATTCATACTATGTTAATTCTCTTATTTATTTGTTTTAGATAAATAATTATTTCTTATTCTTTATAATGATATTAGGCAGTGTTTTAAAACTTTTTTTTTTAAAGTTTTAATAAGTCTTTTTTTAAGCAAGTGAATATAGACATTTACATTTAGCAAATATAAATTAACCTCTGCATCATCATTAGGCTAAAAAACTACTACCATATAACTATTTATATTAAAAGGTGTTTATTTGTGGAAGGGGGGGGGAGTACTATATAATAAATAAAAATCAACTCGTCATTAACATTTCAACGGTGGTAGGAAACTTAATGGGTATTTCTTTGACTATGATTAGATCTTTTTCCTTTTATTTAAAACTCCTGTTTCATTTTAAAAACTGAATGAAAAATCCTTGATAGCATAGAAAATAACATTAGTTTACTTTTTATCTACCACGCCTTTTTCTTTTGTTTACGATGATATAGATGGGAAAATCAGTTGAATAAAAGTCACACAGCAGCTTCTAAATAGTTAATTATCTAAGGATTCTTTCTTTTAAGATATCTTAAGTAAGACTTTTCCTAAAAATATCGCTAAAAAGAGGTCTGTTTTCTCCTCCGGTTAATTCATTTGAGAGCTATTATATTTCAGTTGTAAAAACTACCAGCTTTTGCTAAATAATCTTTTTCAAATGCCACACAAAAAGAGATTGTTATTGTATATTTATATGCGTGAAATAATTCTATTTAAGGAAGCGAAGTATATGCTAAGTTATGTGGTTCTTAGATCATACAAGTTTAACAATATATATATTTTAGTGAAAAAGTTAAAGTTGGGAAACATCTGAATATATATATACACGTGTCTAATAAATGAATATTCAATGATTAGTTTTAACTGAAAAATAGCTTTTAAATTTTTTTATTAAATATTCTATTTAAGTCATGATTGTTTTTTTTTTGTGTGTGTGTGGATATGTGCGCGTGTCTATAAGTGTGATCACACCCATTGTGGACGATATTGAAGTTTAATTGGAAATAATATATTTGACCTTCGAACTTAAGATAATTCAAAATTTCTGTCCCGAAAACAAACTTGAGTGATAGGACGAAGTAATAACTCTTGTTAATTGTTTGTGGTGGTTTGGTATTGCTTGCCACCTAGCCTCGTACATCGATATCTTGTTTTTTAATGACGGACATTTTTATTAGCACTCAGTTTCATTGTTTTTATGTTATTTCATTCCATATCCCTACACAAATTTTCAAAAACAATATATGTATAAATGAATTACCGTAGACAGTTTATTTTTGCACAATTTCATTTAATTGACGAAACGGAATATTTTTTTTAATTAAATAACCGCACAAAAACTTATGGCATGGCATGTTCAATTTACCATAGTAATAGAGTAACAGATTAAAGTACCAAAGGTTATTGAATAGAAAGTCAACCCACTTCTTTATCACTCAGATATCACATAACTTCTAAATACCCTATTAATTTATTAAAAACATCTCATAAATCTAAATTTATAGATACAGAAACACATTGATTCTTAAATAGCATTGATAATTTTTGCATCTCTTATTAGGAAATACAATGTCTATATAGAGAGTCAGTTTCATTTGTAATAATGTTTAAAGTTGTTCTAAAAACAATGTTTACTGTGAAGTCTAAAATCGTTATCAATTAGCATAACACTAGTGTTCCACTGAACATGCACTGGAATATTAACCGTTCAGCTCCAATATATCGCCATGATTCTGGTACACTGTACCAAAAGTGCTTGGCAAATAATTTTTGTGATTAATGTTTTTTGAATTTTAGCTACTCTGTTTATCACATTTAATATGTTATGTCATCATCATCATCATCATCAGCCATTATCAATCCACTGCAGGATGAAGGTCTCTCCAAGTTCAATCCATCTTTTCCTATCTTTAACTTCTCTTCTCCACATCACCCCTGCACACTTTCTTATTTCATCCATCCATCTCACATGTGGTCTCTTTCTGGGTCTTTTACAATCTCTTGGAATCCAATTTAAAATTTCAATTGTCCATTTATTATCATCTCTTCTAACAATATGTCCAGCCCAACTCCACTTCAGTCTTTTAATTTTTTCAGTAACACCTGTTTGTTCTCTTACCCATACATTGCATTTTCGATCCCTTCTTGTTACTCCCAGCATGCATCTCTCCATACTTCCATACTTCTTTGAGTGGTCTGAAGTCTCTGTATTGCTTTTCTATTAAATGTCCAAGTCTCAGATCCATAAGTAAGAACTGGCAAAACACATTTATTAAAAATCTTCCTTTTCAAACATTATAGGCATATTTCCTTTTAGTATCAAGTTATTACTACCAAAAGCATTTCATCTAAGTTTAATTCTACGATTAATTTCATCCATTATATTTCCATCTGTATTAATAATCTGACCAAGGTATAACAGTTACAAATATGTTATGTAGTAAAAGTAAAATAGAAATTAAGGTTTTGGTAAGAATATACAATGATTGAAGAAAAATAACCAGCACATCATAATAGTCAAGAATTATAATTAAAGACTTAAATATTTAGACAACATCTTTTCTACCTTTTTTCAGAACATTTTATACCAGCAACATTAAGATTAGAGAAACTTTTCATATATAATTGGACTGTTTATAGGTGCATCAAATAAGGCTTATGTGGAGCTTAGATTGTAAACAGGATAACATTATTCATACACACTGAGAAACTACAGTCTCCCAACACTTCAAATCTCTGTATAATATCAACACAATTACGTAAAATTTTGTTGTATAATACAATATTTTTAATAACAGGATACACATGTAACATAATTGTCTATTTTCAATAATTACTTCAATAGTAAGTGAATAAAAACTATGATATTGTTTTTATCTTTTAAGAGAGAAATGTGTTCTAAACAATTCAATATTTTGCTCTCAGTGAGCAGTAACTAATATGATCATAATTCATGAGAGCAAGTTATCATAAAGCTAGCAAGTGTCTTTCTTTTAGTAGGATTAACACAAAATCTCATTTAATAAATTATATTAATGAGTTATTAATCTCATTCATCAGTGTAATGAACTTCAACTATAAATTTGACAAAAAATCTATTCTCATGTGAAGGATTGATTTTTATTTTTTTATTGAATAATTAAATGGCTTAAAAAGTTTATCATCAAAAAATTAAATAGTTTTAGTAAAATGTTAGCAGTTATAGTTTATTTTTAAATATATTTTGTTAATTTTACAAACTCAAAAAAAAAGTTTTACTCTGTCTCTTAGAACAGAAGTTCTCAAAACTGAGGCCTCAGTCCCTTAAGGGACATGGATCTTGTCAATGGAATCTGGAAGTAGATAATTACATTTATTTTTATATACAGTTAAATTTTAAATCTGAAAATTTACATGTTACACCATCTAATCATTTTGTTTATTTTACAATTGATGTATATGAGCATTATAATATATAGGGTATATGAGCAAAGACTTTTTCATAACCCACCATACACTTGAACACATATATGTTGAAAAGATAAATAATCACCAATATATGTATTTCATGCTAAACCAGCAATCATTAGTTGGTCCACATTACCATCTCTACCCATATATGCTATAATTGCTCAGATATATATTAAGATAGCCAAACTTCATACTTTAATGGACAGGCTTCAATCCACTCCACACTCCAACTCTTCAACCGCCCATCCAATTGAAAATCTGATGATGGAATGCTCAAAGGCCACCATAAGGCCGAGATTCTTGTCACACCCATGTTGACCTAAGGTCAATCTGACCCCTCATGTACAGGACATAATCTATTTTATACATATACATGGGACAGGCAGACATCTCTACTATGTAATATCTTGTGATTATTTATCTTTTCAACATATATATGTTCAAGTGTATTAGTGTTATGAGATAGTGTGGAGAGTGGTAGATCGTGTGAAAGTCTGTGCTCATATACCTTATATATTACATATATAAACACAGGTATATAATAAGCCTGTATGTTTCAGTTAGTATATGAGCATTATAAAACCAGGGAATATATACATGTGTACAGTTTACTAATTTCTAATTTATAAATGAGTATCATTGGTAGTAATGAATTTGATATTTCTTCATTTAAATTTAACTCTAAGATGGATAAGAGACAAATAAAAATGTGTTTATATAGTTCGGTCAGTTAAAGGCAGTGAAAATATCAAGGAAAACAAATTGCAAAGCAACAATATTTATATTTTTGACCAAATTCAGTAGAATATCTACATCATTTTTGACACCAGATGGCATGAGCTAGAAAATACGTGAAAAAATTCATAAATATGATTTTTTATTTGAAATATGAATTTGTACCCTCAGGCCGTGTGTGTAATCTGCCAGAAACATTAATCAAATGATTGTGTGAAATGTAAAAATAAAATCACATGATCACTATTTTTTATGCTAGCACATTACTGTTATTAAAACAGACAAAACTCTCTCATCCTAAGATCTAGGTGCAGTGCTCTCAGATCCAAAGCTCCTCCCTGACAAAGGCCACAAGCCAGAAACTAGTCTGGGGATATTGGATGAGTAGGCACTAGATAGAGAATTTATCCACAAGCCTTCTGGCATCCATTGATTACTCTGGTTGGCACTGAGTGGCACTACTGTATGGAGAGTTTTGCCTGTTTTAAATGTAAAAATACTTAATCATCATTTAGATAGTATGCATAATGAATTTAAGAATAAGACAATTGAATCTTTTAAATTTAAATGTAAACATCCTTAGTCATCATTTAGATACTATGCATAATGAATTTAAGAATAAGACAATTGAATTTTTTGAAAAAAAAAAAAAGACTGAAGAATTAAAACAGTAAAGTAAGTTTTATTTAAAGCATACTACATTAAATGACAAATTAGTAAAAGCTTCTTTTAAAATTGCTTCATTAATTGCTACAATAAACAAACAAAAAAAAAAACACCTTATACAATTAGTGAAGATCATTTCCCCAGCAACAGTAAAAATTTAAAACTATCAATGGTTCCTAAATATCAGACTTTTTAAAAAATTTCTATATCCAATGATACTATTAAAAGAAAAAGAGTATTGCCAACAACATTGAATCAAGAAAAGTATTATATTTTCTATACAACTTCATGAGTCAAATTTCAAGATAGAAGGTTGGCACTAAGGTGGGCTTTGAGCATTCCATTATCAGATTTTCAATGAAGTGGATGGCTGAAGAGTTGTGGGGTGGAGTGGATTGAAGCTTGTCCATTAAAGTATGAAGATTGGCTATCTTAATATAAGCTGAGCTTTGATTGTATATATTTGTGGAGATGATAATCTGGACCAACTGACAAGTGCTGGTTTAGCATGTAATAAGTATATTGGTGATTATTTATCTTTTCAACATGTGTGAGATCAAGTGTATCAGCAGTATGAGATAGCATGGATGGTTGACAGTCTTGTGCATGTCTGAATTCAAAACCCCTATATATTACATATAGAAGTACAGATATGAAAAAAAGCCTGTACTTCAAAGGATGAATGATGCTAAATTAATGGGTCTTTTCAGATACCTGTATAATTTGCAAATCCATGAAAACCTGCTATTTTGTAGACACCTCTCCAGTGCAAATCAAGGAAGATATATATTTGAAAATATGAGTATTCTTTATATATAGAAAATGAGTTTGAATAGTAAAAGTGCATTGGGATTTGTATCATTGGAGTTGCTGGTAAGATTTATAGGAAAACTTAAAAGGATTTGTCCAAATGCAAGACATATTCATTGTTTTGTCTACAGAAAAAAATTAGTATTTGACATATGGAAATCTTAGTAAAGTGTTATAAAAAGTTTTCACCATAGTTAATTATATAGAAATAACATCACAATTACAAGACACTTTTGAATTTTATGCTAAGAGATGAACCCCAGTTATGAACTTACATGAAATTTTGGGTAGATGGTATTTTAGTTGTACTATTAATTATTGAATATGTTTAGAAATTTTTTTAAACTTTATTTAAATTTTCCATTGACATTCAACTGTTAGTAATAGGACACAAGATGGTACAGAATGTTTCAGATAATATTCTTAGTTATGTCTGTCCTAATCAGTGTCAGTACTGTGAGATTCCTCCACTTTTTCATAAAAGCAGAATTAATTAGTGACTTTCTGACATTGTCTTATGGAGTTATATGTTATTGTTATGTGAATAGCTTCTTTGAATTTTTTTCATTGTATCTTTTCTTCTCTATCTAATATTTTTGTATTTTCCTAATTGTCATTAATACATACATGCTCTGTTACTTTAGTCATCTCTGTTTTCTCTTTTCTAATCTTCAGTTTACATTTTTTTAATTGCTTTCCAATGGGGTGACTAATGTACAATCTTTCATATTTCATAGATGAAGTTTTTGTTATTCAGTATGGAAAGCTGTTTTAATGTTATATTTATTGTAGATTTTACTATAAATGTTTTTTTCTTTTTATGGTTCTTTTTGTTATCTATATAAAGTTTTTTCTTAAGCCAATAAAGATCACATTATCACCATTTCTTATGCTTGCTTATGACTGTTATTAAAACAGGCAAAACTTTCCATACAGTATTGCCATTCAGTGCAAGCCATAGTAATCAATGGATGCCAGAAGGCTTGTGCACAAAGTCCAATCTAGTACATACTCATCCAATATCCCCAGACTAGTTTTTGGCTTGTGGCCTTTATCAGTGAAGAACCTTGGATCTGAGAGCACTGCACTTAGATCTTAAAATCTAATGCAATCCTCCAGCAGCCACTTTTTATCTCTACTTAACTATAAAATTATGAGTCTTAAATTGAAAACACAGTAATACTTTCAATCCAAGCTCATTAGCTTATATAGTCATATAGGTCTGAACTCAATTCACCACCTATACATTTTGGTGTCTCTGATTCTTTAATAACCATAGCCACCACTATCCTACTATGCAGGATTGGTTTTAAGCCAATAACAGTTGTAAGCCAGCCTAAGAAATGGTGATTGGCTTAAAACCAATCCTGCCTAATAAGATAATGGTGGCTATGGTTATTAAAGAACCAGAGACACCAAAATGTATAGGTGATAAACTGAGTTTAGACCTATATGATTATATAAGCTAATGAGCTTGGATTGAAAATATTACTGTGTTTTCAATTTAAGACTCATAGTTTTGTAGTTAAGTTGAGATAAAAGGTGGCTGCTGGATGGTTGCATTAGATTCTAAGATCTAGGTGCAGTGCTCTGAGATCCAAGGTTCCTCACTGATGAAGGCTACAAGGCAGAAACTAGTCTGGGGATATTGAATGAGTAGGCACTAGTTGGGGATTTTGTGTACAAGTCTTCTGGCATCCATTGATAACTCTGGCTTGCACTGGGTGGAAATACTGTGTGGTGAGTTTTGCCTGTTTTAATAAAGTTTTTTTAGTGGCAGCTGATGGATAACCATTCTTCTTGGAAGTTTCTTTTATGTAGAACTTTCTTCCAAATCACTGATTTGTGAACAAACTTCCTATATTTTGTCCCACAGTAGTAGTATAATTCCATATGTGTGGGTTTTCTTTAATAGTTTTGTTTTGTTAAGAGAGATTCTTGTCACAACAACATTTAAGAATGTCAATTTTTGTTCTTGTCTGACTTCTTTAGAATTTAATTGAAGGAAATATGTTATTGATATGTTTCATCATGTTGCCATACACAATGAAGCCAAACTTTGAGTAAATATGGAGTAATATTTATAACTGTGGTTTCAAATTCTTCCATATAAATATTGCTAATCAGGGTTAATAGTAAAAAACCTATAGCAATTCCTCAATTTAGTTGAACAAATTCTGTGTTGTATTGAAAGGATGTTGTTGTTATGCAGAATTTTAATTGTTTCATTATACTCTCAATAAGAAGAATTGTTCTAGTTTGTAAACTATTATCATTATTTAATCTTTTTCCTTACAATAGACAATGCTTTATTACATAGTACATTTGTGAATAAATTTTCCACATCAAAGCCTACAAATATGTCAGTTCTTTTAATTTTTATCTTTGTGATTAATTCTACAAAGTACTTAGAAAACGTGACAAAAGTCTGTGTTTTGTATGCCAAAGGACTAAGAACTTTGAGAAGAAATCTTGACAAGTTTTGGCAAGGTTAATTTCTAAAACTAACAATAGGTCATAATGATATATATATATTATGGGTTTTAGGTACCCCATAAAGATGATGAATTTAGTTGAAATACAATGTTAATTTACTCTTTTTGAATCACTGAAGTATCTGCAATACTTTCTGTGTAATGATCATAATTTTGTTTTTGTACTTGGTATCATATTTTTTGCCACTTTTTTGTAATGGCCTGCTGTGAGAAGCTTTTGAATTTTGTTATCATATTCAGTTGTACCCATTACAATTCTAGTATTGTCTTTATCAGTAGGGAAAATGATTATATATTTATCTACTTTTAAAAATGTAATCATTTTCCTCTCATTATAAAAAATATTTGACTTCAGTTTTTGTTGTCTCTCATGCTTTTTATTATTCAGTGTAATTCTGCTGTTTTTTCTAAAGGCAATTTTTGAGTGATTTCCCAAATGGATGCCATTATATCTAATAAAGAAATATTAGATTGTATGATGGCAAAGTTTAGTTCTTTTTTGAGAACAGAAACTTCAGCAACTGTTAGATATAATTCAAACAAATAAAAATATGATGTTTTATGAATCAGATGAAATAGGATGGTTTAAAATTGGCACTCATATAGTGAGAAGTGTGACGCATATACAACCAGTGATGTCTGACATTTGTGATTAATTGCACCTGTGTAGTGATTGACAAGGTGTGGAATATTTAATTTCTTTATTTTTATGTAAATTTGACATTATTATTTTTATTTTATTTATTTTTTAGTGTAAAAGTTTACCCTAACTTTAAAACTGAAAATATTTCCAGTTATTTTTTGACTGTCAGTCACAATAATAAAAAGTCCAAAATGATGACAGAAAATATAGATATATCGGTGCAAGTGGATATTCCTGAATCATCTCAAATAGAGAACATCATATGGCCATAGAAATATGGATCAAGACGAATTGTCAGATGAGAATTGGACAAAACTTTGGAAATCACAAACTTTTATTCAATTATATAAAGTTCAATTTCATTTAATATTTAGTTATTAGTTATATATTTGTATTTGTTTATTTAACTTTAGATATGACATGTGACATGTCTAAAATAAAAATAATTACAAATTTTATTTAATTTTTTTATTTGCTTCGTAGCATTGGAAAAGCTGCTTTAAATTTCATTTAAATGATATTTGAATATAATTTTCTTTAGAAAAAGCTCAACAAGAAGCGAGTTCTAGTATCTTTCTTTATTAAAAAAAAGCTCTGCATTTACATAGGACAGTCGAAACTGTTAGTAAAATAAAGGAGGAATTATATATATAAAGTGCATTTAAGTTTATAAAAGAAGAGTTATAAAAAAGTAGTATATAGTAATATACACATGATTTTCTAAATCCTATTCCAGTTTTAATTTCCCTAAATACCCAATAGATGATTCATCACTGACATTCCACACATTTGCATAATAAAAAGAATAGTTATCATTAAAAAAAAAGAAACAATATAAGTCAAAATAATTTTAAATATAAAAATCTTATATATATATTGTACCAGTAAAAATGTATAAAAATGCTTTACCAATTAATTATCTTTGTGTAATTGTAATATCTTTGTAATTCGGATTTGATCCCTAACCAATAATAAATATAAAATATTCAAAATTTCCCAAGTATATCTCTATAATAATCAGAATGTATGCTCTCATATGTGTGTTGACATTTCATGTTTACACTTAAAACAAAAAAATTCAACAAGGAATGATAATGATATATTTGGATTATTAAAATCCAAAGTATTTTGTTTATTTTAGGTTCCTATTTGAAAAAACTCTAGGTGCCAAACCTCTTCATTTACTAATTTCTAGCATAACACAGTTACTCAGTGGTTTGCATGTTCTCAGAGATGTGGATATTTTTATGGACTAGCATGTGCATGTGAATGTTATATCATTTAATCATATATCAAACAACATAAACAAATGGATTAATAAATAATAAAATAACCATTTATTAATAAAACAAAGTGTAAGTAGTTTGATTGTAGTCCAAAAAAGTAAATTTCAACTGTAAATTTCCCATCTTGCGTAAAATTAATAAGTTGATTATAATAAAGAGTTCATATATTTTATTGTCTCTTCATTTAGTAATTTCATAATCAATCATAGAATAATCATTCAACCAACAAATTCTTATATTTAATTTTCACATTCAGTAATTTCATGTATAAATATAAAAAGTCAATCATATAACATTGCATCCACTTTCAATAAACAAATTCAGATAGTTAGTTTCATCCCATTTAGCAAATTCATGTATAAATATAAAAATCATTAAGATATTTTTATTCAACAGTTCGTCTATATCAGTCCTTTTAATAACTCCACACATGTGTATATATATGAAGTGAAACGTAACTCATCCTTTAAATTACTTTCAATTTAAGTTTATAATTGTAATTCACAGATAACCTACAGTAGACTTACATAATATTGAATTTATTTTAATCTTTTGAAATTTAATATCTTTTAATATTAAAAAAAAAAAGGAATAACTTAATTTTCTAAATATCTGAATATATTACCATTCACCAACTTTAGCATTCTCCTCCTAGATTTTAGATATATTTTATTCTCTGTAATTACCTTGGTTCTTTCATAGATTTTTTTTTTAGAATTGTAGCTTTCTTCTCTTCACATCTTAGACAACTATATTAGCTTTGTATTAGTGTATCATATATCAAATTCAGATTAATTTTCAGCAATTGGACTGCGTAATCATTTTTTCCTTTTCTGGCAATTATAAAAGTTGGTACTATAATTCTCATAGGCTCTATTTACTGCATTGGGTGATATACTTAGAGTTTTCAACTGATGTGCTACTTGATTTTGTACCTAATCTCTCATGTTAAAAGATTTCCTGATCTAATAAAACATATTTATAACTGAAAATTTCAGATTTTCCACTCAATAGATAACTTTTAGCTAAGTGCTTAGCTTTGGGTTGGTATTTTTAGATCTATTGTCTGAACCACCCTGACACCTCTCTGAGGAGTGCCAAAGCACGAAACCATGGTCAGGGGTTTGGGGAGGGGTTCCTGACAGATATTTTAAGTGCTGGCTCTGGCTAAGCATTTATCATAAAGCTTGTAGAGGAATTGGCAATCCTCACTGTTTATAACTTACAAGCTTAAGAGATAGAGTCATGTGATCTATGAATTGATCTATGACTTTTATTTTGAATATTTATAACTGGTCTTATAAGCTTGTAATTCCAATTAACACCAAAACAAATTCTTCTCTGCATGCACTTCCACTGCTTTACTCTATATTTTGCAGTATAGAATTCCATTAATCCTCACTGGAATGAAGCCGACTGTAGAATGATCAACTGTTTTTTCTGTCTGCCCCATTATCTACAACATGTACCATAATGTAGCATCTTCTTTTTTATCTACAGCACCTACCCTAATGATGACTCATATCAGACCCCCCTCTTAAAAAAACATTCTCTGGTATTCTTTACCAAAAGAAAGAAATAGTGGTTTGCTTTCTTTTCTTACATATTACAAAGAGAAAATTCTCATTTCTTATTGTTTTCATAATTCTTTTTCCTTTATTCGAAATCACCACTTTCTTTTCTATCAACATCAATAAGATTTTATTTCAACATGATTTGCAACAAGTTAAACTACAAAATCTCACAATAGTATTTTATCTATTAACTGCATATTTTCTTCATCTCTATCACATATAGGTATGCATAAGGTCACACACCCCCACGTTTTTCTTGAAGTCTTTTGTAGCATTTATACTGCTGCTACTAGGGTTATATATTGTTAAATTTATAATAGTTTTATTAGTAAGTGCTACATATTTCTAGACCGTAGTTTTTTTATAAATAAAGTAAAAATAATAATTTAGATACGCATTATGTTAAACATTACCCCCCTCTTCTGATATTATGAAATTTAGAAATATTCAATAAACTCTATTTGGAAATTCTTACTTGGGAATTGGCACTAGCTAATCTTCAATTAATTCAATGAATGATACACAAACTCTCATTACTCAATATCAGAAATCTATCTATCTATCTATCTATCTATCTATCTATCTATCTATCTATCTATCTATCCATCTATCCATCTATCCATCTATCTATCTATCTATCTATCTATCTATCTATCTATCTATCTATCTATCTATCTATCTATCTATCTATCTATCCATCCATCTATCCATCTATCTATCTATCTGTCTGTTCATCCATTCATCTATTTATCTCTTTGTTATATCTCCATCTATCTGTTTATCTATCTATTTGTACATTAATATATGTATCAAGGTTTGTTGTTTGTTCTATAATTTAACAAATATTGTAGCAATCTTGATGAATTTTGCATGATTTTTTTTTGTTTTATGGTAATTAATTATTTTAAGAACTTTACAATATTTTAGCCGAGGTCATCACAACCGCCTTGCAAGCAAGTAGTTGGTTGCAGACGTTTGTGGGTTCGCCTCCCGGCCGATGCTATGACTTATGAAAAATATATATATATATATTAAAATTGTAATGACTTCATAAAATGCAAAAAGAGGGCAGCGCTGATTGATATTGTGACCGGTATTGTTTAAGAAGAAGCCCCAGTCCATCACATCACATCACATCATCACATCTGTATTTAACAAAAATTATATTTTTTGTGATACTGCTATTGATAACTGATGTATTATTGTTTGCAATATAAAAATTTGTCAAAATACTCATCATTTGTAGAGAAATATGGTGTAAATTTATAATCTACAGGAACAGCATTGACATTTACTAATAGTTGGATTACTGAATTTGATTAAATTTTAGGATTTCATTTAAATAGATTTCTCATGTGATTAATTATGTTTTAAAATGGCTTAGAAATTTTAACATGTAGGTATGGTATAAACAAAATTTAATTAATTATTTTATTTCACAAAGAATGTTAAAATTTAAATAATTCAAATTAAAAGCTTTTCATTTCAACAAAAAATTTTTATTCAAATGTGCTAGGGGGAAAAAAAAAAAAAAAAAAGAGCTTTTTATTTGAAATATAACATTATTTTTTAAAATGTGTTGTTTTTGATTGCTGCTAATAAGTCATATATTATTATTTCATGCATATAAATATTCTTTAAATATATTTTAATTATTAATTATATTACATTCTTTTAATTTACTATGCAAGATATTCGTTATCTATATTACTTCACTCAATATATTTATAGTTTTTTTCATTTCATTATAAACATTGCACCATATTGTATGACAAAAATATAGTAGATAAAAAGCGTATAAAGTAATGCTTGTCTGTAGCTATGATTATAATCATCTATTCAAACTATACATTGGGTTCTCAAATATGTAACTGTAAAATAAGGTTATAAATACTGCTGCTACTGATTTTATATAATAAATTTTTTTTGTAGACCAACTCCATTACAGTAAAATTAAAATGGCATTAGATGTGTGCATGCATATAAGCTAGTAAAAATTCAATTAATATTTTTTAACTAGTCAGATCACCAGAGACAATAAACATGTATACTGGACTGCCATTTATGCTCCAGATCCAGAAACCAATGCATAATCCTGTACAGACATGAATTCAGTTAATGGAAATTTAAAATTCCCACAGCTTGTGAAAACATACATTCATTCGCAGTGTTACCAATTACACATTTAGAAAGAATATTAAATTGAACAGAAAGAAATTATAAAATATTTAACAAAAATAATATTAATGATGATGATGATGGTAGTAATAGTAGTAGCAGTAGCAGCAGCAGTAGTACACATTAATTTTCAAATACACTTGCTGAATATAAATAGCTATACCATGTAATTATGATATCTGCTATATTTTGATGCAAGCCTATATCATGTTTATTAGTTCATGTTTTGTGGTAAACTTTGATTACAATAGAGTATATATTGTTTACTGAATTGAACATGTATAGTACTTTTAGACATACACATATATAACAGATACTTTTTTATGTGTATAGCATGCATAAATAAAGTATTTATTCAATAAAAATAAAAAACTTACTATGTCATATTATTTGTTTAAATAAAATGAATAGCAAAATGTCAGATTTTCATCACAATTAAACAGTCTGAAAATGTTTTTTGGCACTAACTTTTTTTTCCTATGGAAATGGAATAAAAGCCCTGTTATCAACTTATTATAGCTTCTCTACTTGTTTTGATGTTTATAAGAATGAATTTCAAAATCTTTACAATAATCCCTATTCATTGTTATCTACTTTATATTGTTGGTTAAACTTTTCAAACTTTAAATTTTCTGATGTAATACAGGAACATTTTAACATTTTTCCTGCCATACTAAATTGATAACTTTCATTTTATTGCTTAAGAAAGTTACTTAAATAATTTTCTTAAATTTTATAAAACTTTTAGTTTATGCTTAGAAAACATTTTATTAGATGAAATACTGTACTACATCAAATTCAGAAAGAATAATAAAATGAAAAATGTATATAGTTTCAACAGAAGTCAAAGAAACTTAATAAATATCATCACATATGGCGTTTCAAGATGAAAAAATAGCAGCTGCTGTATAGTAAAGTTTATTAAATTTTAATGGATTTTTTTGGCTTATTTACATTTTTTTGATAATATATTGTTGAAATAGTGTATATCGATACAATTTATATTGCAGTTTTACCACATATCTTTACTCAGAATATGACAGATCTTCATGCAAATATTCACCGTACTGATAATCATCAATTTATTCAATTTATTGTTGGTTATTTGCTATAATAATCTTTAAAAAAATTTGAAACTTTTTTTAAAGACTTCTGCCATTTTTTTTAAAATAGTAATCAGTGTGTAAGATTGATGACATCATACAATAGTGACATCATTTAAAGTTATGTCATCTGAAAATAATATGGCAACATTTACACTAAAATGTATAATGCAGAATTCATTCATTATATAGTATACAATATTTTGATTATAGAATTAAAATATGATTAATATATTTACATAATTTTTATCCCGTATTTTTGCAATACAATCAATATTTGAAATATATTCAGTGCTATCATTTATAATACGAACAAAGTAAAGAAAATGTTTATCATTAGCAACTATAAATGCAATAAAATGCTAGTTTCATTTAGCACAATACCTAATCAAAATTATTTTGACACATACAGTAACAAGGTTCATGAATAATAAATTTTAAAATGTATATACATTAGATAAAATATATTCATTCAATCAATTTTGGATTAAAAATCTTATGAATGTTACAATGCTTGCAACTAAAAATACAATCTTTGTAATTCTAAAATATGACCATCATAATTATAAGTTATTTAAAAAAAAAAGATTTTGCATATTATGCAGTTAATAATAAACTTTATACGAATGAAGGTTATGAAACATTATTTTAAAATATCATTTACTTGCTCAATTTTAAATCAATCTCATTATTTATTTCTGACATAATCAAAATAATGGTGATTTTTATCAAAAACATACAAAATTTTATTATTCTTTAAAAAAAAAAAAGGATTTATTAATTTACATTATTAAAACTGCAGCAAATTCATAAATTGTTGCTTTAAAAAAAATTAACAGTGCAGCAGCAAAAAAAATTAAGAGTATTATTTGTTAGGTATTACAAAAATAAAAACTTTGATAGTAGAGCATAAAATGCATCAAAAATAAAATCTAAAACATGTATTATGTTAATTCTTTTTTTCTGCATGCCTTATTATAATTTAACACATTAGGAAATATTCTCTGGCTATGCAAAAATAACATGGTAGACAATTAATGAAGAAATTATATTTTTAAAAAATTGTAACTACTGAAATGTTCTAAAACAATATATTTAGACATGGGTTAGTATTTTTTTTTTAAAAAAAATGCTTAGTAAAATGTTTTTTCACTAATTAACTGTTTTTCACTTTCATGTTTTTGTATATTTTGAATTTAAGGTAACAAATTAATTTTTTGTCATAGGAACTCATTATAATTGCTTATTTTTTACGTCAAAAATTTTTGATTTACAAGACATCCAGCTCATTATTTGAAATAAAGATGTAAATGAATTAATCAAGTTGTATTTGTAAGTAAATATTGCTTTTAAATACTAATTCCAATAACTCTAAACTGTTATCAAATAATCCATTTTAATTATTAGATTAATTTTATTTCAGTATATGATAGAAACATATTCCGAATTAATAAACATTATAAAAAAAATCATAAATATTAAATATATTTGACTTGCAAATAGAAATATTTAAAACATAAAAATGCAAATAGATAAATAATCAAATGGTTTCTTCTGAAAAATATACATGAAGTTTGAGCACTGCAAATAAGAGCTGATACCATGATCCATGGATCTTGAGTTCAAGTGATTTCCATTCCCCCACTGTTTTAAACTACACATTTTAAAAAAACTGATAAATAAATTAAACAAATTTTAAATACTGTAAAAATAATAATATTAGATTTCCCCTCCCTTTAATCTGAACATTTTCATGAAAACTAGTTTATAAGATACTTTATTATTGAAGTTTAAAAAAAAGTTTTCATTGCATGAAAATTTTTAATGGTTCACTATGGCTTATTGATTAAGTCTTTAGTGGTTTAATTTTCTAGATTCTTTTATTCCTTAATGAGCTATGTAATTTTTCATGTTGCTTTATGGCTCTGCAATTAATTTAAAATGGTTCTGTTGCAGCTATCTATACATTCACTTACAATATTGTACTCCTTTTACAGTAAAAACTTGCATTAAAATCTATATTGATTTATTAATTCCAACTAAAATTTTTAGACATCAGTATTATAAAAAGAAATATTTAGCAAAAGGCAATGGATAAGGTTTTTTAAGGCAGTGGGTATGCTTTTAAACAAAGGTCCAAAGTAAATAAACATCACATGATCACTACTTCTTATGCTTGTCCATAACTGTTATTAAAACAGGCCAAAACTCACTATACATATGGACTCACTGCAAGCTAGAGTAATCAATGGATGCCAGAAGGCTTGTGCATAAAATTCCAATCTAGTGCCTACTCATCCAATATTCCCAGACTAGTTTCTGGCTTGTGGCCTTTGTCAGTGAGGAGCTTTAGATTTGAGAGCCCTTCACCGAGATCTTAGAATCTAATGCAACCCTTTAGCAGCCACCTTTTATATCTAAACTACAAAACTATGAGTCTTAAATTGAAAACACTTTAATATTTTCAATCCAAGCCCATTAGCTTATATAGTCATATAGGTCTGAACTCAATTCAGTACCCATATATTCTGATGTCTTTGGTTCTTTAATAACCATAGCTACCAATATCCTATTAGGCAGGATTGGTTTTAAGCCAATACACATTACATGATCATCACTTCTTGTGTGAACTTACCGTTTATTTAAAAATTGAAAAGCATAGTTTATTAAAACTTATATATATTGTTATTTTTATAAAATTTAATGAAAAAATATTTTGATATCAATTTGATGATTAGATAAACATTTTATTTGAATATATTTATTTTTTAAGAAGAATCCAAGTCAAGCAAAAATAATAATAATATTTAAACAAAAAATTGTCAATGGCAAAAAAAAAAAATTTTTTTTGTGATTGTTTTTTTTTTTTTTGAAATTATAAACAGGGTTTAAATTTTAAAATATAATTTCATTGCTTTATTTATTCTTTATAAAAATTCATTTTAATAATAAAACTGTATTTTAAATAAATTTTACTTTAAACTAAATATGTTTCTGTCAACATGAGTAAAAAAAAAAGAGACCTATTCTTTTGATTACATATTTTAGTTTATTGCTTTTTTCTGTATTTGCAAAATTAAAATATTATTTTTAAGAATATTTTTTAATTTTTTATTTTAAACTTACACTTGCAATAATTTTTTTTTTTAAAAAAAAGTTAAAATATGATGAAAATAAAAGATTTATTCATTAATATAAAAAACACAAATTGTTAGCAGATTCGGTATTAGAAGGGTGGTAAAAAAAGTGCGTAAAGAATCTGTTAACAATAATTGTTTCTTATAATTTAAGTTGACTTTAAGTTTATTTATAAATAATTTCACACAATTGCATATAAGAATGTAGAAATTATAAATCCTCTTGATTTTCAAAATTGTTAACTCTTAAGTTGATTTTTTATGCTTGACGATATTAGTAAACCTTTCTGACTAGTAGTTTGGGTTTTAATAAATCATCCATGCAACTTAACTACTTCTATTTGAAATGAGATCTGATGGTTTCTTTAGTCACTTATCAGAGATAAGCAGTAAATAATTCAATAAAGCTTCTCATACCTTAATTTACACTTCCAATACTTCTACAAGATAGCTAGCAATTGATAATTCATTTTACTTTTCAAGCTTGTCTATGTCTTTATAATTTATTCTTCCATTTTTGGGAAGCTATTTTTAAACAACAGCAACATAAAATAATTGATTTGCTATTTTAAAAAAAATCATTTTTAGATGCACTCAGAAATTTTCATAAACAATGTTATATAACTGTACCTTAACAAAGGTTTCATCTTGGACTTTTTATAATTAATTCTAGTAATTAATTATTGCTTTAAAATAAACTACAACAAACAACGTCTTGCATTGGTGGTCGAGAGGTCAGCGCGACTGCCTTGCGCTTGCAGGCAGTTGCCCGGGTTGCGGGTTCGCATCCGGGCCGATGCTATGACACTTAAAAAAAAAAAAAAGTTTTAAAATCAAACTAAATGTGTTTTAGAGTGACATTATAAAATTTTTGATTTTAAAATCAATTTCAAATAAGAAAATCATTCCTTTTTATCTTTAAAGGAAATTAAAAATAGTTTGCAAACTAATAAATGATTTTTAATAAAGTTATGTTAACTTAGTTTGTGTGTGTATATATATGTCAATCGAATATTCTACAAGATAAAAGAACATAATTTATTTAATACTAGTAAATGATATTATGGGTAATGAATTCAGAGAATTTCAATATATATACCCGAAACAGTTTGAGATCATTAGGCAATAGACTATGATAATCAAGTGAAAATACTTATTAGTCATTAGTGATATAGATAAATGAGCATGTGTTTGTATACACAAACTGATAGAAAATAAAACGAACACTTTATATACATATATATCATCTGATGAAGAGCAGGTTTGTGACTTCAAGAAGTTTTTTGTCAAAGTCACAGCAATCAAAACAATAAGAATGTCCATATCTATTTACAAAATGCTTGGCAGAAAAAGCACTTTAAAAAAAAATTGCTGAATGGATTAATAATATTGATATTTTGAATAGAAGCTTCTGTGTAATTCAGCGTTCAATTATATTTAATAATGAAGCTGCATTTTATAAATTGGAAACATGGACTTTGAACAAAAAAAAAAACTCACCTGGAAGAATTTAAAATGTGGTCTTACTGTAAGATAGAATGGATAGACAGAAAATCAAGTGCACAAATTCGCAAAAGAATAATATAAAAAATAAGTGTCAGAAAAAGAACACACTCATCTGGGATACAATTTGCATCAATGATTATCTTTTTTAGGTTGACATTGAGAGAAAAATAAAGTTGAGAGTGTATGAAGAAGACTGAGACATTTTTATGTAATGCAGATGTATAGAGAAGCATCAGAAAGGCAGAATATCAGAAGCAGAATGTATTGCATATTCAAAATCAGAATATTGAATTACTGATGATGAATGGGAAACAGGGATATGCTATCCAAGTTTAACAATAAACTATTGCATATCAACCAGATTTTGTGGGAATATTTTATTGTCATTAGTACATTTCCAATCATATCACAGATAAATTCAATAAAATAAAAAAAGAACAATGCGGCTACCTATATAAAAATGTGTTTGTATGTTTTTGAATGATGGAAAAATCAATAAAAGCAAAACCCCAAAATTTTATCAACAGTGTTACATGAAATCTAGTAGAAATGACAATTAATAGTATTCTTGAATGGTGTTAAACTGATCATAGTTTTCTAGATTTATGGATGCATCAATGCTCACGAATGCAGTTGTCATCTTTTATTATACTGTTATCTGATTTTTCTGCCATCATTACAAACAAACAATGACAATCTGAATTGAGAAAATCATTTTCCTCACATTTTATCATATTTTTCTTTTTTATATCATTGCAATTTTCTAGCACTGCAATATAATTCTTAAAAAAGTGATCAATAAACATGAAATTGACTTTTATTATCAATAATTATTTTTTTGGCCAATTTCTACATCAGAATTTAAAAGCTCTCAGATTTTACTTCTGATTCATGTACAAAGATGATATATTTTTAATTCTAGATATGGCTACATAAATATTCCCACCAGTGATAACTTATCTTTTGAACTTCCACAAATACAGAGATCAATATTTATTTAAACAACTCTTAATAATAACACACAAAGACAAACACAGTTTAGTAAATTACACAAAATTTTGAGAGAGATTACTTTCTGCTCTTCTTCAGTTGTTTCTGACCTAACCAATGACAATTGTAGCATAGAAAATGAACTTACACCGTTACATTCTTGAATATCAAATTTTAAGGCAATGTTCTAAGCAAATGAACTTCAACATAATAGCTCAGTTGGTTAGAGCATTGTCTTAAAAATTCAATGTTAAAAAATATAAAGGTGTAAGTTAGACTCCAGTGCTAGGATTATCAAGGATCAGGCCAGCAATACCTAAAGAAGAGTGGATAATGATATCATTCAAAACTTTGTGTAATCTGCTAATGTGGGTATCAATATTTATACTATTTTCAAATCATTTAAATATTAATAATTTTGCAAAGGCACCTTTATATCATTTTTTTAAAAATCATGAATTGAAAGAAAAAAAGATAATTTCAACTAAATTTTAAATTGAAACTTTACATATATTATAGAAAATACAATTATTCTGAAAATTTTTATTAATAGTCAATAAATGTCCTTCCTTTTGTAAATGATTCTTATGGTTTGTGAATAAAATTTCCTTTTGAAAGATAATCAATAAATGTTGATATTTTATCATTTCTATTACTAATAACGTATTTGTAGATAGCACATATGTTTATGTATACTCAAATTTGTAAATGTTTAAATATTTCTTCAAATACTAAACTCTTTGCCAAGACTTAACTATTTTCTTAATACAGTCTACAATAAAGCATCATTATAAAATTTAGTATCTATATTTATTTTCTTAATTCTATCACAAAGAAAAGTAGAAATACGATAAAAAAAAAATTTAAAGATTACATAAAGTAGAATAACCTTATCTAAAGTAATAGGTTTTCCATATGTATCAAGAGATGGTAGTACCAATGTAACTTTATCATAACATAGGTAATAGACCTGAATGTTTATTAGATGACCATACTTGAATATATTACTAAAAAGCTTGTGTTATTGGCAAAAAAGAACTTATTGTATATAATATACAATATAATGAGAAATATTTATTGCATCAAACTATTCATATTAGTTATGATGAAAAAGTAGAAACAGAGCACAAATATTTGACACAACAAATGAAATTATTTTATACCAATTGTTGAAGGGTCTTGTAAAAATGGTACTAGTACATATAATACACTCCATCGCTTAGATTGGCTGGTTTTTGCCCAACATTAATATGCCATTTATACAGCAGCCTAACTTACGACTAGCATTACTAAATGATAGTGATGTATTCTATGATTACATAATGAAATACCATGCCCATTGGGTTGCAAAAGTATTCTTCAAGTGAGCACAATTGACCTAGCATTATGGTATGATTTGATGGTAGCCATATTTTAAGTATGCGAAACTCATAAAATATTCATTACTGAATAATTGTGAGAAAGCTGAATCGAAGTAGTAGTATGTCCTAAGAATGGTCAGCCCATCACACACACTTCCCTATGATTTGTAGCTGAACACAACCGCAAAAGGTTAGGTTGAAAAGCACAGTTTGGCTGAGTTCATGGGAAAATGCACATTTTCGCGTGATTTTGTGGGAGAATAATAAAATGGTGACAGCAAGTGTAAAAAATTCATTGAAGCTCAGAGAATTGCTGGCCATGGTTTTTGTTGTTTCTATGCCAAAATCTTTATAACTTGTTAAAAAGTTTAGTTTATTTTTTATTCAATAAATATTAAATTATTTCATGGAATTTTTTTTTTTTATATGTCAAAGCATTGACCAGGAAACAAATCCAGACTAGCTGCTTGGAAGGCAGCTATGCTAACTGCTAGGCCACCAATGCTTGACAAATTGTTGTTATTTACATAATTGAAAAGAAAACAACCTGCTCTCCATTCAAAAACAAACTGTAGGTTTATTAAAAACAAAATGTTTAAGGATTTCTTAGCATAAAAATTAAGCAACAACTTCTTGTAGCATAAATGGTAAAAAAAAAATCAAAGAAATCAATAATTAAAAAGCACCCCTCCCCCCAGCATCTAAAAACAAAGTGTTTGTTTCTTAAAAAGCAAATCAATCCCCTTTCTACCATCTAAAAATAAAGAACTTTTAGGTAACATAAATGTTAATATATATATATATATCCAAAAAAGGGTAACAAGACGATAATTAAAAAGCAAACCAACCCATCCCATCATCTAAAAACAAAGTGGTTGTTTATTAAAAATGAAATGTTTAAGGCTTTAATCCAAAAAAAAAAAACCCATACTAATTTCGAAAAGTGTTAAAAAAATACCATTTATAAAAAAAAAAGTATAGAAATTTTTAAAAAATGAAAAAAGATCATATATAAATCAAATAAAAAATAGAATCATAGATCACATAACCTCATTCTTTTAAGCTTGTAAGATATAAACAATGAGCATTGCCAATTGCTCAACAAGCTTTGTGATAAATGCTTAGCCAGAGAAAGCATTTAAAATATCTGTCAGGAAACCCCCCTCCCAACCTCTGACCAATAGTTTCATGCTTTGGCACTCCTCAGAGAGGCGCTAAGTAGCTTCAGATAAAATGTCTAAATTTTACTGTATCTTCAGCCTGTGAATATGTATATTTTATGTGCATTGGGCGAAAACCAGCGCCATCAAGCGGTGGAGTGTATTATATGTACTAGTACCAAAAAACAATTGATTGGTTTACTATTCTGGAGTTCATAAGAAGTTTGAACACTAGAAGTAACAGCTAGGTCTAATCCATTAATCTACAACTCAGAGTCAGCTTTTCTATCACTGTATCAAATGGCACAAGATAGCAAGACTAATAAAGCAAAGAGATAATGTGCTGATGGGAATTAAAATTATCAACAAATAAACATTTTTGATATTCATATACTATATTGTTTTATTTTCTGACTTTTCCTCATGTATATATATATATTCTCATTGAACTGAATATGTAAACATAATCAACTTAATTGACAACTATATATTTTAATCATATATTTATTTTCATCTAATCGACTTTTGTTAAAATTGAACAAAAGTCGATTAAATGAAAATAAATGTATGATTAAAATATATAAATGTTTATTAAGTTGATTATATTTACATATTCAATTCAGTGAGAACGTACATAAGAAAGACAACATAATGGCTTTTAAAGGCATAACCATCAAATGATATATGCATATACTGTGTGAGTGTATAAAAGAAATATATGACTGGCATTATCATCCCATGGGATCAAATTTGAGCTGAATACATTTTGAACTTTTTTTAGGTTACTAAAGACTTAAAATGTTTATTTCAGGTAGCCAGGTAACAGACTATTCATCTAGCTATTAATTATTGGTCATTATATTTAATAAAGGGATTTGAACCCAGTCTTTCAAGCTTTCTACAGTCATCCACTCTATCCAATATAACCGATATACATGACCACATGCATGTGAAAAAAATAAATGACCTCCAATATACATATTTCATGTTAAATCAGCACTCATCAGTTGTGCTAGCTATTCATCCCCCCCACACACACACGCATATATATATATATATATTAGCAGTGCTTGGTTTATATTAAGACTACAGACTTTAATGGACATGTTTCAATCCTCAATTATTGGTCAGTAAATGAAAATGTAGCCATTCTTAACAAGGGAATAAAATAACTAAAAAAATTTTAAATTTTCATCATCTGACAATAGACAAACCTAATGGTAATGATTTATCCTTTATCGCATTTTTTTGGATGCTGTTGAAGATACATTTACTCAAGGTTGTTTACTTTTTTTTAGACATACGCATATATATGATTAGAGTTCTTTAAAAGTTTTGAATAAAAATATATTTTAGTATTTACAAATTTTAAAGGATATTAAATATTTATGTTGTGACTGTTTTAGAAAGAGAGTAATCAATCCTAGTACTGCACATAATTTTTAATATAAAATAATTATTACTGAGAAGCCACAGTTAAAAGTACACAGTTGTTTGTGTTGTATTGCTTGTTAACAGTTTTTCAGTTATAATGAGCAACAACAACTGAATAAGGGGAAAGCATTTGAAATATGTATAGATATTTATTAAAGTATATGTTACACAAACTAATGTCATTACAGTAATGAAAGGCAAAATGTGTTAAAGAAAAACTAGACATTTCGTTAAATTAAGTTATAAAGTTACCCAGTTGAAAACATCAGCAATTATATACATGTGTGTGTTTCTAAAATATTACTACATATTTACTTCCATTGTTATAACGAAAATATGTCTATTTATAATATTTCTGATTAAAACTGATTTTATTCTAAAGTTTACAATAAACAATATGCCATCATAATATTTTTAACAAATAAATTATAAAAACTGTCTACGTAGCATTGATTTTTAGTAGGTTGTTATAAATTTTTCGGTTATAATTGTAATCGGAGATATACACGTAAAAAGAATAAACATTCAATCTAAAAAAATTACATAAGTATTCTGTTCAGTAAATTGTTGTTGTTGTTTTTTTATAGGAAAAAAGGATCAATTGCTAATATATATATATTAGTAGATCATTTAACATTTTTTTACTGTTAATAGGTGAGAGTAAAGGATTTCATAGTTTTGACACTTCTAATGCTGTATTTCCATCATCATGGTTAAGTTTAAACTAACATTCTCAGAACATAAGATGATTAATAATCATACAGTGACATTTCAACCAGGTTGAGTATACCCATGCCATTATTATCCATTTTATTTAATAAATGATTAATTTAATTCTTATTATTTCATGGTTCTAAGCTTTGCATATGACAACGATCAATCACAAAATAAAATTATCATGTACATATTGAAAAATAAATAAATAAATAAAAGTATATATCAAAACTCACAAGATAATAAATACAGTAATATTTAGAAAAGAAATTCTTTCCAATTAATCAATATTTAGTTTATATATAGGATATATGAGCACAGACTTTCACACCACCCACCACTATCTCATATCATTGATACATTTGAACCCATCTATGTTCGAAAAGATAAATAATCACTAATCTAAGTATTTCATGCTAAACTAGCAATCATCAGTTGCAATAAGTTATCACATATATATTACGATAGACAATCTTCATATTTTAATGGACAGGTTTCAATCCACCCCACACCAACTCTTCAACCATCCAGCCAATTGAAAATATGATGATGGAATGCTCAAAGGGCACGCTGAGGCCGAGATTCTTGTCACACCCATGTTGACCTAAAGTCAAACTGACCCCTAATGTACAGGACACAATCCATTTAATACATATAATGAATGGGCAGACATCTCTACTATTTAATAACTGAAATACAGGCTTATTATATACCTGTATCAATATATGTAATATATAAGGCATATGAGCGCAGACTTTCACCCTACCCACCACTCTATCTCATATTACTGATACACTTAAACACACCTATGTCAAAAAAGCTAAATAATCACCAATATATATGTATATTTCATGCTGAGCAGTAATCATAAGTTGGTCCAGATTATCATCTCCACTCCTATATGCAATAAGTGCTCAGGATATATATTAAAAGAGCCAATCTTCAATCTTTAATAGACAGGCTTTAGTCACTCCACACTCCAACTCATCAACCATCCATCCAATTGAAAATCTGATGATGGAATGCTCATGGGTGTGACAAGAATCTCAGCTTCAGGGTGGCCTTTGAGCATTCCAGCATCAGATTTTCAATTGGATGTATAGTTGAAGAGTGGGAGTGTGAAGTGGATTGAAGCTGTCCATTATAGTATGAAAATCGGCTATCATAATATATATCTGAGCACTTATTGCATATATTTGTGATGATAATCTGGACCAACTGATGGTTGCTGGTTTAGTATAAAATGCATAGATTGGTGATTATTTATCTTTTCAACATAGATGGGTTCAAGTGTATCAGTGATATGAGATAGAGTGGTGGGTGCTATGAAAGTCTGTGCTTTTATAGCCTATATATTACATATATTGATACAGGTATATAATAAGCCTGTATTTCAATTATTTCATAATGGAGATGTCTGCCCACCCATTATATATGTATTAAATGGATTTTTTCCTGTACATTAAGGGTCAAATTGATTTTAGGTCAACATGGGTGTGACAAAAATCTCAGTCTTAGGGTGGTTTTTGAGCATTCCATCATCAGATTTTCAATTGGATGGATTGTTGAAGAGTTGGAGTGTGCATACATGTGTGGAGCTGATAATCTGGACCAACTGATGATTGCTGGTTTAACATGAAATATGTATATTGGTATTATTTATCTTTTCAACATAGATGGGTTCAAGTGTGTCAGTGATACAAGATAGAGTCATGAGTGTTGTGAAAGTCTGTGCTCATATACCCTATATATTATTTATATTGATGCAGGCATATAATAAGCCTGTATTTCAGTTAATATTTAGTTTAATAAATGCACAATCAAGAAAAACTACATTATCAATATTTAAATTATAGGTAACTAAAATTCTCACTTGAGTAAATTTACAGTGTTTTTCAGACACTAAATAATATTTAAATATTTTTCTTAATACTTGATTTTGTGGACATGACATTATTATTTTTAATTGATCACATTCCTTTTTATTTAATGTCTGCCTATTTACAATGTTTATTTAGAATCTTTACAATTGCACAATGTGTTTGTGTTGAATTATCGACATTTCCCAATATTCATTGAGTTGACAGTCCAGTTATCCTTTGAATCAACTGGTGTTGAAATATATTTGTTAGCGGTGTTTAATTGTATGCAGGCTAATAATATTTTAATTCTTTACATTATCTGTCATTAGTAGTTATTTTATTGAATGTTTTGTGAATGGTTGAACTTGCAGTTTATTGTCTATGTCTTAATAGTAACATGTGGCATGATGGACTTTATAAGGATTTTATAGAAATCTATTAAATAACTTTCAATTGTGTGTTCTTCATCTATTTAGGTTACATGATTGCAAGAGTGTTTTAATCCAAATATCGTATTGCCTAGCCAGAAAGTGATCAAGTTATCTATATTATAATTTATAAAGTAATATAATCATTGATAAAAATTGCTGCTTTCCCAAGATTATTTTATGTGACATAAATGCAAATAATTTTCAATAATTTTTCCGGCTTAGCGATCAGATTTCCAGTTTTTTATTTGTTGGATATGATTTTTTGATCAATTTATTTTGAATTTTGACCAGAATAAGTAAAACTAATAAGAATTAATAAGAACTGCTTAATGTATAACAAAAAGTAATACATAAATTGATTATGACTAAAAATTCCTCTGAACTGCATTATCTTCAAATAATATTGCTGATTCTTTAAAATCAAGAATTCCCTTTCTTTTTCTTTATGTTTTGATAAAAAAATTTCAATAATAATTTATTGAATTTGACATTTAGTGAAAATTTAATAAAATGTGATTAAATAAAATATTGTAATTCAGTTATACAATTTTAAGTCGAAAAGTTTTATTTTGCATTTAATATAGGTTTGTTTAACTTGGAATTGCATGTTTCCAATATTGCACAACTTTAACATAAGTTACAGTAAAAAATGGCCTTTCTAATGCCTTTACCTCTTTTAAATATTATTAATACTATTTCCTCCCAAAACTTTTTTATTTTAGTCACATAAAGTCACAAAAAATCTTTTTTAATTTCTAATATATGTACATATATGATATGCACACCTATTATAGTATAAACTTCATTTTATTTTATTATATTCTTTTTTTTATTAAACATAACTAACATATGAGAATATACATATATATTTAAATTTTGTGCCTCACCATATCTGTGTTGTAATTAAAGTCTAATATTTAACTTCAGCAACATTGTAATGAGTTTCCAATTGCGAAATAAAATACATATTCTATAAGATGGTGGTATTTATGACTTTTTTTTATAAATTTATATATTAATCAAAAAAGCAAATCATATATAATGTGACATTACTTTTATAAGCTTATATTTACAAAAATGTAATACAGAGAGCGTACCTATAGCTCAAACAAGCTTTTAATTGATAAGTGCAGTATGAGAAAATATTCAAAATCTCTATCCAGAACTTTCCCATCTCCACTGACATGAGCCATAAGCTCAAAACCAGTTGGTCTGGAGATGGGAAGGTTCTGGATAGAGATTTTGAATATTTTCTCATATCGCACTTATCAATTAAGAACTTGTTTGGTATGCTCTCTGTATTACATTTTTGTAAATACAAGCTTATAAAAGTAATGTCATGTTATATATGACTTGCTTTGTTAATTATTATAATTTTACCTTTAAGGCTTTGGCTATGCTGAGGCTATTAAAATATGGTAGATCTGAATTTAGTTCAATCCCATATAGCTATTTAAGTTAGATAGCTAGATTTAAAAACATTTTCATGTCTGAAAATTTCAGAGTTTCTATTTAAATATTACATATGAAATAAATGATGGGTTTTGAGTTGATATATTAGATCTAATGTCTGAATATTCTAGCTCTCCACTGTCATGAGCCATAAGCTCAAAACCAGTTGGTCTGGAGGTGGGAAGATTCTAGATAGAGATTTTGAATATTTTCTCATACCACACTTATCAATTAAGAGCTTGTTTGATCTATTGGCATGTTCTCTGTATTAAATTTATAGAGATATTGTATCAAATATGCTTTTATCACTTTCACATCATATTCATAGTTAATCTGCTGAAAACATTATTTTTTTGCTGATTTGAATGCTATTTGATTTTTGGTTCATTATGTATTCATTTTTCATAATGAACCATGCCTTTTTAATTTTACATTTGCAATTGTTCTTTCTTCATACATCATTTTGACAACATTTGAATCACAATTATGACCATGCTTTCTTTCATGATTATGAAAGATAGAGAAATTAATGATCTTGGGTTTAATATTAGATTTTTTATACATTAATGAGTGTTAAGTCATTCTAGTTCTAAGATTTGCTCTAGTATTACCATATTATACATGTGGGCAGTCTTTTCAGTTGCAATTTTCAGCATAGATCACATTGAGCTGACCCAATGTTAAAATTTTGCTCTTTGTGAGATTAATCAGTTTGTTTAAATTTATGGAGGTTCTAAATCTGCCATTAAATTTGTCTGAGCATGTATGTGTTATTTTATTACCCATACATGATAAATATGATAGAGCAAACCAGCTTTTATTTCTACAATCAGCCATTTTATTAATTATTTTGTTTTTGAATTGTTTTATATATCTATATATGTGCATTCTGTAATTATTTTATCAAGTCAGTCATGTAATGTTGTCATGTAATATTGAATGTTCTCAATTCTATCCAATTCATATTTATACAAATAGCACAAATATACTCAGACAAATTTAATGTCAGATTCAGAAACCTCATAAATTTAACCAAACTAATTAACAACACAAAAGACAAAAATTTTAACATTGGACCAGCCCAATGTGATTTCTGCTGTAAACTGCAGCCAAAAAGACTGCCCATGTTTATATTATGGTGAGATCAAGGCAAATCTTAGAACTAGAATGACTCAACAATCATTAATATATAAAAAATCTAAGATTAAGACTGAAGCTGTATGGCTATATTTATGATCCAAGTATTGTTAAAATTATATGTGAAGTAAGAAATGATTGCAAACATATAATAAACAGGTGTGGTTCATTACATGAAATGAATATATAAGGAACCAAAAATCAAATAGCGTTCAAATCAGCAAAAAATTAATGTTCTCAGCAGATTAACCATGAATATGATATGAAAGCATTGAAAGTATACTTGGTACAATAAATCTCACTAAATTTTATATTTAATTTTATTTTATTTTTTACATTAATACTTAGAATGGCAGAGTATCAAACTTAATTACATATTTACATACATGTATCTACAGTTTGAATATTCATTTTTATTACACATATTTATTTTTGGCATTGGTTTACAAAAAGAAGTTTACGATTAATTAAAAGTATGCCCTTTAATTACTCCTTAAGTTTTAAAGAAACCAAGCAGATCAATTTCCTAATATCCATTCCAAATATTCATGTTTTTCAGCTTTTATTGCTATGTAATTATTTATATCATAAAAAAATGTGTATAGACTGCTAACCAGTATGCATTAACATGCGGTAAGAGTTTTCTGACATATCTTTTGAGCTTAAGACTGAGAAACACTATGATCTTTTTTCTGAAATGTGATAAATGTATGAGTGGTCGAATTGTTATTCTTTTTCATAATTACAATTATAATAAACAAAAATATACAATATCATTTATATTCTAAAGATTTTAGTCATCAACAAAGGCAGAAATTGGTAATTAAAGGCAGAAGGTATTAAAAATAAATAAATTATAAAGCTATGCTATTAAATGATGACTTTAATTTAACATTTTCAAACAGATTATTTTAAATGAAAAGATTTCATGAATTAGAAAATCTGAGTAGAAAATAGGACATTGTTAGATTATCTAAATTAAAAAAAAAGATAGAGTTCATTGATTTGAGAAAAAAAAGGTAAACAAATACTTTACTATAAAAGCACAAATTTGGAAACACAAGATAGACGTATTCATTATTTAAAAAAAAGAAACAACCAAATTGTGGACATTACAAAGAGTGGTAAGATTAGCTATACAAATGCTGATAATTCTGGTTCCTGCCTCAAAATGGTCTCATCCTGATAACGCAGAAAGTTTTTATTTAGATAAGATTTTAATGCTAAAATTGGAAAATGATTTTACTATGAATAAATTTGAATATGGACAGAAAAATGAGAGAAAAAAATACATTTGAGGATTTTTAAAAAAAATCTGTATGTTATGATTTTTTTTTAAGGCAAAAACATAAATAATGAAATAGATGCATGATAATCTAAATAAAGATACTTGTATCAACCAGTGGAGCGAGTTTATAACCTCTTTATGTCTTAGTTTAAGATCAAGAGATACCATGGTTTTTTTCTCAGTTGCCTAATAAATCTTAATTGAAATATCAATTAAGTTTTCTTGAATGCAGAATAAATGAGGGTATAAATAGAAATTTACAATCATGCTTGATAAAACTAAATTATGGCCCTTATTTGAAGAAATCTGTAATGTGAACCAATGTAGCTTTGAATAATCAAAGGCTGAGAGTGCTAAAAATTCCAATTTCAAACCCAGGCTACAAATCAATGATGACTTTTTATTTAGATACAAATGCAGATCAATTTTAAATGAAGGAAGTTTGCATGAATTAGAAAAAAATCTATCTAATTTTAAATGAGTCATTGTTGGATTTTGTGAAGTTAGAAGAAAAAAAAGTGAAAATTCCACAGATTTTATGATAAAGGTAAAATTTTGGAAACATAAATGGAATGACATTCATAAATAAAAAGAGGAATAACAATATTGATAATGTATTAGACAGAGTGGCAAGATTAGTTATTAACCTAAAGAAAGACATTGAATAAAAATAATCCAGGTTTATGTTCCAATAAGTTTTTATTGTGATGAAGAAGTAGAGAATTATTATATAGATGTACAAAAGGCTTTTGATTACATCAAACAATATTTTAAAATTATCATGGGAAATTTTATGCTAGACTTGATAAATGATTGAAGGGTAAAAGTGCTGTGGGTAAATTTGGTTATGGTGATGAAAATGAAAGAGAATACAGACTTGTAATGTTTTTTTTAAAAAAAAAACAACTATATATTACAAATTCTTTTTTTTTTTTTTGAGAAAAATGCTAAACAAAAATAGACATGGAAGCTTTCAAATAAAGATATGACAGAATTTGACTATCTTTTGATTAACAGGAAATATATATCTATTTTAAAATTGTGATGTTCTTAATAGATTCTACACAGGAAGTGATCATGATTAGTGAGATATAAGATACATGTTAATGTGAAACTAGAATGACAAAAAATTATTAAGAAAAACCAATATTCACAGTTTGATATTCCTAACTTCAGAAACATTCCAATGAATTTAAATTAAAATTTACAAATTGTTTTAAATTTTGGAGGTGATTAAAATTTGAATGAAATTAATAGAAAGCTAATTGATATACTATTAAGAACTGCAACAAAAAATAGCTGGAACAAAAAGAATAAATTTATTCATAAATTTTTTTATTGATACAAGGCAATGCCTGAAGAAAAAAAGAAACATAAAAATATGTAAAGTGATCCATTAAAAAGAATTGAATATCTAGAATTTTGTAAAATAGTATGAAAAAGTTTTAAAAATATAAAAATAATAATATAAGAAAATATAATTGTAAATTAGCAAGGAAAGCTATAGAAGAGAGTAAATGTCTCAAAAGTGTAAAACAACATTTTGCTATTGGAAGGAAATATTTCTATTATAAAAAAAAGACGAAAATAATCCTAAAAGTAGAGATGATATTGTGAAATGTGTAAAAGAGTTCTACCAAGATTTATATAGAAATAAAAAACAAAGAAATTGCCCAGGATTTTAAATGAAATGAGAAATGCAATTACATTCATGAAGAAAAGAAAAACTCCAGGTAATGATGGAGTTGTAATCAATATCTTAAAAGAAGCAGGTGAAGACAAAGAAAAATTATTGACAAAGTGATATACCAAATATCTAAATGATGAAGATGTACCAGATGATAGGAAGAATGCAATATTAATTATTATCATTTTAAAAAGGTGATAAAGAAAATATTAGAAAATACAAACCCATCAGACTTTTATCAATTCTGAATAAAAATTTTACTAAGACATTTACAACTTGTCAACTAGAAACTTTGAATTTTAGCACAATGGATCACATCTAAGTATTGAAAGAAGTTATAAAAAAAATCAATGAATGTGACTTATCATTACACTTTGGATATTTATCTTATGAAAAGGCATTTATTTGATCCTGAAAGCATTTCTATAGCGATTAAAGCATTGGATCATCAAGATAGAGATTCAGGTTAATGTTGTGTTCTAAAAAATATTTATTAAAATGATTAGATTACTAATGATACTAAAAAAATTAACATTGAAAAGAGTTGCAAGGAAATCAAGTCAGTCATATATCATGTGACTTAATTTAAGAAGCATGTATTACAAATGTTATATAATGAGCGTGCCAGTAGCTTTTAACAAGCTTTTTAGAATATCCTTATCCTCAGACCAGTTTCTAGCTGTGGTTGTCATTAGTGAGGTGCTAAGATATAGCATTAATGTTTAACTATTAATTAGAAAATCAGACATTTTCAGATACCCATATATCTTCAAATCCAATTTTCTAACTTAAATAACCATATAAAACTGAACTAAATCCAGATACAACATATATTGGTATTTTAAATATAATGCTTGAATATCCTAGTGCCTCACTGATGAATGCCAGAGCTAGAAACCAGTCTGAAGATAAGCATATTTTGAAAAGCTTAAGAGCTATTGGCAAGCTCATTATATAACATATGTAATACAAGCTTATTAAATTAGGTCACATGATATATGAGTTGATTTCCTTGTAATTATTGTTATTGCTCTTAAAGCTTTGTTGATTTTATACTGCTAAAGCTATTAATATATGGTGTATCTGAACTTAGTTTAGTCACATATAGCTATTTAAGTTAGATAGTTGGATTTGAAGACATGGGTGTCTGAAAATTTTAGACTTTCTATTTAATAGCTAAACATTAGATAAAGTGTTGGGCTTGATCTCATATTTTAAATCTAATGCTTGAATGTTCTAGTACCTCACTGACAAAAGTCAGAGCTAAAAACCAGTTTGAGGATGAGGATATTCTGAAAATCTTGTTCAGAGATATTGACATGCTCATTATATAACATTGAAAAGAGTGTATGATAGGATGATTCCATTCCTCCTAAACTTTTTACTGCAGTTTTACAATAAATATTTTGTGAATTAAAATAGAAAGCTAAAAAAAAAGAATATATTAAGAGTACTTAATCATCTATATATTTCAGATGATGATACTTGCTTTTGCAAATAATGTTTTAGAGCTTCAGAAATGTTGCAAGAGTTATCAGATGAAAGTAAAAAAGTATGCTTAAAGTTGTATGACAAAATGCTGAATTAGAATAAATTAACAACTACAAATATCTTGTTCATATTGTTAATACCAAAGAAAACACAATGCATGGAATTAATCATTGAATTAAATCTGGATGGAGTGCTTTTAGTAGAAATAACTTAATACTAAAAGGAAATATGTCTCTGTATTTAAAAAGGAAGGTTTTTCATAAATGTGTTTTATCAATTCTTACTTATGGATCTGAGACACGGAGATTTAATGGAAGAGCAATACTGAGACTTTAGACAACTAAATGAAGTATGGAGAAATGTATGTTAGTAGCAACAGAAAGGGATCCAAAATAAAATAAATGGATAAGAGAAAAAACAAGTATTATGACAATATTGAAAGAATTAAAAGACTGAAGTGAAACTGGCAGTTCATATTGCTAGAAGAGATGATATTGAATTATCAGCAAAAATGTAAACCGGATCTCAGGAGATTATAATAGACCTAAAAATAGACTATATATGAGATCAGAGAAACTGGCTTAAACTTGGAAAGATCTTCATCCTGCAGTGGATCAATTGTCCTTGAAAAAGACAAGTTAGATAATATTTGACTAAAAGAAAATGTGTTTTAAGGTTATAATGTATTTAATAGAATCACCAGGAAGTGATCTTTGATTCGTGAAACATGAGATATCTGTTAATGCAACGCTAAAGAGATAAAAAATATTAAGAAAGACAGGATTAATAGCTAATATTTCTAATCTTCAGAAATACTCCCATAAATTTACATTAGATCTTGCAAATCATTTTAAAATATTGATCTTTGATGATAATTTAAAATGAATTAATTCGATAATAAAATAACTCAAATTCTATTAAAATCTGTTATGCTAACAGCTGGTATAAAAGAAAAGCAGTAATTCTATAAAATTTCATTTAAAATAAGTTATTATGAAAACAAGAATTATTGCAATATATTATAAAAGCAAGAAGTATGAACTACTTAAAAATGATCCATCTAAAAAAATTGATATCCGAACCTCTATAAAATGGTTTAAAAAAAAAAGATTGATATAAAAAACAACAACTATGGCTAAAAAACCTATAGAAAGTATCAAAAATTCTTAAAAGCATATTACAACATTTTAATATTGGAAATTATAATAGTTGCAGTAGTAAGGTGGCATTATTACTTAAAACAGGGATGAAATTATGTAATATGTGAAAGATATTTTATAAAGCATTATATAATAATATAAAACAACAAAAAATAGCCCCTACAATTACTACAATATATAAGAGAATGCTGAGTATTTTAAATAAACTTTATTTGCTTAAGAATTGTAAAGAGTTCAAGCATCGTAAGGCTACTCTATCACTATAATAAACTACAGAGAAAGCATTTTACAGAAAGACATGTCATACATAATTACATCTTTAAAATTGAATAAGCTCAAAGAAATGATAAAATTATAAAACAGAATTGTTGATAAAGCTATAAACTACAAATCTAAATAATAAAGATATATCATACAATTAAAAAAATACTATAGTGATGTGAATATCTAAAAAAGATGGAAAATAAAATATTAGAGTTAAGAACTTATTAATGTCAGTTCTATACAAGATATTAATGTAGCTCATTGTAATTCGTTTAGAGAATGTATTCTGATGAAATCAAAAGAAGAAAATTGGATTTAATATGTAATAACATAGGAAATCATATCTAAGTATTGAGTTATAGAAAAGTTTTATGAGACATGCTGCATCAGATTTGTAAATTATGAAATACCATTTGAGTCTATAAGTATTTCTGTAATAATTTTAAAGTTGTGAACATCAAGACATAGGTCAACAATATAATCAAGTTATAAAAAATATTCATCAAAATGCTACAGAAGTTTTACAGAAAGTATTTTGTAAATTAAAATAAGAAGCTAAGGGAATAAAAATAAATGGAGATTATTTAGACTTGGCAGATGTGATTGTTTTTGCAAATACTGCTTCAAAGTTTCAGAAAATGTTGAGCCACCACAGATAAAAAAAACCAAGCAAGTAGGACTGAAAATAAACACTTAAAAAGTAATGCACAATGGCTTTTAACATATAATAACATAAAAATGATTAATGCAAATGAAAATATAATGCATCATCAAATTTAATATTTGAAGTTGTCTGATTTTGAAAAAGAAAGTTTATACTATATATTTTACTAAGTACTTCAACATTGATTTGAGATTAATAAAAGAGCAATAATTCAGTTTACATAATAGATTGAAGCTTGTCCATTGAAGTATAAGGATTTGCTATCTTAATATAAACTTAACACTGATTGTATATATTGGATGAACCAATTGATGAGTGCTGTTTCAGCACAAAATATATATATTGGTGATTATTTATCTTTTTTACATGTGTGGGGTCATGTGTATCAGTAGTATGAGATAGTGTGGATGGTTGAAGTGGCTTGAAAGTCTGAGTTCAAATCCACTATATTTACAATGAAATAAGAAAATATGTATGTTGGAAATAACAAGATGGGATTGAAAGTAAAATGCATGGATGAAAGAACAAACAAATATAACTGATCTTGTTGAAAGAAGTAGCTAAAACAGAACTGATCTGAATATGTTTCTAAAAAAAAAAAGATAACAGAGGAACGGGATTTCAAAAGATTTAAAACAAAACAAAAGAGCAATTTTCTTGCAGTAAACTAATAATGGTTGAAAATGAAATGATTATTTCAAACTGTTTTGCATTCATCATCTACTGATATTATTATGTAAAAAACATTTTTGTTTTCTCACTAGTTGTTTGCTAACAGTTTTTTATATATAGAATTTGAACACAAATATATTAGCTCTACATTTTTGACATTTTTATATCAATAAAATATTTTCTTTTTTTTTATAGATAGAATTCAAAGATATATCAAACAATTAACATTAATTAAATAAACTTATGAAAAGTAATTTCACATCTGTTTAAGATTAAAATTTATTAAACGGTCTGAATCTGATTAGGTGAGGTATTTGTGTCCAAAAACTTCTGAACTATTTTATATTTTAAGATTACTAATCTTAAGAGTAATAACTTCATTTATAAAAAATGATTGAAAGGTGTGTGAATGTGTTAAAATCAGTTATTATCATAAATCAATGCTTATCTAGAGGGTTGATGAATTTTATTAAAATCAATTATTGTTAGAAATATAAGATAACGAAAGAAACATGATGAACAATTCTAATCAAAAGCCAGAAAAATAAAATAGATCAAATCATAGTAAATATATATTTGAACTTCCCAGTGATTCCCTATAGAACCTGTCATACTTTACAAGCAGAATACTTGTAATCAAACCCATATTAAAAATTAAGTGTCTGAAATGAATCTGGATTGGTCTATTTCCATAAGAAATGAAAATAAGTAAACAATTGAAGTCTTAAATTAATTTAAAGAGATTGTAAAAACAAAGTAGAATTAAAATATGTGTAAAATATATATAAAATGAAAATATGAATGTAATGATATACCACAAGCCCCAAAACAAGTCACTTTATGATATATATTGAAGACATCATTCATAAATTTCCTTTACACTAAAAGAATCATAAATAAAAGTTAATGAATCAGTTATTTTTATAATAGTAAAATATGGTGAAGTTGCTATAAGATTTGAGTAACAGTTTCATAATATTCTTTCAATTAATCACTGTTATGCATGGATTCAACAGAAATAGAATTTATTTAAACATTTTGGAAAATAAATTCATAATATTAAGTAAATATTATTTTCAAACATAACTATCAGCTCTGAAGATGATAATACCACAATTTATGCTGCATATGTTTCCAAAGATTGTTTTATAAAACATGAAGATAATATTGCACACGATTCCACAAACTTCTCAACTACATAATTTAAATATTAGTGAACCAATATAAGTACTTCTTAAATAAATGAAGTATTACTATTTCCTTGATAAAATACCATATTTTTTTGAAAAACTGTTTGTTATTCCTTACTATTAAGAATAAAATAACCTGTTAATATGTCATTTTACAATATCAGGAAAGACATCTCAGGTAATCTCATTATTTTTCCCATCATGATACACCGGTTCATCAATGAATACTACTACTATTCTTTTGAACCTTAAAAGAATAAACATGAAAAACAAATAAAAAAAATGTTATGGAAATTCTTTAGCAAATCATTTTTTGAATTATTAGAGATGGCAGATTAATACTTTATAATCAAACTGGAGTAACTTTTAAAAACTTGTGAAACTATGAAAAAAAAATAACGAGCCTATGACATGCATAACAAATTAAAACAATAGATTAAGATATATGATGGTGTATGAGAAGAATGAATGACAGCTACATTCTTAAAGAAGATATATTTTTGATGAAATAATTAAAAAACAAAAAAGAGAGAAAAAAATTGAAAGTAATGTACAAATACATCTGCGAGACATCTCCGAAACATTTTTTTTATTCTTGCTAACTATAGAAAATCATCTGAAAATGAGTCACACTAAACAGAAACTTTGTGTTAAAAGAATTGTATGTTTTAAAAAGCATTGAAAGTCAAGTTAATGATAAAAAATGCAAATTCTAAATCACATTCCTGACTATAATTTGACTGATTGCTATTAAGAATGCTGCTTTAATAACAACAAATTCAGCTATGTGGTAAGTTGTTCATCAAAAAATTTCATAACTAACTTCTGCAATTTAATAACCTAATATAGAACTTATATGTACATATATTTTTAAAAAAATAAAGTCTTCACTGCAAATGAATATAAAGTATATTTAAATAATTCTGTTTTTTGTTGTTTATTTATTTTTTAACTAAGTTTATTATATTAGTGAATAAATTCATTTGTATGGGCAGAATAAGTATATAAAAATACACATTTCACTTGAAATATAAAGTAGGTTGTATAAATTTACATAGCATTATTGTTTAAATTATTTAATGTTAAAATTTGTTTTTACTTAATACTTGACGACAAGATGAAAAATAGTATAAGATTAAAAAATTTGTCAACAATATTTCCCTACTCTTTTAAAAATATTGGTGTATATTAAATCAGTAACCTTTATTTTAATAAATGTAAAAATACAATACTGTATTCAATATTTTAATTATGCAAAAAACTATTTAAAAATATTCATGTTAAAATTAAACCTACCAAATTAAAATTTTAAAATTCATTATTCTGCAATATATATATATAAATAACAAATTTTCAATGTTTAAAAAATTCTAAATTTTTTAAAATTAATTAAAATTCATAATATTACCAAAAATATTTTTTATATAAAAAAATTGTATTCTAATTTTTCTATTTCACAAGTGTTACTGTATATAGTTATATGTTCTAAAATAATAAGTTTATCTTGAAATACTAGTAAAAGAATAGTAAATATCTAATTAATGATATATTTAAAGAAAATATATGGATAAACCCAAGAGTTGAAGCAGCAAAATTGCTTTCTATTTCTTGAATGATAATTATGTAAAGGTTTCCATATTGAAAAGATATTTCAATGATGTTCTTGTAATGATCAATGCTTTTCTTAAGCTCTGAATGGTAGATTCTGATGCTGCAAAAAAACTTAAAAATCTGATCCTGGTAATAATTTTAAAAATGAGAGAATAAATTTTTAATTTCACAAGTTTTTGGAGAGTAGAAAGGAATAAATAAATATTCAATTAAATAGAAAAACCTTGAGATTTACTAAATATGAAAAACAGATTGAATAACTAAATCTGAAAATATTCAGGGTATTTTATTTAAGCATTGTTATAACTGAAATACAGGCTTATTATTTATCTGTATTAATATATGTGATATGTGGGGTATATGACCACAGACTTTCACACAACTCACCACTCTCCACTCTTATCTCATAACACTGCCTACACTTGAACACATATAATGTTGGAAAGATAAATAATCACCAATATATGTATTTCATGCTAAACTAGCAATCATCAGTTGGTCCAGATTACCATCTCTACACACAGACACAATAAGTGCTCATATATATATATATATATTAAGGTAGCCAATCTTCATACTTTAATGAACAGGCGACAATCAACTCCATACTCCAACTCTTCAACCATCCATCCAATTGACAATCTGATGATGCAACACTCAAGGGCCACCCTAAGGCCAAGATTCTCAAAACACCCATGTTGACCTAAAGTCAATCTGACTCCTCATGTATAGGACATAATCTATTTCATACACAAGGGATAGGCAGATATAGCTACTATGAAATAACTGAAATACAGTCTTATTATATACCTGTATCAATATATGTAATATATAGGGTATATGAGCACAGACTTTTACATGACTCACTACTCTCCACTCTATTTCATAACACTGATACACTTGAACACATATATGTCAAAAAGATAAATAATTACCAATATACGTATTTCATGCTAAACCATTGTTGGAAATTGCTTTTTCAGTTTTGAGGGAAGAGAATTCTGGTTTTTTTTTCTGCAATTCTATTTTCCTATTTATTGAACAGATTTCCAACAAAGATTTAGCATGAAATACATATATTGGTGATTATCAAATTCTCCCAAAAAAAATCTTCAGTGAGTATAACATAAAATTTAATAAAACAATGCTATTGTTAGAGTTAACAGGTTATACATGTATCTGGTTTAAGAAAGCTTCACCTACCAAATTGTTACATTGGCCATCCAAATCTATAATATTTTTAAAATGGTAATGTTCCATACAAATTTATTATTAATTTAAATGAATTTCAGACAGAAAGAGCATTTTATCCTATCTAAATCTGATCTATATTACATACTGCAAAAATGGAATTCATTCAAGTAATATATACTGTTTATCCTTCTCAGAATAGACATTTATATCAATAGAATATTTAATAAAAAATCAATATATAAAATTGCATAAAATTTTATAATAATATATCAAAGGAATCAAATCTTTTATTACACAAAATATGTGATAGAGACTACTTCCAAAGATAAATTCCTAGGTTTTTTTTTAATATAAACTTTTTAAGCACATAAAAGTTACTCAACCAAAAAGAAATAATTAAATAAGTTCCTTTATAATCTTATTAAAATAAAAAGATCCTATAAGATAATAAAAACAGCATGAAATATAATTATGTATATAATGAAAGTTGTTAAATGCATTAAAAACAGCCAAACAATCTCGGTGGAATCGGAAAAAAGATAGGGCTCCAAGGATTTTAGCCTTAATTTTAATTTTTAACAACAGATTGATAAAAAGAGATTTACATTTTGGAGAGATTGGGTTAAAAATACATTCTAGAAACCAAAGAGTAAATAGTATGAGTACTGTCAATATTATATTAGGAAACAGTCCTCTTTGAATATTTCCAATAAGGACTACTAATGTGGAAAATTGGCTTTTATATAATAGCTATGGTAAGCTGACAACATGTATGTAAAAAGTGCATTTATAGACAAGATAACAACACCCTTAGATAAAGAGCACATTGCATACATTTTTATAGATACCATTCTTCCATCTAGGAAGGCTTTGATTAGTAAAGTTTTGAGATTGGTTTAATAAATTCAAGTATTTAGCATCAAATGCCAGAACTTGAATTTATGTATAATAGCTTCATTAAAATCAGCAAGGAAAAAATAGGAAGTTTCCTTAAAGTTGGTGTTAATGGTTAAGTTGTAAATCTCCTAAAACCTGATTTTTTTTTTTAGAATAAAGCAATATGTATTTGAACATGAAAGTAAGATATTTATGAATTTGTTCCTAATAAAGAGTGGCGTATCTAAACAAGTTTCAAGAATATGTGGATATATGTTAGAAAGAGAGACTGAATTTGTTCAATATATTAATTGCTCTTTGATAGTAAAATCTATAGACACATTATAAGAAGAGACTATTTAATTTTTGGTGTTTCTGCAGTTTTTTTTTTCAAGTTCATGGCAACTATTTTTGTTGTTCCAAACGAGTCTGGTATAAAGAGAGTTTATCACTTTTAAAAAAGAGTGGGAAAATCGATGATTGGGACATAGTAAGTGGATTTTTGGGGAATATTAGTATGTTAGTAAGAGAAAATTTATTGGGTAGTGACAGACAAGGTTTTGAGATCGAGTTTATGGCCTTTTAAATTGAAGATTAAATAGTATGGTTAACCTTAATGAATTGAGGGGGGATATAAATGGGAAAGCCTAAACATTTATGAGGAGAGGCACTGTAAATGGAAAATATATGTTTGCCATTAAGGATGCATTATGCTAATGACTTCTCTATATTAAAAGTTAGAGAAAAAGCTTGAGCTCATGTTCTAGTATGGAAAGAACTCTAGCAAGTTTTTTTTAAAGAAATATTAAGTCATTCATATATGGCAAATGGCTGTTTGACTGGTTTATGAGATATATATGCACCAGGAAATTTGTTTTATATTTCAAGTAAAAGTGAATTAATATATACTATGAAAAATAAAGAATTGAGGAGAGTACCCTGTGGAATGTAATTGTGAGGGGGAAAACCAGGAGATAATTTTATACTTAGAGTAATATGTATATTATGAGTAATATGTATATTACTATTGATTAGCAAAATGATCAGTATATATATTAAAGGCATTGGGTTTTTGCATTGGCTGAGCACTTCCTAGAAATTTATTTATTGTCATGAAATCAAAATAAGCCACAATGTTCAACTGAATGATAATAGGAACTATCTTCTTGGCTTGCCTTGGGTCACCCAATTATCATTTTTATTTAATTTAGATGTGAATTTTCCCTTCTTGACAAACTGATATTTGGATATAGGTATTAAAACTAGAGCTTGTATATTGGCCTTAATGAGGGATTTTGATGATAAAGTAGAGACTTAAATATAGGTGTATGTGATAGAGGGAAAAAATGTCTTTTTTCAATAAAAGAACTAATAAGATTGAATAAAGGTGGTCTATAGTTTATAACTGTTTGGCAAGGTGGCTTCGTAAGTCATATATTATTAGAATAATATAATGGCTCAGATGTATTAATAAAAATTTTGGAATAGCATGTAACCCTAGATGTGTGTTCTCTTTGCCAAAGCTTAAGTGTGGTCTTATGACATTCTTTATGATATCAAAAATCATGAAGGGAGCTAAAAAGATGGAAATTTCTGCAAGTGTGATATAAAAACATATCTTTTTCAGCAATTATATTGTTATTTATACAAATGGAGAAAGTGGAAAGGTTTTTTTATTTATAACTCAATGCCTATCAGATGTAACTTTTAGACCAGCTATGAGCATTATCCAGAAAAACTTCTGCTTTTTTAGTAGATAGTCAGCCAGTATGCTTGAGAAACATAACTGAGTTTATTAAAAAAGGATTGCTGAGAGTGTTCTTCATTTGAAATGCAACAAACCATCTCTTTTACCAACCTTGTTAGGGATTTGTTTTTGCAGGTAAAAATATCTGATTATTGATGATATATATTAATGAAGGAGAATTAAGTTCCTACTTGTTCAAGGAAAAGTACTTTAAATTGTTTATATATATATATAGTTCTGAAACCACTCTTTCAAGAGAGTGGTTTTCAGAAATCTAATGATGTTATTAAATGGGAACATTGGTTTCCTTGACTGCTAGATGATAAGAGAAGAAGATGGGACACAGGGAGAAGGATATTATAAACTGAAAATAAAAAGAATAGAATAAAAGTCAATAATGTTTTTTTTTACATAGAAAGAGTCAGAGATACTAGGGGGATAAACCTTTTGCTCTCATGAGATTTCTGTTAATCAGATATAAATATTTTGTGACAAAGTTGGAATAGGACATACTAAAGTACCCCACTATTATAGTTGGGTAAGAATTAATTGCTAATGTTAAATTGATCTGATTTATTAATTGACAAATCAGCAGAGATTTATTATATAAATATAGGGATACAAAAGTTTTAGATTAAAAGCAGTATAATAAAGTATGATTATACTAATATAATGATTTAAACAAAGTATCTTTAATGTTTGAAAAGAGGACTTATTATGAATAAGAGCATCAATCTAACCATCTGTGATATTAGATATGGAGAATTTACAATATCCAAATTTGGCTAGGTAATGCTCAGAATTAAGATGAGAAATTTACAGACTAATTGGTTTTCATGAAAATAACAATATGAGGGACAAACTGAATAAACCAATTGCTAAGAATGAACATGTGCTGAGTATAGTTAATGCTCTTAAATGTACTTCAGTAATTGAAAGTTACATGTTTGGTTTGGAAATTCAGGAATGAGAAATGATTACTGAAGACTAATAATAAATATTGTGTGAGTACTAAGGGTTAGGTGGAAGGAGAGAAATTTTAATTTAACAATGCATAAAATACTAATAAAATTCTTATATTTAAGTTATAACTAAAAAGAAGATGCCACTGTGATGAAACTAAGTTCTACCTTGATAAAAGCAATTGTCCTATAATATGATTTCCAAGTATCTTCCTTATGTGTTACTCTTGACTTTTCTGTTGATATTCCATTGATGCAGAAGTAAATAATGGAAATTTCAATGAGAGCCACAAATTTTCCAAAGCAATGAAAAGTCACAAAATCAATTTACACCATGATTTCTACTCCAATCTGTTTCAGGATTGTGATCTTTTTTGGATCCAGAAGCTCTCTTTTGAGTATCAACTGCTGGCTTTGTCTAGTTATATAATGTGACAATTCTTCAATTAAGGTAAATCATATCCAATGCAGAATTTGCAAGATGAATTATTTTCCAGTGCTTATAATCTATGTTAGATTTTAAATCTTTTTTTTTATTTTGAGTCCATCATCAGATGATATTCTTCATTTATCTTTTAAATTTTCAGTTTCTTTTTTTTCTGTTTACATTGTTTAAAGTGCTTCTGTCATCCATCATTATTTAATATTCCTCATCAGGGAAGGAACTGGAGTTTGAAACAAGTAGCACCTCTATTATACTTTCAATTCTGATTCTTATATGGAACAATTGTTATCAGTCTCTTTTATGTCAATATCTGTAGTAATTAGTTCAATTTGAATAGATAATGAATTATACTTCATATGGTTCTAATTGAAGTTGGAAAATTGAGCTGGTTTTCTTGTTGTTTTTATGTGCCAACATATTGCACTGATATGATTTTTAAACCTACAATGTTTAAAAAAGTAATCAGGACAGTCTTTATGAAAGGAAATATGCCTTACAAAAGAAACACTGTGGTTAAATACCTCTAAAAGTGATTACTGGGTGTCTATTACATGCAAAGCAGATATTTGCAGAGGTTGAGTGTTTTTATACAGTGTCATGGTAAAGATAGCTGTGTTGGTTAATACTGTGGCAAATGCCTTTTTTCTAGGATATGCTTAAAGTCTGAATTTTTTCAATATTTATTGAATAGGGCTTGTAGATCCCAAGTCTCAAAGTTGACATGGCAGTTCCTGATTTGTCCTGCCACATTTATTGCTTTATTGATGTCTATATAGTATACAATTTTATTGAAAATTGTATATATTTTCAAATATTCGGTTTTGAACAACATTATGAAATTCCAGAACAATATTAGGGTGATCTAGAATTTTGTAGATTATCCCCCCATAGTTTTTTTTATCACTAAAAACTCATAGAATTTATTAGTGGAAAACTTCATGATGAAGACAATGACCTCAATAGCAGCAGTAATGTTTGTTTTATCATTTTGGAACTTATAAATTTAGCTGCTGATATAGCAATATTAAACTTCTAACAGGTGGTAATGTAATAAGTTTAGATTTTTATTACTACAATTTTCCTGCTCATTATATTAAAAAAAGACAGCAATATATTTCTGAAGAGAAATTAATAAATATATTTCAGTGAGCGTATGGGTGCCACAGAGGTAATTGTAATTTTAAAGTATCAAGAATTCTCTTTTTTATTTAACTTTGATATTGAAAGCAAGTACCAAATGTTCTGATTGACTTTAGCTCATAATAAAATTAAGTTAATCAAGAAGGTGAAAACTCTATAACTAGAATCAACCTATCTATAATAAAATATATTATTCTATAATTTTTAGTTGCTTCACATTTGAACAATAATAAAAGCAACATTGTCAGAGATAATTTAAGACTAAAAAGCATCTTAAGATCTACCTAGAGTTAGATTAAAAAAGTTTTATATCAAACAAGATTTGGATATTCTTGAACATTTAGTAGATCTTGAAATTAAAGGATTAATTTTAATATGAATTTCACATAACAAATTAATGAAATATACCTCATAACAATAAATTAGCTTGGTAATAAAAACAAGCTCTCTTACCTTGGCTAATTGAAATAAATGAATATAACCCCCCCCCCAAGCTAATCTATCCTTAAATAAAGGGAGATTAAAAGATGATCTATAGAATAAATTAGAGGCAAACTTTTAACCATCACTCTAGAGAGTATGACTGAATGTGGTCTCACATAATAACTAGGTATGTTGTCTGTCATTTTAATTATATGTAATGGAAATTTAAAGCTTATGTTTTTATAATATCTCTAATTCTGTTTAATAATTAACAGACATAAAATTAATATAAATTAGCAGAAAATACTTTATTAATCAAAACATAACTTGAAATTTGAAGCTAAGAAGCTAAAATGTATTCCATTATATATAAACCATTGCCATTTTCAACTAGTCTACCCAAGTTTAATCCATTTTCTCCAATTCATAGTTTTCCTTCTTCATATATCATTACAGAAAATTTATTTATATCCATCTATTTTTTATGCGATTTTATTTTAGGCATTTTACAATTTCTTTGGAACTTTTCTGATACTTCAATAGTCTATATATTGTTATTTTTTAACAATAAAAACAAAACATTCATCCCATTTCAACTTCATATTTGCTTTTCCATTAATGTGTTTACCTTTCAGTTTCACTTTTTCAATACCAACATACAATTTTCTTATTTCATAGTGGTTTTGAAATCTTTGTATTGTTCTTTTATTACATGACCAAGACTCAGCTTCACAGATAACACAAATAAAGCATCAATCCTTCTTTTTTAAACACATAGGTATATTTTATCTTAGATAATTGCTGTTTTTGGGTTGGTATTTTTAGATCTAATGTCTGAAACTATCTTAGCATTTCACTGAAGAGGGCCAAAGCATGAAACCATTGATGCGGGGTTTGGTTTCTTATAGAGATATTTTAAATGCTTTCTCTTGCTAAGCATTTATCACAAACCTTGTTGAGCAATTAGCAAAGCTCTTTGTTTATATTTTACTAGCTTAAAGAAAAAAATGGGATCATGTGATATATGACTCTATTTTTTATTGAATAGGTATATTTTGTTTTAAAATTAAATTATTTCTACCCAAAGTATTCATTTAAAGTTTAATTCTTTGATTAATTTGAACTATTATGTCTTTTTATATATTAATAATCTGACAAAAATATCTATAGTTGTAATTTCTTTAATTTCATGACTATGAATTTTTATTTTCTTTTATAAAAGGTATTAAACATTATTTTTGAGTTTATTTAATAACTTTCATAATATTTCTTGAAGTTTTAAAGCATTATTTGCAAAATTTAAATAATTAATTTTTTTTATTGCTTTGATTTCTCATATTAACTCATATTTCCTACAAAATTGCTGTCAAATATCCATCCCAAACATCCATATTAATGATATTCTCAGTGTCATAGTTTAGTCTTAATAATCATTATTGCACTTTGACAAATAATCTTCAGAATTTGATGTTTTACTGTTTTAGGCTTTTGATCAACAAATATATGCTTATAAAGTTAAATGATAGCACAATATACAAATCCAATGTAAAATAATAACCAATAATCACAGATCATTTCTGTAACTTCTTTTATTGTACAGTGCTTCAATTTGAATTCAAAATTTTTTGTAGACAAGTTGTAATGGTCTTAAGAACTTTTCAATATAGAACTAATAGAAGACAGATAGATCTGTAATTTATAACTCTTTTCTTTTACTCTTAAAATATCAGTACTACTACTGTATTTCTTCAATTGTCTGATTTATCATTTAACATTTTTTATTTTTACATCTACATTTTAAAAAATATTGGCTATAATTCTATTCTTTATAGATATAATAATCTCTTCTCAAATATTTGGAATCTTAAAAAACATAATAATAATTACATTACTCTGTTTTTTTTTTATTATTATTTAAAATTACTATACAGTTCTTTGTAGAATTCTTTTACATACTTTATCATCTCATATCTATTTTAAGTGGAATCTTTTCTTCTTAAATGTCAACACAACTTTTTTTCTAATACTTAGATGTTTTATATTTTTAAAACTTTGATTCTTTTTTATAACTTTCCTTATCATTTCACAATTATATTTATTTATATTACTAATAACTCTTTTTTTTCTTTCCCATGTGTCATAGCATCAGCGGGAAGTGAACTTACTAACCTGGGACAACTACTTTTAAGGCAGCTGTCACTGACCTCTCGACCACCAATGCTTGACAACTCTTTTTTATTTCATGTTTCAGAATTTTAGATATTCAATTCTTCTAAATAATCTATTTAAAAATATTTTCACATTCCTTTTGTTCTTCATACCTTGCTTTATCCTTTGTTAAAAGCTTATTGATGAGTTACTGCTTTTATGGGCTACCTTTGAAACAGTTTTTAACATAGTAGCAGTTATCTCATTGATCTCATTCAGGTGTAAGCCATCTTTGAAGTCTGTTAATATTTTAAAATGAGATGAAAATTTTAGTTTAGATTTACTGAGATTATTTCTGCTAGTTAAAAATATCAATTATTAATTCTGTCTTAATTAATATCTTATAATTATTTTTTTATTATCTCTCATTTAACTAGTCAAAGATCATTTTCTGTACTAAATCTATTAAACACACAATCTTGAAATACATATTTCTCCTAGCCAAAATATAATCCAAAAGATTGCGTTTTACTTGGATGATTCTATATTCATTACTCCTTTGGATTATTCTTAAAAAAAGAGTATGAAATACAAATAATTTTTACTTTTTTTGAAAATTCCAATCTATATTCTCTTTCATTTGTGTTTTCACTTACAAATTTACCCACATTCATTTTTCAAACATTTTTTAATTCTAGAAAAAAAATTATGAGGCTTTTAAAATGTTGTTTGAAGTAATCAAAAGTTTCTTGCACACACACACACATATATATATAAAATCACTAAATACCATATGATCACCATTTCTTATGTTTGCTCATAACTGTTATTAAAACAGGCATACTACTATATGAAGAGTTTTGCCTGTTTTAATATATATATATATGCTAATAGAGAGATGATAATAAATGAATAGTTGAAGTCATAAACTGGATCCCAAGATATTGTAAAAGATATAGAAAGATATCACATGAGAGATAGATGGATGAAATAAAGAAGTTGGTAAAGAACCAATGAATATGAATTGCCATTATGTTTTGCATTTATAGATTATGAAAAGGCATTTGATTCTATGAGCACTTTCTTAGTGATTAAAGCATTGGATCATCAAGGTATAGACCCAGGATGATGACACATTTCTGATGAATATTTATAAAAATGCAAACAGAAACAATTAGATTATATAATGATTCTAGGAAGATTAACATTGGGAAGGATATATCACAGAATGACTCCATATCTCCAAAACTTTTTACAGCAGTTTTGCAAGAAGTATTTTGTGAATAAAAATGGGAAGTTAAAGGATTAAAAGTAAATGCAGATTATTTAAGTCATCTAGATTTTGCAGTTGATGTAATTGCTTTTGCAAATAATTCTTTAGATCTTCAGGAAATGTTGCAAGAGTTATCAGATAAAAGTAAAAACTTAGGATTAAAGGTAAATGTTAAAAAGACTACATTAATGTTGATTAGATTTTCTTCAAAGATGAAAATAAATATTGATAATGAAGAGTTAGAGGAAGTTAACAACTACAAATACTTTGGTCAGATTATTACTACAGATGAAAACATAACTAATCATAGAATTGAACTTGGCTGGAGTGCTTTTAATAGAAATAAATTAATATTAAAAGGAAATATGCCTATATTGTTTGAAAAGGAAGGTTTTTAATAAATATGTTTTACCAGTTCTTATTTGAGAATCTGAGACTCAGACACTTAAAAGAAGAGCAAATAGAGACTTCAGATTATTTGAAGAAGTTTGGAAAGATGAATGTTAAGAGTAACAAGAAAAGATCAAAAATTAAATACATTGGTAAGAAAATGAATAGGTGCTGCTGAGATCATTGAAAAAATTAAAAGACTGAAGTGCAGTTGGGCTGAACACATTGCTAGAAGAGATGATAATAAATGGACAGTTGAAATATTAAATGGGATTTCAAGAGATTTTAAAAGATCTAGAAAGAGTCCACATGTGATATGGATGAAGAAAATAAGAAAGTGTGTGAGGGTGATGTGGAAAATAAAGACTAGATATTTGAAAAATGGATTAAACATGGAGAGACCTTCATCCTGAAGTGGATTAATAATAGTTGAAAATGATGATACTGGTATAATATGGAGATTATTAAATGAAGAATCTGGATTAAACTTGGAGAGACCATCTTGCAATGAACTGATAATAGTTAAAAATATGATGATTATGATCAACAAAAAATACTCTACTTAATAAATAAAATACTACTACACTTTATCACATAATTATATTTAAAAAAAGATGTTGGATTTTTTATTAGACCAAACTTACTCAGCAATGAGAATGATTTTGATTTTATAAATCAGATCCTAAGATCTCTCCAACTATGAATTCAACTCCTTTAATTAAGTGAATGATGTCTTTTTTATTAATGGTAAAAACTGAAACATTTTACCATCACATTTTTTCAAAGACAATGCACTGATATTCATTTGGCCATACACAGATAATTTAGAGCATTTAATCTCCAACTAAGAATATCTAAGTGTCCATTTCATTAATATCAATAATGGACAGGAAGTTAAATATTGTATGTCAGCTACTTGATAAAATCCTGAGCTTGCAAACTATATAATAAAAAAGTTTGTTTAAAAAAAACAGTAGTCTCATTATCTTCTTATTGGCCAAAGTTTTGAAGAATAAAAATTTAATTTTCTATTTCCTTTCCTAATCCCACTTCCTCCATGCAAATTCCAAAAATATTGCCACCATGTCAAAGAATTTATTTTAACTTAAAACTGTTTCATTAACTTTTATATATATATATGTAAGATGTATAGTGTATATGTATAAAAAGAAGATATTTTTGACCACTTAACACTTATAACATTATTATATGCTTATGTATGGTATAGTGCAAACCACTACTATATCTATGACTTGAGATTAGTCTACCCAAGATTGATATTTTTTCAAAGTATACAATTTTCAAAACAAGCAAAGATTTTTTTTTAAAGATAGCCAACCTATAACTAAACTAGCTAACAATATAAAAATTAATCAGCAAATAGAAATATAGCCATTCTTAACTAAAGAATAATAAAAAAAGTCTTAGGTAATCTGCTTTAATTACATAAAAATGATACATTGATCATGAAACACAAAACAAGTAACACCATTGTAATATGATATACTTATTACTGATAAAGGATGCATAACAAACATAAGAACATGTATCCATAAATAGTCAAAATAAGAGTCATAGATCACATGACCCTATCTTTTAAGCTTGTAAGTTATAAACAGTGAGGATTGCCAATTCCTCTACAAGCTTTATGATAAATGCTCAGCCAGAGCCAGCACTTAAAATATCTCTGTCAGGAATCCCTCCCCAAACCCCTGACCATGGTTTTGTGCTTTGGCACTCCTCAGAGAGGTGTCAGGTAGGTTCAGACACTAGATCTAAAAATACCAACCCAAAGCCAAGCACTTATCTAAAAGTTATCTATTGAGTGGAAAATCTAAAATTTTCAGACATCAACATGAGTTGGATAGCTGGGTTTGAAGACATGTAGATGTCTGAAAATTTCAGATTTTCCACTCAATAGATAACTTTTAGATAAGTGCTTGGCTTTAGGTTGGTATTTTTAGATCTAGTATCTGAACTTATCCTGACACCTCTCTGAGGAGTGCTAAAGCACGAAACCATGGTCAAAGGTTTGGGGAGGGGTTCCTGACAGAGATATTTTAAGTGCTGGCTCTGGCTAAGCATTTATCATAAAGCTTGTAGAGGAATTGGCAATCTTCACTGTTTATAAGAACATGTATGATTTATCTTTAAATTATTCAATTTATCTAAATTTAAAGGCTACATAAAATTTCTGTGAGTACAGTTGCATTTATTTGTATATACATATCAAACAACATCAAATCTGTTTTATCAATTGATCCATCTACCTATTTGCCCATCCATTTTCTACATACTTATTTATTTATACTCATATATGAACAAATTCTATAAATAACAAGGTTTTATATATTTTCATTCATAAATAGGGAAATTGTTATGCAATTGGAAACCAGGCTACTCTCAGACCATTATCACTAGCTTTACATATTACTATCATCAATCAATTAGTAACTGGGTTGGTAAAGAGATTTATTTACATTGTGCTTATAGATTTAGAAAGATCCTATGAAAATATTATCAATTAGATAATTATAACAATTATTTATCAATGAAAACTTCTCAAACTTTGTGAAAATACAGTCAGAATAAAAATTAGAAAAAACTTAATTTAAAATAAAAAGATCGTGTACAGCTTATTACTTATAATGTTTAAGATGCATTTAGTTTCATTTCTAAACAAATAAGCAAAAGTCATATAAAAATAAAAAGATTTTAAAAAAAAAAACTTTTAAAATGAATTTTATTAAGTATATAAACAATTTACAAGTTTGTTTTTTTTTTTAAAAAAAATAACGATTTATTTAAACAATTGATACAACTTTATACAATGATGATTACATGAATACCAAGCAATGTCCAAAGCTAAATGAAAAGTGAATACATACATGATTGTTGGATCAACGCTTCAGTAGAATTTTAGGTTGGACCATATTTTGTCCCAGTTGAATAATTATGCATGCCTCTCTGAGCGTTGAAAGGTACATCAAAATCTATAATAAGTTTAAGTTTAAAATTAAGATATGAAGCAGAGACCAAGCGGGCTGGGAGAACACTAGCAAGGTCAGTGATTCACTCCCAATCCATCAGTCTGAGCCCAAGCATTCTGAGATCTGTCCATCACTTTTTTTATAAGTCAAGCCATTTAGATCATGATTAAATATGTTAACTTTATTGATTTGATAATAAAATGTTTAGACTTTCATATTATGCTAATGATTAGATTGTTAATAATTATGAATGTAACAAAATGTAAATATTTAATGATATAAAATAGAAAATTAAAAATTGAATATATTTTTACTGAATGGTTTAGCCACTAAGGATATAATAATGATTTGACTTTGAAAAGAGTGCATAAAAATTATAATTTTATGAAAGCTGTGAATTCAAGTTTTATGTAGAAAATAGAGAAACATAAGTGGCTATTAAAATGAGATTTTAAAGGAGTAATATGAAGAAAATTATATAAAATAAAGAAAAATATACATAAAAGGCAATTTGCATAGTTTGGTCAATACAAATAATGGAAACAAAAAAATTTTCATATAAATATCATAAAAAGAGTAGCCTAACTAAGATGGAAGTATGATATAAATAATGTTATGAAGATAAGGGATATAACACTAGTGATTGATCAAGGTTAAAAAATGGCATCCGAGTGCAAAAAAGTAGCAACAAAACATTAGCAAGAAGAAAAACAGAAATAAAATATCATAAATATTACATTTCATTATAAACAGCAAAACTCTCCATACGGTATTGCCACCTGTGCTAAACGGAGTAATCAATGGATGCCAGAAGGCTTGTGCATAAAATTCCTATCTAATGCCTACACATCCAAAATCCCCAGACTAATTTCTGGCTTGTAGCCTTTATCAGTGAGGAACTTTGGATCTGAAAGCACTGCATCTAGATCTTAGCACAGGTGGCAATACTGTATGGAGAGTTTTGCTGTTTATCAACAATTAATGTGCTAGTATAGGAAATGTGATCATGTGATGCTTAATGGTTTAACATTTCATTATACTGCAAAACATCTATATATTTTATTTAAATGTTTTTTAATGAATTATTGATGCAAAGAATTTACATCAAACAAAAATTCGATTTTATTTAAATATAAATTCCCTTATTCAAGATAAACAAAGGGAGTAAATCACTTTTCATCAGGCTATGACTTAAAACACTCTAAATGTTGAACAAAGGAATCAAGAATAGAACGAATTCACCTTTGTCAACATTGTTGGTAATTCAGAGTGAAATTAATTTATAAACCAGATGTAATATGGCACTTTAAAAAGTTATTAAACTCTTAATTAATAATACAAGGCTGGAGACAGCATTTCACTTTTAGCACCTTGATTGTAATAATTAAACAAGATTTAATATGTAAACTTTAAATTAAACATAGCTGAATGTATATTTAAACAAATCTATTTAATATAAAAAAGAAACTTTAGTGAATGCATATATATGCACCTCATTTTATTTTGCTAACTAGATAGATCTCTTATCAGACTAACCCATTTGTTTTTATTCTAGTACATTTATTTAAAAAATAGTTAATGTAAAGGAAAATTTTATCTGATTATTTGCCATTTCCTTAACTTCCAAGAATTAAAATGTAATTAATGCTAAATGAAATAAGGAAATAATTAGCTTTTTTTCATGTATGCGTGCCTTGTAAGTATACACACACACACAAATATATATACCTTCAAATGCATGATCTTTTAAAACCATCATTTTTTTTTGTAGTTCTATATAAACAAAGCTGTTTTTTTTAAAAGATTATTTCTCAGTAAGATCTTTTTAAATACATCTTTTAAAATTATCCTAAGATGGTAAAAAAAAAATTACCTCTTTTCCCCTTTTTATATGATTCAATTCTTTTGAGTTTTTTTAATCTTATATTTTATTTTTCATAACTTTGAAATGTTTTCTTATTCTTCTCAAATCTAATTTCATTAGCATACAATATATACTTTTTTTACTTTTAAAATTTATTTATTTTTAAATGTAGATTTTTCTTTAATTTTCTAGGAAAACACTAAATAAATATATTATTCAATTTTATGTACTAAATTTAGCATTTCACTTTATCTTTTCTAACTTTAGATTTCTTAAGATGATAATAAATCACTTGTCTGCTTGGTTAATTAAATTGAACAATTACTTATCCTATCTATTTGATCCTCAAAATCCTGTGCAGGTAACTATTTTTTTTTTCTGTTTATATCTCCCTCACCTTTAACATGAGTGTAATATTAAAATATAATAGTTTTTATAAGATTTTGATTTGAGTACATATTATAATAATATGATATCTCCACTATGTAGAGCAACTTCTCTAGTTTCTTTCTATCATTATACGTCTCCTTTTTCACTTGATATTACTATGCTAACTAATATGCATTACAAATTTTATAGCTTTTACTGAAAGTTAGACAAACCTTTTAGTGATCAATAAAAAAAAGTCATATATAGCATGACATTGCTTTTATATGCTTGTATTTACAAATAGCTCATATAGAGAGTGTACCAATAGCTCAAACAAGTTCTTAATTTATAAGTGCGGTAAGAGAAAATATTTAAAATCTCTATCTGCAACATTCCTATTCCCAGAATAATTGTTTTCAAGCTTATGGCTCACCTCAGTGAGGAGCTAGAACATACAGACACTAGACCCAAAATATCAACTAAAAAACAGCACATTTAATACATAATATTTAAGTAGAAACTCTGAAATTTTCGGACATGAACTGCAGCTATCTAACTTAAATAGTTATATGGGACTGAACTAAATGCAGATCTACCATATATTAATAACCTTATCATGGCTAAGGCATTAAAGATAAAATTACAGTAATCAATAAAGCAAGTCATATATAGGGTGACATTGCTTTTATAAGTTTGTATTTACAAATATGTCATATAAAGAGTGTACCAGTAGTTCAAACAAGCTCTTAATTCATAAGTGTGGTAAGAGAAAATATTTAAAATCTCTATTTGAAATGTTCCTACTCCTCACTTCAGTGAGGAGCTAGAATATCTTTTAGCTAAAACTCATTTATTTTCCAAACAATATATATATATATATCATCGTATTTTTCTTTCTGCTTTATTATCTGTCAGAGTGCATTATCATCATAATCATAGCATTCTTATTTCATTAATTTGTTACTTCATATATAATTTTTCTTTGTTATTATAATTATTATAAGATTAGTATCTATTGAGTATTTCATAATAATGTGATAAACTTTTCTTTTCTTTTGCATATTATATTTGTTAAGATTTTTCTGAATCATTGTATTATATAGATTTTCACATAAATTGTTGCTTTATTGCATTGCTATTTATATTAATGTAGCAGCAGTTTGGATATACTTGGTGTTCAGGAATATTATTCTTTTTCATACCTTTGTGATATTTTTGTTTATACACACAAAAAATATCTACATGTTATTATGAAATATCTAATAGATACTAATCCACTGTAAAACTTTAGAAAAAAATCTCAGCAACAAGTACACCAAAAAGCTAGAACTCTTTGCCAAAAAATAAAGAATCCAAATAAAATAACAACATGACAAAAGTATCATCAACTTGGCTAAAAGCAATATGCCAGACAAAATATCACTGCTGGAACATGGCATGAAGTACATAGGAGGATCATTGGAAAATTATCACCTCAAAGTCATCTCAAAGTTTGAAGCAATATGTGAAAGCACCAAAGACAAAGATGCTAGATTTTAAAATATGGTGCCTTAGATCACTTTCCAAGAAACTCACAAACAACCGATGGGAAAAAAGACATTAAAAACTTATAATCTGCCTAAAAGAAGATAAAGGCAACATATTTGTACTAATGAACAAAAAAAGAGTACATAAAAAAGTATACAGCAAATTCAGAGGTTAAATTTTAACAAAGTAACAATATATAACATGAATTCATAAACTCAATTCTAAGCAAACACTGCAATAAAGCTTATAGTAGAATGGAATATTTAAGAGACATATTCTTCAGCAGGAATATCTCCAAGAATGTTCTCAACCAGCAAACTGAATAAAGAGAACTACCACCTGTGATTAATGGTGCATTTCATTGGTGCATATTACTAGAAAGCCATAATTATCACATAATGGCTAAAATATCAGCTAGGATTTGGGAAATACACAGTTAAATCATTGTAAGGTACATTCAATCAAAAGCACATATATCAATGATGAGTACAGGCACATATCACTAGACATAATTGAACTATATGAATCAGTGCCTTGAAAACATCAATAAATATCATAAAAAAATCTATTGGCAAAAAGTGAATATAATCAGCAAAAAGTCAATTTATTATTGAGGTACTACAATGGATCAAAAATGAAAACAAAGCCAACTTTAATAATTAATATTACACAAAGAAAAATGCTGATGAATGGGACTTCCTACCAGCAGAATAATATATAGCCTAACATTGAAAAAACAGAAAACTGACACAGTTTTCTTAGAGAAAAAGCAGACATTTTATAAAAGACACATTGATGATGTACTCATAAGTGTATCTGAACAGATTATTACAAAAATTCAAAACCTATTGACCCAGAATCATTATTGCAATTGTCAATTGTCAATTGAAAAGGAAAATATGACAAAAGGCAAGAAGTATCTAGACCTCATAATCCACTGGAATAAAACAATCTGGATTATAAAATATTTCTAAAACCATTGGAAATAAGAGACACAATTCACCTATAATCAAACATCCCAAAAGTTATCAAGTTCATGTGATTCAAAGCATTCCTTTACACAGAAACTAACTTCTCTGTAAATATGAATAGATGTGAAACAAAATGTCAATGAATATATAAAATACCTATGCAGTCTAGGGTATAACCTAAAAATATTAAAGACATTAAAATGATTTAATACAAGAATGCTGCAGAATATAAGACAGCTAAACAATAATAGTGTGGATCAGCATGCCTTATGTATCAAAATAGGCTAATAAAATAAAAAAAAGATCTGCAAGCAAAATATGTAAGCTTCTGATCCACATCCAGTTTCAATAGACTAACTAACAATACCAAGATCAGATCACCGAAGGCAGATATCCCACAAATAGTCTTTGTGGTTTAATACAATGACCCAGGATGCAGAACCAACATTGCCACCAGAATATTGCAGTATAAATATTTATACAAACACACCAAAAAAAAAAAAAATCCTGAATACAAATTCATTATTTGGGTTTACAAAAGAGAGCATGGTAATAGCTTCAACCCACAAAGTGTTAACTTTGTACTCCTAAAATGCAATGACTAAAAGGAAAGTAAGAGAAAGAACATTATCCATTTATCTCACAGATGGAATATGTAAATGAGTCCATTTGTATAATTGTAATAATAAAGAAAAATTATATAAGAAGTAGCAACATAATAAAATAAGAATGCTATAATTATAGTGCTCCATACCAAAATGCAATCAGCTAGATAGTAAAGCAGAAAGAAAAAATATCTCACTTCATTAAGTTTATGTACACAAAAGTATTACATATATAACAAAATGAAAATTGAAATTATTATTCTATTCTGTATTTTTAACCCCTGAAAACATGATTCCCTGATATTTTTATAGTTCTAGTTTAAATTTTTTAACTTTCCCAGCTTTACATATATATATAAGCTCACGTTTTATTTTACATATCTATTTTCAAATTTTTGCCTAACTCTAGTGCTTTAAATGATTTACATATAAAATGCTACAATATAAATATTTCTTTGAATAATTCAGTTTAACAAGTCAATTTTATTTGCATTTGTCATAAATTTACTATTAAATTGTATATATATATATGTCTGAATTTTAGTTCTTTTTATTACTGATTCCTTAAACAGAATTATGTTATGCAAACATTTACATTTTTCTTTAGAATGTTTATTCACTTATGAGGAGCAGGATAATTTTTAATTACCTTCCCAATCATGCAGTATGATATCACATAAATCAGTGCTTTTTTTTATTATCATGAAATTTCAGAAGCCTGTCTATAGTAAAAGTACTCTTTAGAATTACATTACCTAAGTTTATAGAAGCCCAAATCCAAACTAATTATTGATTACATTCGCAATTAACTCTCATATTAAAAATCATTTCTTTCATTCAAACTCATTTATTCTAAAACTATCTATCTATGTATATATAATTATCATATACCTATCTCAGTTATTTAAAAAAAATAACTTGATAATAAGTTTGGCCAATGAAGCAGAAAAATTTCAAATTTCTGCTAATGTAGTTTTTTAAAAAAATCTAACATCTACCTACATTTTCCAATCAGTCGGTCTTATTATTTTGTTATTTTATTAATTTTTATAAATATTTTACGGTGTATATATATATAATCTCTATTGATTATCTTTTACCAAGATGTAGAGAAAGTATCAAAGTCTTGCGTTGTTAGCCGAGAGGTATCGCAGCTGCCATGCAAGCAAGTAGTTGGTTGCAGACGGTTGTGGTTTCGCGTCCCGGCCGATGCTATGACATATGGAAAAAAAAAAGTATCAAAGTGTTACATAAAATAGCTCATCAAAATCTAAACGACCGTCTCTAATTTTGTTCTGCAGACTTGTGATAATATATTTCCAATCCTAAGATTGCTAATGAGAGATTATTAGTTAAAATATTTAAAATAGATTTTAAACGAAAAATATTGTCAGATCTATTGTTTATAGAAATAATAAACACCTTCATACTTCCCCATTCTTTTTAAATTCATATAAATAAAGATATAATAAAAGACAAATGACCCCCCCCCCCCAAGATGCAGTACTATTAATAGTACTAAATTTTTTAAAAAGTTCTTTCTCAAATTTTATTCAAATTTTAAAAAGTTGACTAATAATTATTTTTCCTTATCTTGCATTGGTGGTCGAGAGGTCAGCGCGACTGCCTTGCACTTGTAGGCTGTTGCCCGGGTTGCGGGTTCGCGTCCCGGCCGATGCTATGACACTTAAAAAAAATTTTTTTGTGTCCTTTTTAAAATACATCAGGATTTAAATAATAAAGATTGATAATAATAGAATAGCTGTACATGTTTGCAACAATCATTAATTAATGTTAATAAAATTCGCTATAATTGATACCTTACATTTCCATTAATCACAAATAATTAACAGCTGAGCGAAAAAAATAAAATTAGATCTGTTTGAACTTATTGTTTGTAACAGTGAGCAAGATAAAAATGAAGATTAATCTAAAAAAAAAAAAATCAAGAAATTACAGCCAATAATAAGAACCGAATGATTTATTGCTGGGGAGTTCATAAGAAACTCGAGAACTGAAGCAATTAAAGAATATAGTTAATATATGTCTGTGTACATTTGCATGTGTAAGAATTATAATCTTTATTTTTAAATCAAATAAATAATTTTAATCAAGATAATTAACAGTTATTTTCAGCTATATATTTTTTTTATCAAACTATTTCCAGGACATACTTGTGATTGATAGATAATCAGTATTACAATTTTTTATTTGGAGACTGGATGTTACGACATAATGCTTTTTAAAATTATCATCAAAGCACTTACAACGTACTTGATGATGAGTAGTAGTTGCAATTAAAAGATTTTACAAGTTATATATTCAGAATGATGAACAACAACAAGATATATACAAAAAGAAATGGAGGCATTCTGATTAATTGGATAATGTAGTTTCATAATGTTAAGCACAAACTGAAAATACAATTAAAATTCATCCAATAAATACATGCAATAGGTTAGTTTGGAAAGACCTGTTCTATCACCTAGTTATTAAAATAAAAACTAAAATTAAAAAAATTATTAAAGGTAAAATCTACCATGTGCTAAGAAATTTAAATTTTTAAGATTTTTATTATTATTAAATTTTAGATTCCTGCCATTCTTATGTAATAATTATTCATTTTACAGTGAGCTTTTTAAATGGGCTAATCTTTCACACTACTGTGATGATTTTTTTAATGCTCCTCCTTTTGTGTTCCTTCAATGGAATGCTTTGATAATTATAAGAGTCTTATATATCTAACATTCACACATTAGATAAAACAAATAGAATCTAAGGAAAGCATGACAATAAAGGAATAACAGTTAACTTGTTTGGGTTTAAAATTTATAACAAGCCAAGAGATAACAATAAAATAGCATAAAATCAATCTTAAGTAAAAATGAATCCTTTATCAAGACAAACACAGATGTTAGTTACTAAATATAAATTGCATATTATAAAGATTATTAATAAAAAACCATGTACAACTTAGATAAATAACTGGAAAGAAATTATAAAGGTTATTAACATTTTAAATATTTTCAAGTAAATACTAACTAATCCTTAAACATGTACACTGTGGCTCTCTATGTTTCTGTAATTTTTATCATCTAGACAAAATTATAAAGACCTTTAATCTTTCACTACCACCACACTTCATTATCATAAATAATTATTTACTTAAATAACATTTATTTATTTAATCTTGAATCAAAAGACATTGGAAAAAAATACAATAAATGAATAAATATATATAATTCTAAAAATAAAATTAAAGAAAAAAAAAACAGTTTCATAACTTTATAAATTAATAAGCTAAATTGCTGTTAGCACTGTGAGAAAGAGAATAACTTCAATGTTATTTATACATATATATATATAATGATTTGCTACAGTTGATCTTTAAAAAAAATTAAAGCTAATTGTTACATCTTAAGAACATTGCAGAATCACATGGAGGGGAAAACAAATTAATAAATAAGTTGGCAATTTTTAAAGGGAAAAAATCAGTTAAAGTTTATATTTTGATTGCTCTACTCTGGTATTAAAATGTTTAGAAAGATGATCAAAATTGTTACAAAAATGCCATTTGATTATAATAGTGTAAACATTCTACATTAATTAAAAAATATACACTTAAATTTTTGTATCTGACAATTTGAAATGGCATTCAGTATTTTTGACCATTATCAGTCCATTACAGGTTAAAAAATCTCTCTAAGTTTAATCCAGTTTCCCTGATCTCTAGCCTTTTTTCTCCACATCACTTTAGCACCCTTCCCTATTTCACCCTTTCATCTCAAGTGTGCTCTTCTCAGTTGTTTAAACTCTTGGGATCCAGTTTAAGATTTTAACTGTTTCTTTACTAGCAATATATCCATCTCAATTCCAATCCAGTCTCATAATATTTCAATGATGTCAGTAACATCTCTTTCCCATATATTTCATCTTAGATCTCTTTTTGTTACTTATAATGTGCAACTCTCTATTTCATTGAGTGGTTTGAAGTCTCTGCATTGCTCATCTGTTAAATGTCCAAGTCTCAGATCTATAAATAAAAACTGGAAAAATGCATTTATTAAAAGCCTATCTTTTCAAACACATAGACAAATTTTCTTTTAATATTATTTCTAAAAAAAAAAAGCACTCCATCCAAGTTTAATTATATGATTAATTTTATCCATTATGTTTCCATCTGTAATAATAATCTGACCAAGATATTTGTAATTATTAACTTCTTTGACTTCATCATTATTAATCTTTATTTTATTCTTTTGAGAAAATCCACTAAATATTCTTTTTAGCATTTACCTTTAATTCTACTTTCTTACTTAATCTAATAACAACTTGCAACATTTTCTGAAATTAGGAATTATTATTTGCATAAACAATTAACATATCAGCTGCAAAATCTAGATAACTTAAATAATTTCTGTTTACTTTTATTCCTGTAGCTTTCCATTTTAATCCTTAAAATACTTCTTAAACTTCTATAAAAAGTTATGGAGATATGGAGTAACCCTGTCATGTACCTTTCCATATTAATCTTTTTAGTATCTTCATGTAATTTGTTTCCATTGGATTTTGATAAGTATTCTTCAGAATATGACAATATCATGGGTCTATATCTTGATACCAAAGCTTTAATCACTGCAGAAATGCTTAAAAAAATCAAATGTTTTTTCAGAATCTACAAATCCAAATTATAATGCCAACTCATTTTCATTGGTCCTTTCTATAACTTATTTCTATACTTGGATATGATCTGCTGTACTAAACAAACCAGTTCTATTTGATTAGTTTAAATTCAAAGTTTGCAGTAGTCAAGATATGATTATACTTGATAAATTTTTTTATATAGAACTGATAAAAATGAATAGGTTTGTAATTTCTAATATTTTTTATTCTCTTTTTAAAATATTAATGTTAGTACTATGTTCTTTCAGTCATTTGGTACATCTTTATCATTTAGACATTTGGTATATAACTTTGCCAACAGTTTTTCTATTTCTTCACCTGTTCTTTTAAGATATCAGTTATAATTCCATCATTATTTTTGAGGTTTTTCCTTCTTTATAATTTTAAATTCATGTCTGATTTCTTCATTTTAAAATCCTGGGCAATTCAGAAGATATAGTAGTTGTAGGAGATACTTATTCTTGTTTTTTACATATAATTTTTGATAGAACTTTTCTACATATTTCATGATGTTATTTTTCTTTTAGTAATTGTTCCATATTTTCTTCTTACTGCAGAAATGTTTCCTACCAATACCAATTTGTTGTTTTACACTTCTGAGACTTTTATTCTCTTCTATAGCTTTCTTTGCTAAATTTCACAATTACTTTTTTTTTATATCATTATTAACCATTTTTCTTACCATTTTACAAAATTCTAGATATTCAGTTCTTCTTAATGTTGTATTATTATGTATTTTTACATTTCTTCCTTTTTTCATAAATTGTCATCTCAGTAGAAATTTTACTGGTCAATTGCTGTTTTTTTGCACCAGATAGCTTCATTGCCATTTTTAATAGGGTATCGATTATGTTCCTATTGATTTCATTCAAATCTTATCCATCTTCAAAAGCTGTTAATATTTTAAAATGATTTGCAAGTTCTAATTTAATTCACTGGAATATTTCTGAAAGTTAGGAATATTAACTATGAATATTGTTTTTCTTAAATAATTTTTATTTCTCTAGTTTTTGCATTAACATGTATCTTATATCTCACTATTCAAGGATCACTTACTATGTTAAATTTATTAAGAACATTACAATCTTAAAATACATATTTTTTGTTAGTTAAAATATAATCTAATTCTGCTATACTTTCATTTCGAAGTTTTTATGTTCATTTCCATTTAGAATTTTATTAAAGAAAGAATTCATAATATGTTTTCCTACAAATTTCAAAAATCTGTGCCCTCTCATTTCTATCACCATAACCAAATTACCCCAGCAATTTTATCTTTCAATCCTTTACCAATTCTAGCATTAAAGTTTCCCATGACAATTTAAAAATATTGTTTGGTCTGATCAAAAGCTTTTGGTTCATCTACATAAAAATCCCCTATTTTTTCAACACAATCTAAACTTTAATTATATGTTGCATTATTTTCTTCATCTGGATTTAATTGTTAAATATTTTTAAAAGAAATTAAAACTTTATTTAAACTTTTCAACTACATTCAGCTGTTAATAATAGCATACAAGTTTTCAAGTGTTGATGACCTAAGCAGTGATAATACTAGAATACGAATTAAACAGGTGTCTCTGAAATCTATGATTATGGAATATTAAATGATGTTCTAACCAATTAAATTATTCAGTTAAAGATAATAGTTAGCAGAAATTTTGTATACTTATATATGAGGGTCTTTATTATTTCTTTATTTTTTTTTTGTTAAGACTGAGATTAATGAGAAGTTTTCATACATTATAAGTCATCATAATATGTTGACTTATGGGGTTATTTGCTACTGACTGTCATGTATACAGCATTTTGAAATTTTTTTCTTTTTACTTCTTCCTCTCTCTTTAACATGTTTTTCTCCTCCATGCTCTACTATTTTAGATGTGCTTTTCCCTTTGCACTTTTTTAATCATTTTTCATTAAACACCTGTTCTCACTAATGTTTGACATTGTTTCAGTACTCTGATGTTATACTGTTTATAGTTTTTTTTAGCTCTTTGCTATGTCTCATATGTATAAATATACTACAGTATCTATAATTATTTTCTTTTTTTGAGATTTTTTGTTTCTATTTAAGATTATCTTAATGCTGGTTACTTCATGAAAGAACATTATCATGTCTATAATTGCTTGTTTGTTTTTGATGCTTTTTTATTGTCTATGCAGTCTTCTAATGCTAGGGTCTTTCTTCATGAGAGTTTGTTCTCTGTTTGTTCTACATTAGCTATGCCAATTCTAACACATGACTATTAGAATAGTAACACCTAGAGAAGAGAGGAAAATACTACTACTTAAAATGTTATTACTAACAATTGAATATATTTGGAAAAGTATAAATGAAGTTTAATTTTTAGAAAATAAAAATGAAACAATTTGCTCTACATAGATACTCTTCATGTAATAAAGATATATATGAGAGATGATGACCTGGCCCAACTGATGAGTGCTGGTTCAGCACAAAATGCATCTTGGGAATTATTTGTTTTTTATTGTATTTTTATTTATATGAAATTATTTAAAAAATAAAAAAGAATGGAGAAATATGGAAGTTGTCTAATCTATAAAAAAGAATTAAAGTAGCAAATTTGTAAAGGTTTTACATTATTATTAAAAATAAATTTAGTGTATTTATATATAGTATATATTCATGTACATATATGAAACTATAAATCCAATAATAAAATTAATATATATTTTAAAATATAGAAGAGTGTGGTTGGTATTTATGAAGAAAAACTAAGAGATCACTTATTGAATTACTACTCTTAATCCAGAAAAAAAAAACCAGGAACTAATGGATGAAACAAACTAATAAAATATCAAATGCCATGTAAATTGAAATAATTATATCTTCTCATGTGACAGCAGCAGTAGTTATCACAGCCAGGTGAAAAACTGTAAGCCAGTAGGCCAATTCATAGATTATTTACATGCATGACAGGTTTTACAATATCTAGATCACAATTCTAAAACATAACAAAGTATTAAGACTTTATTGTTGAAATGATAAAGCTTGAATTTAACAATGATCTGGAGAACAGACTATTGATGATAATGATATGACATAATCAAAATTCAGTCACTTACTGGATTCATGAGATAATATGAATAGTTGAATCTAAAATTATTCTTTAAATATAATAAGCACTGCCAGTGAAGACTGTGATGATAATTACTATATCAAAATGCACAGTTTTGACATATGCAATAAATAGAGTAAGAATCATCAATCAAAAGATAATTTACAAGAGTGATGACAAAAGACAAAACTAATAAGATAATACAGTATTATCCAAACAATTTAGCATGTTGTAACATGAGTAAAAAAAATTTATACAACCTTTTAATTTTTTCTAAAGAAAATATGGTAATTAGATGAAATCAAATCACAATGGATATCACAGAGATCTGCATTTAAATATTACATGTTAGCTACACTAAAATCAAGCTGTTAAAAAATTACGTTTAAAGAATAGGAAAATTAAGTCCAAAAATTTGAATAGAGAAAAATAGGTCCGATGGTTTGATTGAATATGTTTCCACAGAGTAACACAAGAGTAAAATGACAAAAGAATAATTATTATGAAATATAATATGGATGTATATTATTGTAAATGTTTTGACAACTGATATATATTGGACTATTTTAAACTCACTATTGTGAGAGGTTCAAATAATATATAAAACTATTTAAAACAGTAAATTAATGTGAAAATTTTCTGGTAAAAAGTTGAAATAAATATATACTTTATAAAATATAGGTAACATAAGCAGACACCTTTATATAGCATTTTTAATGACTGAACATGAGGATGGTTAGGAAATGCAGATCTTATAAAGGAAAAATGATGTTTAATTCAAAAACATAATAAGTAAGTGTATGGATTTTAAAAATTAAACAAAACAGTCATATGATATAAATTAATTTCAATCAAATTGTGTTAAATAAAGACCAGAAAATATTTTCAGAAACATTATATTTTTCTTTAATTAAAAAGAGGGGAAAAAAGCTGCTAATAAATTAATGTAACTGTAAAAAACAACAGATAACAATAGGAAGTAAAGGAAATTTAATTAAAACAAAAAATGAAGTTATTGAAAAAAAAAAAAAACAGCAATACCATCTCAACAAAGAGGAGTGTTTTTTTTGGAGGGGAGGAGAAAATTGGCAAATGGGATGCTTTTTATAAAGAAATATTTTTTTTAAAAAAGAGAAAATCAGAGCCAATCAGTTTCAGTCATTACTAAAATCCATACCATCAAGAAGAAAGCATTGGAAAAAAGTGAGTCGATTCAACTTTATAATAGTCACATCTTTCATTTTTGAATGAAGCAAGATAGCCAAAAATTATGCTTAAATGCTCTATATATTCCTGCAATGATGGAAAATTTAAATATTGTAGTAATTTGGGAAATGTCTGTCATGTAGCTAGTTCGTTAGAACCATTGTCTAAAAGACTTTGTCAATGGATAAAGGTCAGTCAGCTAAGGGGAATTGTACCCTAGAAATATGACATATGGATGTGTTCACATTCATAACTGATTAGTCAAGAAATTTTGAAACTACCTGTAAATTGATAAAATGTTGGGTCTTGGCCAATCACCAAAACATGAACCCTATTCCTGATTTTAGAGCAGTATAAATGAAAATCTAATATCCTTCAAATATTAATGAATTGCTATGCACATACCTAAAATTGTAAATTTATACAAATATACCAAATCTATAATAAATAATTTATTTATTTGTTCAATTATTTTAATACCTGAAGTAACAATTTTCTTTTATCTATAAAATCATACTTTCTTATTAATAAGATTTTTTTTGTGTGTGTATATTATTTTAATTATAAGAAAATAATCTCAGTAATAACACTAAACTCAAACATTCAAATATTAAAACACCTCACATGGTTAATAAATCCAGCACCGCCCTCTGTGAAATATATATATACTGCATATGTTATTTTACAGAGTGCAGTGCTGGATTTATTAACCATGTGAGGTGATTTAATATTATTTTAATTAGATGTAATGTTCTCACCTTGAATTACTTAAATATATCATAAGGGTTTTGATTTTATGACAACATAATGTACCAAATTTAAAACATTTTTACATGTGACAAATAGCTTTAATATATTTGATTTAATATAAAGAGTTAAATACATATGAAAAATATGGTATGATGAGATGACATGTTAAATATACCCTATTAAAATTTTGATATTTTTTTTTATAAATATTCTGTTAATACCCTGCAGTTATATTAGTTCACTCATTCATTATATAATATAATATTGTGTGATATTTATTAATCTTTATTACTAAATAAAATTTATTATAGTTATGTAAAAAAAAAATCCACTGTTACTAGTCTTAATTAAGATTTCTAATTTTTATTACCTACTTAATATTACCAATAGTTGTCATTAGCATCCATGCTGAATGTTAAGTTATTAACAGAAATGATAATGAGGAATAGACATATCTCTTACTGTCATCAGTAATTGTCTATTGTGAAGAGCAGCCTGGGAAAGTTCAACACATAAAGCTACGAATATAGAAGACTTTTAAAGCTGACCATTATAAAGATAGTTTGTAATCAACAGAAGCATTTTTAAGGCTTTCAGTGTAATGAATACATAGTTTGATGATCTTCTTAAGTTATTTAAATTTTGCATTTATGTCTTTCAGTCTATTGATGGTAAAATATCCTACTATATACGTTAATATGGCTATCAATATAAAAACTTAATTTATCATTTGCGATAAAAAAAAAAAGATATAATTTAAAATATTTATAATTTTCTTCTTAAAATTTAAATATAACTTAATTTTATAATTATTTTAAAAGTATTTTGATCACTTTTAATAAAGAAAACAAGGTGAAGGAGTTTATTTTTATAACTTAATGGCTGTTGTTATTAATATGTTCCTAACTCAGAAAGTCAGTGAAGTAAAATATAATAGTCTTCCCAACATTGGTATGCATAATTTCCAATAAAATTGAAGACTTGGGATTCTGATAGTCAACTAAGAACACAAACACTTTACAAAAGTGGAAAAATTAAAATTCTTAAACTACTAATGTAGGAGAGCTTTAAAACTGACCATCATAGAGATAGTTCACAATCCACAGGAGGAATATTTTGTAAGGCTTTCCATTTAATGAATACATGGATTAATGATCTTCATAAGTTAATTAAGTTTTATATTTATGTCTTTCAATCTTTTGATGATAAAATATCTTATTACATAAATGATGGCATTAAAACGGCTACCAATTTAAAAACTTTATTTGGCATTTGAGAAAAAAAGATATAATTTAAAATAGTTATAATTTTATTTTTAAATATTTAAATAAAAATTAATAACTGTTATTACCAATAGCTGTCGTTATTAACATGTCCCTAACTCAGAAAGTCAGTAAGTGAAATATAATAGCTTTTCCGATCTCAGCATAATTTCCGATAAATTGGTTGCAGTAAACTTGAAATCCGATAGTCAACTAAGAACTGAAATGCTTTACAAAAACAATAAAAATTCTAAAATCTTAAGCAAATAAAAAATTAATGATAATATAAAAATAACTGCTGATAACCTTTGTGCTTTGCAAAAAAAGGAAAAAGAGAAAATAGTAAAAGAAAAAACCTGATTAAAGAAAAATATCGCAAAAGCCAATAATAAAAATAACATCATAACAATCTGGTAATTAATGAATATACTCACAGATAAGATGTTTTTTTTTAAAATATTTAGCTTTATTATTGCTTAGGATGCTTTCATTATATTTAATAAATCATATTTATATCATAAGCAATGAATATTATATATGCTGAATATATTGAAAGCATGCTAGGTACTAATAAAGCTAAATATTAAAAAAAAACTACATTTTCTGTGAGTACATTCATTAATTACCAGTTATTATGTTGGCTCACAAAAGAAGAAAATTGGTAATAGTTGAATCATAGCAGTTTCCAAATGACCACCCCTGGTTTAAATTATCCAGAAAAATGCTGCCTAGGGAAAGAAAATCAAAACATTCACAAAAATAGAAAAGATAAAGTTGCACTCAATAAAACCTTTTCTAGCACTCAAAGTATGCTATGAAAATATAAATCTTTAACATTTCTTAATAGCATTTCAGATGCAATCAATCCTTCAGAATTTTTGAAAATAAAGCAAAAACAAAAAAAAAAGCTCAAACTCAGTCAGACATCAACTTCAACATTTAGTACTAATAAGAGTACAAAATTTGTAGATCTTAGTTAAGTAACAAAATATTTGCAGTCTTTCCCCTACCATATCAATCATTAGTATTCTATGATCCATCAGGCAATACTATCTCATCTTTCACTATCTGACTAGTTAGAAGAATTGGATACATATAACATGATCAAAAACATTAAATCTACAATTACTTTTTCTGCAAGATTCTTTATAGCATTTGAATTATTTTCAAAACACCAGCAAGGAGAAGCAGAGAATACAATTAAGCATCTAAACTTAAAAAAGTATAATAGTAATGAACAACCCAAATTAAACTGTACATGGCTCTATCATGCATGATTCATCTGATTTCACAAAAGTTTTACAAAAAATATAGTTGAAATTGCTCAAGTTATAAATGTATTAAAAAAACTTACTTCAAATATAAAATTTGAATTTCCTACTAACTCTTGAAAGATCATATTAAAAATGAAACAGAAGCATGAATCAGATTAACCTCCACATTATATGATACATTCCTAATACAGTTAGTATCAAGAATCAGCAACACCTCTGCTTCAAATATCCCAGTCTTGGACACATTACCTTCTAATGTAATGTTAGAACTTGTAACAGTTGTGTGTAATATGCACAAAACTACTTCATGGGCCAATATAGTTTCTAAAAATAGCATGCCAACTTTGGACATAAATTATTATATTAACAATAATACTTCAGCTACATTGCAGTCTGAAAATATGATTTATTCTAAATTTGATATAACACAATCCAATCAAGGATGCAATACCAGAAACACTTTGACAGGTATATCATCAGTAAATTGCAATTATGAGAATCAGTCTCAAAATTGACCTAAAAATAATCAATTCCAGCTATCCATGAAGCCGGATAAAAGTAATTTACAGAATTCAGTTCTGTTTTATAATCATAATATCACATACATTAAACATTATCCAAAACTAAAAATAAAACATATTTGTGAAGCACCTGACAAGATTACCTCTTCTGCCAATGAAAATAGTAAGAGCTACAATACCAAAATGTAGTCATACACATGATAGCAAAAGTTGTTGCTCAACACTTCAAAAACATAATATGCCAAGCATTAGAATTACCACAATAAATATGCAAGCACTCAATTCATGCAATAGAGTCTCACAGCTAAGTTCAATTTCTAAATAATCAAAATGCTGATATCTCGGTCATTAGAAAAACAAAAATTACTTTATCAACCAAATAAATCATTGGTAACATTCTAAATAGTGAATATATATTTATATACCCAATCCAGACATCAGACCAGCACATGATGTAAACTTACATTGACAAGATTAAAAATAATATTTTCAGTTAATGTAACCATTCTATCTTTATTTTTCAGTCACAGTTGTACTACTTTATAGCAATATATTCATATCAAAAAGCAAACAGACAGTAAATACACTCATTGCCAAGACAAAATCCTACACAAGCCCAAATCATTATGTGGGGTAATTTTAATTGTACCTATAATGATTTACTATTCGCTTAGAATATAAAGCTGAATCAACTGGCTTTGTTAGCACTACTTTCATTTTACCCTCCAAATGCTGTGTTAAGAATTTTTCTTCACTGATCTCTTTTTTGTTTCTTCTACTGACCTCAAGACTTCAATCCATTTGTCTAGAGTTTCACTTTTTTAAAAAACCAACAATTTATAAATTTATATACAAGCATCAATTTTGTAGTGAATTTAAATTTACTATTGACGATGTCTCTAACATATTAATTACCAGCAATTACTTTTATCAGCTACAAAACACTATTAAAAACATTTCTAAATAATTGTTGATTAATATATTATCATTCAAATACTTTATAAGACACTGTTTGATGACATCAATTCAACTCTTCAAGCTATTATACAATTCAATGATGCAAAACTCCTTCATAAAATACAAATTAAAGCTAAACAGCTAACTGCCTTTTATAACAAAAATGCAATATTTAGGCTTAGAAATGTAATCTCTAATCTTATCAAGATTAACAAAAATTACTGTAAATCATGCAAAATCAATTCCTCTTTATACTTTTAATATTCCTATCTTGTTGAAGAAAAGTACACTCTCATCGGGAACTAACATGGATATCAAACTTCTTAACTATTTAAAAACTCATTCAAAAATCAGTTTATTATTGCTTATCCTCTATTAACTTGGCTACACAACTTCCTCAAAATAATTATATCTCAAAGAAACAAATTCTTGAGAAAATCATGCACTTACATTCACACACCTCACTAAAATGATCTTATTCTGGCTAATATTGACAAGCATCAAAATTAGGTCATCACTCTCGTTCTAAATAAATATTATAATCAACTTTGTTCATATGAATATTACATACCTAAACTTTCTACTAATGTGATTTTCTGTCTTAGAAAAAAATCAATGCCTTATATCCCTCAGTGAATGGCCTGTGTTTCATTTCATTGAAGGATGTTGATCAAAAAAAGTTTGCAAGATGTATTCTTTAACAACTAGATGATATCCTTTATAAGCTGTGCAATTCAAGCTATTCTCTTGAAAAAGAAAATAAATTAGCAAAATAAGTCATATGCCAAGTTGACTTTAAGGCTGCTTTTGATTTGGTAAACTCTGAATACTTGTTTAGCACATTAAATAAACTACTATCAAGCCATATACATTTAATTACTATCATAAAAATAATCTTATCAAGAGATCTATCAAGTTTAAAAAGTATATACACCTCTCTTCCCTTTTAAACCAAGCTGAGACATTCCATAAAGTTCACCACTTGCATCACTACTATTTGCAACATATACAGACCCCATGATAAAAGAAATTGAACAGCGTATAGAAGGCTTCTTTCTACTCATCATGGAACAACTGCTAAAATGATATTGTTAATTTATAATGATGTCCTGATAGTCTTCAAAGAATTACAGAACATTCTTCTCATTCTTTATATTCTGTACAAATTCCAGACACTAACAGGATGGTTACTTATTTTTTTATTGGAATTCCAATCAATTTATCTAATTCACATTTAAGCCACCATCTAAATCATCTGATCATTAGCAAGTTCAATGCCTTCTGTCCAAAATTTCTTTAACTTATAGTAAAAGTAGTATTGTTATTGCTATTCTGGGTAGTAAACTTGCTTACTATAGTCCACAGATGCATCTTTTCTGCACAATTATTAGAAATCTCATGTCCACAATAAAATTATACTCTCTGGATCATCATTATATCTATCAATTACAATTGTTTGTTTTCCTATTTGTAATGTGCTCTTAATTTAATATGTACGCAATCATTTATCTCTTATATCAGAGCTAAAATATACACCACAACCTTAGTTAGACCAATTATAAAAGCCACTCCACCTATACTATTGCTTGCTCCCCTATACAAGCTCCTTTTTTTTATTGATCATGCTATAGAGCATGTAGATTTGTTGGACAATTTAAAGACTTGAAAAAATTATATACACTAACAGTCATTTATGAACAACTCTGCCAATTGCCAAAACTTTAATTAGATTTCAAAATATGTGTGTTCCTCAATCATGGTGGCAATTTTTGTTTAATACATTACTTGGAACAATTCCTACCAAAACATTCCTCATTAACTATTTAAATTGAATCTGAATTCCACATCATGCAAATAATCATCCAAAAGATATAACACACATTTTTCAAGTCTATCCATACTTCCAATCTTTACAGCACTTTGTATTTCACAAAAAAATAATTAATCTTAAACAATTGTTTGAAAATAATATTAAAATTGTTCATCTTTATAATAGCACAGTAATGATTCATATCCTCAGAACCATGTGACTTTCTCACTGTTCGGTAATTTTTGACAACAAAAAATCACATTCTTAAAAAAATAATAGAAAGTGGCATAATACATATTTATAAGTTTTAAAATATTTATCTAGAAGTACTATGAACAAAATTTGTCAAAACAGTATTTTTTTTTTTGTTGTATATTACTTTAGAATGATATGAAGCATGTAAATTATACATTCGTCTACATAAAACTGAATCATTTTCATCTGCCCTCAAACATTAGTTGCAACTGTAATGTTTTCACAAGTTATGTATTATATGTCAAATAATTTTTTTCTCCATTATATATGTTAATTAATATTTGTATATAATTTGTTATTAATAAAGTTTATTTTATTAAAAAAAAACTAATTTCCATGTTATATTAAAAACAAACGATCATTTTATTCGATGCTATATATTTTATTCAAAATCTGACTATAAATTATATTGGATTTCCAAGACAATTATGGGAGGTAAAAAATCACCCAATACAATATATATATACACACATAATTTACAAATAATAACTGTGGAATGCTTTTAGTTATACTTTATATATATTTTAGTTAGTAATCATTAAGTTTGCATACAAGTATAATTTATATACTTGAAGTTTAGATATAATTATAGAAGAATTGAACACAGGGTTTCAAGCTTCCTCAGCTATCCATTCCATCTCATACAATTGATATACATGACCACACACTTTAATTACTGAGAATTTGAATACAGATTTTCAACTTCTTTTAGCTCTGTATTTTATCTCATACAACAATATACATGACCACACACAATAATTATAGGAAATTCGAACGTAGATTTTTAAGCTCACTTCACTATCCACTCTATCTCATACAACCGATATATATATATATATGGCCACACACATATGGTCATGTTTATCGATAGTATGAGATAGAGTAGATAACTGAAGGGAATTTGAAAGTTTGTCTTCCAATCCCATATAATTAATCATTAACTTGTACTTGTCTATAATTTTTAATTGGTTAATGGTATTGTCATTTTTTTATATTTATTGTTTATTTTTTTCTCTCTTGAAAAATGATTGATCAAGCTTTCATTGTATAAAAAAAGTTCAGTCAATATTTTCTATTAATATTGAACTTTATTAATTTAATTATTAATTCTAAACTACAGCAATAGTACTTTCAAAAATTAAAACTTTATTTACACATTAGAGTGGATACAAAAGAAATCAATGATAGGATAAAATTATGTCAATAAGAAAGTTTCAATGTATACATATAAATGTGGTATGCAAGCCATGTATATAGCAAAATCAAAAGATGTATTAGATCAATAACATAGTCTCAAGAGTAGCATAAGAAAATCATGATAGTTAATTAATGCAAGTATGAAAGAAACATAAATAAAATCAAAGATTACATTAATGCCTTAAAGCAGTGCAGCAAATGCTTAATTAGCTAGAAATATAAAGTAAGTCAAACCTATATATAAGGTTTGGAAATTCCATTGATTAATGATTATCCTGGCCCAAAGAGTAATGAGGATTATAACAATATTTACAAGTTGATATAGGTAAGTTAATTGTACAGTATGTAATTAATGCAAAGTTTGTGTATTAAATATATAGGGTGTATGAAAGATCTACATAGTTAAAGTTTAGATTACTCTTGAGTGAAAGATGGGATATAATATTTATTCAGTGGATGGGAGAAAGTTCAAGTTTTAGGCCTAAGAAATACATGAATTAGGACTCTAGCCTCATCTGGCTCCAGGTTTGGTCAATTAGCCAAGGCTGACAAGTTCGTTTATCCTCATCTTTTATCTTGTAGAGGGATTTGAAAAATTGATTAACCATTGAGTCATCACAGCCATGATCAAATATCATGCTATATCTGGAAGTCCAAATTGAGAAGTCAATGAAAGTGGCCAGTCTTATTGTTCCGAATTGACTCTTTTTAACAGCAATAGTAGAGAAAAAAAGTGAAACTATATTATTTATAAATTTAGATTTAATAAATTTTAATAACAAATTGTAATTCAATTTTAATTGCTAAAGTGTCAAACATAAAGAATATTCTTATGAATATATGAATAAGAAATAAAATACACATCATGTTTTTTCACTACATTAAAATTACTAGATCAAGTATTTGAACATGTATTTGAATAAAAATATGTTTAATGCACATGAATAACCACTTTTAAAATAATATAGGCAGTTTACTTCCAGGAAGAAAAAAATATTGACAAAGAAAAACAAAAACTTAAAAATAAACTTTGTGATAACCATAGAAACCAATTTTACAAATATATTAATAATAAAAAATCATGAATCAGAGATTAAAGTAGCAAATAATAAGAATAAATAAATAACCTATAATCTTAAAACAAAAAAGTTTACAAAATTTATTCAAAACATATTTGTTTTCATTATTTAATTATAATTACTACATATATAGATAATTGACATAAGTTAAAATTAAAATTTAACGTAAACTTTGAAAATTCTCAAAAGCTAATGTAAACACATTTTTAAAAAGTAAACTGAATTTTGAGCAACGATTTCTCTCATTATTTTTGGTATTACATGAATTTATGGTCCTGTGCTAAAAAAAAATTATGCTTGAAAATGTTACTATATGCAAACATATATTGTAGTAAACCTTTCATTTAATTTTTAAATAGATCGTATATTCTGAAAAGTAATTCTTTACACAATTACTCTTTATTTATTGATTTTAATATTTACTCTAAAATATTTCTATGTAATAAAATTAGATATGAAAAAGAAATTTCAAATACTTTACATATTTAGTACACATAAAAATTTAAACATGTTTAATTTGTGCATATGGTATTATGAACCAATCAAAATATAAGCTGAAATAATTTTATTTTCTGCAAACTTTTACACATCTGTTTTTAGTATTAGTTTACTAATTCTTTCTAATATCGTCAAAATATAAAATTGAAATTACTATTGTAACATATAAAAATAAAATATCTAGCTCAATAATTAATATTTTGAAATAGAAAATACATTGCTGATTTTAGACATTAGTAATCCATATTATAAACCATGATTGAATTTATTGCTATGATTTAAATTAGATTTACAATCTTTAAAAAGTAAAATACTCTAGATTAAAAAAGAATGATACTGTCAATGATTCAACTCATAGTTAGCACTATAGTTTTAAAAACTTTACAAACATAAGACAAACATCAAATAAAAATTACATATTGGAGATTAATGAAAATAAATACAAGAACAATTAAGTGCAAGGAACCATATGAATTATTGCATGAAAATGTCCTTCATTGTTTAGAGCATGGAATGAGTTTAAATTGATCAGGAAAAAAAAGATTCAGAAAGAAAAAAGCAATTTTTGATGAGAAATACATTATTGTTGAAATAATGAACTTAATAGTCTATTTGTATTTATTAGTACTAGTAACATATTAATATGTCAAAAAAGTATTAAAATGCTTCTGAGTTTTAGAAAACGATTATTTTTTGAGAATAACAAAGAAATCATACTTATAAACAAATATTTTCAACAACAATTTTTTAATCATACAAACAAGAAATAAGATGGCTGTCTTTGTCCACATAACATTGCAGAAATATTAAGATGTAGTCAAGTGTTATTGGAAAAAAATTACATTTTATTGTTGAAATTTGTCATGAATAAAATTAATACAGCAATGTAAAGAAAATCCAAATGATTCTGAAATTTAATTCAAATATTAATAAGTTTATTTGTTTTACATTAGTGAAGATATAAAATATAAAAGAACTAGAATTTAGAATAATTAAACTACTTCAATGAAAGGTAACTTTTTTTTTAGTTAAGAACACTGAATAAGTAATAATTTATTTTCATTATTTATTTGTAAAAAATAATTAATGTTTCTAAAAAAATTTTGAAAAGAGGGTAGTTCAATTTCAGATATTTTTACCAGTAATAAATGAACCACTCCACCTTAGAATTGATTATCACATGTCTATATATCATCAGAAATGTTAAATTGTAGGCATTAAATGTCACCAGTGGAAAATTATTATATTTATTAATGAAGTCAAAAATTTTATTAATTTGCAAAATTTAAAATTGCACATTTTATTTGCTCATGTTTCTGTTCAATGATTCAGTATGTAGATATTCTATTTGATTATTATTAAAAATTATTATTATTATTAAAACTTTCTCAAGTGAGTTATTGAAATAATCATATTATATATTTAAAACAAAATTGTGCAATAAGTGTTAAAAACAAAACTGACATTTTTATTTGAAACTTTATCAGGATGACAATTTACTTGTTAAATGTTGAACTAAACTTTAATTATACTTTATCTGATATATTTAATTGTTAGAAATTTTGCATAAGTTAGTTTAGTACACAACATTTTGAGTCATATTATTCTCCTCTCTTACTCAGGTGTTGCTATTTTGAATCCAGAATAGATATTACACTGGTGATCTAATTTATGAATTCTGAATTTAAAATGATACTTTAAATAATTAGATTATTCTGTCAAAGATTAAACTCACTAAAAATTTTATGCACTTGCATTTAAAGGTAAGGCTAATGAGTTTTAAAACACAGGTTATTTTGCATGGTCAGCTTTATTATTTTTTTTACTTTTTTCTCTCCATTCAATATTTGTACAATTCTCAATCAAACATATCTTCATTGTTACATACATGACCTGTCTTTTTAGCTACAATTATTTTTTATGAGGTAACTGGTTTCATCAATAAATGTTCTTCAACATTCATATTATTAAAAAAAAACATGGAAAATAAATTTATAAAACAAATTAATGTGATAATTCATATTTAGAAATCACTCATTAACTTTATCCTTAAAAGAAAAAATGAAAGAAAATCGGGATTCCACAGATAAGTATATTAACTTTATATTGATTTGTTCTTACAAAATAGCTTAGTTATTTAGCATATCACTTTAAATTTAATAGTCATAAATTCAAGTCACCCAGCCAATGCCATGCTATCTATCACTAATCAGATCAGAAATATCTAAAATATTATATTTCATACTAACCTATGTGTTATCCCTGCAGTTGAATATAGTTAGGAAAAAAAAAAATAAGGTTTGAATTTTTGTATAAACATTTTATGTAGATGATGGAAGACTTAAAAGCTAACATTTTTTCCATTGTAATTATGAGCCATTCAAGATTTAGTACTTTCTAATGGTACTACTGTCTTGATATTAAGCTTTTATCCAGAAAAATTCGATATATATCATTAAATAATCATCTGGAAAATATAAGGAAAAAAATATAGTAAACATCCTATTGCAACTTTCAAATTTTTAAAAAATCCAAACTATTTATAATTTAGAAAACTACTTATTTTTTATTTCTTCCATAATTTTTTCTCCATTTTTTTTTTTTGTAATTTTTAATAAAAAATAATAAGTTTGCTAATGGGTAACTTGAGGATGGTAATAATGGTACAAACTTTCATTGAATACATTGGTTTAAAAATTTTCTTAAATTATCTATTAACTTTGCTAGACAAAAATTTTAGAATTAACAAAATAAACATAATTACTAACATTTTGTTATTTCTTTTAATACTAAAAAGATTATTTGCATTACTTTGTAAAGAATTCTAAACAACTTCTGATGATCATTTAGAACATCTCTCTGTATACATAAAACAATGTCAACATTAAAGCTTAGCTTTAAAAAATAATTAAAATGTATTTATATTTGTATAAATAACTCCATTTTATACAACTGATACACAAAACAAGATAAATGATCACCAATATATGCATTTTGTACCTTGATCCAGATCACCATTTCACACACATATATACAATCAGTGTTCAGTTTATATTTGTATAAATCAAGAGTTTCCAAAGTGGTCAATATTGACCCTGAACTTTCTAGGGGTAGATAGCTCCAATACAAAAATTTGAGGGGCAATGACAGCAAAATAGACCCCTTTAATACTGCTATTTGTTTGTTACTTCAAAATATCTATGATTCCAATAAGTATCTAATTAAGAAGCATTCAATAAACACTTTTTTGATAAAAAGACATTACATACCAAACTTGCAATCAAAAAGGTAAAATGTGTCATTAAAAGAGTGTCAAAATTGTTTGTTAATAAAAGTTTTTATTTCTTATGATAATAATATAACTGAACCAAAAAAGAAATGCAGACAGTACAGTTTGAAATTTGAAGCTAGGATTTGCCCCATCATTATCAAACAAATATTTCCAATGTGCCTCATATGCGAAAAAGTCTAGTAATGACACTATGAAAACATAAAAACTAGCAGATCACTTGAACAGAATTCTCCCTGCCAAGAAAGAAAAAGATTTGTCATAATTTCAATCATTTTAAAGATAAAATTATGAAGAGAACTATAATAGATAATGTTTGTTTCATCATCAAAACAAAATGACAATGGATTAAGGGTATCATATAACATATCCCTACTTATCATAAAGTCTGGAGAGCTCATATGATAAGGGAAAAACTAATTCTACTTACCACCATGGAGGTATTGAACAATATACTCCACAAATCTGCACAAGATGTTATAAAAAGGATTCCTTTGAGCAATAACACAGTTCAAAGACATATTGATGAAATGATTCATGACATCATTTGCAAAAAAAAACGTTTTTCTCCTTTAATTGGACAAATCAACATTGCCCAGTAATGAAGTTTTGTTGCTGGTGTACATTCGCGTTTATTCAATATTAGGAAGTACATGAAGAGCTGCTTTTTTCTAGAACTTTAGAAACTGATATTAGAGATGAATCAATATTTAATTTAATGGAGCTATTTTTCAGGGAAAAAGTGATTCCATTAACAAATATAATATCTGTTGCAACAGAATGAAGCACCAACTATGGTTGGTCATTATCATGGTTTCATAAATTACCTGAAATAACACATATTTAAAGTGCTTGCAGTTCATTGCATAATCCATAGGCAACATTTAGTAGCCAAGAATCTTAGCAACAAATCATCAATCACTTCAGTTTGTTATAATAGATGTAAACAAAATTCAAAGTAACACTTTGAATACTATACTGTTCACTTGAAGATGTGAGAAAAGCAATGAAGATTTCTATTGATTGGTTCTCCATTCTGAAGTCTGCTGGCTTTCAAAAGTTTTGTTTGGTGATATTTTTTGCACTTTTTAATCTATTTTAGAGTTTTTGGAAGATGAAGATTCCAGTTTGAAAGAAAATTTACTTAAGAATAAAACAGATATTGATTATTTAACTGACTTATTTGGCAAATTTAATGATATTAATTTACAACTGCAAAGAGACAATTTGAATCTTATCAAAGCAAAACCAGTCATATCAACTTTTGTTGCCAGATTAATGTTTTTAAAGCAAAATATTCCAAGATCTAAGCTTTCCCAGTTTCCCAACTTATTTAATAAAGATGCAATCCAAGGATAAAACATGTTGCTGTACATGAACCACTTGGAGGTTCTTCACTTAGATTTCAAAACTAGGTTCAAAGATATTCTATCATTGGAAATAGTGGACAGGATAATAAATCCATAAACTACTAGTGCAGAACTAAATATAATTTTGCAAGATGAGCCAATAACCATCAGCATGAATGAGGATCTCAAGGTACAATTCAAACAGTATTATAAAAAGTTTTGGCTACAACAAGATATTCCACTTCTGTATCTGGCTCTATGGATTATTGTACAAAAGTATTTGCTGGCATTTCCATCATTGTATCTGGTAGAGAGGCTTCAGTATAGTTTTAAACCTAATTCAGAACAGACATTGATTGCATATCACTGAATGTAAAGATTTGAGAATGCAACTCACTAATTTAAAACCGGATATAGATAAATTGTTGACAGATCACCAGATGCACTCATTTCATTAAATTTAGTTTTCCAAGCTAATTTATTTGATGTTCTTATTTTTATAATTTTGATATTGATGTTTAATTCTGTCTCATTTCTCTGCATTTAATTATTATCAGATGCATCTATTTTAATATTTTGACTATTTTATAATAAGTTATCCACATGAGCAGTAGCTGAACTTGTTGTTTTTTCTATTATGTCTATTGGCTCAATAAAAAGGATCTTTAAGTAATTTGTATGGCTTTTTCTTCCCTACCCTCTTGTGTTGATTATACACATTTGTTTAGGTAATAATTTAGTTAGATCTTCAGATATCCTTTCCCCCTCCCTGCCCCATATGTCTCGCATCTAGATAGTTTGTCCTATGTTATATTTGACATTTTTGGATCTTAGCTCCTCTTTTCTGGTTTTATCCCAAATTAACACAGGAACATAAATTGTGTTTTCCTGAAGATATGTGATGATGGTGTTCTAGTTGTATTTTTATATTAGACTATTTTCGTTATCTAATATATGTATTGAATGTGCATATAGTAACTTGTTTGATGTGCTATTACTAAGAGTTGAATGTATTTGGAATATTTAAATAAAGTTAATTTTTTCTAAAGACATTAAATAGTCCAACATAAAAATACAACAGGAACATAAATTGTTTTCATTAAAAAGAATTGTGAAAGTTTTTTGTTTATCAACCTATGTATGAAGTGCTGTTAAAACATTGATTTAATTATTGCTTCATGAATATCAGTATAGTCCATTTTATTTAACATACATTTTAGTTGATGAATGGTCTTTTCCATTAATCCATTTGATTTTGATTGGTTTGGTGATATATTAACAAATGCTGAACCCCCATCTTAGCAAGAAAATCTTTCAAATGCATTGAACAAGATCCTGTGCCATTATCTGTAATTATGAACGTAGGGTTCCCAAGTGTAGTGAAGAGTTCATTTAATATTTTTATTATATTATTTGCATTGGTATTTTTGACCATTCTGTATTCCATCCATTTAGGGTACAAATTAATAACTATAAGAAATATATGTCCATGGAATAAACTTTAATGTGCATTCCAAATTTGCAGCACTACATATTGATTTAATTTTTTACTAACTGGTATCCTGAATCATTTTTTCACCATTTTGCTACAATTTTCTTATTTACTACCACAAATTTCATCACATCTGTATAGTCTAGTTCCATAATAAGAGATTCATGTGCTTTTGTTTAAAATTCTAGAATGAACATCTGCATGATTTATCTGATTTCCAGAATTGTATAGTATATCAAAATTATTTAAAGCCAAGATGTTAATCCATCATAGAATATGTTGGTCCCTATGCTCCAGAGTTTTCCTATTTTTTTTGAATATCCACAATAGAAGTCTATGGCCTGTGAGAATTTTAAATGAATGTCCACAAACACATTAGATGAATTTCTTCACCATGAATACTATTACTAGAGCCTTCTTATTCAATTGACTATAGCTTTTGTAAACCATTGACAATGTTCATGACATATATGCTACAGAGCATTATCCTTCATATATACTGTGAAAAATTACAACATATATTCCAAAGTCTGAGGTATTCATTGTACAATTTTACGGTTCTTGCAATAATACATTAAAACTTATCTTTCTTTATGCAGTAATAAAATTATAAAAAATTAAAATCCACTTTTCTTTTTTACTTTTTCATTGCTTATATATATATATATTTAAGTGTCATAGCATCTGCCGGGACGCAAACCTGCAACCCAGGCAACTGCCTGCAAGTGCAAGGCAGTCGTGCTGACCACCAATGCAAGATTGCTTATATTATTAAAATTAATTCATCTGACAGTTTCAATTGCCTAGAAATTTTTCTGAGAGTTTCAAAACATATAAATACACAAATAATCATATAAACATACATTATATCTACCATAAATGATTCTTTTTTTTTTACATATATCTTATTACCTATATAATTAAGATTGGAATAATACTTTAATATATTTAGATAAAATAAAAATTAGTTATATAAAGAGCCATAAGAGGGAACCATTATATAATATTAAAAGAAGAAAATTTAAATTCAAATTAGTGACAGTTGGAAAAGCTGAATAATAAGAAAGTAGTGGATATAGATAAAATAAAAATAGTTTATAATAATTTATAATGTTTAATAAGTTTAATGATAATAATTATAAATTTCATTTAGTAATATTTAGATTGGTAATAAAAAATAAATAAGATTATAAATTTTGTAGGTTGATTATATTCTACAGGTTTTATATGCATGATAATATTGGTATAAAATAATTAATAAGTATTAAGGACTTAATTTATCTACAATACACAAATAAATAGCACTTTCAATATATCTATAGCAAATATATGCACATATATACCTTAAACATATATACATTCACTAAACTATTCCAAACTTATACTACATCTATATCATTGATTATTATTATTATTACATAAGTGAAATAAGTATACTTAAGAAATATATTTATATATATTTGGTATGTATATTATGCATATATAGATATAAGTAATAAAATAGAAATTCATATAACACTATAATACTAGTCAAAATAACAAAATTATACCAAAATTCTTCCACAACCATGATTTCATCTAATAACAAATAGACCTTCTCAAGGGAAATTCAACAAAACTTACAACACATGTATACAGAACAAAATAGTCTTTCTATTATTCACTTCAAAAAATGACTTTTTTTTTAACATCAAGGGATGTCTTTATGAGATTGATGGCCTCAGATTCAAAAAATTTTATCATCAAAGTTTCTTTTACTCTTTTGTCTCATTCACTTTTTTCATAGAAGATAATAAATAAGGTATATGTAAAAAATGAATCATTTACAAGTAGATATAAAGTATGTTTATATAATTACTATTTGTGCATTTTTTATGTATTTATATATGTTTTGTATCTCTGAGGAAGATTTCTGGGTAATCAAAACTGTCAGATGCATTAATTTTAATAGGCAATTGAAAAAATAAAAAGACTGATGGATTGGTGACTTTTTAATGTATTAAAAGTCGGTTAATAGCAGTAAGTCTAAGTATTTAATCTTTCTAAAAGTCACATTCTGTCAAATTATTCATGTCCATTTCTGGTTATTTTTTTAATAATTCACAGAGAGAAATTTTCTTTTCAGAAAACTTTCAAAAATATTTGTTGGCTTTAGGGCATTTGTAATTGCACTAATCTTTTTGGAGTTGGGATAATTACCCTTATCTATTATTGCCCAGGATTTTAAATGAAGGAAGACATGCAATTAAATTTGTAAAGAAGGAAAAAGCTCCAGGTAATGATAGAATTATAATTGATATCTTAAAAGCAGGTAAAGAAGTAGAAAAAAAAATAAAAAATTTTATTTCTTTTTCTCATATTCTACACACCCCTTTCCCCCCACCCAAATAAAAAAAACAAAAAAACTTCAATTAAAAAAAAATATTTAATTTATTTATAATTAATATAACTTAAAAAAAAATTATTAAAATTTTTTTAACATTTTGGCAAAGTTATATACCAAATGTCTAAATGATAAAGATGTACCAGATGATTGGAAGAATGTAGTATTAGTATTAATATTTAAAAAAGGTATAAAGAAGATATAAGAAATTACAGATCTATCAGTCTTTTATCAGTTCTATACAAATTTTTTATGAAAATAATTGCAACTTGTCTAAAGCGAACTTTAAATTTTAATCAACCAAAAGGGATTTAAAAGTGGTTTTAGTATAGTCAATCATATCCACATAATGAGAGAAGTTATAGAAAGGACCAATATGAATTGCCATTATGCTTTGGGTTTGTGTATTATAAAAAGGCATTTGATTTTATAAGCATTTTTTCAGTGGTTAAAGCATTAGATCATTAAGGTATAAACCCAGAATATTGTCATAATCTTAAGAATATTTGTAAAAATGCAATACCAGCAATTAGATTACACATGATACTATGAAGATCATCAACATTGAGAATGGTATGACAGAATAACTTCATATCTTCAAAACATTTTACAGCAGTTTTGCAAAAATATTTTGTGAATTAAAATGGGAAGCTCAGTGAGTAAAAGTAAATGGATATTATTTAAGTTATCTAGATTTTGCAGATGATGTAGTTGTTTTTTTTTTCAAATAATGCTTTAGAGCTTCAAAAATGTTGCAAGAGTTATCAGATGGAAGCAAAAATATGGGTTTAAAAGTAGATGGTAAAAAGACTAAAGTAATGTTCTATGCATTATGTCAAAAGATGGAAATAAAGATCAATAATGATGAGTTAGAAGAAGTTAACAACTACAAATACCATGGCCAAATTATTGCTACAGATGAAAACATAATGGATGAAATTAAGAATTAAACTTGGTTGGAGTGCTTTTGGTAGAAATAATTTAATACTTAAAGAACATATGCTCACGTTTGAAAAGAAAGGTTTTTAATTAATGTGTTTTACAAGTTCTAACTTATGGATCCAAGACTTAAACACTTAACAAAAGAGCAATACAGAGACTTAGACCACTCAGTGAAGTATGGAAATATGTATGGTAGGAATAATAAGAAGAGATAAAAAATGAAATATATGGTCAGAGAACAAATTGGTATTATTGAAATTATTGAAAGAATTAAGAGACTAAAATGGAGTTGGGTGGAACATATTGCTAGAAAAGATGATAATAGATAATCTTAAACCAAATTCCAAGAGATTGTAAAAGACCTAAAAAGAGACTACATGTGATATGAATAGATGAAATAATGAAATGTGCAGGAATGATGTGGGAGAGAGAAGTTAGAGATCAGAGAACACAGATTGAACTTAAAGACCTTCATCCTGCAGTGGATGAATAATGGTTGAAAAAATGATAACAATTATGAGTGTCCAGAAATTTAATTTTTTTAGTTGACCCAATACATTTTGAAACAGTGAGTCAAGCTCTGTATTTATTTTTTCACATATGGCATTAACATGTTTTCTCAAATCATTTTCAGTTTCAGTGACTATTAGTATATCAATCAAATATAGTATAACCCCTATTCATCTTAAAAGACTTCTCATTTTAACTTGGAAAATATTACACTAGTGTAATTTTGTACAGTAACTTGTTAAACTTGAATAGACCCATATATGTGTTTAATGCAAGTAATTTGGCTGTATTAGCAGTAGTAAAATGCTGACAGCAAATCCAATTTGATAAAATAAAAAACTTTCTGTAGAGAAGCTAATATCTCTCTTACATTTGGTACAAAATAAGTTCCTGTTGATGTTTTTATTTTATCATTATTTAATAGTTGCCACATATTTTTACATTACCATCTGGTTTTAAAAACACATCCAGACAGATTCTTCCATTGGTGCAAAAATGCCTTTATTAATTAGATCATTTAGCACTTCAAGTCTAGACTTGTGACAGGTCTTTTCTAATTCTACAGAGAACTAGATGCGTATTATCAATTAGTTCGGCTGGATTAAAAGAGTGAAAGATATTTCTTATTTCTCCTTCCCTAATTCCAAAGGCATGAACCAGTTGTGTCCCAATATAGGACTTAGATTCTTAGTTACAGCATATATAATAGTAGTTTTTTTTATTTACCTGTTTACTTTCACAAGTATTGTTCCTTTTATATCAACATATTTCCCATTTATAGCTGTCACAACCAAGATCATTTTTTTATTTGAATATTATTACATTTCATATTAATGGCTATCTAATTTTTTAAAGCAATGAATGATATGCCTCCCCCAACTATCAAATTTAATTTTGATAATTTGATCACAAATTTTGACATCTAGTATACTATAGTATCTTCACTTTTTGTTACTTTTTTTGTCATTCACTAACTTTTGAATACTTCTCCCTTCAATTTATTATTGGCAGGTAAATCTAGCTTACTCATTTTGTTTATTTTTACAAATTTTTGAAAAATGACCTGTCAGCTAGCAATTACTATACTTTTCCTTTCTAAATGTACACTCTTTCTTTATGTGTTCTTTATTTTCACAGAAGTAACAAATATAGACATTCTCTTTAGTATTTCTATCACTTATCTATATCTTCATCTTATTTACCAATGGAGTTGCTTTAATAACATCTGCCATATTTTAAAATTGTTGGATGTTCCAGAACAGCTTTGTATGCTACTCCTTTTTCTATAGCAGAAGTATAAGTTAGTGTTGATTCACATGGTAGTACCTGTCTAAGTTTTCTGTCTCACATGCATCATAACAGCTGACTGATAACATATCTTCTAGATGGTCTTTAACTCACATTTCTTTGTTAATATTCTCATATGTTTTCATTTAATAACTGCATGCTATTTCAGAAATGAAGTCATGCTATATATTTCAAAGTCATTGGGTTGAAATAGAGATTTAACTTCTATAGCAACTCTTCAAATGAGGTATCTTTAGGTGTTTTTGAGTCACAAAGATGACTAGCTACTTGAAGCACATTCTTTCTTGACATCTATGTAAAAATAGCAACTTTCACCTTACTATCCAGAGATTTATTTATAATCTTGTGTCTCTCAACATGAGCCACATATATATGCCATGGCACTGGGTTGTTTGCATCAAAGCCATTCATGCTGTTTTGTATTGTCATATTATATATCAACTATGCCAACTGATACTTAGATAGGTTTTGAGATTTCACCAACTGATGTGTATAGGAGCCCAACATTTATCTAGTCAGCTGTACACTTATTATTACTCTGAATATTTAATATTAATAAATGTTAGTACTTCAGCTAGTGGTTTATTGTTTGACATTAAATAAACATTATGATTAGAGAAATCTTCTGTTTCTCCTACAATTGTACTACTTTGTAATTTTCTCATTATTAGTCCATATATGCGCAATTCTTTACAGTGCTGAATTATAATATTGCTTTTTATTCCACTATACTTTATTCTGTACTGTTAATTCTTTACTGGTAATTCTATACTACATACAGTGCTATAAGCAAAAGACTGTTTACTGAACTCTATATAGTACTGCTCACACACACATCTAGATGAACAGTTTTGTTCTGCATCATCTAATTTACATAATTTACTTTCAGTTAGATCTTTGCAAATTAGCGTATCTACATTATTTCCACAATTTACAAGTTTAATTATTATGCACTCTAATTTTTTTTAGAGTGGATTGTCTTTTAATATTGATTAATTTTAAACACATACATTCATGCAACTTTATTAATTATCTTTGTACAGTTTTTAATCAATACCTAACAATTTATCATTGTTTTAGTAATCCTATTTTTAAAAAAATATTATGTGTGTACTATGTATGTTAAATTTTTTACCTAAACATTTTAATATCTACAGTTCAAACAAACTATTATATCATAATGCAAAGAATCAACAATAAATTTGAAAATCTAAAATTGAAAAATATAATTAATTATAAAACGGCCTACCACTATTGTCTTTTTCTTGTAATAAAATTCATTTCCATGACTATTTAAAGTATTACAAATAACAACATACCCACACAGATGTACTGCAATATCCAGGGATATTTAACTTAACTAACTGCAAAATGTCCAACATTTACTATAAGAATTAGAGTCACATGACTACCACTTCGTATGCTTATACAATCTGTTAAAACAATAGCAATTCTCTCCATACAGTACTGCTACTCAGTTAAGTAATCAATGGATGCTAGAAAGTTTGTGCCTCAAAAACTTTATCTTGTGCCTACTCATCCAATATTCCCATGAGCTTTGGATCTTGCACTAGACCTTTGGATTTAATGCAACCATCCATCCACCATCTTTTACTTTTTGTAGTTAACTATAAAGCTATGAAGCTGAAATGAAAACACAGTAGTATTTTCAATCCAATATAAGTCACTTGTATAGTCATACAGATCTAAACTCAGTTCAGTATTTATACATTTTGGTGTTTCAGGGTTTTTAATATCCATAGTCACCAACATTCTTTGGTTAGGATTAGTTTTAAACAACTAAAATATCACATTAACCATCATTTCTTATGCTTATACAATCTGTTAAAAACAATAATAACACTCCATATAGTAATGCCACTCAGTGCAGGCCTAGTAATCAATGGATGCTAGGTTTGTGCATCAAAACCCCTACCTAATGCCTAGATCTAGGTGTGGTGCCATCAGATACAAAACTCCTCACTGATGAAAGCCACAAGCTAGAAACTAGGCTGCAAATAATGGATGAGTAGATACTAAATAAAAATTTTGATGCACAAATATTCTAACATCTATTAATTATTATGGCTTGTACTGGATGATCCTATTGCATGAATAGTTGTTACTGTTTTAAGAATTATAATCATGAGCTCACTAACTGACAGCTGAATAAGCATAAATATCACATCAGAATATGATTCAATGAGTGAATATTTAATTATATTTTGCACACAGAAGATAATATAGAACTAATATTATTAATATTAATAGTAAATAACTCAAGATACACTAAATAATTATTGGTACAATAAATAATTATAGGTACAGATAATAATTCTAGATACACATCAATATTTTCTACACACAATACTTCAATGAAATATACACACCCAATACCATTTTATCCAAAGGCTTACAAAATAGTAAAAAGTCTGAATGATCTGTACAAAATATCTCTCTCCAAGATATAAGTTTCTCAAATTCTCTGACCTATCTAATCTGCTAAGCTTTTATACTCTTAATAATGAATAATTCTCTAGAGAGCACATTTTTTTGAAAAGAACCATTATTTTTATCTGACATATGAATTTATCTTTGTTTATCAATAATCCTTTATTACTATTCTTAATTCTCTTATCTAGGTTTTTAATCAATCAGTTTAATCTCTTTATTTATAGCTAGTTTTAATTAGACTGTTAAATTCATTTAATTATATTTATTTTCAATTATCAATATTTCTCTTTTTTTTTATAACTTCTATCATTTTTCCAATAAATAAACACATATTATGTATAACAATATAACATTGCTCCAATTCACTCTAAAAAATTGCTGAATATTTCTAATCATACATACTCATAAAACTTTCTGGCATTCTTTGTTTCCTTTTTTATTATCTCAGAGATATCACAGATTGGGGGTTCTTCCTCATCATCTTGTTAATTTTTTTATTTTATTTTGTACTTTTGTTGATTTATTCAGATCATCATCCTCTTTCAGTGGATAAATCTTTTCTTTCACTACAAACATATTTGCATTATTAACTTCTATTTCAATCAATTACAGCTTTGGCTTTGTAAATGGTTTACATACTCATGAACTTTATTATCCTCAGATATCTTTATCACTCTTAACTGCTTTGGCAGTAACTTCATCACTACTCTTTTTGTTTACCATTGCTTTTTCAATCAAATCATAGCATCATTTTTTCTCCTTAACTACAATTTGTTAATACAATTTTATTGACACTGCCATCATTATTATTTGTGGCCAATAATGATACTTGGATCCATAATTTATGTTTCAATAACATTTCTGCAGATGATTTCTTCATAATACCTCTTAGTGTAAAACATTGTGGCTGTTACTGCTTCATTGTTATAGTTAATTTTTATTCAAAGTGTGTTTAAGCTTCTTTGGTAAGTCCATTAGTTTCTGAATGATATGTAGGTGTAAAAATATGAAATACTGATTAAAAATATTTTAACTGCTGTGATGTCAAACCCATTCTGTTATCTGAGACTGATGTTTTGAGGAAATCAGAACCTGTGGACAGTTCATTAAATACTTTATGGTATCTAAGTGTTAGCACTTTTCATAACATATTTTACACACTTAGAGTAGGCATCAAAAAGATGTAACCTTTATAAAAATTGGCATGGTTTAGCTCAAATACCTTTGATGGAAATATGGCAGTTGATTGCCTTCGCCATGCATCACATTTTTTTTTGTTCAATGTCATTGTACATGCTTTGTCCCACAAATATGACCTACCCCTATTTTGGCTCTAATAATGTTAGATGTCTCATGCAACAGTTTTGGAATGTGTTTTCTACATAAAATTGGTATCAATACTCAGTCCATTATCAAAAAAGATCTTTTGTGCATTGAAAAACAATCATGGACATATGTAATTAGGTAAAAAAACAAGGTCATTTTTCTGTAATCACTTAATTATTAATTGATAATTTATATGCTTTTTATACACTTTGACTATCACTTCATTATTTATCAATATAATATTAAATCCTTTTTCCATTTTATCACTATTTCACAATGCTTTAATTACCATCCTCTTTGACAGTTTCGATTGCCCCAGCAATCTTCTTCAGAACTACAACATAATATAAATATATGAATATAAATATACATGAACATATAATTTACATTCTAAATATACATCTTATAATCATCATTTATTTATTACCTTTTAAATATTATATACTTTACTCTTTTTACATTCTACATTTATTAATTAAAACTTCCTACAATCATACATATTCTATTTTTATTTTACTCTTATTACTCTTTAAATATTTAACACTAACTTAATATCTTCTATATTTTACATTATTATTATTCATTTTATTAACAATCAATATTTATAATTTATTCATTATTTTAAACATATTTTTACTCAACTTTCATTTATATCTCCAAACCTCAACTGCTAAATTAAAAAAGTTATAGTCATATATATATAAAATTATAGGAGGCTTTAATTAATAAATATAGAATGTAAAAAGGGTAAAATACATAATATTTAAAAGGTAATAAATAAATGATGATTATAAGATGTACATTGAGAACGTAAATTATATATTCATGTATATTTACATATGTTTGTATTATGTTGTAGTTCTGAAGAATATTGCTGAGGCAATCAAAACTGTCAAAGTGGATGGTAATTAAAGCAGTGTGAAACAGTGATAAAGTGCATAAATGATTTAATATTATATTATATACATTTGGAAATGCAATAAGAAAGATTAGTTATTACACTATTTAACAGAGGAGATTACATTATGTCTATATAATTTATATCTGTAATAACTTTCTTATATTTGCATCTGTCCTGTATTCTAGACAGTGAATCAACATGATTAATATTTTTTTTAGTTTATAAATGAATTGAAACTAATATGAAATGAGTAAACTCATCCACCTGAGCATCCATTAAAACAAATAATCAGATATTTGTTTTAGATTTGCCTAAAATTCCCTAATTGAGATCTATGATCTATATAAATCCTTTAAAATATGCCCCACAAATACTGATAAAATTTTCTAACTGCATATATATATATATATCAGTGAGAGCTTCCTTTATATAGCTGGTGATTAGTGCTGATAATGTTCTAGATGCACATGCAATCAGGTGTTCACCTCTGCAAATAACACCTCCAACACCATATTTAGAAGCATCAGTAGTTGCAACAATGACTTGGTCATTTCTACAGTTGATTAGATGTTTATAAACTTTTTGTTTTATTAAACTCACTGCTGTTTAACACCCCATTTCCATTGCTGTTTCTTAAGTAAATCATACAATGGAGTCATTACATGTTTTCCCTTTTAGCTCTCTTACATTTAATTTTTTCCCCACCCATACAGAAATAGATATGAATTAATAGTTCAACATTTTAATTTTAATTAAAATAATGAATCAATAAATTGGGTTTGATTTGTTACAAATTTAAGTTTACAAATGAAAACAATCCGTAAAAATAACCACATTTGAAGTTTCTAAATATAAAATACATAACAAAAACAATGAATTAACAAAATATTTGATGAATTAATTACAGTTTTCAAACCTGAATAATATTATAAAATCATAATAAATCTATGAAATACTTGCCTGAAATTAAAAATTGCATTTATATTTATTAAATAATCACAAAACTTCAGAATCACTACTGTTTAACAAAGTGTCATAACTGTAATTATTGCTGTTTCTAGGATATTAGTTCAAGTTTCTTAGCTTGTATTTTAAAATAAATTATATTTTAAAAAAATCTAAGTGGAAACATAAATATATTTTATTTTTAATCATTATAATAAAAATATTTTGCAAATTTCTCCCTAATGTTCCAAAGAAAAAAAGAAGTTTTTTAATGTTAGTATTCAAAAAATCAAGCAATCAGCGATCTCTAGTTTTTCCGGATTTGTTTCATCTTATATTTGGTAGACTGCTCTTATTAATTTTTTAGTTATAAAAAAATCTGAAGATGTCAATAATTTACAGAACATGAAATGACTGTAAATAATGGTAAAAAAGCATCCCCCCCCAATTAAAACCATAGCACAAAAAACTTTACTATAAATATAGAGAGTTAACCTTTAACAGGTTGACATTTTAATTATTCTCTCTGATAGCAATTTTTGTAAATGTTCAACATTTGATTTTAGTATTTAAACCTTTATTTTATAAGTCAATAAACTGGACTTGATTTCTAATAAATAGAAGTGTACAAATGAAAAACATCCACAACAATCATTAAGTCAATAGCAAAATTTTTTCTATATAATAGTGCATTTTGCATATGTAATCATTAGATGTTAGAAAGTCCTGCATTATAATCCCTATCATGTGATTTTCTATCCAACATGCCTAGATTAATTTCTAGCTTATAGCTTTCATCAGTGAGAAACCTTAGATCTAGGAGCAGCATACCTGGATTATTGGATCTAATGTAGCACTCCAGCATCCATCTTTTACTATTTTGGTTAACTATAAAGCTTTCAGCCTAAATAGAAAGCACCGTGTTTTTAATATAAGCTAATTTTTCTGTATAGTCATACATATCTGAATGCAAGTCAGTAACTATATATTTTAGTGTCCTTGGTTATTTTAATAACCATAAACACTTCTATTTTTCAGCTAGGATTGCTATTAAGTCACTAAAATATCATTATTTTTTCATTTTTTCTTTATGCTCATACAAGTTGCTAAAAATAACAAAATTTTTCCTGCACAGTAATGCCATCTAGTATGGTTGTGCAGCATATTCCCTTCACAGCACTTTCTCATTCAATACCACAGGGCTAGTTTCTGACTTATGGATTTTATCAGTATTGAGACTTAGGTCTAGAGAAATGCATATGGCTCTTTGCATCTAATGCACCTTTCCAGCATCCATATTTTATCCCTTTAGTCAACTACAAAACTATCAGCCAATGTTTTTAAAGCAAAGCTAATTTACTTGTATAGTCATATAGATTTAAATCTTATTTAGTATCTCCAAATTTTGGTGGCATTGTTTTTTTAATAACCAAAGTTACTTCTATCCTTTGGCAAGCATTGTGCAGATAACTGATACTAACTGATACTCTTGCTATTTAATCTCTCACATATAAACAGTCACAGACTTTCTGTTAAATAAGCATGAACATAATTCAATGAGCAAATGGTTTACCATATTTTGGACATAGAACAGAATATAGGGCTGATATTAATATTAAATGCTACAAACAACTATACAGTCAATAACTTGATATAAATAAATAATTCTGCTCACAATAAATAATTGGAGATATAATAAATACCTCTAGATACATAATTTTATTTCTATACTCATTATACTTCAATGAATTATAAACATTAAGTATCATTTTATCTAAAGGATTACAAAATAATAAAAGGTCTGGGTGACTTGTAAAAAAAAATATCTATTTTTTTTACATATAGATAGATCTCTGTATGAAAGTTTCTCAAGTTCTCTGAGCTACCTTCTCTACTTGGGTTTTTTATTCTAGTAATGAAAAATTCCCTAAAATGCACATGCCTTTGGAGGGAAAGGTAACTCAATTATCTTTAACAACCCACAGTTTATCTTTGTTTAAGATGTTCTTTCTTAATCCTCTTAACTACCTTATTAATTTGTCTGTTTAATCCTTTGTTTATAGTTAGTTTTAATTAATTTGTTACATTCATTTAATTAGAAGTATTTTCAATTACAAATATTTTTCTATAAGATATTAAATATATACTCAAATTTTTTATCATATTATTTCTATCATTTTTCCAATAAATAAACACACATTATATATACCAATATAACATAGACTAATGATTATAAGTTCAAATTTAATTGAATTTTAATAATAGTTCAAGTAGGATATTAAGTGAAACTAATGATAGAGTAAAATTTTGTCATAAGAATCTTGAGAATTTACTTTGATCAAAATTGATTTCAGTTGCATGGCTAATGGCCAAATATACAAAAAGCTGTCAGATTTTGAAAATTTAGACACTTAATTTTAGAAATAACCACCAGAAAAATTTTTCTGTCAATAACTGTTGATAATAATTTTAGGGATATATCAGAATGATGTCTTAAATAATTGCAGGTGCTTTGTTAAGCACTAATCAAAAAAAATTTTCAGATTTTAAAAAAGTAAAAACTATATGTATACACACAATCTTTAACCAGTAAAAATGATTGGTTCACGACTAAATATTATAATAACAAAACTAAATTAATTGGAAAAATAAATATATAATATGAATAAAATAAGGAATAGTTACAATTATTACATAAATAAAAGTATTTACTATTAAAAAATCTTCTCAATGTTCAATTTTATTTTTGATAGAACTGAATAAAATTATCATTTCAATAATTAACTTCTGTTTTATATATTCATCCTGATTTTCCAAACTCTGAAGTGGCATTGTACCTGAAATAAAATAATACATTTCTTTTATTAATTTTTGCATAACTAAAAAAAGCAATCTCACATACTGCTCTATTATTATTTTAACATGAATAAAAATTTTCATTATCTATCTGTTAATCACTATTATTAATAAAATTTCATTTTTTTTTTGTATTTTTACAATATATATATATATATAATTTTAACTTCGTTGTTTATCTGTACCAACTTTTCATGTTAGTAGCATGGTGAAGTATGTTATTCATCTTTCCTCAGTTAGTGCATTTTCAGTGCTGAGCATATATATATAATCAGATAAAATCATATATATATATATATATTGACCAATATAATTTTTAATTTGTTTTAAATTCATGAAATGCCATGTTCTATATTTCCAGTTAGCTTATACAAATTATGATAATTTAATGTTAAGATAGAAAAGAATATAAAATTAAAATCTTAATAGATCTATGTATAATAATTATAAATTATAAAGTGATAATATTAAATAATATTTGTTGTATTGTAAAATTTAAATCTCTAAAATAAATATAAGATTTTTTCCCAAAATCATAAAATAAAACTAAACATGAGTAGTGTTAAGTATATAAAAATTTTTTTTAGAAAAATCCAATGTCGCCAATATACTACCAAAAATATTGGTCAATCACCAATTTTGCTGATATCAGGAACTTCCTGATACTTAAATAAATCCACAAACAGCATTTTTCCAACCCTTTGAAAATTACATGTAATAAAATAATTGCTTTAATTTGACTTTTAAAAAAATGAATCTTGCAATAAGTTCATAATTAGCATTTATAAAAATATGAGGAAGATGTATGCAATTAGTGATTCACCTTAAAATTAAGGTTCTTAAATTTGTATACATTTTTTTTTATTTATTATGCTATATTCAGTTTGAATATTTTTAAAAGCTTTTTTTTTTTGCCACAAATTCTTGGCATTAAATTAACAACCACTAATATTATTAAGGAAAAAAATTAGATAAAAATGTAAATGTATTGACTAAAATAATTTATAATCTTATCAGTAAAGGAAATATTATATGTCTATATTGCTAAATATTTTTAAAAAGTTCTCTTCAGAAGAAAGTATTACTTATCAGGGTAGACAATTACCGATTGATTAAGACTTTTATAATTTTCCTTCCTTTTTTTATCATCTAGCTAAGATATTATTTATCAAACAATATTTAATGAATAACTGAGTCGATATCTTTTAAATCTTTAATTGTCTAAAGAAATTCCCCAGTTCCACTTAAGATTATGAAAATGACAAAAACCACCACAATTATTATGAAACTACTCTAGATCAGTTGTGTACAGCTTATTTTTATTCATTATCTCTTTTCATAGACAGAATTTCTACACGATCTCCTTTTTTAGACAGAACTTTTACCTAACTTTATAACTTTTTGGCTATTTAAGAAATATAATAAAACACATAATTTAGAAAATAATTTCAATACATTATGCATATTATTTACTTTTGTGTAAGTATATATAATTTAATGCATAATGTACAAACAAAAAATATTCAATGAAAAGAGAATTTTAACAAATTTAATAACAATTGTAAAATTTGAACTTTCATAGACCTTATATTCTATGTTTGGAATTGTATTACAAATTGATAGCTGTAATTCATTTTCTAGACATAATCAATATCAGTATTTTGTTTTAATAACAACTAATTTTGAAAAATTAATTTCACATATGTAGGATGATGTGCATTGAATCAAAACTTTTATTGCCTTTTTTAAAATCAGAATTATTTCCAACTGACAGCCAAAATTTATGTCAGTGATTTAAATCAAGTGTGCTATATTTTTTGTATGAAAAGTCAATTAATTGTTCTTTTTCACTTAAAACTATATTAGAATTAAAAATATCAACTATATACTTATTAATATGCAGAAATAATTAACAAAATATATAATAACCTATATGGTTAAAACAACAATGCACTAAATCAATGTAATAAAGAATCTAAAAGCATAACAGAATGCACAGTGTATCAAATTTCAGATCACATTGCATCTTTTGATCTTGCATGTTCAGGGTAATTTACTTAACATGGGAGTAGAAGGAATTAAATCATAGAAGAAACAATGTTATTACTGCCTTGTAATGGAATATAAATATGTCAATTGTTTTATTGATATTTCCCAATTATACTTTTTGCTTTAAAAAAAAAAAACTTTATTACACACAAATTCTTTGAGAATTACTTCCATACCAAAATTATTTAGTGAACTCTTGAAGAGTTGTAACCCATGAGTTGCATACCATTGATCTAGAATGACATTTTAAACAAAGATAAATACTCAGTGCCAATACATTTGTGATATATTCTTCAAAAATGTTGAAGGATGTTGAAATGTCCTTTTTTAGCATTCATATGACCAACTGAAATTATTCTTAAACTCTTTCATTACCTAGCAAAATCTCTTCTTTTCATTCTGAATTTTAATCCAAATCATAAGTATGGTTAAAAAAATGTATTACACACATCACAAGAGCTTTTAATTTTCAAAGCTGATACTTTTAAAAAATAATATCTATCTCATTTGTATAAAATGTCAGCAATCAAAAAAGAATAGCTTGGTTATATATATATATTATAGTGACCATATTATGTTCTCAAACATAGAAATAATAAAACAAAACAAATACACATGACTAAGATATATAAAAAATATATAAAAGTGTATGCATATATGAGAAACATGAATTTATTAAATTCAATGCATTTTCATGAGCATGTCCAAAATATAAAGAATAAGCATATTATTAAGCCTATTTATAAACATAATAATTAAACTAAAATTAAGTAAGTTAAAAAAGCTACATGTTCTATTTAAAAAAAAGAATAAAACAATTATTCTTCATCATTATTTTCAGCCATTAGATATATTGCAGGATGGTCTTTCCAAGTTCAATCCATCTTCTCTGATCTTTAGCCTCTCTTCTCTACATCACCCTAGTACACTTCATTATTTCATCCATCCATCTAACATACAGGTCTTTTACAATCTCTTGGAATCCAGTTAATATTTTAACTGTCCATCTACTCTCATCTCTTCTAGAAATTTGTCCAACCTAACTCCACTTCAGTTTCTTAATTATTTTAATGATGTCAGTAACACCTATTTGTTTTCTCACACATGTATTTTATTTTCAATCTCTTGTTATTCATAACATGCATTGCTCCATATGTTATTGAGTGACCTGAAGTCTCTGTATTGCTTTTCTATTATGTGTCCAAGTATCATCTCCATAAGTAAGAATGGGTTATTAAAAACATTCCTTTTCAAATACATAGGCATATTACCTTTTAATATTAAATTATTTCTACCAAAAGCATTCCAAAATAGTTTAATTCTATGATTAATTTTGTCCATTGTTTCCAATCTGAAGTAATAATCTGACCAAGATATTTGTAGTTATTAACTTCTTCTAATTCATCATTATCAATCTTTATTTTTTTCCTTCGAGAAAATCCATTGAATACTAAATACTTTAGTCCTTTTAACATATATCTTTAGACCTACTTTCATTTCCTGCAGCTCTAAAGCACTATTTGCAAAGCAATTATATCAACTGCAAAATCTAGATGTCTGAAATAATCTCCTTTTACTTTTATTTCCTTAGCTTTCTATTTTAATCCACAAAATACTTCTTGAAAAACTTCTGTAAAAAATCACTCTAATTATACACCCTTCTCAATGTTAATTTTCCTAGTATCATTATATAATCTAATTGTTGGTGCTGAATTTTATAAATATTCTTCAAAGTATCACAATACCCTGGATCTATATCTTGATGATCCAATGCTTTAATCACGTAAGAAATACTTATAAAATCAAATGCCTTTCATAATCTACATATCCAAACCATAATGACAGCTCATTTCATTGGAATTTTTTATAACTTCTTTCACTATTTGGATATAATTCACTGTATTAAAACTACTTTTAAATCTAGTTTGTTCTTTTGGTTAGTTAAATTCCAAAATTCACTTTAGATGAATTGTAATTATCTTGGTAAAAATGTGTATAGAATTGATGAAAGAAAACTGATAGGTCTGTAATTTCTAATATCTTCTTTATCACCATTTCTTAAATATTAATATTATATTCTTCCAATCATATGGTGCATCTTTATAATTTAAACCTTTAGTATATAACTATGCCATTTTTTCCCTATTTTTTCACCTGCATCTTTTAAGATATCAATTACAATTCCATCCTTACATCCTGGGAAATTCCTGATAAAACACGTCTACACTTTTCTTAATATCATCTCTCTTTTTAATAATAGTTACATCTTTTTTCTTATTGTAGAAATAAGTTTTTTACCAATATGAATATAATATTTTACATCTTTTAACTTTTATTCTTTTCTATAGCTTTCATTATTAATTCACAATTGTACTTTCTTAGAATCATTATCAATTCTTTTTCATACCATTTTACAAAATTCTAGATATTCAATCTTTCTTAATGCATCATTTTTATATATTTTCACATTCCTTCTTTTTTTCAAAAATTATTTATTGTCTCAGTAAAAATTTTACAGGTTAATTACAGCTTTTTTTTCTTTTAGCAGCTATCTTTGTTGCAGTTTTTAAAAGTGTACCAGTTATTATTAATTTTGTTCAAATCTGAATCATGTTCAAAATCTTTAATATTAGAAAACGATTTGCAAGTTGTAATTTAAATTCATTCAAATGTTTCTGGAAATTAGGAACATCAACTGTGAATACTATTTTTCTTAATAATTTTTGTCTTTAGTTTTACATTAATAAATATTGTACATCTCACTAATCAATGATAACATCCTGTATTGAATTTATTAAGAACATTACAATCTTGAAATACACATTTTTTGTTAATCAAAATATAATGTAATTCTGCTGTACTTTTATTTGGATGCTTCCATGTCCATTTCCATTATCATTTTTCTCAAAAAAAAAAAAAAGAATTCATAATATAAAGTTTTTCTTTTTTTCAAATTCTGCAAGTTTATGTCCTCTCTCATTTTTATCATCATAACCACATTTACCTACATCACTTTTCATCTTTCAATTGTTTACTAATTTTAGTGTTAAAGTCTTCCATGCTCTAACTGAAAGTAGACCTTTAGATCCCTCATTAAGACTTTAAAGGACGCAAGCAATGCAAATTCCTAATGCCCACACAATATGATCTTGACATAGCAGTTATTACAATTATGATTCTTTATTCCCAGGAGGCTGAAAATTTTCCAACCAAGACAACAGTTGGTGGCCTAAAGTGGACAGAGCTACTGACCCAGACTGCCCTTTGATGATGATCTTTTATTTAAGTACATACAACTGCAGGTCACTTTCAAGTTAAAGAAGACTGCAAAAATGGAAGAAGAGCTATCTAATATTAAATGGAATACTACTGAACTTTGTAAAATTAAAAGATAAAGAGACAATAGATTTAAACAGCTGACATGTACTGTACTACAATGGCACAAACATTGGAAGTACAAGTTGAGTAAGATTCATTATAAATAAAAAATAAAAGAACAGTATTATGGAGATTGATGATGTAACAGACATAATGGCAAAATTAATTATTTAACTGGTAGATACCAAATGCAGATAATTCAAGTTTAGATTCTAACAAATTGTCATTGTGATAAAGAAATAGAGGATTTTTATATGGATGTACAAAAAGCTTTTGATCAGATGAAAATTAATTAATATTTACTTTATGTAGCAATATTGTAGTAATAAGATAATAAATCTTATAAAGATAAAACTAAAAGTCTGTCCATAATGGAATAATATTATCTTTGAAAAAAAAAATTTTTTTAGCTGTGAAATTATTTTTCTTTTTGTACACTGTTAATAAAAAAATGTTTTTGAAACTAGATTAAAAATAATTTCCATTAATCAAGAAAAGATAGATTTAAAAAATAAGTTTTAATTAAATGAAGATGTGATTAAAAAGTTATTTAATTTTGATATGCATTCAAAAACAAGATTTGGAGAATGTGTGTGTGTTTTTTTTTTGTTCTCTGCATTAATGTGGGAAAGAAGATACAAATAAAGATTTTCGGAAGACTACATACAGCAGAAGAAAGTTAAAAATAGTTATATTTGTTGCTTGCCATCATGATTATTAAAAACAGAGTTCAACAAAAAAAGAAAACGAAAAAGTATAACTGCTAAAAATTATAATATCATAACAATAACTGAAGAAATCTTAAAACGGAAACAGTGAAAATCTTACTAATGCTGTTACTGAGCATGTAGTTCATAATTTCTCTATAATGGAAGAACTGGTGACCTGAAATGCCAGTTTAATTGGTTTTTTCTAGAGAATCTCAAGAATCTTTAATCTTCAAAATAATTTGTTAATGTGAAAAGTTTTCTGTCAGAAAAGAAGAAAATACTCACAAGAAGAAAATACCAGAAGTAAAAATATACTTGAAAGAAGAATGGAAGAAATAATGAAATGTTACAAAAATAAGAAAGAAAGCCTAATTATATATACAGTATATAAAACATTACCAGTAAAAGTTGAGAGAACATTAAATTAAAAATATATGATGGATATTGAGAAACTGAAGGTCAAAAATATTATGTATTTAACATTAATCTTTAGTACAATATATTAAGTTGGTATTACTTTATATTTTTCGCTTAGATAATATATATATATACTGTATATTATTTCTTAAAAACTATTGATTATATTAATGATTTTAAACAAAATATCTTTCATTATTTTTCTTTTATTTCAAAATGATTTTTCTGATAGTATGGAATGATAGTATTGTAGTTTTTGTTCTATTTTACCTGTCTCAGAAATGCAATACCCAATTATAATTCAAATGTAATTTATTTTATTCTTTTAGTAATAGACTCAATATTAGAAAGTCCAGTATTGATTTATTATATGCCATTCCAATAAGAATATCTATACAAAAGATTTTATATGTAGATCTAGTAAATGAAGAATTTAACTTGGTTTGTTTATATTTATATTTATTAATTTCACAATTTTTTTTTATTAAGTTTTATATCTTAGACGTTTCTTTATCTTTCTTGCTTCTAATCAAGGATGTATGCATTACATAATATATATTGTAATGGCATGAACGGGAGATCTCCACCTTATTCCCCGACCGTTATAATATGTTACTATGAATAAAGACAATAAAAAATAATAATAATGGTGAAATTAAGAGATAAATATATATATATGACAACTGCTATTATGATAATATCCATGTGATGATAATGTATTTTATGCTGATGATGAAAATGAAATAAATGATGTTTACTAATAAATACTATGTCTAGAAACAATTTTGAGTTATGTGAACAATTATATAATGACAAAAATGGATAATTGAATATGGAGTCTCATGATCAGCTGAATTTGAATTCAGGAATGTAGAGTGAAGTAAATTAAAAATTTGAGATGTAATAGTTAGGATTTAAAGAAAGACAGGTTTTTGGTTTTGTTTAATGGTGATTGGTATTCTCCTGTGTAAAATGTAAATAATAAGTTACACTTGTTTTCTGTCCTACATTCTGACTTGATCTCTTATGACATCAAAATACATATGCTTTTTATTGGGTTATATAAATAGTGCATCAATTAGATGACAAAAAGAAAAATGATCCACTAGTCACAGATGACTGATGTGATTTAATCATAATAGAGAAAAAATGAGTTTGAGATTAAATTTAGTAATAGATAGTTAATTGTGAAAATATTACAAAAGGAAGAAAGCATTTTTATAAAAACCAAGTGGAGGACTTAAAATGGCTTTATATAGACCAGATCAAAGATTTTTAAAAAGAGGATCTATATTATAAAATGTCATTACCTGTACTATTGTAACATAACACAAAATTCAAAATTATTATTTTGGAACACAAATAAAGAGATGCATGTATAAATATTTTTTGGTGTATAACTAAACAAATAACCAAACAGGTATTAGATACATATATGTGTAAATGATATGGTAAAAGGATTTAAAAGACATGTAAGATGAGTTAAAATGGGTTAAATAATGAGGTAGATTAATAATATGAGACAGTTTGAGCATGAATTAAGGGTATGCAATGTATAACTGCAAATTAGAAATGATTTTTCAAGATAAATTATTATAAGAAATAAAGCAAATAAACAACTTAAAAAAAACTGAGCAAAATCTACCTGCAACAAAAGAAGATCACCATAAAATAGAAAGTTCAGGAAAGCTTAAAAGTAACAGTCAACACTACAAGTAAATAAAGTAGAAAGTGTAAAAGACAAACTATCAGATACCAACAATACAAGTAGTTACAAAAACAATAATTTGAATGGAAGAAAGCTGGCCCAGAATTACTAAAGGGAATAATGAGATTAAGGAAAACATGATCCAAAACCACTAAAACATATTCAATTACATAAAGAAAGCATGACTAGCAAATGAAAAGCATGTCTTAAAAAACCAAAAAATGACTAGTACAATAAAAGATATAAAAGAAAGCACAGCCAGAGAGATTAAAACTGCAAAAAAACCCGAAGAATAATCAAAATATAACTCACAAAATAAATAATAAGTTATAAAAATGGAATCACAGTAACAAAAAATATAACACAACAAATCTTGGAGTTGAAAAGAAAAAATGATGAAGGGCTGTTACAAATAACTTAACATACCCTGAAAAAAATGAAAAGAGAATATTTCAAATAAACACCAAGAAAACAAATAAACTAGAGCTGATGGAAAATAAATAAAAAAAACAAGTTAAAAATAAAATAAAGGCATAAATCAATAATCAAGTTTCTGAGAAGGACAAACAAATCATAATATAAAGAAATGAATATAAAGAGTTGAAAGAGAATATGAAAGCAATCAAGAAAAATATAATTAAAAAATTGCATAATTTGAAGGTAGATATCCATCAAAAAATATGTGATTGAGAAAATCAGATAAAGAATGTGAAAAACTGTTACAAAAAGAAATAATTAAAAGTAAATCTGAAATCAAATCTAAAGAAAAGTTTGAATTAAAAAAAGTTAGTGGCAAATCCATAGTATTTAAAAGGTTTTTGAGAGTATATTTCATGATAAGGCTAAAAATACACCAATAAACCATTTGGACACTGTTGATAATTATTTCCTTATTGTAAACTAGATGGAGAATAGATACAATACTGCATCACACAACTCATGAAGATAATTCTAATCACTGGTGTAACTTATTGTGTCAGGAATCCAGTTGTTACTGAGCTATAAAGAAGCAATATTGAAAAAATGCTGGGCAGAAGAGTAACAGGATGGAATAGAAAAATGTCAGGCAAATCTATCTCAGTTTTTTTAGATGATTAGGTTGAGTTTCAGGTACCTAGGATGGTAAAATCATCAAAATAATTTGAAAAGTGACTGAAAGACCATTAAGCAAATAGATAAACTGTTTAAGTCAGAGAATATTGACAACCAAATCCAATAAAGCATGGAAAACAGATGATTTGAACATTTGTAAAAATCCATATAAGAACAAGAACAACTGTAGTGTAAATTGCATGAGAGTGGGCTAAAATAAGAGACCACCACAACACATGAAGACTCATTACTGAAAGACTATGTAGAAAAAAAAATTCAGAAAATCCAGAATAGATCAATATCATTGGAGAGTAAATGGAGAATCATCTTAACTTGGATCTAGTACAAGTCTACTTCAAAGAGGAAGAAACCAATATAAAGATGGCCAGTAAAAAAGAGATTGCACAAGAGTGTGCTAAAATAAGAGACTACCAAATCACATGAAGATTCACTACTAAAAGACCACATAAAAAAAATCCAGAAAATCCAGGATATACCAATATGATTGAGGAGTAAATGGAAAATCATCTTAACCTGGATCTGGTATAATCCCAGATCAAATAGGAAGAATCCAATATAAAGATGACCCAGTAAAAAAGAGATTGACTATAAGTGATAAAAGTATAATACCATTGTCTATTCAAGGTTCTCTAGATATGTATGTAATCTCTAGATATTTAAAAAAAATAACCAAATATTAATCAGAGCAGTAAAGATATATAATCTATGTTTTTTTTTTCATAATTATGAAATTTTAATCACAGTCAATGAGATTGTATGATAAACCATAGTAAAACAAAAAGATAGGAAACTGCAAATGAGTCCAATGCTAGAAAAAAATTAGATATCATTAAAAATAGGTCAGAAGACCTAAATGCATAAATTATTCTGTATTTAAAAAAACAAGAAAGACTACGAGCATGAGAAAAATTCTCTAAGATATTCATATCTATTTAAGAAGAGATCCAAATGGTTTGCTCAGCATCTGAGAAAATGAAAAATAAACCTTATTGTATAAGACATGAGTAAGAAAACAAAAATATCCTTATGCCAAAATTTATAATGCTCAACTTTTAAATACAAGGAAGAAAATAATCAGAAAAACCAATGAATAATGATATGATAAAAAGTTTATTGCTAAGGAGAGCTGATTTGTATTTTTATATTGGATTATTTCCATCATCTAATATGAGTATTGAATATCTTTAGACAAATTTAACTTTTATTTAAATATTTCAAATACTAACAGTTGAACGTATTTGGAATATTTAAATAAAAGTTAAATTTTTCTAAAGACATTCAATACTCATATTTGATGATAGAAATAGTCCAATATAAAAATACAATTAGAACACCATCATCACAAATCTTCAGGAGAGCTGATTTGTTTGTGATTTCAATTTTATCAGCAAAGATGATTATATTTTGTTTGGTAAATTGTTGAAGAGTGTTGGACATGATATATACAAAGTAGAATCCAATATGCTTTATATTAAAAGTTAAAGGTTCCTAAGATGAAATTTTTTAGTCCAAAGAAATCTCATCATTTTTTATATTAGTTCAGTCAATAAATCCTGTTCATATCTCTTTCCAACTGAAAAAATGCCTGGGTCAGTTAAATATAGCATATTTGCATTAGTTAAGGAAATCATATTATCCATCAGTAAAATAATATCAGGTTATTTTGGAGGATTAATAAAATTTGACTCAATATTTTGAGATGTAGCAGGGCTTCCCGGCAGAACATATTAGGAGGGACACTGTAGAGTCAGAATAGGTATCTAGCTCTGATTTGAGAGTTGCATTACAATAATTCTTCATTATCATAATTACATGCAATATCCTTATTGTATTTCAATCTAGAGGGTAAAGAACAAATATTTTTTAATGATCAGAATATATTGGACTGATTAAGTATCTGCTACATGAAGAAAAATATGTAAAGTGATAAATTACTATCTGATGTTGAAGTAAATGTCATCCCATGAAAATACAGTATGGAAAAAATGTTTAGACAAATTAGATAAAGGTAAACTGATCATGTACATGGAAGAAAAACATGAAAATGGATGAGAAATGACAAATCATTATATGAAGATAAAGCAGGTGATCATCCTATAGAACAAAGTATTAGACTAAACAAATAAGTTTTGGAAAAGTGAAAAATGAAATGGTAGTGTTGAGTATTATGTGACCACATACATATATATTAACATATATAGAAATAATAAAGTAGAATGGACTTTTAATCCACTCAAATACTCATAAATAAGATATATAAAATATATAAAGATGTATCCATATATGAGATGCATGAATTGGTTAAATTCAAATTATTGTCATTTACCTGTCAAAAGTATAAGGTTCAAGCACATTCTTAAATGCATTTTTATGCTTTAAGTATGTAATTAAAAAATTATTTTATTATAATATTAATTATTTAACATATGTACTCTTTTGGCAGCTTTACTAATAACAAAATACCACAAAGAAAATAGCAGAAACTTTATCAAGAAATAGATTCACTTTCAATTCTGCCAATTATAGTTTTAAATTTGGCAGTCATTAACTATACTGTTCATAGTTGGTGTTTGTCCACATTTACATAGATCAATAACTGATAAATTCTATTTACAGAACAGATGAATATAACAACTATGATTTGTTCTGAATCTTTTGATGAGATGGCACATTAAATTCAACTGGCTTTATTATTGAATCTGCCAAAAAAAATTTATTTGGAACATCATACGAATTTCATTTTTTAATATTCTAATTTGACAATTATAGATTCTTGATTAAACATTAAAAAAAAAGAATCTTGATTTGACACAATTGGAAAATCCAGTAATATGAAGTGAAAAACCCAAGAGATTTATATTCTGTGTGAGCATAGAAAAAAAAGATATAAATAGTAAGAGATTCAGACAGAGTACATATAACAAAAAATGTTAAAACTATTCACTAAACAAATCAATACTGCTTGGAATTATGATTATTGGAAATGAAAAGATTTCAGCAAAAGGAGAAGAGAAAAAAGTATAGGCACTAAAAATTAAAAATATTGTAATTGTAATCAAAGAAAGCTGAAACCTAAAAAAAACATCTATCAAAATTATAGAATTTACACATAATAGTTTAACTATAAAGTTATAAGCTTTAACTCAGACTAAAATGTAATCATAGATGTATAAAGAATGTATAGAGAAAAGCTTTCATAAAATATGTTTTTAAACAATATGTCTTAACTGTTTTTTTTTTTTGACAATTATAATACACTCTTAGTATATCTATGATTACATAATAGTTTAGTTTTCATTAGTATGTATGACTAGATACACCATTTTCTTTGTCACAATCTATATAAGCATATAGTTTTTCAATCAATCATCATTATAGTCAGCATCTCTTATTAGCCATTACATATTTTGATGGTTTATCACGAAGTCTTTTTAAATTTTTTTCTTTTATTCATCATATATATGCAAACATGTATATAACACAGGAGCATTATTGATTTTTACACTCAAATGATCTGTTGCTACAATATTATATATATATAAAATCAAATGGTCAACCTGCCCAGATGCTAAACTGCATGGGACAATATTTTGTTATTAATATGTATTAAAATTAACAATGTTAAACAAAAAGTCTTTTGCTTTTCCATATTGAAAAGTTAAATAAATAAAATGCTTTCAGTTAAATGTTGTTGGTTAGTCTTAAATAATGCATTTAGTTCTAGCCTGAAAACAACTTAAATACATATAAAGTTCTAATGTTAACCAACAACACTTGAATAAAAATACTTTATATTGAAGTCCAATTGGGGGGGGGGCATGTAAAATTTATTAATACAAAGTCATATTACCAAATATGTAGTTAAGTCAAAGTTTAATATTCACATCTTTTTTACATATACTATTAATATTAAAATGTGTAGTTTGATAAACACAAAACAAATCTAATAAGTAATTAAAATATTCTGTTCTCCAAAAATTTACTGAAATGTAATAATGTAACTGTTTCTTAGATAATTTATATATAAGTTTAACATGATATATATGTAATTAGGTGCAAAAAGAGTTTTGGTAGAATATTACCCATGTTTTTTTTTATAAAAATAATATAAGATTTTTAAAAAAACTACTATTATATAAATTAATTTACAGAGAGGAGAGATTATTATATACAAATAAATATTATGTACATATTGTACAATATATTAATTAAAAAAAAAGGTTAAAATCAATGCTTTTTGTTGATTACATGATCTGTTTTCATAAGGATAGTAAATGATATAAAATAATTTTAAACAATAATTCAATTATACTGCACAACTCTTTAAAATGAAATTATTTATTTTTAATAATTTAACAAAAGAACAAATATAAATAGGAAAAAAAATACAAATTAATAAACAATAAAACTAATCATATAGAAAAACAAAAAAAAATTTTGAGTTTTTTTTTTTTCAAAACTTAAATATTATTAGCCAATCATGTTTAATACTAATGAATCATATATTATTCTAAAAAAAATATTGAATTTTAAAATAAAATGCCTTACAATTAATAATGTAAATGTGAAGAAAAAAAGTTTTTAAATAAATAATGAATACAACTTAATTATAACAAATGTAGTCAGTGAAATTAGAAGCAACAACTATAATTTTATATGAAGTATTGTCTCGACTTTATTCCTTACAATGTAAATATTTCAAATTATAAAAAACAAAACATGTTTATTTGGCTAATTTATACCATTAACAACTGCAAAAAACACCAAAAGCTTGGCCATTTCTTTCAATATAACTATGAAAAAAATAAATTATACAAAAATACTATAGATAAAATAAAACCAGGGAAATATGAGCATTGCTTAACTTTAAGAAATATTGAGCCAAATCTAAAAAAATTTTCACAGAATCCTTGGTATTTAACTTTTCACAAATACCTACTCCTCACATTTCTCAATATTTTAATTTTTTAAAAATAAATTTATAATCATCAAGAAAATATGCAATAATTATTTTCTGATTATAAAGACAAATTTATTATCTTAACCCTCACCTTCTCCAGTAATATTAAGCATTCAATTCCTTTTTTTTTTGCATGTCCTTATCTCTTCTTTTATTATAGTATATCTTATTTTATCATCTACTTTTTTTCATAAAATACAGATGAAAGAATTTATTATCTCTCTGTCCCTTCCTCTTTATTTTTTTTCTCTATTTGTATATACACACAATTTTTATAGTATGTCTTTATATTTTATTCTCTCTCATTGCTAATCAAAAATCTTCCTTTATTTTATAATCTAAAGGCATTTTTTCGTATTTTAACTATGTATTTAAATTTAATTTAACAATTTTGTTTACTTTTATACCAACAGTATATTTTTCTTATTTAACCAATCTAATTTATATCTGATCATAAGATTCCATATACAGTACATATTTTTAAAACACTTCTGAATACATTGTCATTCAGCTTTATTCTGAAATGAAAGTTGTTGCTGAAAACCGGTATGGGGGTGTCGGATAAGTAGATTTGTTTTATATAAATAGCTTTGCCAAATGACTGTATTAATTTTTGAAAATCCTGAATGGTATATCCGAAGTAAGTGTTTTTAATTATTCTGTTACAATAGTTTTGCAAGCTTTGATCAACTATTATTAGCGCGTAGCTTTCCAAAGTTTTTACTTTAGTTTGAAATCTTGCACGCTGATGTTCATCGAAAAACTGAATTGCAACGTATCACGAGTTTGGATGCTCTCCAATACTAGAGACTGTATCCCACAATGCTGTTGCTGTCAGCTCCTCGTAAAGAAGCTCTCTGGGGAATTTATAGAGTGTTACATTCCTATCAGTGACAGCTAACACTAATGATCTCGGTGAAAAAAATTTTTGGAAAGTGGCAAATAATTTTTTTGTGATGGTGCTGTTGAAATTAACGTTTATTTCTTGCAGTTCATCTTGATTCCATATCGTTGGGGAGGGCTCTTCATTATTGTTTTCCATGAGGTTTAAATTATTTATGTCGGCTTGATTTACCTTCCTAAATCTTGCTGTCTGTGTTAATGCTGGACTTTTTTCGATGCTGTGAAGCTGCTGGTTTATTTTTGTTACGTTTGCGTATGTTTTTGCGATAGTGGCAGTTTTCATTTTATCGCCGTTTGTTTGAGCGCAATTTACGTCGTTTGCTTCTTGACGCGATGCCATGCTTGTTTATGACGTTAGAATTTATTTTTTGTTATGAACGACCGTATTACTTACTTTTTGCTAGAAAACAACTGTTCAGTAATTAGGCATCGCTGTCTTTATCTATTACAGATATATATCACAGTTTTTAAGTGTGAAAATGATTAGAATATGGGAAAAAAAAGATTATTAATAAGACCTTCGTTCTTGATGACTTAGGCATACACGCGCAGGCGCATTCTCTTATTATTATTATTATTGTATTACAGAACACATATTTAGAAACCAAACATTCTCAAATTAATCACAGATTCTAAGAACTTAGGATTTATTCAAACAATGGCAATGACATAACTAGTTTATTGTTTTCCATATCAAATTATTTTTTGACATAAGTAATGTTTTCTATAACATATCTTGTTTTACAGATACAAAGACAAAATTAAAATATATTGAAGTTTAATTTTTTAACTTTGTCATTAGAAAATATGCTTCTAATATTTTCTAAATCAAGATATATTTAACTCATATAATGTTATTTAAATAATTTTTTATCTTTGATTTAGAAAATAAGTTCCTTCTACAGGCATGAGAATAATCAAAAAGAGCATTTAGTATTGCACTGCAAGCTTCTTTAAATGAGATTATTAAATAATTTTTTATAACTATTAATCTAATAAATCTGCAACTGTAATTATTGCTATACTTTTGTAAAAGTTTGTGCTTCTTCAATTTATTTATTTTCAGTAAAAAAAATAATGGGTTTTCATAAATATATAAAAAAATATAATTATTTTGTTTTACTCTTTGAAAGAATTGTAATTTTGATTATATTAAATGATAAATAATATAAATTATTTACTTTAAAACAATGTTAAAGTTCTAACAATATTTTAATCTTCAGAAAATTAATCAAAATGTCGATTAATATAATTTTAGATTTGGTAAATAAATATAGCCATATAATTCTATAATTAAAACCACTTCTTTTCAAAAACTTTATTTGATGTATATATATATATATATCCACTTATTTCCAACGTTTCAACTATCTTTACTCTATAATCATTTTCAAGGATATGACTCCCTTCTCAAAAAAAAGGGAGTCAAATCCTTGAAAATGACTATAGAGTAAAGATAGTCGAAACGTTGGAAATAAGTGGATATATATATACATCAAATAAAGTTTTTGAAAAGAAAAGAAGTGGTTTTAATTATAGAATTATATGGCTATATGTACTGTATATTTTTGAAAAGAAAAAAGGATTGAGTCGTGATTAGAAACAGAAGTAAATGGATTTGTAAATAAATATATTATTTTTTCCAATTGCTTTAAGTATTAATAATGTCTCACTATGTGGCTCATATATATTCCTCATTTTACTTATGTAACACCTTTGACATGTGTAATTATGCCACTGCATCTACATAAAATCTGCAACAATTAATTTATTCATTATGAAATTCCTTTCATGGTATATATTTGAAATTAACAATAGTGCAAATATCTTGAATAAGAAAAGCTGAATATTTAAAATTTATTTTTTGATGAATTATAAAATAAAGATATTCAAATAAGGCTCAGATAAAATTTCTTAAAAATTTAAGTTTTACACCTTTATACTAAAAAAAATTTTCTGCTATTATTTTTTAGGCAATAACATTTTGGAGTCAGATTAATGACAATAAATATCTTTTTAAAAAGTTTGGTTTTATAATTATTACAATTTGCTATTTTCTAGATATTATTTGCATTAATCACATTATTTTAAAATTAGCTTAGTAATAATAATAATGATCTTAAATAAGACATCAACAACATAATAATGATAAACTATAAAATAATATTTCCATGTTTAGTGTCACTTAGCCCCCCCGCAATAAATCAAAACATATATAAATTAATTTATATGACAATAAAATAATTAGATTTATATAAGCATAAAAATACCTTTCTGGATTTTATTCCTTTCTGCATCTTTGCACAAACATTTTGTTATACCTACTGGATAATGGTCGATCTAAATTATTAAAATATTAAAATTTCATAAACAATATATTTCATACTTGATAAATAATACAGGTAGAATAATACTATAGTTTGTTGACTTCTATCATCTAAAAAAAAATACATTTAAGGAGCTTTTTAGATTTTAAGACTTTTAGACATTATTTTAGCAAGAATTATGATTTATTTAAGTTATATTTTTTAAAATTGAAAACATACAAACATTAAAAAATAATCAATATTTTACCATTATTATTCGTCATTTGCAAAGTGAATATGGTCAATCTTAACTCCAGAAAAAATTTAAAAGAAGACAAAGAACATATATTAAGGATGAAACCAATTAGTGAAATATAATAAAAAATATATAAATGAATACACCAAACTTCTTTTTAAATCTTGTTTTTTATATGATTATAAAAATTTAACTACACACCAACATTTTGATTATTTTATAGTATATCAAGGACAACTCAAACTCTTTCTATTATTATTATTTTTCTACTATTATTGTCTGTAATAGAAAGGGTTTGAATTGTCCTTGAAAAAGACTATATTATAAAATAGTCAAAATGTTGATGTATAGTTATATTTTTATAATAATCATATAAAAAACAAGATTTAAAAAGAACTTTGGTGTACTCATTTATATATATTAAAAGTTATGAACTATTTTTGAAAAAAAAACTGAGTAGATGATATTTTAAATTTGTTGAAATATAAAAATGTTCATGTACCGATTGTTTAATTTGCTTATATTTTAACTTCTATAATAAAACTTTTTTAAAAATTATAATCTTCAACAATTTTCCTAACTGTAGTTTTCTATTGCATTCTATACTCATCCATAAGAAAGAAGTGAACATATTTTTGATATAATATTGATAATGTAAAGATAGTCTGCATTTCTGAATAAAAATATAGTCAAGTATACCACAAAAATGTTTTTTAAAAAACTTATTACTCTTCATCCATTTCACATACCAATTCAAACAAGAAATGATTTTACAAAAGTACATTTCAGCATCATCATATCCTGAAAAATGAGAAGTTTATTGCATGATCTTATATTTTCATTAATATGTTCAAAATATTATGGGCATTCTTAGATAAACATTTTCCATTGACTTATGTTAACAGGGATTCCATGTCTTATTTTTACAACTATGTACAACTTACTCAGTTAAAGTAGCTAGATTTCTATGATGTAAATCCTATCTTGTAATTTTATTAAATACTGAGAATTTTTATTTGATAACAGGATGATAAATCACTTGAAGTTTTAATAATTAATTATTGCATTCAAAACATTAAAAACTTTTTGAAAATGATAATAATCTTTATTGACAAGATCACAATAATAGAGGATCTAAAAATCAAAAAGATTAATTTTCTACTTTTACTTGGTTCAAATTAAAATTTCTTTATTAAACTTTATGTAACATTCTCATATTTTATAAAGTCACTTATAAATTGTTCCAAATAGCATGTCATTAGAAGGAGAAAATAAAGTTAGGAATTAAATTAGACTTCTGTTAAGTACTCATTTTCTCTTCAATTCACTATCTTTTATAAGGTTTTCTTTGTTATTATTATATAATAGTTATATAATATGAGTAAATTTTCATGAACAAACAGTTAATTTTATCCATTTCCTCAAAGTCTTGACTAAACGGACAAAAGTGATATATGTAAAACACTTTTTCTCAGGATACTTTTCTTGTATTTGCTTGACAACCAAGTTCATAGTGTTTTCTTATTTTTTAAAATTACATTGAATCTCTGGAAACCATTCATATATGACTGGAAGAAAATTACTGCATCCTTTTCTGGCACTTTTTATTTTTACAAATTGTAGCAACAGAAACATCCTTAAGTTTAAATTACACAATTTCAAGGTTGTTTTTTTTTTTAAAAAAAATCAATAATTTTGAAACTAATTATTAACACCATACACTCAAACATATGCAATATTTTATCAAGATCCTCATCCTTTCTATTTTAATGATTATAAAGAGCTGTTTTAACTTCCTCAAGCTGGTATTCCTATTCAAAACTATAAACGAGTTGAAATAATGAATATACATTTAAAACAAGCAACTTTATTTTTATATTATGATTCAAAAGATGATCAAATACTTCCATATATGCTTAAAATATCATTATTATGATACAAAAGAATGTCATTCAATGATTTTACTGGAATTATGTTATCACTTTTCAGGTCTTTGTTATTTTCAATGCATCAAAAAAAAAAAAGTCCCTTATCGGTAAATGCTCTTTGCAGTTTTAATGTATTAATCAATCTTAAACCTTTTAGTCAGAAGATAAACTGCATTTAAATTATAGTCTGTCTGATTATATAGCTTGAATGTTTTGCATTCAAACTTACATATGTGTTTAATCTATAATGCACCACATAAATTTGTATAAAATAAAAATAAAATTTATATCCACATCAAAACATTTTAAGATACAATGATTAAACATACTAAGTAATATATATATATATGTAATTTATAGTTATGAAATGGAAATATCTATTGTTGATTAGACTTGAAGTGAAGTTTTTAGTTATCAGCATAATATTTAACCTTGCAGCACATTACATCATAGCTGCCCAAAATTAATATATCTCATATTTCTGATGAGGACAATAAAGTGTTTTAATGTAGATAGAAATTGTTCCTATAATATGTGATAGTATCATAGTAATTGTGGAAAGATGCAATATAATGAATGACATTAATTGTTATATAGATAAATAAACTGTATTATGTGTGCATATATATATATATATATATGCAAAAACATAAAACAATACAATACTAGATTAAATCCAAAATTTTATCAAAATCCTTACACAACCATGGTTTCATCTATTACAAATAGATCTTCTCAAGTGAAAATCAAACTAAAGGAAATAACATATATATACAAACAAACAAACCTTCCCATAATTCATTTCAAACTCCACCTTCCCTTAATATCAAAAGAAGTCTTCATAAGATTGATAGCCTCATAATCAAGAAGTTTTATCACCAAAGTCTCCTTTATTCTTCTTTTTAACTCATTCTTTTCATAAAAAATAACCGAAGCATTGTCAAACAATATTCTATGAACTGTATTCAATTCATGAATATATAAAGCTGAGTTAAGATACCTGTGTTTAACTCTATTTATATGAACCTTAACCCTTTCATTAAGGCTAAACTTATTCTGGCCTACATAAAATTTACTAGTTGTGGTAAATTTTATGCAGTCCAGAGTAAGTTTAGCCATAATGAAAGGGTTAAGGTCATATAAATAGAGTTAAACATAGGTATCTTAACTCAGCTTTATATATTCATGAATTGAATACAAGTCTTAGACTATTGTTTGACAATGCTTCGGTTATTTTTTATGAAAAGAATGAGTTAAAAAGAAGAATAAAGGAGACTTTAATGATAAAACTTCTTAATTCTGAGGCTATCAAACTTATGAAGACTTCTTTTGATATTAAGGGAACGTGGAGTTTGAAATGAATTATGGGAAGGATTGTTTGTTTGTATATATATATATGTTATTTCCTTTAGTTTGATTTTCACTTGAGAAGGTCTATTTGTAATAGATGAAACCATGGTTGTGTAAGGATTTTGGTAAAATTTTGGATTAATTTAGTATTGTATTGTTTTATGGTTTTGCATTTTTATTTTTGCTAGTTAGTATTAGGCAGTTTTGGTTTTATATATATACACACACATATATTTACATACCTTTTTTAAAATACAAGACTGAAGATCAACAACTGACTGATAATGTTTTTCTTGATTTTTTAGTAAGTTTTCAATTGAAGTAGAAAATTCAACAAATTCTTCTTGAATTCTTTGCCAGAATAAAACACCTATTTCAATGAGTAATTTGAACTAATGTGCCTATATACATATAATTGACGTGCATATATATATATATAAACATATATTTATATACAATATCTACTCTAACAATGATTATAATAGATAAAATTACCCAAAAGATATTCAATTTCATTAAATTTTTACAAGATTAAACTGAAAATTTCCCAATAAGCATTCACTTAAACGTTATCTATAAATTTCCTATTCATATAAATAAATAAACGATTACTGTACTATTTTAAAAGTTAGATTTTAAATTTAAATTTTAAAATTCATAAAACTTATTTAAGCACATAATCAATAAGGTTATTTTATTCTAACAGTTTTCGTCCATATATTTTGACTATTTTTATTTTTTTAATTTAACTTGAAATTAAATAACTGTTCTTTTTTAATATATGAGTAATTCTGTGATTAATGTATATTGGGAATTCTGTGTGTGAATATATACACAATATTACTTAAAAATAATAGTAATTAGAAATTCTATTTAAAACATAATAGCAAATAGTAATTTTTTTTAACTTGGTAGGAAATAAAATAATTTGAATTTGTTATAATTAATTAATTTCAGCAAATAAAGTTTGTTAAAAAGAAAAGAAATAGATGTATTTATATTTATTGAAATGTAGAAAGAAAATTCTAGATTTTGATTTACTGTCAATTAGTATTATAAATTAAAATGTACTCTTAAAAATGTCTGCTATTATTTGGGCAGTTTGATGCTGATATAAAAATGATCTAGGAAACTGATGAAAGATAATGATAGAAAAAGCTGACTAAAGGTAAAGAAAAATTTAGAGAAAAGATGCTGTATAATATTAGAAATTATATAATTAACACTTTTTCCAAATTGCAGACAGTGGTGGAAAAAATAACAAAGCTAACTAAATTGAGTGATGAACAAACATGATGATAAACAAATATGATTGATAATGGTGGTGATCCAAAAATTCATAATATCTGTGAAAATAATGAAAGTTTCTAAAGCAATAAATTAATGCAAAAAAAAAAAACAAACAAACAAAACAGATAAGAATATATTACAAGGAAAAAATAACTGAGCTTACAAAATGAAGCTTAGCTGAATTTAAAAAAATAGACATGAAATATTCTGTATGTGTGAATATTTTTTTATATTTAAATCATAAAGAATTATTACATTTTTATTTACAACTGTCAAACTCAGTCCATTCACAACTTTGACACCATCCACCTCAGATAAATACAATAATGATTATTACTAATCATTTGCTAAACTAGAGATTATCTCTAGCACAGATATAAACTTTAAATCTCAGTACTGTGACATTTTGTAATAATTTAAATTAATTTAAAAGTTATAAATATATTAATTTATGATGTTTTTAAAATAAAATAATAACAGCACTTATAGTTTAAAGAATTAAATCACAGACTTATAATTAATGTATATTATTTAAAACATAATATTTATTAAATTAAATTATGAATGAAAAATAATTAATTGTAATTCTGCTTTAATAACAATAACATTAAATGCATATATCATGGTTTCATGAAAAGTAGAAATATCATATATACATATATAATGATTTCTTAAACTTTTAATTAGAATTTTTTTAAAAATAAGTACTATATAGTATTACTCTTTTGTCTATAAATAATATTTTAAAATTGATGTTGTATTTATAAAACTTAAATATATAGAATTATAAATATATATTTTTTACATATATAATTGCAATAAATAGGTATTTTCAGCAGGTTAAAATTGTTATCTACACAACACCAGTTTCAAAATTTTATAGTGAATTCTTAATTAAATAGCAACCTATTGTTTTTCTTAAGTATTTATTTAAAAACCATTAAAATATCACATACTGCCATTTCTTTTTCTTGCACAAGCTATTAAAATAGTAACAACTCTCTCCATACAATATTACTATCTAGTGCAAGTTATAATAATCAATAGATATCAGAAAGTTTGTGCATTTAAATCTTTATCTAGTGCCTACTCATCTAATACCCCCAAACTAGTTTCTAGCTTATAGCTGTCATCAGTGAGAAGTCATATCTGAGAGCCATAGACCTAGGTCTTTGGATCCAATGCAACCTTCCAGAAATTATCTTTTACCTATTTAGTCAACTATAGAGCAATGAGACCAAACTGAAAACTCAATAATGTTTACAATCCTAGCTAATTTGTCTTTATATTCATATAGATCTGAACCCATTTCAGTATCTATATATTATGGTGTTTTTGATTTTTTTATAATCCCAATCACCAACATCCTTTGGCACTAGGTGGTAATATTGTATAAAGAGAGTTGCTATTAAGTATTTATTTAGTTAATATCCTCATTCCAAGTAAATTTAATAATTAGCGTATTTAAAATGTAATTAAAGGGATTTGAACTAAGCAGTAAAAAGATTAAAAATATAAAAACAAAAAATAAAACATTATTATATTTATATTTTTAGAGTACAGTTGAGCTGATTAGAAAAAGCAGAAAAATTCCCAGCTAAAGAATGAATTTCAAAAATTGAGCACACTAATTTAGATATGTTTGGAATTAAAAAGTATTGTAAATATTAGTATATAGAATGTTAGAATTACAAACTTCTGAGAAAAGATAATAAATTTATTGTCAAAGTTGAGTGTATAACTTAAACTTAATAGTTTATGTATTGTTTTGAATATAAGATCAAAAAAACAAAACTACAGATTATCAATAGCACTTCTGAAAATGATCACTTGCTAGTTAAAATTTTAGAAATTTTATAAGATCTAATAATTATTCATAAAAATAAAAAATCATATAAAAAATGTAGAAAAAAATACAAAAATAGATATGTAGTCGTAATAAAATACTGGAATGATATAGTGAGACAGAATTATAGGAAATCATAAATTAGGTGTAAAATGATAAAGGTTAACATAAAAAAATAGTTTAGAAATAATGAATTCAAAATTCAAAAATCATAATATAAGAATTTACACATATAAAAATTTCAATTAGATTATATTTGATACAGAATAAATTTAAAAATAATATTAAGAATGCATATGCTCATTCTGTAGCTAGTACAGATTTGAATTATGATTTGCTAATGAAGAATTGAAATTAACTTAAAATAAAAATAAGAGTTGAGACAAAATAAAAAAGAAATAGAATAGTGATTAATTAAATGGAAACATTAGATAATATTTTTCAGATTTGTTGAATAAAAAGTGACTGTTAACCAATAACATATACATTGAACAAAAATTTAAAACTGCTATATGTAACAGGTTATAAAAAAAGTAAAAAAAAAAAGATTTATGTTAATAATGAGATAATGAATAAAATGATAAAAAGGAGAAAGTAGAAAAATATAAATTTTACAGTAAATAAAGTGGATTGAGATATGAAACATATAAAACTAAAAAAAAAAAATCTAATAAATGAAATTGTAGAGACATAAAAAAATTAATAAAAAGATAGAAATAACTTAATATAAAATAGAATAAAATACTTTGAATGGGGGGGGGGGATAGATTCATAGAATTGAATTAATAATTGAATATAAAATGATCAATTATTAATAAATAAAGTATATAGGATAAAAAGTATGAAGACTATGCAAATGATTTATATGTTATAAATAATAAGCAATCAATTAAAAAAAAGTTAGATAGATAGAAAAGAATGAAATAGATCATAAGGAAAGAAGTGTAAAAGCTTTAATTAAAGTAAAAAATGATAGAGCACAGGAATTGATGAAATTTCTATTGAATTACTAAAGATTCCAAAAAAATGAATTGATAATTATAATATAAACTTTGATTCACAAAAAAATGATTATTAGATTTATTTTCTTTAATTTTTCATTCTTATGAAAAAAGTTCTAATGCAACAAAATGAAATTTCAGATTAATTGCTTAATCCAACAGGCTGAAATATCATTCAAAATCTTGAAAAGATAGTTTTAAAGAATAAATATGTTTCTTTCTGAACAAAAATTTGGGTTAAAAAAAAAGAAAATTGAAGTGATAAGCTTTAGTACTAATACATACACATTTATATATTAAGACACTGAAATTTATATTTGCTATTTTCAAATTAATAAAAATGTACAAAATATAAAATGTACAAATAAAAAATAAGGATATTAATATCATCTATATTCTTTACTATTTTTTACAATGCTTTTTGACAACTCACTATGAACAGTTTCAATTGCCTCAGCAATCTTCTTCAGAATTATAAAAAAACATAATATAAATACATGAATACAAATATACATGAACATATAATTTTATATTGAAACTGTCAATAGTGAGTTGTAAAAAAGCATTGTAAAAAAATAATAAAGAATATAGATGATATTAATATTATATGGATTTGGCAATGCAATAAGAAAGATAAAGTTATAATACTTCATAAAAAATAGGAATCAAATATATCACATCAATACATGTTTTATAGCAATAGGAGAGTAATATTTCTGAAAACTTAAAAGATAATAAAAGTATTATAGTCAATAATTTCATGAATTCTTAGAAACTTATCCAGAATCTTAGCAGAATCCACAAACTAATCTGAAAGTCAATAGTGAAGTTCCAGCCCATAAAATTAAATAACCATCATCATTAATTTTACTGGTGAAATACATCATTGAAGCACAGATAAAAAATAATTTTAATTGTACTTATTAAACAACTACTATGAGTAAGATTGTGTAACTCATTTACCATGGATTGCTAAAGTTAAACTCTTTATTTGGCTTAAGTTTGCCAATATAAAATGTAATTCTGTAAGAAGATATGCAGCCAAAAGAATCTAATAGGAGGCTTTATAAATATCTAATATCTGTTCTGCATTACAATAAGTGAATCTTAATTCATAAACACAATAACTATATAAAATTGTTAAACTTATTATAATTTATTTCAATGGATTTCTAATGAAATAAATCTGCAAATAAGAAAGAAAGCTAATAATGAACAATTTATTTTGTGAATACATTTTCAAAGAATAAATAAAATAATGCTAAAAAACTTTTCTAATCTCACTAAATTAACCACTTCCTTTATTTTGCTGTAATATTTAATATAGATACAAGGGTCTATATCTTACTTCACACACTTTGTAGTAAATTTAATTATTGTATATATACAGACACACAATCTGATATTTCAACTGTCCTAGTCGTCTTCAAAGCTATAATATAATGACAAATAAAATAAATAACAATATAAATAATATAATAAAAATTAATCAATAAAAAAAAATATAACAAAGCAAACCAAAACTAATAAAACTAAAATAAATGGAATAAAATGAAATTAAAACCAAATACAATAAAATAATTCAGATAATATAAAATAAATATAGATAGTATATGTATATTTCTATCTATCTATATATATTCATGAACAACCACTAATTTAAATATATTATTTCTTTTATTATTTTTTAATAATCCCCCAATTATTCCTATTCTTTATAAATTAAAATTATAATTTTATTATCCCCAAATTAATAAAATATTTATTATTTTACCATTATATATTTCTCTGTTCAATATTAATTCATAATAAATTGTTACATTTTTATTTACATCTGTCAAACTCACTCCATTCACAACTTTGACACCATCCACATCAGATAAATACAATAATGATTATTACTAATCAAATACTAAACTAGACATTATCTCTAACACAGATATAAACTTTAAACCTCAGTTAAAGATTAAAATATCTGATTGTTTTAATTTTAAACATGGAGTTATTCACCTTTCTATTTCTCATGTGTACTATTATTATAGATATATTAAACAACCTCCATACTTCTCCATTCTTTTTAAATTCATATAAATAAAGATATAATAAAAGACAAATGATCCCCAAGATGCATTTCATGGTGAACCAGCATTTATCAGTTGGCCCAGGTCACCAACTCTCATATATATCTCTATTATATGAAAAGTATTTATCTATAATAATTTCTTACATTTTTATTTACAACCGTCAAACTCACTCCACTCACAACTTTGACACTATCCACCTCAGATAAATACAATAATGATTATTACTAATCATTTACTAAACTAGAGATTATCTCTAGCACAGATATAAACTTTAAACTTCAGTTAAAGATTAATATATCTGATTTTTTAATTTTAAACACACACACTCATGGGGTTATTCACCTTTCTCTTTCCCATGTGTAATATCTTTATGGATATATTAAACAACCTCCATACTTCCCCATTCTTTTTAAATTCATAATACTAAAAATATTCTTTCTACTGTTTAAATTACATTTTAAAATGTATTATTTTCTTATTCATTCTTCTGTTATTTATAATATTTTATATTTATCCTTTTATATTGCAACTAAAAATCACTTCAATTTCTTAACCCCCCCCTCCAAGTTTTTAAAAAAAATATTTCTTATATCCTAGCTCCCTCTATTATTTATTATTTAAATTAACCATATCTATAATCAGTACAACTCTTTCTTTTTATTTATACACTTATATATATATTATTTGTATACTTTAACTTACTAATCCATATCATTTATAACTTTCTTATTACTACTATTATATAATTCTTTCTTATAAATTCATATAATGTTATTTTATACTTGAATGTCATGCTAAATGTTTTATCTTATAAACACATATTATATATAAATACATTCATATTTATACTATTATGTAAAAATTTGTGCAAACTCATATTTATGTAATATTTGATAAATTTTACAAGTGTTGTTGTTTAGATTGTAATAAATTATAGAAAGTAATTATTCTTTCCTCACAAGCACCATTAAACAGTGGTGTTCAGTTTGCAAGAATACTTTCACCCTAGCCACAAGATAGAGAATTTAAGAAAATAAGAATGGCCATCTTATTTCTGAACTCAAATATAATTATATGGGCTAATCTTAATTGCCTAGAAGTGAGAATGTGAATTTATGAAGTGTGAATTTGTAAATCATTCACTTAAAATCCATTTCTTATTTTTAATATTCTTATTAGCACTTCTAAAATTTTTAAATTAAATTTATGTCAATATTAAACAATGCTAAATTATGTAATATTTGATAAATTCTACAAGCACTATGTTTTAGATAGTAACAAACTGTAGAAAGTAATCATCCTTTTTCTCTTTATATATTTTTTCTTTATATATCTTTTTAATAAATATCTTTATGATAATGTCTTCCTAATCCCAAAATCTCTATTCAATTTTTGTTTTATCCTTTTTATTAGTTTTGTTGTTTTATTTTTATTTCCTTAATATTGTCTGTGCTTTTTGTAATTTTGTATATGTTTCCTTCATATATATATATTGAACCGGTTGGGAGGAGATCGCTCTGATTATATAAATTTTAAAAAAATCTCGATCTACTCCAGCTGCACTTTTGCAACAAACTGGTCCTTCAAGTAGAGAAGTCTAATACAAAAGGTGGATAAGACCAATGGCATCTATAATAAGGCTGAGGCTATACAAAGTATAATCTGCAGCCACCTTTCCAGGCTATAGAACTCCTCAGCTACTAAATTCAAACCCCTGCCAACCAAAACATTTTTATTTGTTTTGAGGTAAAACTTCAGGTGCCAGCTAATCATACATTATAATCAGCATGCCTAGATGACAGATATACAATTTAGCACTTGTTGTATCCCAAGCAAGCTCTTTTACTTAATTGTGGGAAAATAAACTTTGACATCCTGCTTAATGCTTATATTTAACTATAAATTATCTATTAGTGGCACAATTATAAAAGAGAACTGACCAAACAATAATTAGCAAACAAACAATTTATTTAAGTGCATTTCTAATTAAAAGGCATGATAATAAAGAGTATTGTAATAAAACATTATAAATTTATTTAAAAACACTTCTAATTAAAATATATGGTAATAAAGAATATTATAATTAACCCTTTGAAAACCAGGCGGCCATCTTTAATTTTTAAAAAAATTTACCCTAACTCTAATAACTTAGATATTTTGTGTTTGAATGTAATAAATATATAAAAATAATGTTGTAAAAGCAAGTACATATATGAAAGAATATAATGAAGCTGTTAAAATAATCATTTCATAAAGAAAAAGTTAAAAAAAATAATATTTATAACAGATTTAAGAATGTTTGTTTTTACACTGATTCACAAATCCTAAATTTTGAAATTCAAATGATAAAATGACACTTTCATAAACAGCTTCATCACATTCCTCACAAATTTACAAAAAAAAAAGATGTATTGGAAGTCTTACCTGAGGTAATTTTTCCCTGAGAAAATTACTAAAACAGCCGACTTGCTGTGATCCATTTTCATTCCACAGCCAGATATGTTCAGTTTTGTAAATTATCTGTAAAAATATGAATGGTTTTTAGTGGAGAAAAAAGTAATAGAACAGTGTAATTCAAAAATAAATAAATAAACTCATAAAAAATAAAATGAATAAAAATAAATCAATAAAGATAATTTTTTATTATTATTAACAATGATTACATGTGTGGAAGAAAGGCTAAGTTCAAATACATGGCACTATAACACAGAGTGGATGGATTGATGAAGTCAGAAACTGTGTATAAAATATCCTATATTACATGAAATTCCAGTTGTGTAGCATAAACTTGTATATAAATATATTTATTATTTTGCATAAAAGATATGAAGAAAGGCTGAGTTCAAATACATGGCACTATAATACAGAATGGATGGATTGATGAAACCAGAAAGTGTGTATAAATATCCTATATTACATGAAATTCCAGTTGTGTAGCATGAACTTGTATATAAATATATTTATTATTTTGCATAAAAAATATGAAGAAAGGCTGAGTTCAAATACATGGCACTGTAACAATAACTGGATAGATTGAAGAAGCCAGAAAATTTATACAATATCCTATATTACTTGCCTAAAATTGACACAAATCAATTGAGGGTCATAACTTTAGCACTGATGCAATAATTCGTCCATAAATTCAAACTTGGTCACGCATGATACACTATTCATATTTATAATCATGCCAAAAAATGCATTAGCTCACGCAGTGACAGATACCCCAGTCCCCAACTTTTTTCCATTCTACAGCATATTTATTTGAAAATATTATAATTTATTATTCTATAGCATATTTATTTATTTCAGTACATCGAAAATATTATAATTTATTATTATATAACATATTTATTTGTTTCAGTAAATAGAAAATATTATAATTTATAAAATATATATATAAAAAAGTAATTACATACTCGCGAATGTTATCAAAAAACGTTTATTTGTTTCAGTACATCGAAAATATTATAATTTATTATTATATAACATATTTATTTGTTTCAGTAAATAGAAAATATTATAATTTATAAAATATATATATAAAAGTAATTACATACTCGCGAATGTTATCAAAAAACGTTTATTTGTTTCAGTACATCGAAAATATTATAATTTATTATTATATAACATATTTATTTGTTTTAGTAAATATAAAATATTATAATTTATAAAAAAAAAATATAAAAAAAAGTAATTACATACCCTTGAACGTTATCCAAAAACGTAATTTGAGAAGAGAGCCCAGAATCACGGACAACTTCAATGGAAAATCACAATAAAATCTTCAGTAATTGATCCAACAATTGTGGAATAACTTTTTTACGATAAATAAAATGAGAAAAATCAAAAAAAAAAAAAAAATTTTAGGTACACTTTGCTAAAAATATTCATAAAAAATCTAAAAATTGTCGTACAGAAAAAATTCTTAGACTTTCAGGTAGATATTGAAATTGCGCAAAGAATGACGTATTGCGCGTATGTGTGATGTTTACCGTTTACGCGTAAACTAGAAATTTCTAGACAAGTCGTACAAAAGTCGTACTGGGGGTCAAAGGGTTTTAAAGAACATAATAAGTTTAAACATGCACACACGCATTAAAATATATTATAATAAGAATTCAGTAATCAATATAAAGCTTTACACATATTAAAAATACATTATGAGAAAATTTAAATATGCACACATATATGAAAGTTTAATTCTATGTAATAACTTATGGGAGATGCTTAAAGATTGCTATTGCTGTGGCTTTTATAGTTCAACAAAATCTTTTATTTGAATATGATTCAGTTTATAAATGGAAATAATAAAGTTTATAGTTACCTAGGATTTTTGGCAGATTGCAATTTACACTCCGAGACACAACCCCTTTTTTTCTCCTGCTATATTGATCACCAACTGGTTGGATTTTAGACTTTATTAATAGTTTTGCTCATTTCTGACTTTTCATGTTCAATAAAAGAAAGAGATATTCTTTGAATTTTAAGATCATAAGGTAGGCATGATTTCTAGATGGAGAATTTCTGCTGTTTTAGAGGACCGGGACTGAAGACTAGCCACATACTTCAAGGACTGTCTAGCACTGCATGATTCTAGGTAGTTCTTCAGTAATTGTAAATACACACACTCACATGCTGAAGACTTCAATGACCTTTGCCATCTTCTCTTCTTTGGAAACTCTTACACAGTAGCAATAACAAATATGATGGTACTATAAGATTAATCTTCATAATTATGAATGGATTTGTCAGTCCTTTTATATGTTTTTTTCTTATTATTTTTCTAGTTATCACTCTGATCTGATTTAATTTACAATTTTATTAATCAATTTTCCATTATACTTTAAGCTGCATTTTTGTTTATATTAATCTAGCATTCTGATAAGATACAGTTTTGAATCCCTTTTCTTTGTTTTTTCACTTAATGTAATTAGAATTATTATTCCCTTTTTTCTATTTATCAGCCAAGCAATCTTTAAGTGGATTTAAGTTTTTGTTTTTTGATAATTTTGTTTTTTGATAATTTTAGAAGTGGATTTAAGTTTACAAGCTTCCCTTTTACATTTTAATTCAATTTTCATTTTTACATTTATTTATTTTTTAAATTTATAAAAAGAGAGAGCACTATTTTTAACTTTTTACTTAGTTAATTTCCCTCCCTCCTTTTCCTATTTGCTCTTTAACTATTAAAACTCTTATTAGTATTATTATTTTTTTAAAATAACAAGATGACACAACACTTTGTCTTTTGGCGATTTGCATTCTTTTAAAAAAACTCTTTAAATATTTTAGGCCTAATATTTCTTTTATTAAAACTTTACACATTTCTATTGTAAAATTTAATCTGGTCATTTACTAATAAATGATTCCACAGTATTTTTATTTTTTAAAATTCCATTTTAAAATCTTAAACTAACCATAATTTTTCTTAAAAAAATTATGAAACATGTAGTGCTATTAACTAGTTGTACAATATATATATATGAATTATTCAGTGTATATATTTTTAGTCTTGTTTTTATAGAAATCTGAGTTTCTTCTAATTATTTGTTTTCAATCCCTTTATTTAAACTTTCTTTGTATGTTATTATATATATTCTATTAATGATTTTTTTATTATCTTTATTTTTCAACAGATAGGTAGAAGATTATTTGATGATTTTTAATAAAAACCAGAAACAAATAAATTAGTTTATTAATGATACTAATAAGTTGGAAGAAAATATAAAATTTACAGTTGAAAAAAAAAAGAAAATAATGGAATTGCATATCTGAATATAATGTTTCAAAAGAAATTGATAATTAAAAAAATGGCATGTTCAAATAAATATTTATAAAAAATAATATTAGTAATAACAAAACAAGTTGGTTCTCCAACACTAATGAAAATACAAAATTAGTTATATATATTCAAAAATATACAGGGCTATAATGTATTTTTCAAAAAAAAAGTATAATAAACAAAAAGATTTAATAATTGAAGTATTAAAAAAGAGTCATTTCCCTGTACAATTACAATTGAAAGAACTATTGAAAAAAATAGAGTAAAGGATAAATAACATTGATAAAAATGAAGGAAAGAATAAAAATGAACAGATATATAGGAATAAAAAGAAGTAATATTGTAGTGAATTTTATATATCAAATCCATGTTTTCTCTGTTGTCTGATTGATGAATGAATGTTTGTCTGATATCATGTGTCAAATTCACAACCACTATATTTATGTGAAAAAAGTCATTTTGCCATTAAATAAAAAATGCTGGGAAAAAATGAATATAAATGCTTTTAAGTAGAGATATAGTATATATTTCATAGTAAAGGTTCCCATCCAGCTGCAGAAACAGACAGTGCCGATTTATAATTCAATGTTAAAGTGCTCTGTGCTTTCTTGGTCTGTCAATCCCCCAATATAATTTAGATGAGTGACATACTTATCAATGTTAATGAACTTTTATAAATTAGCAATGTTTAACAAAAACATATTTACATTAAATCTTAAAAAAATTGTTAAAACAACCAATTAAAAAAAATTACAAATATTATATTTAATAAAAAATATATAAAAAATGGTCAGCGTTTTTGCATTCAGACATTAATAAATCGTAACTATTAGTAAAGCTAAAAAAAACTTATGATCATGACTGATTACTGAAAAAAAATTTTTTTTCATTCAGAGGACACTCCAGTAAATATATATTTAAAGTTATAAAGCTAGCAAATATAACAGATATATTTTAAAATGTAAATTTTAATTTAGTTTTAATAAAATTTGGAAATTTATTTATAGAATATTAAAATGTTTTGTTTAATTTATATTAAATTTTTAAAAAAAAATTTTTAACAACTAATTATTGCAAAAATAACAGGCTAAAAGCTACGAGTTTTTATATTCTGCTGTAACAATAGTCTTTCAATTCTCACATTTAAAATTTTTTGTTTAATTTATATTAAATCCCTAAAAAAATTTGTTAGAGTAACTAATTAAAAAAACCACAGGCCTTTACAAGGCTCAGGTGCATCTGGTAAGTTTAATAAAATTATAAATAGGCTTAATAAAAAATACAAAAACATAATTAATATAAAAATAGTTAATAAAAAAAGAGAAAACATATTACTGAATAACAAATACATAGATTATAATAAAGGTAATAAAAATAAGTAGTATATATAATAAAATACAAACAATATTTAGATATAGGGATTGAAAACAATTATGTGGGAGAAACCAAAAGTTCTATAAAAACAAAGTTAAAATGACATGTTAGATAATAAATCACCAATATATAAACATATGAAAAAAATAGGACAAAAATTTACAGAAAGTTCAATAAAAATGATAATATATATAGACAATATTAAAAATAAATAAATAAAAGAAGCAATTCTAAAAAAAAAGATAAACAAAAATTGAATAGAGATTCTGGGATTAGAATGACATTATCATAAAGGTATTTATTAAAAAAGATATATAGAAAAGATATATAAAGAACAAAATTATTTATATAAATATGAGTTTGTATAAATTTTTACATAGAAGTATAAATATGAATGTATTTATAAATGATATGTATTTACAAGATAAAAAAAGCAAACATTCAAACATAAAATAATATATGAAATATGAATTTATAAAGAAGAATTATATAATAATAGTAATAAGAATGTTATAAATGTTATGGATTAGTAAGTTAAAATACATAAATAAATAAAAAATTTATAAAAAAATTTAAACAAAAAGAAAGCGTAGTAATCATTATATATATATAGTTAGTTTAAATAATAAATAATAGAGGGAGCTAGGATATAAGATAAATATTTTTAAAAAATGTTTTTTTTTTGGAAATTTTTAAGAGATTGAAATAGATGTGGGTAAGTTAAAACAGGTTTATAATATTTATGATTTTTAACTGTAAAATAAAAAGATAAATATAAAATATTATTAATAATTTAGAAGAATAAATAAGAAAATAATAGATATTATATATAATTAAAAAATTATAAAGAATATTTTTAGTAAATGAATTAACGTTAAACATAGAAATATATATAAAAAAATAATAAATATTTTATTAATTTTGGGATAATAAAATTACAGTTTTAATTTATAATGAATAGTAATAATTCGGGGATTATTAAAAAATAATAAAAGAAATAATATACTTAAATTAATGATTGTTCACAGACAGTAATACATATGTACAATCTATATTTATTTAAATTTAATGTGTATTTTATTTTATATTACCCAGATTATTTTATTTTATTTTATTTTAATTCAATTTTATCACATTTAATTTATTTTAGTTTTATTAATTTTATTTTGTTTTGTTATACTTTATATTTTATTAATTACATTTTTATTGCATTATTTTATTTTATTTATCATTATCTCATAGTAGCTGAAACATTAGATTGTATAAAAAAATTTTTTGCTAAAAAGTGTTTGAAATAAGGTATTGAAATTTTATTTATATTAAAAATTTCTCATATGCATACAAACTTTAAAATAGCAGAATTGGTGAGAATTATAACTATTAAAACTACATGAGCCTAAAATGTATTGATTTTATTTAATTTATGTTTTGCTTTATGAGAAATAAATCAGTCACTATTGGAATGTTTTTGTTATTTTCTTTTATGCATTTTCCCCCTCTTTTTAAATCACTGTATATTTTAGAAATTTTCTTTGAATATTTATTTTTGAATAATCTATAAATTTTTCTTGGTGAATGTCAATAAAATATATATGTCATACCATATATATATATACACACTCCTTGAAACATTATAAGACCAATTCATTTTAAAATTTTAATTTTTTCTTTACTAAAATTCTTGATGGAGATATATTTGAGGAATAATTATTTTTTAACCATTATAATATATGTCTGTCTTTATATATAGATTATCGTGATTTCATGTTATTGTATACTTCTGTTATTAATTAAAACTGTTTCTAATATCCATATAATACTTTATTCTTTTCTATATACCATATGTAAAAATCATACATTTTTCATTTATGTATATGATTATATGATTATCATATATTTGATCTTAACTTCTCAAAATTGAACTAGAAATTTGAATTATAATAATGGCAAAATAAAAGTGAAAGAATTAAATTAAAATTATACCAGGATTTTTAAAAAAATGAAAGGTGGCATTTTCTGAGATAAACTATTAATAAATACATAAACTGATAATATTAGATTACTCTTTGGTGAACCCAATCAGAAAATAGCTTGTCATGTGATGATGATTTCTACAAAATAATCAGAGCCCATAGATCATTACCTTATTTTATTATAATGATAATGGTAACTCATATATAATATTATATAAATTTGCAGCTTAACATGAGACCCATTCATCACCATTAGGAATCCATATTAATAAAATTTACTATTACATAAATTAGTGCACCAATGGATGGTTCTTTATATATGTGAAGTGACTAATATGTACGATTGCCCTATATATAAATAAAATCTTTGGAATAATTAAGATTAGCATTTCTTTTGAAAAATTAAATGTAAATATTCAGCTAAAATTGTTTTGAGTAGCTCAAAAATTTCTGCATTAGTATTTATTATTTTCTGAAAAAACCATCAATGTGTTCTTCTCTCAATAATTTATTTTAAAGTTTTTACTATCTTTATCCAAATTCATCAAGAAGTGAATAAGAAAAAATGAAGAATTAGAAAGGTAAATATATTTATTATTATCCTTACATATAAAGAAATTATAGTTTGATTCCATTAATTTAGATTAATGTTTCCACTTGGTATATCCTTAATAAATTATGAATGGCTTTTAAGTCATAAAAATTACACTCTGCAAAGTAACCAGGAAAAAAAAAGAATGAAAAAAAATTAAAAAAGTTAAAGACACAAAAACAACCCATAAATATAAGTATATACCCATATACTATATACTGATTTTTTACTTTGTTTTTAGACTTTTCATGAAGACATTTAAAAATCTTTCTTTCTTTTTTATTATTGAAAAATTTCAATACTTGGCTTATTGTAGTTTTCCAATATATTCTATTCTAATTCACATTCTACTAATGGAAAAAAAATATTATGCACTTCTTTAAAGTATCTTTGGAATCGCTATAACATGAATAGTTATGTTAATTTGGTTTAAGTTTATCATTCAATACTTTATATGAAGTATTCAAATACCTATTCCAATAAAGTAGTATCACCACCATTCATGAAACAAAAGAATATAATAATTGTTGACCTAATTTTCATGTTATCATATTTTTCAGAATAAAACAGTCAATCCTTAAAATAAAATTTTTCAAGTGCTTTTCTATTTTCTATTGTGGATTCATGTTTCACTTCTACATAATACATCTGACAGAATAACTGATCTTTATACAATTATTTTGATTAAAGTAATTGTTATCATTATGATTAATTATTCTATCCTATAACTTGTTATATGCAACATAAACATATTGTATTGTACATCAACATCCAAGTCTAACTTTATATCTAAAGTCTATGAAGATATTCAATCACATCTACATTATTAATCAGATAAATATCCAAGCAAAATTTGCTTAAGATTTTAATTTTTTATATAAATAGAATTTTTTCATATAAAAAGTTGGTGATTGTTTTAAAATTGTTTTCATACCATTATTTTGTTAGCATTTAGAAAGAGAATAGATAAGTTTGCATAGCTTGCTTATCTCCAGAAATAACTTCTTTGTTTTATCATAGTTTATTCAAACAGTGAAAAATATAAAAACTAATTTTATGATCATTTTTATCTATCAATATTCTGTGAATGCATTCATCCACCTACCTGATAATGTATTTAGCTAGTTATTTGTTTATTAATACATCCATTTACTTATCTACTTTTTAATAATTTATTTGCCCATTTATTTAATAATATATGTAGCAAATTTATCTACTCATTAAAATTATTCAATGTTTTGTCAATTCAATCAAGAATCTATCTATTTATTAGTGTTTATGTGTACTTAACACCCACCCATTTATCTATCTATTTATTTATTATTTATAAACAAATTTATTAACTTTTGGCTTTTAAATCAAAATGTTAACAGAGAATAAGAAAATAAATAGAAAGTAGCATGAAATATATATGTAAAAAAAGTTCAAAATATTACTCATAAGCTTAAAAACCAAAACCAAAAATGACAAAAAGTACCTAAATTTTTGAATACATCCATAGAAGATGAAAATGTTGATTCAGAATTCATATTTTCTTCATTTTCTTTAAAAGTTGATTTTAAACCAGAGCTTGAAGATAATGGGAAAGAATTAGAGTAACAAATATCTTCACACATAAGGAAATCATTAGATGATTCCATTAAATGTACATTTAAATCTTCTTGCATTTCATTTGGCACAACTGAATCTTTAATAACCTGTGGACTGTCTTCAGATTTAAAGGAAACACATGCTAGTTCACAACACTAAAATGAGATCAAATATTTTTTTTAAATAGAAAGTTAATTAAACATATTTAAAAATAGTACATATATACATATTCAGTGAAATGGAAGTATTTAATCAAACATTGTCATAATAAAAAATGAAAGATAGTTGTAAACTTTGTTAAATATGTCAGAAATCCTACTCTATTTTTAAATTATGAAATAAAGATGATTGAAAATTGAAAATTTGTTACTTCTTAAAATGTCTAGCAATATATTATCTACTCAAATATGATTGTTTTATATATTTTATCCAGAAAAATAGAAGTCAGTGGTATATAAAATTAAATCAAGGTTAACACAAAAAACATGTTATAGCTGATAAATCAGAATAAGATTAAACAAAGTCAATAATAACAATGCTACAGTTAATGCTGAGAACACCATGATTACAACAATAATAAATATTATAAGGTATCATTAACTAAATTCAAGAGGAGGAGAAACCTTAACTCACTCTTGTAAAACTTTAACACTCCCAGTATTCCCTATATAAATCACTAAGTAGCAAGGGTACAATTAATTTCTCTCTTATAATAAATCTCTTCCATCATCCCTTCTCCAACACACTCTTACATCTCTAACTACTTCACCATCATGTTGCTACAATCAGATCCATATGTAATAAATGGTTAGTTTTATAAATCTTACAGATATATTATGCCATTTTATATTTCTTCAGTAATAAATATGAGTCCTTATTTCTAACTTATAATATTATGATCTCAGGGTTCTTATATTTAATTTAAATTTTTCAATATTTATTTTATGAATATGTTGTTGATAAATGAATGATATCCTAGTGATAAATATGAGCAAATGTACACTTAATAGATGATTTAATGTCTACTTCTTATTGAATAATAATAATAATTTAATAAATTAATAAATAATCTAACTAAGACAAAATTATATTAAACTCTAAATTTGGAATAATATAATCATCTGTTGAAGAACATTTGAATACCAAGAGTAAAAAGGGGATTTTATGTCCACTCAAAATATTCATAAACAACATAATTAATTTATCAAATGAAAATCAACAATTAATTATAACACAGTCTTATTTCAATAAATTGCAATTCTAATTATAATGATCAATAGAGTAAATTAATAATATTTGAATGCCCTCTTCATATCTGCAAATAATTATCAGTTAATAATTCAACATTTAATTTACGCGTCTGTACCTGGAATAAACATTGAAAATATTTGCATAATAAATTGTATAATGTTTAGATTTTCGGAAATGGGTTTAATGAGTACCAAGAACATTATAAGGACACTACACCAGTTTAAACAATAAAATAACATTTATTAAAAAATAACAAATTTTATAAAACATAACTTATTATAGAAGTTCATTACTAAGAATTTAAAAAAATATATATTTAAAATAAGCTTATGCAACTGCTTACAGAGAATACTTTACAATTTCTAATTTCATAAATGGCACATTACATAATTGAATTACATATCTGTAACATATGGTGGTCTTAAATGGACAAAATATTTGACCAGAAAAAAATTATTTTTGAATTTTATCCTTTAAAACAAATACCTATTTTACTAACATTACAAATAATTATTCTGTGCCAGTTAAGTAATATAATCTAATAAATTATTAATTTAGAGTACATGTTACATCTTTCTGCATAAATATATGCCTTAACTAATACTATAAATTCATAAATTTTAGCATTATCAGCTATGTATTATTTATTTATTTTATGGTCTTCAATCATTAATGTTTACTAATCACACATTATTTATCAAACATTATGGTCTTTAATTATCACATTTTATTGATCATATCTTATTTATTAACTTTATGATCTTAAACTATCAAAGCTAGAATAAAACTTTAAATCATTTCAGAGGTTACATTTATACACCCACACATTGATGCTATATATGTCCCAACAGTGAGTAAAATAAACACTATTTATATACTAGTTCAATAGTGACTTGTTTCTGGATGATGATGATCATGATGTACACTGCTTATTTTAGGCTAATAATAAATTTCGTAGTTTTGATTAAATTATTATCGTTTTTATTAATGATTGCTGGCAACATACAGTGAAACACATTATGCATTAAACTCTCAACCTACACTTAGAGATTTAATAAATGTTCCTGAAGAGGATGATACACTTCAAATAATTAAACTTATCAATGACCAACATACTAAATTCAACACATTACACGGTGGTAAAAATATAACAATGATATTTCGAGAGGAAAAAGTACTAAAGCAATAAACATGCAGTGGCATAAACACAGAGTATGCACCTACTATCTGAGGGTGATAAAATATGTTAGGATGTTATCTCTAGACATATACAATACAGGAATGAACTAACATCATTACGATCGTAAACATGAGAAAATACCTCTCAAGGAAAATATCAACACTACTAGAGAGAGTGATCCTCTATCTCCTAATAAACTAACTAAATTACTTTAATATTAATAATAATGAGAGAGCTAAATACACAATGGACAGATAACAAATATCACATATTCTAGAGAGGACTTAATTTTAAACTCTTGCTAAATATAATACTAACTGATGCATAAAGCTGATAATAATAATAATTGTCAAATATGACTGAATAAAAGTGTAGCCTTAAGTAATTAATAAAAACATAAAATATACATCATTTTCACAAACATAATATTCATTATAAATATACTTCTCACAATCAAGGACATAGCAATACTCTTTAAAATCTTAAATTTTTAAAATTAAATATAGCATAGTATCGTTAACGTTATAACAACAACAACAACAATAATAATAATGATGATGATAACAGCAACAACAACAATAACAATAATAATAATAATAATAATAATAATAATAATAATAATAATAATAATAAGAAGAAGAAGAAGAAGAAGAAGAAGAAGAAGAAGAAGAAGAAGAAGAAGAAGAAGAAGAAGAAGAAGAAGAAGAAGAAGAAGAAGAAGAAGAAGAAGAAGAAGAAGAAGAAGAAGAAGAAGAAGAAGAAGAAGAAGAAGAAGAAGAAGAAGAAGAAGAAGAAGAAGAAGAAGAAGAAGAAGAAGAAGAAGAAGAAGAAGAAGAAGAAGAAGAAGAAGAAGAAGAAGAAGAAGAAGAAGAAGAAGAAGAAGAAGAAGAAGAAGAAGAAGAAGAAGAAGAAGAAGAAGAAGAAGAAGAAGAAGAAGAAGAAGAAGAAGAAGAAGAAGAAGAAGAAGAAGAAGAAGAAGAAGAAGAAGAAGAAGAAGAAGAAGAAGAAGAAGAAGAAGAAGAAGAAGAAGAAGAAGAAGAAGAAGAAGAAGAAGAAGAAGAAGAAGAAGAAGAAGAAGAAGAAGAAGAAGAAGAAGAAGAAGAAGAAGAAGAAGAAGAAGAAGAAGAAGAAGAAGAAGAAGAAGAAGAAGAAGAAGAAGAAGAAGAAGAAGAAGAAGAAGAAGAAGAAGAAGAAGAAGAAGAAGAAGAAGAAGAAGAAGAAGAAGAAGGAGGAGGAGGAGGAGGAGGAGGAGGAGGAGGAGAAGTAGTAGTAGTAGTAGTGAACTTTTTTCTGGCATGTTAGACCATAACACCTAAATATAAAATGATTAATATTTTAAAATATGATCAATATTTAAATAGCATATAATAATGATAATAATAATAAATTTGCATACTTAACTGAAATACAATATAAAGTATAGCTCAACCTTTAAACATAAGTTTTATCAAAATATTATTACTTTTTTGTTATATAAAAAAAAGTACACCCAAGTTCTTAATCTGCACATTTCCTGGTCGATGTAAGTAATTCAACACACCAAATGTTCTCTGCACATGGGTAATATGATCCGAAACACATTTGCATTAACAGTTCTTTTCTCTCATAACAGACTTTGCAAGCACACACATAATGAATATTATTACATGAATAAATGTCCATTGTTTTGCGAATTGTCTTACATATTTATTGGATAAACCGTTTACATTTCTTGCACATAATAAGAATTCCATTTGGTTTAAGACAGTAAATTATTCTAATTGATCACTTAACACATATTCTTTCTTTTTAATCCAAGTAAAGTTTTTTTAACACAATATTTATTATTATAGATCGTTTTTTAAATATTTCTTTCCATTTACACAAGGTTTTTACACAATATTTAGTATAGCAGTTTTCTTCTAAAATCTATCTTTTAATTTAGATCAAATTTAAAATAATATTCACACAACATTATCATATCTACATTTTCTAGAATTCAACAACTTTATGAATGAAAATATTGACATATAATATTGTTTATTCAATTATTTTTGTGTTACTGTTAAGTTAAACTTTCTTTTCCAAATTCAAGTATATTTAGTAACTATTACATACAGTCCTTCATAGAAAATATTTGTTAGTAATTTAACACTTATCAGAAACATAATTTCATATTAATAATTCACTAAATTAGGAATATTGATTCATAAATGCTCTCAATAACTTTGTCAATCAAAATTTTCCATTTTCTCATCAATACAGTGAGCATTCATTAATTGTTACTGTAATAAAATCATTAGCATTCACGCAAACAGTTTCTCTTTTATAAATACTTAGTTATTTAAGACTTTTCTCTGATATAAATGACAATAAACATTTAATCTTAAGTTATAACAGAAGATTAAAACTTTGGAGTTAACATCTTTCAATATATCTGCTTCAAAACAAGAAATTTAAACAGTTCAGAATGAATAACAATTTTAGATAAAATATAATAATTTAAAAGTGATACCTGCCATATTTCAAGCTTAGAAAGCAAGGGTTTCATTCGAGATGTACCTTTAATTGACATATTGCTGATAAATTCTTTCTTTGACATTGATCCAGAAATATTGGTTAACTTCAGAATGAGAATTCAGTGCCCAATGAAAAATTATTAAGTAGACATTTTGACTTTATTAAAATTTTACACTTCTTTGATTTTCCAATTTAAGTTCATCTGTAACTTTTATGCACTTTTACTATACTTCTTTAATACAACTCTCCTAATATAATTCTCAATACAATTCCCAATACAGTATGTGCATATCCTTATATAACTTACTGCTGTCAATCACTCTAACTGAAAAGAAACATCATTTCTTATTGATTCCTCCACCCTTGAGTCAACAGCTGATTGGTCTTTTACTGTGATCTGACATTAATTAGTCATAAATAATCAGGTTATCTCATACATTGGAATTTCCAAATATTAAGTTATATGGTTAAATAAAAAAAATAAAATAAAACTAATAATAAAATATCAAATAAAAATTATTTAAACTAAATTAATTTTATTAATGAAAAATTTTAGAGGTTCATTTAACTTTGACTAAAATTTTTTAATCAAACTAAAGACTATTGAATGATACTTAACATTACACATAAAAAACAATATTTTTTTCCAATAAATGAATTACCATGCAAGCACATACACCCACACATTAAAGATCATTCTCTATCTTATACTACTTAATTTAAACTTCTTTTTAAATAGCAATAAGCTTATTTATCTATTTCTAAATTAAATCGATTTAGTGTACTTTCTATCTCAAATTTAATACTCTTATTTAATAAATTGATTGATTAATTTAATGAATGATTTTAAATCAAATATTTTATTAAATTTATAGTAGCTATTCCTTAAATTTTAACATACTAATTAATTTATTCAGTATTAGCTTATTACTTCAGACACTCCTCTCTTTTCTCTAACTTATATTACTAATCTAAACTTCAATATGATTAACCATATTTAGATAACTTATTAACACAAGCTTGAAATATGTTTAAAATATTTTAGCAAAGCCATGAACTAAAATTTTATATTACATATTCATGACAGAAACATTTTAATTATTAGTTAACCAAAGTTATAGAAGCTTAGATCAGTTATAGATACTGTTTGATTTAATAAATTTTTCTTAGAAATTTTTTTTTTTAGTTAAACATCAGCAATAATGAAACACTAGCTTTCTTGGCACAATATATATCATGAATAGATATTTTATCACATGATAAATCCTTTCATGATATTTTATTACAAGTATATTCAATATATCCCATGACATTTCATTTACATACATAATATCATATGCACTTTCATCACTTTGCAAACCATCATGTAAAAAAATTATTACAAACATTTTAAAATAAAAAACATTTAATTATTAAAGTACTTATAATGATTTTCTTTTTCTTATTTGATAAGTAATTTTTTTTTTTTGGAATTAATAAATGTTTTTTTTTTTTTTTGCAAATAAATAATATAAATTGGAACTCATAAAAGAAACAAGAACTTTTATTTATAAATAAAAATAATTGACAAGAAATTAATGAATTAGAAATGAAACTTTCGAAATGTTAACATATATGAATAATAAACCAGAAAAATATATTTGCTACATTGTAATGTTTTAATAATAATTAAATTGCAATAATTCCTTATATTTTATCCTTAAGTGTTTTCCAAATTATCACGTATACTTTCTATCATGGTAAAAATAAATAAAAAAATAAACAAAAAAGTTTACATTTGTAAAAAAATAAATAAGACTAAACATGAAAGAAGGATCAAACAAATTTCAAAGTAGAACACTTTGTAATCTTTACTTATAAAATACAGGAAAAAATTTATTAATTATAATTTCAGTTTATATGATTTATTTGCAAAAATCATCAAGTATTAATTCTGAATAAAAATTTTTTTATTAAATATAAAAAAAATTATTTGTAAAAAATTCTTTATTAAATAAATGCTTTATATATATATTAAAACATTGCATAATAATTTTGAACTATGATGAAAAGTACATGTGATGAAAAGTGCATATGGTATGTAGATATGAGGAAATGCTATATGATATTTTGAATGTGATAAAATGTCATGTTAGAATTTATCATACAATAAAATACCATAGAACCATATATACAAGAGGGGACCCAAAATAACTGGAATCATTCTTTTTGTACACCTGTTGTAATATATGCCTCTGCTTTTACACAATTTTTGCAGGAATCCTTCTGCATCAATCTACCAAATGACCTTACTATGTGAACTCATGGGTTCGTGTAACATATTATTTTGTAAAGTACATTTTGCATTTTTGTTAATTTTTTTATAATGGCTGAAAAGTTTGAAAATATGAAATTCTGTTTTTGTACAGAAAACAACAAGGAAAAAAGATGTAATTCTTGAAACAGATTACAAAAAAGCTGATTTCATGAAAATACAAGTTTATGAGTGGTTTAATTGACATGTTAAATTTACCACATCCCTAAAAAGTGTCACAAGTGAAGACCAAACAATGTTGATTTTATTTTTGACCCAAATGGCATTTTTCTCTCAAATTTAATTCATAATGATCAGGCATTTTATCTGAAATTCTGAAACATTTACATGATACAGCAAAATATAAACATCTTGTTTTGTGACAAAGAAAAGAGTGCTAGCTTCACTCCCACAAAGAGTCATTTCTCAAAGCCTTGAGTGTGAAACCCTTTTTAATTAAATTCAGCATTATCCAGATTATCTATCAGTCATAGTGGCTTGATCTTGCTTTGTGTGATTTTTTTTTTAATTTCTCAAATATATCTCAATTTTTTTTTTGTGGATTTAGAAATAGTGGGAAAAAATTACAGAGGCAATAAAAGGCATTACTTTGCAAGTACTTCTGGACTAATTTAAAAAATAAAAAACAAATTTAGACTGGTGTATTGCATCAAATGGATAATAAATTTATAACACTTAAAAATAAATAAACCATTTTTTATTATAAAATTCAGTTATTTTTGGGTATCCCTGTATAAATATGTATTCTTTAATATGTAGCTTATGAAAATATATCTTGCATATTATCAATTTACTATATAACCAAAAGATCTTTAAAAGCAGAACTTACTGGATTTAGACAAAGAATCTCTTTTAATCAAAATCATATAATTTTTTTTTTATCATATGTCATAGCAACTGCTGCAACCAAGTGCTTGTTTGCAAGGTGGCTGCGCTGACCTCTCGGCTAATGACGCTTGACTAAAATCATATAATTCATTATCATTTATAACCTAAATGCATATTATTTTCAATCTATTAGCAGAGTAAAAGGAAATACATTAAGATTATTATGAATTAATAATTTGTTAAGTTATAAGTATATATTGCATCTTTAAATTAATTAAAATATACATCATGATTGGAGAGAATAAAATAATTTGTCTATTGTTTAAAAATAATTTCTAGCTTTTGCAGTAGTTTGAGAAGTCAATAATTTGAACTAATAGTAACTTTTATTTTTATGATCTTGTTTTACACTGTTGATATATGTGCCTTTTATCATCATTATTTAATATTTTTTTTGTGTGTGCCCAGACTGGAAATTATTATTCTATATGGAAGAATTAAACAATAATAGCAACAAAAGGTATTAATTTTGAAACAATATAAGATTGCCTATCTTTAAAAAATGTACACAATAATTTCATTCTATTAATACTTTTTTAATCTGGAAAAGTAACAATTATATATAAAAAATTAATATTTTCGATTTCAAGTCATTTCATATAGTATATCTAAATATTTTCTTACATTAGAAATACATATATAGTAATCAGAATTTTCATTTTCTTTAAAAATTTAATAGTAAAATTATGTACTAAAATTATATTTTAAAAATATTGTTCTTCAATACCAATTCAATATTCCATAGAAAAAGAGTATAAAAGAATGCAAAAATATCTATGGCTCTTGGAAATGTCCTTTTTTATTAGTATCATATTTATTGCATTAGATTCTAATCATATCTTTCAATTTTCACTAATAAATTCATGATTATTACTATACAAATTTATTTTTCTATAAGATATTGTTAATGGTACTCTCTTTAAATGGATAGTAAAATATAATAATCTCATATATCTTTAAAATTCTGAGATGAGAGAATTTAACATTATACCATATGAATTAAGAATATCAAAGTTAAAAAAAGGTATTTTTTGTTAGGCACATTAAATATTTATAATTACCTCCCCCCTTATTATTTTGTCCTTAAAAAAAACTCCAGAATATTAAAGAATATACAAAAATTATTAAGATTACTTATAATCAATAAAAAAAATGCCTATTCAATTATTTTTCTTGTTCTAAATTAATAAAATAAGTAATCAATTGATTTATCACTTAAAAGGTTATATGATATTAAAACATCAGAAGTGACAGAATTGAGTTGTGATCAATGAACCTTCAGCTTTTGTGTCTGTTACTCTACAAACCATTCAGGACTTTTATTTAAATTAAGATTTCAAAATGATCATTTATTTGGTCTTTATTCCTTGTACAGTTTTTGGTACAAAATATCTCCTAATAAAAAGCTCATGTTAAAGATAAATCCAAATAATGAGAACATTCACCATTATATTATATGATGGCATCATATTACAATGGTGTTTTTTTTTTTTTTTTGACAATCAACACATTGACACATTTGAGCAGATTAAATAAATGGCAGAATATTTATTCTCTAAACAATAACAACTAGATTTCCATTTTCTTGCAAACACTGGATGAATAATTAGATTGGCAATATGCTTGCAACCTGAAAAAATAAAAATCCTAAATGTGCTTGTGACCTGAAAAAATTTTCAAAATTCAGGAGTTAAACTTTAGATCATAGTATAAAAACAGGCTATGCTAATATAATCACAAATGACTTTTTGTTAGCTCTAATATTGTTTGGACTTTTTATTAACTCAGCCTCTAGATGACCAAAACTCAGTAGTTAGTTGAATGAAACTCTGTTTTCAATTAAATGAAATTTATTCTTAATATAGTATTGAATATTAAAATACTATTTAAAAATAAAAATATTAATTAAAAATAAATTCATTTTATTGAAATTATTATACTTCTTTAATTTGCTGCACTGAATTAAAAAAAACCCAGACTGTACTCAGGATCCCAAAATACAGTTGCTGACATTTTAATTTAAAATCTAAATTATTTTTTCTAAGCTTTTATCAATGGGTAAATTCTCCAATTTTTTAATTCTTAAGAAATGATTTATTTATACAGTAAAGCTACTGAAATGCTATATATACTTAATGAAGGAAACTAGGTAATTTGGAATTAGAAACATATTAAAAATATAATTAAATATTTCCTTCTTAATTCATCATTTTCTTTTTTTTTAAATAAACAGATACTTTTTTTTAAAACAACTTTTCAAGTCCAGAAATTAATCTTAAAAAATAAACAATGAGTTAAGAAAATTACTTGTTTTCAAATAAATCAGTTACTAATTTAAATGTTCTCATTTTTTATTTATATTTAAATTAAATACAACTGTATATACTGTTATTCATTGAGCAGTCTACTTTTTTTTTTTTTACAAATGTAATTATTATTTAAAGTACACAAGCGCTCATAAAACCTTTATATATTTATTTGCCCAAATTATCTGTGAATGAACAATAATCAAATTAAAATGTGTGAAATATACTTAATTTATTTCAAGGCTGGAAAAGGAATTTTTCTATTAATTGAAAGACCTTTTGATTCCTCTTTGAGGCTTTAAAATAATTGAAACAGGGAAATTACTGCTTCATATGCTAATACCATGTGATTATTCACATGATAAATGAACATGGATGGGCAGCGCATCAACATTCATCAGCCTTAGTATTTAGTCAAGAGATCATTTAAGTTTTTTTTGGAAGGTAAGATGAATGAGTGTATGTGGTGTTGGTTGTTTTTTATATTTTCAAACATAGCTGTCAAAAATTGATTAGCTATCACTCTCTGAAGGCTGTAAATTTATCAATCAAGATAACAGTTAGAAACTGAAATGGAGGGTATTAGATTTCCATTTGATGATGACTTTATATTTAGTTACCTATAATTATAGATTACTTTCAAGTGAAAGATGATTGCATGAATTAGAAGAACTATCGAATATTAAGTACGACATTGTCAAACTTTGTAAAGTTAAAAAAAATGGAATGAAGAGACACTTAATTTGAAACATAACATATTTAATAAATAGATACAAATATTGAAAGTACAAGTAATGTAGGATTCATCTTAAATACAAGATAAAAGAGCAATATTGTGAAGATTGATGGCATATTAGATAGAATAACAAGATTATTTATTCAATTTAATGGAAGGTAGCAAATTCTTATAATTCACATTTATTTCCCAAGAAATTTTATTGTAATAAAGAAGTGGGAGATTTTAAATTTTGATCAATCATGAGATACTATATTGGAAAATGATTGAAACATGCAAATGTTGTGGTCAAATTTGAGTATGGAGGCAAAAATGAAAGAAGAATTTTTAGAAGAAAAAAAAAGATATATTATGAATTTTTTTTTTAGGGAAAAATTCAAAGCAGAAATGGACATGTTAACATACAAATGAAACTACAACATAGTTAGTTTATATTTTAACTAATAAAAAATATTTATTTCAAGGCTATAATGTACTTACTAAATTCATTATAAGAAATGCAAAACTAGATAGTCAAAAACTATTATAAATAACAATATAATTAATATTTCTAATTAAAAAAAAAGTTCAATGAATTTAAAAAGTAAAAACTTATAAATCATTTAAAAATATTATCAAAAACTAATTGATACTCAGCTAAAAACTGCTACACAGATAGCTAGTATAAAAAAAGTAGCAATTTATTAATGTATTTTTAACTAATGTAAAAAATAAAGAAATAAATTTTTAAACCATTCACTTAGATGATCTAATAATCTGTAATCTTCTAAATGGTATCAAAAAATCAATTGTAACTTAAGAAAATATAATCATATAATAGTTTTAAAAAATGGTATAGAAAAAGTCTAAAAAATATAAAATCCCATCTTCATATTGAATGAAATATTATTCTAGAAATATATAAAAAAAATTGCTCTATTTTACAAATAAAACAAGGTAGCAAAAAGAGAAAAGAAAGACAAAATCATGATATGTGAAGAAGTGTTGTACAATGAACTATATAGAAATAAGTAATTTTTATAATAACAATTTTTAAAACATATGAGGAATGGAAAGGAAATGATGGAATTGCTAGTATTACTGATATTTTAAAAGAAATGTGAAGCAGCAGAAAATAATATTAACAAATCCATGGACCAAACGTCTAAATATTAAAGACATATATTATTAGAAGAATGCATTGATATTAATAAAGGTAAAATATTTATATATATTAAAAATTGTGTTAGATCTATATGATTTTTACAAAAATCTAATCAAACAAAAGAACAATCGAGATTTAAAATAATTTTTTATAGCATAGTAGAGGATATCTAAGTATTAAGAAAAGTTATAGAAAACCAATAATTTCATATTAAATTTATAGATTGTAAAGAAAAATATTTGTCTTTATTTCTGTAATGATTTATGATATAGTCAAATTATGAATATTTACGAAATGATTAGATTGCACATCACAAAATTAAGATTGATAAAAGTACAGCAGGATGATTTAATCTTTCCAAAAATTTTAGTAGCAGTTTTTCAGGAAGTATTTTGTGAATTAAAATAGAAAGCTAAGAAAATAAAAATAGAGATTTACTTAATCCATCTAATTTTTGCAGACTAATGTGATTGATTTTGCAAGTAATGCTTCAGATTTTCCAAAAATATTATAAGCGCTATCAGATAAATACTTATTGTAAATGGATAATTGTGATAAAAGAAAAAAATTATGCTGTTAAAACAGTAATGTGTAAACTGGAATCGTGATATTTTATTGACTTTATACCATGCTTAGACACAGAAAAGAAATACCTATAATTGTTATAAAATTAAGGTTACCATAACATATACATATTGAAATGATTTCAGATCTTCATAACTATATGAACAAGTTGGCTTAGGTTTTTGAAGTTGGGGTACCTTTATAGTAAAACAGAAAGGTGACAGTTTTCTAACAAATTTATGTCAATCTCTATTTTAATCTTTGTTTTGAAAATCAATTGAACATTACCATTTTTTAAATACATATGTTGTATTCCTACTTTTTTATTATCATCAATTAATTATATCACATGATTCCAGCTTGCTGCTTCAGCAGCATAATTTTTTCTTTCAATGCAGTTATGCCAACTTTCATTGTGGTTATGCCATCTATTGTAAACTTCAATAACTAATAGTTGCTAAATAATAGTGCTTAATAAATTTCTATCCAATGCTGACTCATTTAATATTTCCGACTAGATAGAAGTTTATGTTTTTCATTAATGAGTTCTGAATATTGGACTAATGTCTAGATCTTTACAATCTAATGCAACTTCCTTCTACCAATAATCATTTAACGCTCAAGCTATTAGCCCATAATTAAGAATAAATAAATATTTTCAATCTAAGCCAACTTGTGTGTATAGTCATACAGGTTTGAAAATATTTCTGTATATATATATTATGTTAACCTTAGTTTTTAACAACTATTTCATATCCCATGGCCAAATCAACATTGAGAAAGGTGTAAGACAAGGTGACTCCATATCTCCAAAACTCTTTACAGCAGTGCTGCAAGAAGTATTTTGTGGATTAAAATGGGAAACTAAAGGAGTGAAAGTAAATGGAGAGTATTTAAGTCATTTAGATTTTGCAGATGATGTAGTTGTTTTTGCAAATAATGCTTCAGAGCTGCAGGAAATGTTGCAGGAGTTAGCAGATGAAAATAGAAAAGTAGGACTAAAGATAAATGTTAAAAAGACTAAAGTAATATTTAATCGATTTGCTCAAAATATGAAAATAAAGATTGATTATGAAGAATTAGAAGAAGTTAACAGTTACAAATACCTTGGTTAGATTATTAATACAGATGGAAACATAATGGGGGAAATTAATCATAGAATTAAACTTGGTTGGAGCGCTTTTGGTAGAAATAACTTGATACTAAAAGGAAATATGCCTATGTGTTTGAAAAGGATGGTTTTTAACAAATGTGTTTTACCAGTTCTTATTTATGGATCTGAGACTTGGACACTTAATAGAAGAGCAATACAGAGACTTCAGACCACTCAAAGGAGTATGGAGAGATGTATGTAGGGAGTAACAAGAAGAGATCGAAAACGCAATGTATGGGTAAGACAACAAACAGGTGTTACTGTCCTTATTGAAAAAATTAAAAGATTGAAATGGAGTTGGGCTGGACATATTGCTAGAAGAGATGATAATAGGTGGACAATTGAAATTTTAAACTGGATTCCAAGAGATTGTAAAAGACCCAGAAAGAGACCACATGTGAGATGGATGGATGAAATAAGAAAATGTGCAGGGGTGTTGTGGAGAAGAGAAGCTAAAGATCGGAGAAGATGGATTAAACTTGGAGAGACCTTCATCCTGCAGTGGATTGATAACGGTTGATGATGATGATGATGATGATGAACCTTAGTTTTTAACAACTATTGTCTATCCCATGGCCAGGATTAGTATAAAAACCAATAAAATATTATAATTCTAAGTCATACATTGCTATTTTAGTGACATATTTTTATCTTTCACTACAGTTATGCCACCTACTATAATCTTTAGAAATTAATAGATGCCATAATTGTTTTGTAAATCCTTATCCAGTATTATCCTACCCAATATTCCTAGTCTACATTTAAGCTGATAGTTTTTTCAATGAGGAATTTTGGAACTTAGACCAGTGTCTGGATCTTTAGGATCTAATGCATTTTACTTCTAAAAATAACAAAAATAATTATGCTTATAAGTTTGAAAAGGAAGATTTTTTTAATATGAGTGTCTTTACCTATGGATATGAGACTTGAATTCTTAACAAAGAAGCAATGGCCTTCAAATCATACATATACTGAAGGAAGAAGAGCTGACAATAGATAAACAATAAAATTTTAAACTGTTTTTGTCAAAAGGTTATTAAAGATTTAGAAAAAAGACCAAATGTGAGATGAATGGATGTGACAAAGAAATTTGCTGGGCAATATGAGAATCTATACATTGGAGAAATTTGGATTAAATTTAGATCTTAATTTTGCAGTGTATCAATAATGCTTGAAAATAATAATAATGCCATATTTCTTTTTCTTAATTCAAAGTGATCCGTCTGTAACAAAAAAACAAACAAACAAACAAAAAACAATTACTTTTCTGCTATGAATCTCTTTGCTATTATGGTTTAAAGTTTAAACAATACTATTTGATTAATTTTTAAATGTATTTTGAACACTTTCACTTAAATCAAAAACAATTGCATCTGTTGCTAAATTAAAAGTTTTCATTATAATCTAAAAAGTGATATTAAAATTTATTTAATACACTAATCCTGTATCTAATCAAGCTGATTTAGCAAATCAAGTTACTAATTCTGATTATCAATTATTTATAGCTTTAATCATTATTTATATTTGTAATCTGCTTATTTTCATAACACTTTCTTTATCTATATGATTTTATTATTAATCTCGCCGATTTTGTACTCGGTCTTAATAAAAATGACAGAATACTTATTGTGTTTATCTTTTTTTATTATAATTTCCCCAAATTCAACTATATATATAGAGAGAGAGAGAAGATATGACAATTTTTTCCATCGGAATGTGCTGCCCTCTCTTAAACAGTTATAAAAATATAATTAAGAATCAGACATCATTCAGACTTCAATTACTAAATACATCATAAAGAAAATATATTTCATCTATATAAATAAAAAAATTTTTTTTTTAAAAAAAGAACATTAACAAACATAAAAAACAGACCTAATTTTTAATGATTGTTTCATGATTTTTATTATATAAGATTTAAATGAATAGATGAAAATACCAAACTTTCAAAAAATAAAATAAATAAAATTAACTATTTAGACTCTCAAACATCAAAATAATTTAAAGATAATAAAATGATATTAAGAACTATAGTATATTATATAAAAAAGATTAAAAAATACTGTTCAAAAGATAGTTATATATTGCTATAATAATACTAATGGAATATATATAAATACTAATTATCCAATCCAAAGTTCATAAAAAAATGGAAGAAGAAAAAACACAATAAAAACAAAGATGAAAAATATAGAAATAAAATAATCATGTGATCATTTGCTCAAATGATTAAGTAGTACGTGATGTCATTGCAATTCCACTGAATTGATGAAATTTCAGATTGCTTTGTAGGACAAATCAAGATATGACCTTTGTGAAAGACAATAAATTGCTAACTTTATCTATGTTTTGGCTAGTAGTGTTTTATTTACTTCATTTTTTAAAAAAAGTTCTCTGCAGACAACATAATAATAGAAGATTAGATAAATCAATGATAATGAGTGACATCATATTGCATCAAAAAGAAAATAATAATTCCAGAAAATAAAATTTTGGAAAACAAACGATTTTTTTAAAAAAAAAAAGTAAAACAATAAATGAATGAAAAATGTACTCTCGCAGACAAAGCATTATAAGTATCTAATATATATATATGTATTATAAAAAAGAATTTTAAATTTCATATTTTTCGCTGTCAGTGTAAAGTGGGTTTATCTTCATCCACTACTTCTATTTCATGTTTTCACTTTGAGACAAGATATGTTTATTTCTATATTCATGAAGAAAGATTTATTCCATAATAAATTCTAGATACTATTTTTCTTAAAAGTTCTTATATATTAACCATAATAATTTTGAATAAGAACTTCACAACAGTCCTTTTCTGCTTATCGAATCAATTTGATTAAAAACATTGAATTTATAATGTGTTACATTTGTGATAGAGGATCCAAAATTTCTCCAGTTTATACAAACAATGCTATTTGGGATTTTTTTTTGGTACTATTAATTTTTTATAAATATAATTGGTTTGTTACTAACTACAGTTTTTTTATTTTTGTCATAGTCAATAAAATTTTTATTTCTTTCCATGTATCCCCCCCCCCTCATCTTAAAATATGGGATAACTGATAATTAGCTTATGTAATAAAGGGATTTTGATTGTTATAACATTAAATATTAGCATAATCCTTGAAAATCTTTCATTTATTTATTTAGGATAGTCTAATTACTTTTTTATATTTTATATGTATAGCTTAAATAATGAAGCAATTATTTATTTATATTATTTAATTTAGATAGGGGGAAAATTACACTTTGGCACAACATTATGAATAGATAGTATCCCACATAAAATAAGTGTTTTAAAAGAACAGACTGCCATCCATTTTTAAAACCTATCATTGAATAAACAAACATTTATTAACAGTGCTGGAAATAGAGCACAATCTAATTTAAAAGTTTATCACTAATAAAGATTTGAATTATACCTCCCAAGACTGAAAAAGCATCGTATCATCAATGCCTTGTTATAAAGAACAATTCCCATTTATATAAATACTGTTATTAAATAATATAACATATATATATATAAGTAATTTGGATTAAAAAAACATCCTTTTGCACATGAATTATGAATAAACAGCACTTCACCTCAATAAATGTTAAAAAACAAACAAACAAATAACCATCCATTCTAAAAGCCTACCATTAAAGAAATCAACATTCACTGGTAGTGCTGGAAATAAAATACAATCTAAACTAAAAGTGCTTATAATTAAAAAACATTTGAGTCATACATCCTACAGCAGAGAAAGCTTCTCATTTCAATGATCTGCAATAATAAACCTCATCAGTTAATATAAATGCAATTATTAAATAACATAGTGTTTAGATTTATATGTAATTTAGGTAGAAGAAAATTATCTTTCCACACTGGCTCTATGAATAGACAGCATTACATATTAATAAGTATTTTGAAAGAACAGAAGGTTACCTATTCTTAAAGCCCATTAAATAAATCAACTTTCATTGACATTGCACGTGTGGAAATATAGTTTTTTGCTATCTAAATTACATATATATCTGGACATTAAGTTAATTAATAATTGCATTTATATAAATTAATCTAGATTATTGAGAATGAAATGCTTTCTCTGCCCAAGAATAAATGGATTGAATCTTTCCTAGTAAAAAGCTGATTTGGAGATTTAGTTTTTAAATTATATTGCATTTTATTTCCAATTCTATCAATGAATGTTGGTTTATTTAATGGTAGGCATTAGAAATAGGTGGCTACCCATTCTTTTAAATTATTTATTGTGTGGAGTGCAATCTATTCATTGTGCCTGTAAAGTAAAGTAGTTTTCTTTTTTTTAAATTACATATTTAAATGTTGTTATTTAATAATTGCATTTATATAAATTGTTATCACAGATCATTGAGAATGAAGTGTTTCTTCTGTTCTGAGATGTATGGTTTAAACTTTTGCTGTTGATAAGATGATTTGGAGGTCTGACTATCAAATGAGACCTCGCTCTATTTCCAGCACTATCAATGAATAACTGTCCATGTTTTCAAAAACATTTATTGATAGAAATGTTGTCTATTTATAGCACATGTGTGAAGTAGTAAATTTCTTCCATCTAAATTACACATAAATTTAAACACTGTTATTTAATAATTACATTTATATAAACTGCTGTGGTTCTTTATCACAGGTTTTTAGGGATGAAAAGCTTTCTCTTCCCTGAGCACTATGATTAGAACCTTTGCTGATGATAAGCTGAGTCAGAGATCTGGCTTTTAAATTACCATAATTTATTTCTAACATTGTCAATGAATATAGATTTCTTCAATGATAGGCTTTAAAATGGGTGGCTGTCCAATTTTTTTAAAATATTTATTGATTTGGAGTACCATCTATTCAATATTCAATTCACATGTGGATAGGTAGTTTTCTTCTGTCTAATTTGCATATATATATAGTTTAAATAATTTAAATGTTATTTAAAATAAAATATTGTCAGCAATAATCAACTATATATCATTCTACTCTAAAGCTAGAGTAATCAATGGATATGAGATGATGTATCAATTTCCTTTGGCAGTGAATAGCACATTTCTATCAATTGCTATCATTAATTTTTTTATACTATTCAAACTAATGTCAACTTTATTGAGGAAGGTCAATAACCAGAAACTATCTAAAGTCTGATTGCAATTAATTCTGAATATTTATTAAGAAATCATGTTTACATAGATGTTTCATGTTAAAATGGCAATACAGATTTTAAATGTAATATTGAGGAATGATGTAACACTTTATTATGTATATTTTATTTAAATTTAAATTATGTATAATCATAAATCTTTTTCTATACTGGACTATTTAGTATTATTGAAAATAACTTTAATATCTTTTATGTTTGTGTTCTGAACTATTAAGTACACTTGATAAATATTTTAATATTAAACAATATTTTTATTTGATATTCTAAAATATTTAAATCCATTTAAATAGTCCACTTTTTTGAGAGGGGATGCTTGTGTCTTTTCTGTTTATTAAGAATTGATCTTAAGCTATAAACCACACTTCTTTAATCTTTTCTTTCTGTCTTTTTTCTCAATGCATAAAATTCCAGCTTTTGACAGATCAAATTTATGGCTGAACATTTTTGCTCATGGTTCATAAATATTAATGAATATTCAACACTCTTGTGTGCTTTGTTGTATAGATATTTATGATAGGCTAGTTTCATTGGAGTAGTCCTCGATTCCCATGATATGCAAACTTACACATTAGATTGGCTGCATTGGATTTTGTAGATGATTTGGTGAGCTGATTCTATAAGCAGTTTATTCTTTGAAATGTTAAGCTGTTTGTTAATGACTGAGGAATTCAAAAGCTTATGCTATATTTATCTGAGCACATTCTTTTTAATTTTTGAATGACTTTTAGGTATATGGAAAGCTAATCCATTTTTTAGTTCCCATAAGTTGAAACTGTAATTTTTTTATTTTGTTGTAAAATCTATTAATCATATTAAGACTTTTGTTATGATTGTATTCAAGATTTTGTAAATCTTTGACATATCTGTCTATGTTATTTTTTTAATCAACTCAAATTTGCACAATTTATAATTCCTATATAAAAAACTTTTCAGTCTGGTATATTTGTGTAACATAGATATTAAAGACTTGATCATTCCTTTTATGTTTATTGGTTTTAATATCACTCTGTAGTTCAGAAAATTAAGATACCTTTGAACATACAAATCCAATAATTTATTTTTTTTGCCTTCCTTTTCTATGGTCCAAGTTAAAGATGATGCTTGTTCTAATTCTTGATAAATTCTCATAATTTGTGTTTCTGTTGAATATATTAGGATGTCATCAATGTACCTAACATAGTATATTTATGTTAGAAGACAAAAACTTTGGAACAGTCACATTTGCAATTTTAGTGAGGAATAAGCTGCAAATAATGCTGCTAGAAATGAGCCCTATTTCCCATTGATTTTCCACTCTACAATATTTTTTATTTGATATTGCAGTGATGTGTCCATTGACCCACTTCAGAATACCCATGATGAATTCTTTTTCTGTAAAACTTAATTAATACTTTACAAAAATTCATTTATAACTTCAATAGATTTAGTTTGTGATACAGAGCCATAAAGTTCTTTAATATCTAGCAAAGAAATTTTATTATTTTTGCTCACTTTCATGTTTTTAATTTTATCTATGAACTCATATGAAGATTTTATTGTGTATTCTCTGAATCCTAAATCATCTTCAATTAGTTAGCAATTAGTTTTGGCCACTTTATAAAAATACAAATCTCCAAAGCATATTATAGGCTTTAAAGAAAAATTATCTTTGTGCAATTTGATATTGGTAAAGATTCTTGGTGCAATCATGGCTAAGGAGTGATACATCTTAAAATAATCTGCATTTCTAAAAGCTTTTCCATTAGATTTCCTCAATATTGAGGTTATAAATTTATCTTTCATGTATTTTAGGTTATGTGACACAATTTCTGTGAATTTTAGATTATTGATTTACAGATTCAATTTTGTCATCTAAAGTCCTCTTTATTCATTAGAATGAGCTGATTACTTTTGTTTTCTTTAATACATATTATATTTTATCATTTATATACTAATATTTATATTATCAGACCAAAGATTATTGTGCAAGTTCGAAAGTATACTCAAAACTATTGCAGTTTTCTTTATAACTCTATCTTTCTGGAGGTCACTTTCAAACTTAGTTTCAATATAATAAAAAAATTTCCTGGTTCTATTTTAAAATGCTTACTTTATTGAAAAGGGTTTTCCTATATATAATTTAAAGAAACAAAGTATTAATTATGAATGTTAAGATTAAAATGTTGATAAGCAGTTTCAGATTAAAAAATGATTACTTGAAAAAAAAAACAATAATAACTAATTATGTTCTAGAACATTCCACTATCAGCAGGAAGTTACAAAGGCTCACAAATAAAGGAAATTGAGGTCTTATTGCACACTCACATCACTGGAGCTGATTTTTACTGACAGAAGATATATAATGGCCCAAGTATAAGGAAGACTCCAGAGATATCCAGTAAACTCCACTATTGAAAGTACCAAAGGAGACCTAGGTACTATACAGGTTCCATCAGCTTTATTATAATTTATGTACACATTGTAAGGCCACATATTCCATAAGTAATACTATATATATATATAAATTATAAATATATTAAGCATGTTGGTAAAATCCTATTATTATGTGCCAACAAAGTCAGTATTTAGTTACAAAACCTTGTTTTCAAATTACTTTTGTTTCTGTTGGTCTGAACATGTTTACTCCAATTTGTAATATTCATGGTGGCTGTACACAGCAGATAAATGGTGCAGTCTTGACAGAATAGAACTCAACTTATAATTCTGCATCATAATAGAATTTTATTTTTGGAAATCATGGAGGGAATTTTTTCTACTTATTAGTTGTTCGGATTAAAAATTAAGATGATGACTGGGCTGCAAGTGATAATAAATAAGTTTAATGTTAATAGTCCTGTTGATTGGCCAATTTATCTCAAAAAGATTGAGAAATTTTTTTTTATTAATGGGATTGTCAGTGACTTCATTAAAATTGCCATCTTGTTATGCTATGCTGGGCAATAAGGTATAGAAATCAAAATTGGCTATGCAATTATGAAGAACCAGAAAAATTGCCATATGAGGCAGTAGTTGAAAAACTAAATAATTATTTTAGTTTAAATCCCTAAAAACAAATAGCATGGCTATATTTTAGAAATAGATGGAAAAATAAATGAAAAATCATATGAGACTATGATCAACCATTGAGAAAACTTGCTAAGAGCTGTAGTTATGGTGATGCATTAGAGGATGCTTTTCTGGTACAATTACTTTGGTGGATGTGTGATGATAGGCTGAGACAGCAGTTACTGGTCTCAAAAGATTAGCCATATGATGAAGCAATCAAAGTGGGAGTAGCCCATAAGATAGTGCTTGACTAATTAAGGAAGTTTCAAAATTTTACCAATAATAATAAATTGTGTGCCTTTATATGAAAACCTGAAAATAAATATCAGTCTGCTAAGAGTGAGTCAAAGGAAATTGTTTCCTATTGTTGTACAAAAAAAGGTCACATGACACATAAGTATAGATTTAACAAAGAGAGTTGAAGAGCCTGTGGCAAAGTAAATTCATTTAATTAAAGCATGTAGGTCTAATGGGGAAAAGATTGTAGTGTATCACCCACTTTTCCAAAGGGAAACAAGCAGAAATATGAGATCTATAATACAGAGACTTCAGGCCACTCAAAGGAGTATGGAGAGATGTATGTTGGGAGTAACAAGAAGAGATCGAAAACGCAATGTATGGGTAAGACAACAAACAGGTGTTACTGACCTTATTGAAAAAATTAAAAGATTGAAATGGAGTTGGGATGGACATATTTCTAGAAGAGATGATAATAGATGGACAATTGAAATTTTAAACCGGATTCCAAGAGATTGTAAAAGACCCAGAAAGATATCACATGTGAGATGGATGGATGAAATAAGAAAATGTGCAGGGGTGTTGTGGAGAAGAGAAGTTAAAGATCGGAGAAGATGGATTAAACTTGGAGAGACCTTCATCCTGCAGTGGATTGATAATGATTGATGATGATGATGATGAATACCCAGGGTACTTATTGCAACCAATTCATGATGTCAGTGAAATTTGAAAATGGAAATTGACAGGGGATTAGGTGTATTGATGATGACAATTAAAGACTGAGAAATGGTAACAAAAAATTGTGTGAACCCTCCTATATTAATGAGAACTAGTTTAAGAGCAAAAGATGCTAACGGTAATATTATGAGAATATTAGGAAAGTAGAAATAAGTATAAGAATTTTAAAAAAAGCCCATAGATTACGATTGTATACAGTATAAGGTGGTCTTAACCCTATTATAGATAGGGAATGGTTTGATGCTCTGGGAATAGAAATATCTATGGTTAACAAAACTGCTATTGAAGAAGAAATAAAAAACTATAGTCTTGCAAGATAAAATAACTCCCATGATTTTCAGACCTAGAAAAGTTCCTTTTGTGCTGCAAGCTAAAGTGGAACAAGAGTTAAATGATTTAATTAGCAAGGGAGTGTATGCTGGTCAAGAAGGCCAATTGGGCCACTCCATTTGTAGAGATATCTAAACTAAATGGATACACTTGCATTTGTGTGGATTACTGCACTACAGTAAATAAGAACCCTACAAAGAGTCAGTATACATGATTAATGTCAGAGAAATATTAGCCAATATGAAAAAGTCAAGTTATTTCACTAAAATCAATCTGAGCTCATCTTTCCATCAGATTCCAGTTTTTAAATGCACCTCTAAATTGTTAATGATTACTATCCACAAGGGATTGTTTAACTACAATAGGCTGCTTTTTGAATTATCATCATACCAAATATCTTCCAAGCCAAGATGGACATGCTGTTCCAACAAATGGAGGGTATAATATCATATTTTAATGACATTTTAATAGTTGCTAATTCAAAAGAGAAATTATGCGAGTGACTTTTCAAAGTTTGTGATAAATTAGCTACTTTTGGAGCTAGAATAAATGCAGATAAAGGTATTTGGATGGTGACTGAAATAAAGTTCTTGGGGCATATCATATTGAGCAAGGAAAAGAGACCTGACACCCAGAAAATTACAGCCATAAAGGAAGCCCTATGACCAAGAAATGTATGAAAATGACCAGCTTTTCTGGGCTTACTTAATTATTTTGAAACTTTTCTAAGGAGAAAAATGCATATAGCATGATCATTGTAAAATTTGTTAAGAAAAGGCAAAAAATAGCATTGGGATTAAATAAAAAAAACATTTAGTGTTACAAAGAAATTGCTTACATCAGATAGTTTATTAGTACATTGTAATAGCAGTCTTGAATAGATACTAACAACGAATGCATCGGATTTTGGGCTCGGAGTGGTATTAAGTCATACAGTGGCTGGAGATGAGTGACCAATAGTTTTTGCTTCAAGAACATTAGCCAAAGCAGAATTGGCTATTATATTTGCAGTGAAAAAATTTCACTAATACTTATATAGGCAGCCATTCAAGATCTTTACTGATCACAAACTGCTATTAGGAATATTAGCTAAAAATAAAACTGCACTGGATCACTTGAGCCCTAGAATGTTACTTCGGTTAAATTTATTAACAGGTTATGATTTTGAGCTCAATTTTAAAAAGGGAAAAATCATTAAGCATGCAAATGTGCTGTTGAGAGTCCCAATTAAATTAGCTCCACAAGAAATGGATCCAACCATTAACTACACAGACAACTGGAATAATGCAGTAAAAGACATCAAAAAGATAGTGGGCTGGACAAAAGCTGAGCATGGTTAAAACTTATTAAAAGAATGGATTAGCAAGAATTGGCCTAGAAGTCAGCCTGAGATATACTGCATAAAGCTATATGGGATATAAAAAAACTGTCTATAAATAAGGAATGTGTGTTAATGAATGATAGAGATTTAATATGTGTTAATGAATGATAGAGAATTAATATCTAGTAGATGTCATCACCAAGTTTTGCAGCTTATTCATCAAGGCCATCCTGATATTGTATGGGCTAAAGCACTTTGCAAGAAATTATGTTTGCTGGCTCGGAATTAATTCTGAAGTAAAACAATTCATGAAAATCTGCAAAAATTGCCAAGCAAATGCAAACATTCCAAAGAAAAATTATATGGCCTGGCCTGTGGTTGAGAAAAGTTACAGTCACATTCACATCAACCATGCTGAATCATTTCATTGCTACATTTTTTTAGTAGTGATCAATTCATATTCTAAGTGTCAATATAAAATTGTAAGAAATACAAGCACTGAAAAAACAATCAGAAAACTTAAGGAAATTTTTGCTTTCCATGATTTCCTTCAAACTATAGTATCAGACAATGGAACCAGATTCACCCACTAAATTTGAGGATTTTCTGAAGGACTGGGGAATTCAACATATAGTCACATCCCCATATCACCCCAAGTCCAATGGTATTGCAGAAAAGGCAGTACAAATACTAAAGCAAATGCTACAAAAGGAAGATACTGCAAATATACAAGAAATATTGTATTCTGTTTTATTGTATCAGCACAGTACACTGATGAGTAATACAGAAAAATCTTCAATTGAAATAATATTCAGATGAAAGATCTGCACAAAGTTATCACTGATTCTTCCAGACCAACATTTTTCAAGCCACGAAAACAATGGCACAGAATTGCAGTATGCAGAGGGAGAAATGAGAGAAATTCTTGGAAAACACTGGGTGAAAGACATAATTAAAAAGCATCTGTCAAAACAAATAGTCGTAGTCGAGACAAAAACAGGGAAAATCACGTGAAAACATGTAAATCATGTTAAACAGTGGGAAGAAGAAATTGAGTGAACTGGAAGTAATATAGTGGTGGACATTTCAAATTATATAGAGGAGGCAGACTTGCCAGAATTAAATGAAGAGCACAAAGTAGATAAGAGCATTACTGTTGAAAAGGAAGCAACCCCATATAGGTCCCAAAAAATCAAGAAAGAAATGAGCTATCTGAAAGACTATATGAGACTTCAAAAATTGTAATTTTCGAAGTGGAGGTGATATATATATATATATATCGAGAACTTAAAGAAATAAAGTATTACAAATGTTAAGATTAAAATGTTGATAAGTATTTCCAGATAAGAAATGATTACTTAAAAAAAAAATAATTATGTTCTAGAACAATCCACTATCAGCAAGAAGCTATAAAGGCTCACAGATAAAGAAAATCAAAGTCTTATTATACACTCACATTGTTGCTGATTGTTGCTGACAGAAGATACATAATGACTTGAGTGTAAAGAGGACTATGGAGAGACCCAGTGAACTCCACTACTGAAGGTACCAAAATGGATCTAGGGATTATACAGGCCACATTGGTTTTATTTTAATTTATGTATGCCTCATGAGGCCATGTAATATTGATATGTATAAATTGTAAATATAATAAGCATGTTAGTAACTTGCAACAATAAAGTCAGTATTTTGTTATAAAATCTTGTTTCTGAATTACTTTTGTTTCTGTTGGTCTGATCACCTTTATCTTTGATTTGTAGTATTTATGGTGACTGTACGCTGTAGGTTTTTATGAATTTTATGATCCAAACATTTAATTTTATTTCTAAATTATATCCCATTCAAAATATCAACTGATACTGCTTAATGACCAAATGTATCAAGATTGTATCATAATTAGGGAATGTTTAGGATCATCATCATGTAATTAGAATTATATATGTATTCTAGAATTAAATATTTTTTCTAATGGAATTTAATGGCTTAAGATGACTAAAAATATATTAAAACATTTACATTAGTGGTGCTTTGATTTCATTTATTAAGGAAAGAACTGAATTTGTGGTTAATAATAAAGTGTAGAAATATTATACTTTATTCAAGGGGAATATTTATAATTTGATCTTGGAGAAATCTCCATTATATCTTTGTGATCAACTACCCAAGGAATCAATCTCTCTTTTTTTTTACTTGTGTGTTATTTGACATACACACTAGAGATTTGCCATATGATTAGTCAATTGCTTAGAATGTAGATCAAAGATATGTATGGATTACTGCCTCATCTATTGTTGTACCAAAAGAATATAAATCAATCCAAGATCAGCATATCAGAATATATGTCCTTAACAGTTATGCTAGGAATATAGTCGATGGTAAAGAAAAATGCCACTTCAATTCAAGGAAGCCTGACCAATTCCTTTACAATACATATCTAAGCACACACAGACATAGAACATACATTTTTATTTTATAATTTTATCATAAAAATCATACTAATGTACCATACCTTTTTAAAATGATTATCATTGCTATAACAATTTTCAAAGGTAGATGAAAATGAATAGCAAGTTGAATTTGGAACTTGAGAATTTTTGCTGCAAAATGTGTGTGCCATATTATAAAGTATCTATTACAAAAATAAAATATAATTAAAATAAATAGTAAAAAAACTGATGAAAATAATACAAATAATTATAAAAATAATGATAAAAGAGGGAGCAAAAAATATTAGCATGCTATGAAATTAAGACATTTAATATATTTGAAAATAATCAATAGCTTAATTAATAGAATTTTAGTTTAATTCCCAATAAATGAATGCATTTTATTTTCAAATAAAATTTTACTTATTTATTAATTGTCTTTTCTTGTTATATGTAACAAAAGTATACCTATCATATACAGTTTTGATACTATGAATTTTCACTCACTATTAACAGTTGAAGGAAGAATTACTTAGCATATATGTTTCAAAATGTAAGGTTTATTCTCCATCTGCAAAATACTCTTCAATGATAGGCATTAATTACACCAATTCTATCTCTTGTAATATAATACAATCTTACACCATTTTAAATAGTTTCTGACATAATATACAAATCAGTGACTTTCAATATGACCATATTATTTAGCTGATGTCATAATGGTAATTTTTATTAAAAATTTTATTGATAAAAATGATAATTAAATAAAATTTGAATGCATGTAACATATTATCTCCAAAGTGTCTACAAAATTATTGAATTCAAACCAACCAAAATAAATAAGCTGAATTTAAAAGTAGTTATTGCACATTTGATTAGATCTAAGTATTAAAAAATTACTGCAAAAAAAAATCAATAAACGGAACTTTGCATTGGATTACAAATAGATTATAAAAAGACATTTGATTACATAAGCATTTCTGTGATAATCAAAATTCTAAAACATCAATAAAAAGTATTTATCAAAAATGCAATAGTAATAATTAAACTGCATAGTAGCACTAAGAAGGTTAACATTAACAAAGATGTGTAGCAGATTATTTCATATTTTCAAAATTTTTTATGGCACTTTCAAAAGATGTATTTCATAGATTAAAGTTAAGAGCTAAGGGAATAAAAAGGGCTAGAGATTACTTAAATTATCTAGATTTTGAAGATGATGTGATTGTTTATTCAAGTAATGCTTTAAAGTTTCAGGAAAATATCAAAAGCCATTGGATAAAAATAAAGAAAGTTGAAGTATATATATAAAAACAAACAAACAAACAAAAACAACTCTACAATTATGTTCAATGGCTTCTCAAAAAAGAATAAAAAAATTTATAGTAACAAATTTAAAAAAAGTCAAAAATTATTAATACTTCAAGTCAATTATTAATAGGAATGAAAACATAAAATTAATCACAGAATTAAATTTGTTTATGGAGTGTTTTTGATAAAAATAGCATAATATTAAAATAAAATATTCTTTTATGTTTCAAAAGGAAGATTTTTAAGAAAAATGTATTTCATTAGTATTTAAGCATATGTTTGAAACTTGCCTATTAATAGAAGAGTAATGCAAAAAGTGTAAACATCACAGCAAAATATTGAGAAATGTATATTAGAACTAACAAAAAATGAATGAAAATGAAAAACACATGTGATCAATAACATCATTGAAAGAATTAAAACATTAAAAATGAAGTTGACTGCATGTTTCTGGAAGAAATGACAACTAAAATCTTAAATTGGATTTCAAAAGATTGCAAAAGATCTAGCAGGAGAAAAAGATTACATGTAAAACAGGTAAATAATAAATAAATTTACTGGAGTAATGTAAGCATAAAGAAGCTATTTTGCAGGCTTGATAATGATTGAAAATAATGAAGATGATGAATATAAAGATAATGAACAACTTATTAAAGTACAATTATAAATAAAACATTATGTAATTTAAAATTTTATTATGAATTGAGCTGAAAAATGTACTCATTTTTATATATTTTTTAGAATACTTAATCTTTTATTGTATGTGTATGAATATCAAGTTCTTTATTCAAAGATATGATTGAGCTAACCAGATAATGAAATATTATGATCAAATGCTAATACTTGCACATCATCTGAAATAATTTGCTATTTTTTGCAGTTATTAAACATAATTTATTATAGTAACTAGTTTTAAAATACAAATAAAAATATATAGAGCTAGAAATTATTGCTCAGATGAAGATTATGGTAAACAGGTAGAATTGATAATTAAAAAGTTTAAAGATAATGAATATCCAGAGAAAGTTATAGAAGAAAGTATAAGAAGATCTGAAGAAAAATTTAATAAAAATAAAGAGATAGTATGTAGAAAAGATAAAATAAATAAGAATGAATATATGGATATTAGAACTTATAATAATAGTATTGTAAAAAGGATGAATAAAATAATTATTAAAATTAAGAAAAAGTTTAATAATGTAATAAAATTTAAGATACTTAATATATTAGATAATAAATATGTAAGAAAAGTAGAAAATATAAAAACTAATTAGGTATGTGAGACAAAAAATTCAATTTATACAAGATTAATTCAGCATAAGCATGATAAGAGATCATCTAATTTACTTGCATTCATTAGAAACAGGTCATAGGTTTGAGAAGGATAGTATAAAAATGATTAATTATACAAGTAATAGAAGTGATAGGAAAATTAAAGAGGCAATATTGATTAAAAATATAAAATCAAATCTTAATAGGGATTTTGGAGTAAAGACAATAATTTTATGAATAAGTACAGTTATTATTATTAATAATAGTTTGAATATAAAAAGGTTTAAAAAATAAAGTTGAGGAAAATGATGATAGAGGAAATTGTTAAGCATGTATAAGAATTTTTTAAAATGTGTTAGTTGGCTTTTGGAAATAAGATTATAAAGATGAAAGTATTTAATAATAAAAAAAGGTAATTTATAATGTAAAAAAGTTAATAGTTAAATATATAAAAAAAATAAAAAAAATTTAGAAGTAATTATATTACAGCAATGGTTTGTAATTTATTTTGGCCACGAATAGGAGGGGGAAACCTCGAAAGTATTAGGCCTAGATTAATTTAATTGTTTTTGTTTCTACTGACAGCTTCTTCTTCAGCGTGTTAAAGCACTTATATATATATATTAAAAAGATAATAATAAAATGATAGATTAAATAATAGAGTTTAAAGATTAAAGTTTTAAATTTATAATAAAACTGATTTAGAATAATTTAATAATAAAATACTATAAAGAAGAAAATAAAATTAGTTAAGAACAGAATAATAAAATGGAAAAGGATTACTTATAATGTCAGGCTAAGATGTATGTTTTTGATTATGTATATAAATATAATGTATTAATTGTATGATTATATATTTGGATATTGTGGTTCTGATGATGACTACAAGACAGTCAAAACTGTAAAAGTAAAGTTTTAGGTTAAAAAATAGTATTGTTAAGTGTATAAGAAAGTTGGGAATAGTATGATATGTAACTATAGAAATCAATACATAAAGTAAGGAGGAAACCACTAAACATCACATGATCATCATTTCTTATGCTTGCTCAAGCTGTTAAAAAAGGCAAAACTCTCCATACAGTAGCGCCACTCAGTCAAGCCAGAGTAATCAAAGGATGCAAGAAGATTTGTGCATAAACTACTGTATGGAATTTTGCCTGTTTTAAAGTAAGGAGGAAGAAGAAGAAAACATATTGAGGTATTATGATTATTGTTTTTTCCATCAGTACAATATATATATATATATTGCAACCCTTTGATCAGTTATCTGTGGTAAGAATGGTATATAAAATGTAAATTATTGTTCAAAAATTTAAATTTATAATTTATGTAATAGCAATGCTATAAATTTGGATATAACAGCAATAAATGACTTAATACATAAAGGTCAAAAAGAGAATTCTGTAGAGATTTAATAATCATTGTTAGTTATAAATAATTTATATTATAATCTACTATATAATTATTAATACAATATTTGTCCATTTCAATAAACATTGTTACTTATAAAATTGACTTTAATTTATTTTCAAGCAATGTTCCTTTAAAAGCTAAAGATCTAAAATTGTAGTTAACCAAAAGAAGGAACAATTATCTACCACAAGATAAGAATTTATTTTAAAATTATTGTAATTGTAATATCTTTTAAACAAAAATATTTATTATTAAACTTTAGGAATAAATTCAATTAATATCATTTATTAAAAAGATGATCAGAACTAAAGCTTGGTCTTAAAGAAATGATTTGATTAATTTCATTGGTAAAATATTTATTGATTTTAATATTTCAAATAGAAACAGAAAACATTTTGTTTAAAAAATTGTACAAGTTATTTTGGGATGTTGACCAATGAGAGTTAAGTAAATAGTTTTCTGATGTTAATTTATCCTGGAGTTTTAAAGCAAAAAAATCATGCAGGCAATTAAAAGTAAAAAAAGATTCAAGAAAACTTAAAAAGCAGATAGCTGTTTAATATTTTTCTCAGTAAAAGAAAATTATAAAAGTTAAAAATATTTAAAGTCTTAAGTAGTAAAAATCATCTTTAAAAAGCAGTCTAAGGTTATAAAATATTTTCAAATAATTATTAATACAATGGAGTGAGCTAAACTAATCTTCATTATGACAGAATGGCTAATCTTGATTGACCACTTATAGCCAAGATAATACCCAAAGAAGTTTGAAAAAAAAATCAAAGTTGTTATTTTAATTTTGTCCGAGATAACCATGAGAAAGGAAAGACAATTATATTGCTTCAAAGAGAAACTTAACTGCATCCATGTAAGAAAGCATTCATTTATCTTTGTTAAATTAAGTGTTTATATTAATCATAGATTAAATGTGAAAAAAAAAAACAGATAAAAAAATTCCTAGAAATAAATTTTTAAAGCTGATAGAAATATTTTGTAGAGCATTAAAATTACTTAATCAATCGTGAGTGGTGAATGCAAGAAAAGCTAATCTTCATTTGAATTCAACAGTTGATAAGTAAGAAATAATTTGCAAAATTTGATGAAAATATCCTATACTTAATAATAATAATAAAAAAGATAAATAAAACTTAAATTAAGATTTCTTCTGTTTAAATAGAAGATGAACTTTTATGATAACATTTTAAGAACTGAATATTAAAATGGAAAAAAAAATCTGTGAAACTTTTGAAGGATAGATGACAGTTACAAAGATAGTGTACTATAAGCTAGAAAATTAAATGAATTTATCCAATATGTGTTTAAAATTTTACAAGATAATGAATAACAGAAAAGGAAAGAAATAAGAAAGTAAACATATTGATGACTTATTGGAACATGTTTAAAAGTTTGTGCATCATGGGAGAATAAAGTGGAGATTTATTTAGAATATTCATTAAAGTTTTCTAGTGGATTTTGAAGAGCAGGATTATATGCAATGCAACTTTAAAACTAATTAGAAAGGAAGGATACATCCAATTTAAAATTTTGTTCCATCATTAAGGCTTGTTGTTTAATGTTTTGTTTAACTATACGTCTTTTAGCAATACAAAAAGAGAAGAAACACAAAGGTGCGATAAATGATAAAAACCTACAGAGTAACCATGGTAATATTAACTAAAAATTTGTGAAATGGATTTTTAAAAAAGGCAAGGAGAAAAGGATTGTGGGTGAGTGAAATATAGTGTTAAAGCTGAATATTTTGAGTATATTTTTGGAAAATTAAGTGTGATAAAATCCGTTAAAGAGTATTTTGAATTTATTATTGTTAAAACTTATTTAACAAAATGGAAATGAACTAGTGGTTATAAATAAACTCTGATAGGATTCTCAGAAAAGAATAATAAACATGTTATAAAATGTAATATTTATGAAAGCAAGAAAAGTGAATGTTAATGTAAGACAATATCATGATCTCATTTGTTAAAAAAAAAATCTTATCATTAATAATAATAACAAATAGATTTGTTGTAGAACATGATTGTAGATATGAAAAGAAAAATATTTCACAGAAAGATTATATTTATATTGTAGTCTAGAATTAGTAGAATATTAGATGGCAAATACACAATCGAGAAAGATTAGTTAAAATTCCAGGAGAGAATAAAACATCCTCCTGAAGAACTGATGAATAGTTTAGTGGGAGTAATCTATGTGATACCCATATAGTTACAGAAAAAATATGGAAGAGTTTTCTGCAAATAAATGAGGGTAGTACATTCCATAAGTGCTTAGGAAAGAAGCCAGAATAAAATTGGGGCAAAGTCATTAAGAAAAATGATTGCATGCCAAAGATGACACCTCATATTTAAAAGAAATCTCCATCATTTTTATTAGTATATAGTATTTAATAAAATCAGTTCCTTATCTATAAAGTTTAAGGTCCATAATAGTATAGGAGGCATCAAAGGTAGATTAAATATTTAAACAATTTATATAATCTCTTCCTAAGTCTTGACAGATTTGCTTGAAGGTAAAACCATGTACAGAACAAATATTTTATATTTTAATAGTAATTTGAATAAATTATTAGATGAATAAAATAACTGAGACAAAAGACCATTATAAAATATAAGTGAGAGAGAGAGAATGAAGGATAAATATTGTTTTATATATTTTTTTATTAACACAGCAGCAATAATTTTGTTGAGTAAATTATAGTTTAATCTTTTATGCTAAATTTTGAATATGAAATATAATTTAAATGGTACAATTTTCTTGTAATATATTGAGAATTACAGAATATCAGGTAAGGAAAAGGACTAAGAAGATAACCACCAGATAACTCATAAATGATGCAAAGACATTTGATTAATATGAAAGTATATATGATAATAAAATAATAAACTTATACTTTTAAAAGAACTAGATACTAAATAAGGGGAGGGTTGATTGTATATAATAACCATTATGTTTATTTGTAAATAATGTAACTAATTTGTTATAAATGTGTAAAACAGTTTAATGCTTATATATTTTATTATTATTAATGAAGTATTTACTTTATGTGTATAGGTGTTTGTTATTTATTATTAGTGTTGTAAATAAATGAATATTTTGATTTAAACTTTGTCATAGTAATTTTATTGAGTCTGAGAGTCATTTCCATCACAATGTCATATCAATTAAGCACATTATTCACATAAAATTATACATATCATATTTTGATTACATCCCTCATTTGAGAAGTTATGCTTAAGAGTTTATAACTAATACATTAACTATTAAATGCTTTTAAATTATAACCACAATAAAAAAAGCTTATGGTACTTCATATATTTTATTGGATATAAAAAAAATCTTGCAGAGCCATATGAAATATACTATTAAGTATTACATAAGTATTATAAAATGGACAGCATATAATAGAAATCAGTAGTATATTTGAGAGTCACATTCTAATTTTGTAAGTTAAGTTGAAATATATGTTATAGCATAAAGTTTTTATATTATTTCAGAGTACAAGTTACTAATTAAATATATTTTAAGGTTTATAATTCAGAAGGAATTAATTACTATGGGTTAATGCTAAGTTATTAATAAAGGTATTTAATTGAGTTAGTCTTTGTAGATAGTAATTACATACTAAAGCTCTTGATTATAATAAAATGAGTATGAGAATAAATCTTAAGAAAAGTAGATTAAAATATTTAAGAGAAGTTAATAAGTAAATAATGATTGTGAATTTTCATGTCATATTATTATAGTTAGATTAAAATTCCAATAGGAGGCTGATCAAGGTTTGTAATAGTAAATATGGTTTTATTAAATGTTTGGATCCCAGTAAAATCCATCTTGCAATTCAATTATTTAATTATCAATTTAATTGTTTTATTGGATTTTAGAACAGAGTACTTATGATCCCTGAGATAGCAATAGGTCAGCATTCATTCTTGTAATTGAATGTAGTTTTGTTTCAATGTTATTTTGAGATTGTTAAAGTATAGAAGAGTAGTTAAAGCATTATTTAAATGAAATATTATGTTAGTCATAGTTTGTTGTGGGAATTTTTCTAATAATTATGAAGGGTGGTAGTAGAATTTTAACAATAGCAATGCCATTGTGGAGTGTACTTTATATACTTCTCAATATAAAACCTCTCAGTGGTAGTTATCTCTAAAGTCTATCTTATGTTTGATATATCGAAACTTTCAAGCCCATAAAGAGTCTTATAATTTATTGTTGGTATACTTGATGGTTTATTATTGAGCTAGTATATTAGGGGTACAAATAGAAGGTAGGGTAGAGATGTGTTGGAAGAACTGGAAGGGAAGGGTATAATACAAACATGGATATTTCCAAATCCTAAATGGAAGTAATGCAAAGAAATTATCACAACACTTACCAAATTCAATCACTTCCTATCTTATGACCTTAATCTTCAATATGTTAGAAGAAAAATGGGCCAACTTTTGATTTCTTTATCTAAGCTATAGTTATATATATAAATAATGACAAACATGAGCAAAACTTAAATTGAGAAGTAATAACCAATTCATTTATATTGCTCTAAATTAAAACTATCAAAGTAGGTAAATAATTATTTATTTTAATTAACTTATAAACACAGCATCACAATTAATAATCCACAATATATAAAATTTTCCAAATGCTAATGCTTACTGGAGAATATATAAATAAATTACTTGATAATATTTACAAGCTCAATCATTCTTTATCTACTAAATCATTATTCATCATGAAATAAGAAAAGACATGTATATAAACAATAACAAACAAAATATGAAATTTAAAGTACCAGAGATGTTATAACAATGTTACTTAAATCACATTAAACTTAAACTATCAAGGTAAAATAAATAATTATTTATTTTAACTATTACTACAAAACACACAATATAGAATATATAAAAATTTCCAAATGCAAATAATAAATAAAGACCAAAGAAATTTATGCAAACTTAAATCAATTGGTTATAATATTTATTTAAAATGAATTTCATACTTTAATTTGTCATTATTTATATACAAAATTATTTTTTAATTTAGACAAGTAGAGGAAAACTGGGTTCATTTTTTTCTTTTTACATGTTAAATATTTATACTAATTGGTGGAAAATAACTGATTTTGTAAATATTATGACAATAAATAATTTCTTTGTATAATCTCCAGTCAGCATTAGCATTTGGATATTGTAGCATTATGTGCTAAGATGGTGTATTTACAAGAAGGTTAAATTAATAATTTATTTTCTCTACTTTCATAATTCACATTTAGGATAATTTAGGTGGAGTTATAATAATATTTTATTTAAGTTTTATTCATGTTAACATTGTTTATATATGTAGCTATAGATTACATAAGCAGAAAAAAATGGATTCATTTTTTTCTGTCTTATTGAACACTGATATCAGTTGTTGGGAAGTAATTGAATTTGATATATATTGTGTTATTAATTTTTATGTATATATATAATTTAAATAAACCAGTCAGATTTTAATAAAGCAACAACCAATGAAAATAGATAACTCTTAATAACTTTTTTTATGTTCAAAACGAAATTAATGTTGTCTCTAGTTCTTATATAGAGATAAAACATAACAATAAATATATACATATATAAGGAAACAAAATCTCACAACTTTTCCTATTTTCTTATTGTACATTAGACTCTTTCATCTGTAAGTCAAATGATATAATTTAATAATTTTTAACAAATATAATTAATGAAATATTTTTAAATATGTGGGAATTTCCATTATATTTTATTTAGAAAAAAACACAATCAAATGTTAACAAAGCATTTAACCATTGAAAATAACAAAAACACTTTTTAGTATTCGAAAAGATTTTTTTTAAAAAATGCTGTTTCTAGTTCTTACATAGAGATAACACATTATAGATAATATATGAGGGATTAACCCCCAAAACTGGAATTTTATAATGAAAAATTGTGTATTTATTTTAGGTATAATAAATTGAATCTCTTTCAGAGTACTGTCCATTTGATGCAATACACCAGTCTAAATGTGTTTTCCACTTTTCAAAATAATCATGACCCATTTGCAAAGTGATGCCTTTTATTGCCTCTGTCATTTTTTTTTCACTACTTTCAAATTCACAAATTTACTTTTGAGGCATTTTTTCGTTTGAGGAATAAAAAGAAGTCACAGGAAATAATATGACTATGGCTAATGGGTAACTTAGGTCATGCTGTTCTTAATTAAAATTGTTTCACACTCAAAGTTTTGTGTGCTGGTTCATTGTTGTGATGAAGCTTGTACTCCCCATTTTGTCACCAATCAGGTCATTTTTATTTTACTGCACCACACAAACATTCCAAAACTTATTGGTTAAATACCTGAGCAGTATGAAGAATTATGAGTGAATAATTCCATTTGCATAAAAAAAATCAGCATGATATGGACATTGGACTTCACTCAACATGCTTTTTTAGGATGTGATCGATTTGTCACTTCTATTAAACCACTTGGAAACTTGTATTTTCACCAGAACGGTTAGCATGTAAGCTGTTTCAAGCATTATGACTGTTTCCGCTGCAGTTTTCTTTAATAGAAAACAGAATTTCACATTCATTGTTTCAACACTTTAATCAACACAAAAATTGCAAATAAACAAGTTGCTCTTAATAAACGTTTATTATGTGGCATCACAACTTCATTCAATGATTAAAGTTGGAAAACTGATGCAGGGGGCTCCTCACAAGAGGCATATAGCATCAGACACTACAATGCGCATTGCCCTCCGAAGAATAATTGCAGGTTTTTTGGTCACCCCCTCATAATATGTATAAAGAAACACAGTCCCACAACTTTCCCTATTGCATAATAGATTCTTCCACAAGAAAGTTAAATATTATAATTTAATAATTTTTAATGAATGTAATTAATGAAATATTTTTCTAAATAAAATTTAATGGAAATTTCACATATTTAAAAATATTTTATCAATTACATTCATTAAAAATTATTAAATTATAACATTTGATTTTCTGGTCTATTATGCAATAAGAAAAGTCAAGAGACTTTGCTTTCTTATATATTTATCTTTATATAAAAACTAGATATAGCATTTAAAAGAATTCCTTTTTGAATGCAAAAAAGTGTTAACAGTTTGCTATTTTCATTAGTTTAATTTTTAAATTAACATCTGACTGTAATTTTTTCTAAATAAATCTAATGGAAACTTCCACATATTTAAAAATATTTTAGCAATTACATTATTAAATTATAACAACAACAGGAAAATATGAAAAGTTGTAGACTTTCTGTCCTTCTATATGTAAATAATGCTTTATTAACAATTTGCTATTTTCTTTTGTTGTTGTCTTGTTAACATCTGACTGTGGTTTTTCTAAACAAAATATAATGGAAATGTCCACATATTTAAAAATATTTCATCATTTACATAAATAAAGAATTATCAAATTATATGTATATACAAATAGCTTTAATATATATAATAGAGCATGTAATTTGTATGAAATCAGACTAATATTCAAATTTCATGTTATAGTATAATTATATATAAATTTCATGTTCTATTATCCAACAATGTCATTGAATAAATGTATAAAATCATCCTGAGTTCAAAGAAAAAGTGGTTACACTATTCTTTGCATTTATTTATTTATGACAGTTATTTATTTCCACTTAAATTTTATATATTATCATTTTCAACAATTATCTATCCACTACAGGATGAAAGTATCTCCAAGTTTTAACCCAGTTTCTTCAATCCCTAGCCTCTCTTCTTCATATCACACCAATAAAACTTCCTTATTTCTTCCATCCATTTCATATTTGTTCTCTTTCTAGGTCCTTCACAATTCTTGGAATCAATTTAAGATTTCATCTGTCCATTATCATGATGTCAATAATACTTATTTGTTCTGTCATTCATGTATTCTATTTTCAATCTTTCTTGTTACTCCTAACATACATATATACACACTTTGTTGAGTAGTCTAAAGTCTCTGTATTGTTTCTTCTGTTAAGTATCCAAGTCTCTGATCTATAATAAGAACTGATAAAATATATTTATTAAAAACATTTTTTTCCAAACACACAATCATATTTTCATTTAATATTAAATTGTTTCTATCAAAAGCATTCCATCCAAGTTCAATTCTATGATTAATTTTAACCATTATATTTTCATCTATATTAATAATCTGACTAAGGCATTTATAATTTCTTTTAATTCATGATTATCAATATTTATTTGCTTCTTTTGTAAAAATCCATTGAACACTAATCTTTTTAGCATTTAATTTCAGTCCTACTTTTTTAATTTCATCTAATAACTCTTGCAACATTTTCTGAAGCTTTGAAGCATTATTTACAAAATCAACCACATCTACTAAATCCAGATATCTTAAATAGTCTTCATTTCCTTTTATTCCCTTAGCTTTCTATTTTAATCCACAAAAATATTGCTGTAAAACATTTTTGAGACATTCTGCTGAATACTATTTTTAATGTTAATCTTCTTAGTATTACTATGTAATTTATTTATTGTTGTTGCATTTTGATAATTATTATTCAAAATATTACAATATCCTGGGTTTATATTTTGATGTTTCAATGCTTTAATCATTGTAGATATGCTTATAGAAATTAAATACCTTTGCATAATCTACAAATTCAAAGTATAATTGCGACTCATATTCATTAATTCTTTCTATTATTTCTTTTCAATAGTTGGATGTGATCCATTGTGCTAAAACTACTTTTAAATCCAGTTTTCTGTAATCGAATTGCAATTATCTTGGTAAAAGTTTTATACAGAACTCATAACAGACTGGTAGATTTGTAATTTCTCATATCTTATCATTTTTCTGTATTCTTCCAATCAACTGCTATATCTTTATCATTTAAATATGTGATATATAACTGCTAACAATTTTTCTATTTCTTTAGCTGCTTTTTTTAAGATATCAATTATAATTTCATTACCTGAAGCTTTTCTCTTCATCATAGATTTAATTGCAGGTTTCACTTTTCATTTTAAATGCTGGACAATTCAGAAAATATAATAATTGTAGTTGTGTTTTCTTGTTTTTTATTATTATATAATTTTTTAAAGACCTCTTTCACACATTTTATGATATCATTCCTTTTTAATAATAATTTTTTTTTTATTGCAGAAATAAATTTTCTAATCAAGATGTTGTTTACCCTTTTAATATTTATAATCTCTTCTATAGCTTTGCTTGTTAATTCACAATATTTTATTATATCATTAAGTTTTTTTTTTGTATTATTTTGCAACAATACTAATCTTTCAATTCTTCTTAATGGACCATTTTTGTATATCTTCATATTCATTTTCTTCCTACATTGCTCTGTTTCAGAGAAAAAAATATTCAAGACTATATATATATATTCACAGAATATATCTGCTGAATTAAATAATGAAGTACCTATGGAAGAAGAAAAACCTGTATTGTTGCCAAAAGGTGAGGATTTCTTTGAAGTCTAATTTCAGAGAAATCCTGCAAAATTATATCTGTGATTAAATTTTATCCTGTTTCCAGAATGAAGGAGAAATATTGTCATATATTGATTAAAAACTGTTAAAAAAAAAAAGAAAATGAAGTTCCATGCATACATATGTATGTATCAAATTAGTAAATATTAAAAGACAATTCACTCTAGAAAAAAAATGCATATGGTAATTAAAATTATGTCATTGTGGAAATAATGTAGATATGTTAATTTGTAAAGATCTAATGAGAAAAGTAATTATGCAGATTAGATTAAACAAAACTACCAATGTAGATGTGTGTGTGAGCAGTACTATACAGAATTCACTGTAAACAGTATTGTGCTTACAGCACAACAGTACATGAACAGTTAAATGTGCCAAAGAGTGCACATAGTGTAGAATTAACAGTAAAGAGCTAACTCACATAATAGTGAAAGAAAATACATTATAATTCAATACTATAAAGAACTCTGTGTTCACAGAGTAATAATGACCAAAGCAGAAATTACTACAATTGGAAGAAAAATGCAGAAAAATAATCCTCTCCATTCAGTAGTGCTACCTATTGCAAGCCTTGATAATCAATAGAGACAAGAAGGTTTCATAAAATTGCTATCTAGTGCCTATTCATCCACTATCCCCAGACTAGTTTCTAGCTTGTGGTTTTTATCAATAAGGAACCTTGAATCTGAGAACATTGCATCAAGACCTTAGAAACAAGGCTGAGAACACTAGATGAATAGGCATTAGATAGGATTTTATATATAAACCCTTTTTGCACCCATTGATTACTAAGACTTATACTGAGTGGCATTGCTGTATGGAGAGTTTGCTTTAACAGCTTGTGTACATGTAGAAAATGCTGATCATGTGATGTTCTAGAAATGCAAAAAAATCTCTGATCATATATACAAGTTTATTTAATGCCAAAGAACCAGAAAGCACTATACTATTACTAAAATTTACTAATATTATATATTCAGAATAATAAACTCTTTGTTAAGTTTAATTTTGAGTGTATAATTATTTCTCTAAATATGTGTTAATGATTGTTCAGCTGACTTAAGTAAATCTGGACCCCTATACATGTTACAAATAATTTCTTGTAAAATATGTATATTATAATTAGCAAGAAATTTTCGTGAGAATCAATTGTCAAATTTATCTTGCAAGTTATTGAGGACTGTTTTTTGTAACATTTTTTAAGCTATAGAGTGTAAGATATTCTAATAAATTATTATAATTATCTTTACTGAAGTAACTTTTCTTAGCTGCTGATTCAATAATAAATGTTTGTCAGTGGAGAATAAAAAAATTGTTTATTGATTTCCAACTGAGAAAAAGTGAATAAAAATATCTTACTCTGGGGAATTACATTGAATTTTTGGACTTCAGCTTCACTTTGATGTTCAAATATTACTTGATGAACATGTTATGTAAGATCAAGAACATATTCAAGTTGGATGAAAAAAAGCAAATATAACTTTAAGCTAAAACAAACAGATGGTGAAAAGAAAAATTAAATTATAGAGCAAGTATTAGCTTTAATTCCTAGAAAAAGGTGTTAACATGATAAGATGTGATAAAGACATTACAGTGAAAATTGCAATGGTTAAATAAGCCTTTTTTAAAATAAAAATAAAAAAGAGGCTAATAAAATGTTTTGTATGGAATCTAGATTTATAAGAATAAAAACATAAATAATTAGAAAAATAATAAAAGCCTTTAGAAATATGGATTCGTAAAAACTAAAAAACAGATTGGAAAGATACAATTAATGATATAAAAGGGTTGAAAAAATGTAGAGTAAAAAAAATGTACTTTTTGAGGAATGTGTGTGAAAATGAAAAATAAATTGGTTAATCTTAGATACAAGGAATTATAAAAAATATGTGAAAAGGATTTGAAGAGAAAAATACAAAAAGAAAAGTTAATTGTTTATCTTAAGGAGAGAAATAGCTATGAATTTATGAAGAGTGAAGCAAGGCACAGAAAGATTTGAAGAAAATAATTTGGTTATATAAATATGCTTTTGATAGATAAATAGGGATGATAATTAGTGCACTTTACCTTAAAATCCAAAAGATATTTTATATTTTCTACACTTATAAAAGTGCTGTCATGCCCTGGAGCAATACTAGACTATAACTCATATGTTTTTTACATTCTCTGTTATTTAATTGATGTGACACTAAATACAGACCTTTTTTATTAGCACTAAATAGAATAATTATTTAAAACTTTACTGCACAAATGTTTTTTAAAAGAAAAGTTATGGTGACATTAAGAAATGATTATAGTAGATACAAAATTTTGAAGAACAGTCCTCCATATAGTCAAATTCTTTCACAGATTTAAAATGATAATGCAAAAAAAAAAAACATCTGTATAGATGACATGACTTCGCACTTCATATTATTTTTGAGAAATAAAATTTTTTCTTAATAAGTATATGAAAAGTTGAACATTGGGGTCTTATGTCTTAATATACTCAACGTTTCATTTAAATAACAGATAAATATCTTAAAATCTGAATATATTTTTTTGAAACTAATAAACCATAACCTTTTTTTAAATTAAAAAGTTATATCTAAAATAATTTATAGGAATAAGTTCCTTGAAAATACTTTGCAGATATCTTTCTTAGTACTATCATATTCTTCCATGAATATTGTGCTCCTACTTGGACAAAAAGTATCCACACTAAACTTCGGAATACTCAAATATTGCAATAAGAAATGCTATTAGCATATTTAGGTAAAAAAATTTATAGTGGCTTTTTATTCTTTCATATATTCCTCCACCGGGTATCAGAAGAAAAATTGCCTCACAAAAACTCTCTAAAAAACTCTTAAACATATCATTTCATTAAATCAAGATATATATATATTTCTGAATGTTCAAACAAGAATCTCTTCAAACAATTGAAGAATTATAATATAAAAATAGGTTTCCAAACAATTTTTTTTTTCTAAATTTAACAAGATTTTCTTGGAAATTACTGAGAATTCATTAACAGATTCAGGGGCATTCTTAATTGTTATGTTCATCTGTTTCATCAATGGAAGTTTAACACAAAGTCTAAATGTTAATGACTCACAAATTTATGAATACAGTGGAAAAATCAGAAATTTTAATAAAATCACTAGTAAATCTATAAATTGGTTGGAATCTTTATAGATTCTCTTTATGAAATTTATTAATTAAACTATCTAAAAATGCATCCACTAAATAAAAATATATATTTATGATTTTTTTTATAAGTCTTTAATCAGGTTCTTGAAACTCATCTCACATATTAAGTGTTTATGTCCTGAAAAGATATGGCAAAGCACATCTTGTTATTTTGTTAAGTTTTTATTATACTTGGGGTGAAAAAAATAAGCACTTATATAATTTGTGAGCATTGCTGTTAAAGTTACATTTTGAAAATCCATATCCAATTGTCATTTCCAAAATTATTTTATACAGTTTTGCATTATTGAATCTGGTATTTACAATTTTTGTGATACAATTTATGATGTATATATAAATAAAACAAAAAGAGCTAAAGGCTATTGGACTTGAAAAATAGATATATATATATTCACTCAATGAAGTAAAACATTACAACTAGAAATAAAAATAAATGTGAATCATCATTGTAAGATTTTTAAATTCTCAGAAATTTATTCAATTGCATTCTGAACAGAGAGAGAAAAAATGGCAAGAAAAGCAGAAAATATCAGATAATAAAAACTTAAGATTATGAAAATAATGAAAAGAAAGTTTGTGCATTGACTTTACCATGATAGCTACTTTTAGATCTCCATTCTTGATATCCCAAGATGTGCTTTATTGCTTAATAGTTAATCCAGGGTCACCCTACTAAAATTCTTATTATAACAAATTTTTAATATAAAGTTTATCAAAAGTGTCTTATTGTATTATTTTTTTAGATATATTAAACTACTCATACTATTTAATATAATTAATTACTTAATTAAATAAGCAATTATGTCTTCAAAAGTTTTTTTATCCCAACTATTAATATTAGTGATTTTAAACACAAAATATTTTAATGAAAAGTACATGCATTGTATGCATACTGCTGAAACCAAATTGGAGAAGAAATACAGCAATAATCTACTACTTATACCAAGAGCTCCCAAACTTTTTTCGATCACAGACCCCTTTACCAAAAACTTTTAAAACTATTACCCCCTAGTCATTTATTTCACTTAATCAAATTATTTTGTACAGTACTCATTATTAAATATTTCACTCGATATCAAACTTTTCATTTTAATCAGTTGTAATTCATGATAGAAAAAGATAAAAGGACTATGGAATATGGTATTATCTTGTGCAACATTTAATATTGAAACCTGCACCAATGAAAATTAAAGCAAAAAAATATGAGCAAATTTGGCATTTATGAAATAAATATGTAAATTCAAAATAAGTACAAATATTGAAATCACTTTATTAAACATATAAATGAAATGAGACAGAATTAAACATTAACAAAATTACAACAATAAAAGATTTTAATCAGAATTATAAAATTCCTGCATAAATTCTATATCTTGTTTGGTCAGAGGGTATTCATTTATTATTTAACACTCGCAAAAGCGTTTGCACAATTTGGCTTGAAAGGCCGATATGAATGTAATTACAATTGTATACAGACGCTATAAAAATAAATGCTGATTTAAAATAAGAATAATAAAAAAATTGTGCCAACACACATATAATGTAAAGCTATATAAATGAAGATTAACAAATTAAAAAGGCTTAGCACTTTCGAGAAAGTATATTTCTCATAATCATAGGCTGTTATGACAAACTCGTAGGAATCATTATGTAAGTACAATATGCAAACCTTTATGCAAATGAATCAATTAGCCCATCTTTTGGATATAGCAAAATATGATTCTTGGTGATTAATGGTAAAGGAGTCTTCCACTATGAAGTAAGCCTCATTTATCTTACATTTAACATTGTCCCTCTCAGTGCAAACCAATTTTGAAATGGTGTCTTCAAATTTTGCCATTATATTTTTATCATACCATCTCAAGAATTCAGTGATGAAGCAAACGTGGGCTTGTGCTATATTTTTATTTACTAGTTCTAGTTATATAATGTTGATTGAAGTCTTTCTATTAATAGACCCATATAATTTGGAAATATCTAAAGCAGTAATTTTAAACTCAGGTTTTAATAGCGTGTTCTTGATCCGATCAACATAGTCTACGAATACCAAATAAATTAGCTTGGAAAACTGAATTTAATGAGATGGGTGCACCTTATGATCTGTCAACAATTTATCTATGTCCGGTTTTAAATTAATGAGTTGCATTCTTAAATCTTTACGTTCAGTGATATGCAATCAATGTCTGTTCTGATGCAGGTTTAAAACTACACTGAAGCCTCTCTCTACCAGATATGATGATGCAAATGCTAGCAAATACTATTGTACAACAATCCAAATAAGTGATATTGCAAAGATATAAATTTTCATAATGAATTAATAAATGAGCAAGGATTCTGATAATTAATGTAGCTACTTGTTAAAAATGTGACTTTAAATTCAGTTTTAGTAAAATAAAAGCTACAATTTGAATAACTTCAAAATCACTATGCCATGACCATGTAACTTTTCATTTAGGATAATATATGTGTGTTACAAATAGGTATAAAATTTAAGCTGCCCAATGGAGAACAGTCATAAATGGTGCAATGTGCCAAAAAGAGACTTTCGTAAGTAAAATTTTTCTATTTTCTATTTATTGTTATGCTATATGTTTAATTTTATTCTATTATGTATTCTTAATTAAGCGTTATGATATTTACCTGGTATTAAACTCAGGTTAGGAGAGAAAATATACTTTATTCATTATTTAATTGCTTGAGCCCATATTTTATTTTATTATGAAATGCTAGTGAGAATGTGAAGTATGGAAAAGGTTTTTGAAATATTACTTTGCCCATAGTATTAAAAATGAATATTTTCATGTTTATTTAATTCACATATATTTTTAAGTATTTGATTGCTATGCTCAGAAGAGTGAGTTAGTTAAGATGTGTGTTTAAAATAAATGATGCCCATTTCTTGGTCTATAGAGTTAACATGTAAATAAAATTTTATTCTTAAGTTGTATTAGACTAATTTTAGAATTATCGGTTCATGCATCAATAATATGATACCCTTATGTTCAATGAGAATGCAAATGATCTTTGTTTGTTTGAGGTGAGTTTAGTTCATATTATCCCAAAGGGGAGATGGAGCATAGCTCTCTCACAATTAGATACATTTAAATTTGAAGTTATTCAGGAGATCGAGGATATATTCCTAGCTCCATTATTATTAGTTTGCTTCATAAGAGATAATACTTTTATAAGGTTGTAATATGTAATGATTTAGCAGACCCTTTTATATGTGCAATGACAAGCTTCTCACATATCTTATAGTCTCAGATAGAAGGTACCCTTAGGTTTATGCTATCACCAAGATGTTGTTTATTGATTTATTTTTCTCTTGCGAAAGTATTATTATTATTACCCAGGATTGTATAAAATATTGTTACTGTTTTGCAAGGTCATGGGGTGTTAGTTTAAACTAATTATTTGCTTTAGGGAATTAAAAGTCATCATATTTCAGAAATTGATATATTGTGTAGCTGAGCAAATAGATAATTTGTTTATAAAAAAAAAATTAAATAGATAATTTGAATGCAGGCAACCAATGCAAATCATACCCGGCTCATGCTGAAGCAAGTCCCCGCTGGACTGGTAAGACAATGGTAGAAAACTCATGTTGGAGCCATGGTATAAAATACAATGTGTGTGCATTAATATAACCTCTTAAACTATTATATAATTAGAAAAGAGAAGTTAAGCACTAAGTTTATGGAGAGTAATAGCTCGTAAAATTAATTATAAGCTTAAATAGCAAAATTAATTTTTTAAAAAAATATTTGAATCCTTTCATGGAGTAAATGAAATGCTAGTTTAATTTATAAAGGTTAAAAGCTAATTGTAATAATAATAATTATAGTTATCATAATATTCGTATTGATGAAGCGCTGTTTCAGATAGAAAAATAAATGATGTTAAAATAATATACTGAGAGTCAAAATAGTTTATTGAATAGCCTATAGTATAATAGTTATTTGGCCCCAGTACTAGTATACAAGTATCACTGTTGGAATGGTGGTTCTATCCAAGATGGGATGAGCTCTGAAAGACTTTTATCCCATAGGTAGTGTAGATCCATTCTAAATATATTTTGTAATAATTATTTTGTATTTTCTTTTGCTATTGGATCACTACAATGTTTGTGTTTTATCTTGTAGTATTTATTGTTCATATGTTAATAAATATTTTGTTTTGAATTTAAACTTTGTTATTGTGTCTTAATGCTTGGGTATCCATTGATTCCATAAATCTAATATAGAAAATTTATAGAAAACCTTCCATACTTTCCAGTATAGATTTGTCACAAAATATCTTTATTAAATATTACTACTAAATTAATAATTATTTCCATTATTCATTTGTTGAGACTTAAGAATTAATCTGATGAGACATTCGTTTATATCTGAGATTATAATGATCATATGGCAAACATCTAAGAGAATAATTTGAATTTTAAATTTAATCTTTAGTTTATCATGTTTATTGCATTATGACTAATGTCATGAGTGAACATCAAATCCCTTTTTCACTCCTGATATTTGAATGCATTCTCAGTCACTATGGATCTAATCAAAATTATTGTAAATAAATATTCCATTTAAATAATCATTTAGTAGTTGCTATCATTTATTATTATTATTATGATTTAGGATTATTATCCTTAGTTAAGAGTAGACATTAGCTTCCAGAATGAGTGTATGTCTATTCTATTTAAGGTAACTGGGATAGTGTTTAGTGGTCTGCAATAAATTTGAAAGTGATTAATTGAAGACCCTGAGAGAGAGAGGTTTTACAATCCGAAAATTTTAAATGACAAGGCTATCATTGCTGGATAATATAACAATAAAGAATTTATTAAGGTGATCATATAGTACATTCCGCTCCTGTGTGTGGGTGAAAGATAGCAATGTGTTGAGCCATGTTCATGGTAGTGATGTAACAGGAAAACATAAACATTTTAAAGAAATTAATTGTAACCTGGGAGAGTGGTCTATGTGGAGAGCAAGAAAATAATTAATGTCAGGAGGGGGGGTGAGTGAAAACTCTTTTTCTTCTTTTATTTTGATAAGATTTTTAATATTTCTTGTAGTCTGATTCTCAAAGTTCTCTGCAGGGATTACCAACCCATTCCCACCAATTTAAACATAAGAAATTAAGAAACTGGAATTGTTGTAGCTGCCACAAGAGATCATATAGCTGTGTTGGATTCGTATGACTTATGTGCGAGTATGTGGAGGAAAGTTGCTTCAGTTTTTAATAATTTGTCATTAATTCATTAATGTAATAATTACTGAGTTCAAAAACTAGAACTAAACATACTATTTATAACTTAAATTATTATTATTGGTTTTTTTTTTAAAAAAATATTTATATCTTGTTTCCCTCACAGACTTACAATTTGTCAGGTGATGATGATATCGAGTTGGCGCAGCAGCTGATAGTTAGAGTTACAATTTGGCACCCTGGTAAATACATTTTTACACATATATTTTCTCTCTCTGTCACTCTCTATCCACCTATATATCTAAGTGGAAGGTTACAATATATATATATATTATCTAGCTATTATTTAGAATAATTAATATCTTTAAATTCAATTTTTAAAATAGGATTTCTTTCAGCAAATTTATTTTTAACTCTCTGTATTAGTTAGATATGTCCTTTATTAAAATCTTTCATATCCAATTTATTCTTAAACAAATCAAATATATCTTCATTTGTTTGAGTGATTAAACCATGTATTTCAATAAAATATGTTAATTGTCATTATTTCTGTAAACATTTGCAATCTATTTTTAATTTTTATAATTTTTTTCAATTATGACTTTCATATCTTTTTAATTTCGTATTTTCTTTTTCATAAGTTATAAGTTTTTTTTAATAATTTCATCATATTTAGTAGATAATTGATCAAAATGACACTTTAAATCATTAATCAAATTTTGTTTCCATTCTCATTGTTATTTTTTAAATTTCAGCCGTTTAGTCTGATTTTCAATCTGTTTTTTGCATTCTTAACATTTCCAGAATTTTTTATTGATGTTACTCAAATTTCGGTAAACATATTATTTTAATCCTTAACTATGGAAATGATGTGAACCTTGACAAAACTCGTTACACAATGCAAAACTCTTCTTCTCCAAGAAGTAAATAACACGCGTTATAATTAGCCATATTAAAAAAAAAAAACAATATATTTTTTAATAATAATATTAAATATATCCAAATCAATGTCACATAAACAATATTCACAGCTGTAGAGCTATTTTTCTTTTAGAGAAAATAATTATGGCATATAATTTTTTTAAAAAAATATTGATATATAGCCAAAAACATCTCGTGTATAAACAGAAACAAAAACAGTATCGTTAGAGTAGAAACCAAAAAGTCATATCTTCAAATCAATAAATATACAATAAAAACAATATGAAGTAAAAAAAATCATACTTTCATTTCTATATTAATTTATAAAACCGTAGCAATATTATTATCATTTCCATAAAAAATTAAATATTTAGAAAGAGTATTTTACAGCCCCATGTAAATAAGTTATACAGTAGAGAGCTTTAGTATGTAATGCATTTTAATCTATCAATTTACTAGGACTCCAAAACTTTATTTTTAGACTGTATTCCCGATATCACATTTCCCAGAAATATATATAGACTATTGACTGTATACAAAGTCCACTTTTCTGTAGCGTTAAATGATCCAGATAAAATAATTCTACAAACGTTCAAAAAACATTTTATTATTCGATCAGCAGTAAAATGACAACAAAACTGTAAGAGTGCACCTTCCATCATGCCTTACACGTTATAGTACTGCTGGTAGAGTGTCATCCTTTGGCATGTGATATTCTCGAATGAATTCCATTACTGGCACATTTGGCACTCAGACTTCTTATGAACTCTCCAGCAATAAAGCTACCCGATTATTATTATTATAATTCTCGTTCACAATATACACTTTTTAGAACGACTAAAATATCACAATTAATGCAAACGCTTTCAATTGGAAAAAAAGGGGGGGAAGGCAATTTCAACTCTTAACTATATAAAAACAGTCAAGCATTGGTGGTCGAGAGGTCAGCGACGGCAGCTTTATATAATCAGTTGTCCCGGATTAGAGGGGTTCGCTTCCTGGCTGATGCTATGACATTTGAGGAAAAAAAAAAGTATATAAAAACAATGATATCCTGAATAATTTCCAATAAAAAAAAATGAATACTGTATTTTATGGAGACATTATTTAATTATTTCCGCAATAATTAACGGTATTTTTTTTTACCTCGTAACGAATGCTACAAACATGGCCCATTTTGCTTAAAAGTTTTCGGCGTTTTATTAATTATATTTATGGTGAATAATAAAATTTCTTATAAAAAAAAAATCAATCGTAAAGGTTAGCTGTAAGTTGATCGGGATATATGCTCCAAAAATTATTTTTGTAAGTAGAATAACTTATAATAATAAAAAAATTGTCAGTCTTATAAAAAGTATAATTACACTAACTTTGAATATTTGAAAATATTATTTTAAATACAGTCTTTGGTAAAATATTTTATAATTTTTTTTTAAAAAAAAATAATTTACAAAAATGTTTAATTATAAAATTAATATTTTTTATAATAATAACTAACCATTTATTGATCATTTTCCATTTTGAAGATAAGTCGATTCGATCTGAAAAAAAATGTCTATTTGCCAAGAGCAGACGATGATTTATTAAAATTTTCAACGTTTAGCATTTAATTCACATATTTGAAAAGGTAAGTTCATCTGACATAATTTTCTCACACTTTGTTTAAAGTTAAGTGTTAGAAATATTTACTAGCATTAATAAAATGCCTGTAATAATTAATTATCGAAGGGAAATAATTAATAAGCAAGATATAAGTCATTAGAACAGTCAGTAAACTATTGAAAACCAAAGTATTATATCTCCATTTTAGCTATCGTTTATGCGCATAGATCTGATTCTTATTGAATCTATAAATCTATGAAAAAGATCGCACGGTACCTTTCTATTCCAAAGATTAAATTATCAGACGTGTATATAACTATTGGCATTCTAATGCAAGTTAATTAATACATATCTGGTTTGATTAAGTATACATATATAATAAATATAACTTGTCTAATTTATTTACAAACGAGTTCCGCCTTACATAGCATGAGAGTAAAATTTGAAGAAAAAATTGTTTTGAACTTATTTTAATTTCTATCATCCAACTTCTTCTCATTTATATACATATATTTCACATCATTAACGTTAATATATAAAGATATTAGAAATTAATCTGTATGCCTACGGCCCGGTAACGTTATATTTGTGTTTTTGCATAGCATCAATACCATCAAGCGGCTGACATGAGCTAATAGAGCAGTACCTATTATTGTGTGTTAAATTACATTTTTACTAAAATTCATAATATAACAAATGCATTTTATCATACCAGTAAAAATACCTTGTGTATATACAATTAAAATTTGGTGCTATTTTTATGATATAACGTATTCAATATTGATACATATAGAATGCTTTACAGAAAAAGAATCAGAATTAAAACCAATTCTTTTTTTATGTTGCACTTCAAGTATACAATATTCAAATATGTTTAAAAATACATATATACAAGCAACAAAGATTACAAATTATAAAATTATTATATAAAAGCCTTTTTCGGCAAATTATGTTTTTTTGCCCTTTTCAATATGTCTCCACGATTTAAAGCACATACAGTGACATCTATATCAATACATGAGAGAAGATAGATAAACAAATGGATATCTGACATGATCTATTATGTGTTTTTTTTTTCCCCCTCAATTCTACTACAAAATTACTCTGTTATATCTATTGAATGGATATATATCCACATATATTAATTAATTAACTATCCATTCTTTATCCATTAACCACTTATTATTTAACTTAATGGATGTTTTGTATATATTCATACAGTTGTTTTTATTATACATGATGTAGTTTGTTTCATATATTTTACGTCTATTAACATTTTTAATATAATCAAGAACACTTATATTATCAATACAATTTATTTTATGTCCATACTGCAAATAATGAACATATAACGCAGATCTATCATCTTTCCTAGTATATTTAAGGTGTATTTTATAATACCATTTATTACGATAATTATTTAAGAAAGCTTTGAAATTATCCCAGACATTTATCCTTTTTAATATTGGTTTTATAATTTTATTTAAGCTTCTAAATCTATCCAAACTTCTTTTAAAAATGTAGTATTTTTCATTTATAAAAATACTACATGTTGCAGATTTTTATAAATGAAAAATACTACATTTTTAAAAGAAGTTTGGATAGATTTAGAAGCTTAAATAAAATTATAAAATCAATATTAAAAAGGATAAATGTCTGGGATAATTTCAAAGCTTTCTTAAATAATTATCATAATAAATGGTATTATAAAATACACCTTAAATATACTAAAAAATGGGAATGGCTGATTAATAAATTTTCCACTAATAGATCATGCAGATATGATAATATTCAGCAATCTTATAAATCTATGGAATATAAAAAACATGTTTCAGACAATTTTGTAAATTTAACGGACTATAAATTTTCACGTGAACAAAGTAATTTACTGAGTAAAAATCCATCATTTATCCCATTTATAGACAAAGATATAAAGAAGAGGATTATAACAGACATTGAATTGGCACATATTTCATATGGGGAGAAAAAGAAATTACATTGTGTTTTAAATAGACATTTATACGAACTTAATATTTCTAATAGGGATTATAACTACAGAAAAATAATAAACGAAATTAGATATATATGTAATGGCTCTGGGATTGTAATAAGTAAAGAAGATAAAGGTTGTCGTTTTGTTGTAATGTACGCTAAGGACTATAATGATAGAATAGATAGTGTAATAAAAAATGAGGGGTATAGTAGATTATCTAAAGATCCTACAAATAATATAAAAAATAAATATGTAAAATTGTTAAAAAAGATGAAGCTTAATAACATTATAAGTGATAATCAATATTATTCTTTATATCCTAATTCATATGAGAACCCATATATATTTTGTAAGGTAAAAACGCATAAGGAAGATAACCCTTTAAGATTATTGTTCAATTTTAGCAATTTCATTTTACATAAATTTTGTAAATATTTAAACAAATGGATAGCTGATATTATTGGTTATGGACAATATTGTATAAAAAATACAGAGGCTATTATTGATAAATTAAATATGATGAATATAAATAGAAACCACAGTATCTTTGTGATGGACATAGAATTGATGTACCCTAGTATCCCTAGAATTAAAAGCATTAGTGTCGTCATAAAGGCTTTATCTCTATATATCAATGATAATAGCATAATTAGTATTATAAATGAAGCATTGAACCTAATAAATAATAGTTTATATTTTAAATATAATAATGAATATTGGAGTATAAATAAGGGATGGGTAATGGGATGCGCAATTAGTGGGCTTATGGCATCTATGTTCATTAATGACATGGAAATCAATATTATAAAAGGCAGTATAATTAAAAAAGAAGTACTACATTATTTTAGATATGTAGATGATAGTTTGATAATTGGTAATAAGAGGGCAATATATAAATTATATAAACAATTTAATAATAATGTTGATAATATTAGGTTTACTATGAAAGAAATTGATAATGAAATAAGGTATTTAGATATTGAAATTATTTTAAATCAAAATAATGATATTATAATTAAGCATTTTATTAAAGATTATAAATTAAGGAAAATTATATCAATTGATTCAAAACAACCATGGATACAAAAGATGAGTGTAATTAAGAATTTTAAATATAAGAATGATAGATTTAATACAGATAGAAATATTGCTATGTTACAGAAGGATAAATTTAAACAAACATATATGGGATATGGATATGCAGCGCATAGTATTGACAATATATTTTCACAACATGGAGTAAATAGCACGAATAATAATAGATGTAGGACTAATAAACAAAAGAAGTGGATAAAAATTTCATATTTGCCTAGTGTATATAATATATTAAATAAAAAAAGTAAAAATTATCTAGATAAAAACATTAACGTGGGGTGGGCTAATAGCAAAAATTTGGATAAATTGATAACTAATTGTAGAATGAAAGATGATATAAAATATAAGAGAGGAATGGTTTATAAAATTAGATGTAATTTTTGTAATATGATTTACTATGGCCAGACGTCAAAGCAATTGGGAGAAAGAGCTAAAGAACACAATGATGCTATTGCTAGGAAAGATGATAGATCTGCATTATATGTTCATTATTTGCAGTATGGACATAAAATAAATTGTATTGATAATATAAGTGTTCTTGATTATATTAAAAATGTTAATAGACGTAAAATATATGAAACAAACTACATCATGTATAATAAAAACAACTGTATGAATATATACAAAACATCCATTAAGTTAAATAATAAGTGGTTAATGGATAAAGAATGGATAGTTAATTAATTAATATATGTGGATATATATCCATTCAATAGATATAACAGAGTAATTTTGTAGTAGAATTGAGGGGAAAAAAAAACACATAATAGATCATGTCAGATATCCATTTGTTTATCTATCTTCTCTCATGTATTGATATAGATGTCACTGTATGTGCTTTAAATCGTGGAGACATATTGAAAAGGGCAAAAAAACATAATTTGCCGAAAAAGGCTTTTATATAATAATTTTATAATTTGTAATCTTTGTTGCTTGTATATATGTATTTTTAAACATATTTGAATATTATAGAATGCTTAAATATTCGATTGCAATAGCTATAGCTTCCCAGACAATCAATATACAATTTTTTTTTATAGTTTGATATCATTTTACTAAAATTCCAGAATTGAACTAAGATTTTGATATTTTTATTATTTAAAATAATATATACCTATTAAACCCAACATATATTCAAAATTATATTGAAGCTATATGTATTACAATAACACAAATACATCCATTGTATCAAACACCTAATTATAAAATTGTAGTCTATACTAATACGTCAAATCTTTATGTGACCTTATCCCATGAATAAGATCAGCAAAGCATAGAATTTGTGATGGATATTTTTAAAATAAGAGACTCATTGGGATTTCATTTAATGATGCTTGTTGTCAGTCTTAAAAAATTTACTACAAATATAGCATATATACATATAAAAATATTATTTAAACTATGATGATGTTATATCAAGTCAAAGCAGTTGTGTATTAAAGAATAAATAAATGTGTGTGTGCAAGCTGTTAATGCTAGGATACTCCAGAAAAGAAATAAAATGAATAAAAAAAAAAAAACACTGAAAATTGCAACAGGTTATTTTGCATGTAAAGAAAAGTGTATTCAATCAAAGCTGAATAAAAAATCTTCCAAAGAATTAAGTAAGAGAAGTGAAATAAAGTTGTATGTAAAAATTAATGGAAAGATAAACTAGTGAAAGTGAAGTTATTCTGAAATATAAAACTCTAGTCGAGAATTTAATTGGACTATCTCTGAATTAATGTGTGTAAGCAGTAAGGGGCTTACAGAATTATAATGTTATAAACTATTAAGTTAAAGAGAATTTGTAAATATTAATCTCTAAGGAGATATGAACTTTGACTGAACAGACTTTATAGATTTTAAATCTCTAAGGAGATATGAACTTTAAAGAGATCTGAATGATCTTATTCTCAACTGGCAATTAACAAGTATCCATCTGCAAAATGACTGCTTGGCCCTGTATATATCATTTGGTGCAGTTTGATAGTCTAATCTGTGAGGCCTAAAATATATTACTTGGCATAATTAGAAAATCTAAAGGTCGAATTATATTATTTGGTGCAGTTCAACAGTCTAAGCTGTGAGATCTGGATATTATTTGGCCCAAATCAGCAGTTTAACCTGTGAAGCTTAGATAAGTAAATTTAATGGTGCAGTGAACTGAAAATGTAAATAACATAATATATAATATACAAAATCTGGGTTAATGACAAATATATACAAATCATATTGAAAAATACATGTTTATGAATGGAATAACAGAGGATAAACTTAATGTTGCAATGCTGTTATGAATGTCCAGTAAAAATGTCTTGAATGTGGCAAATCTTTTATGTGATCCCAAGCCACTGAAGCATTATTGATAAGACTAAATACATATTTTAAGCCCATAATGTCAAAATTTATGATGCATCTTCAAGTTACAAAATAAAAACATATATGAATATGACTTGGTCCTACAAATGTTAATGAAAAATTGTGAATTTAAGAATTTTATTGACAAAGTGATACTGTATCAGTTACTATGGGGAAGTAAAGCTTAAAGAAATATTACTAAGCAAGAAGGAATTAATGTATAAGGTCACTATTGAACAAGCTTTAGCTTATCAAGCCATGTTAGACCATATGCAAACTTTCAGCAATGCAAAAGAGAATGATTCTTCAGAAATGAGTATAAATGCATCAAAACCACAAGAAATAAATAAGAAGTTAATGAAGTCCCCTACTTGTTATTATTATGGAAAAACAAAATATTTAAAATTTAACTGATGATTTAAAACAAAAAAAGTTTTAATTGAAGACTTAAAGGTCGTTTATCAAAATTTATGTAAACAATGAATGACAAAGCAGGATTTACAGTGAAAGAGTAAATCGAGGGGAGGACTTAGTAAAATGTTGTTATTTATAAATAAATTGAAAAATACTGATGGTATGCTGAGATTAAATATTAAAATTTTTGATCAAATGTACAAATGGAAATCGATAGTGGGATGGGTATATTATTGATAATGTTGAAAGACAGAATTTGATTCATAGAAAGGCAGAAACATAAATGACAAATTGGAAAAATTTACAGCATTATGTCAAATGGAAATCTTATAACAATTAGGGGAATGATTACAGCACTTGTAATAGTAAATAGTCATATAAAACAATTACCATTATACATAACAAGGCAAAACTCTCCATGCAGTAGTGCCACCCTGTACCAACCAGAGTAATCAATGGATGCCAGAAGGCTTGTGCATAAAATCCCTATCTAATGCCTACTCATATCCCCAGACTAGTTTCTGGCTTGTGGCCTTCATCAGTGAGAAGCTTTGCATCTGAGAGCACTGCACCTAGATCTTAAGATCTAATGCAACCCTCCAGAAACCACCTTTTATCTCGACTTAACTATAAAACTATGAGAATGAAATTGAAAACACAAAAATATTTTCAATCTAAGCTCAATAGCTTATATCATGTGATGCTTAATGGTTTAACACCAATCCTGCCTAATAGGATAGTGGTAGCTATGGTTGTTAAAGAGCCAAAGACACCAAAATGTATGGGTGCTGAACTGAGTTCAGACCCATATGACTATATATGCTATAACTTAAATTGAAAATATTTTTGTGTTTTCAATTTTATTCTCAGAGTCTTATAGTTAAGTAGAGATAAAAGGTGGTTGCTTACGAAAGTATCAGAACAAATATATGAATAAGGTTAAAACATGACAGAATGGATTGTAAATAAAGTTTTTTTGTGTAAAGTAAATTCTGTATTTTCTGAACTAGAAAGAGAAATATTGTGTACTCACACATATATTTTATTTATTAAAAAATATACAAAGGTATATCTGCAAGCTGCTAAGATATTCCAGAAAAGAAATAAAATGAATAATTAATTATGCAGAAAAAAGAAAATTTACTGGAAATTGCAACAGGCTAATTTGCATGTAAAGAAAAGTTTACTTTATATAAATTAGCAAAGCTGAATAAAAAGTCTGCAGAAGAATTAAGTAAAAGGAGAAGTGCAATAAATTTGTATATCGAAACTAAAGGAAAGATAATCTAGTGAAAGTGAAGTTGTTCTGAAATAAATAAAGAAGAGCTCCAGTCAAAAATCTAATTGGACTATATCTAAATTAATGTACTAGTGAGCAGTAAAGTGCTTTCAGAATTATAGTGTTACAAACTACTGAGTTAGAGACTTTATAGATGATAATCTCTAAGGAGATATGAACTTTGAATAAGAGAAACTTTATAGATATTAAATTTCTAGAGAGATATGAATTTTAAAGAGATCTGAATGATCTTATTCTTAACTGGCAATTAGCAATTTGAAATTATTAATATTTTACTATTAGAATAATTATTATTCAGAGTAAATAAACTTTTGAAGTTTTATTTGAACTTGTTGTTTCTTATTTATTAAAATATAATTATCTAGCTGCCAACTAACTCCTTGGCCCTGGATGTATTAGCAGTGTAAAATATTCATCTTACTTATAATTAAGAGGCATATTCAATTATTTCTATAATTTTATAAGGAAAAGATTAAAAGTGCTAAATTTAGTAAAATTTTCATTAATAAAAATTCTCTTTCTACCCAATATAAAATTTTCAATTAAATAGCATATAGATTGCTATATTTTGGGGGATGTTATTGACAATACCAGTTAGGCAGCACCATTGACTAGTAGAAAAAATGACACAAATAAAAATTAATGAAAAGATTTATTCATTTGAGATAAATATATATAAGTAGATGAAAAGTAATACATTAATAACTACAAAATCTCTATTATGCAGATTTATCTTTTGGTTGTGCGATTTTAAACTTCTCACACACGCAGATTAATAATTGTACTTAAAATGTGTTTAGCTATTTTGCTTTTATTTAATAGAAGCACACCCACGATGCTCGATTGATAATACAGGACAGATGGCAATTAACATTATATACTATCATTATAGATAGAACTGCAGTTTTTGTATTAATTTAGATCCTGCATAAATCTAAATATGTTAGCATACATTAGTTTTATTAAAATTCAAATGCATGCATAACAATATAAATTTTCTAGAGTTTTAGGGTAAATTTATTCATTTACTATCTGACTGTAAATACACAAAATATAAAACTTTATTTATAAAGTGAAAATATACATATATGTGCACAACACCATGCTATAATTAGTATAAACAATCCAATTCCCCTCACTTTAGAAAAGTTTTTTTAATCACCAATGTAATCTTGTAATCTTTGAGGACTATGACAGTGTCTGGCAGATCTTGATGTTGATATAGGTTTTTCATCCTCTTATCCAGTTACTCTCTGCTCTTGTTCAAATGGTTTTAGGATAGTAAATCCACTCATGGTATGGTATCAAGATTTCCAGTTAAATCAATTTTGTTTATTTTTGGGTATTTCTTCACTTAGCACCTCAGAAAATGTGTCAGCCTCTCATCTTTTTTTTATTTTTTATAAAAGTACTCTTTTTAGCTAACACACATTTTATTCTGATGTTTCCTGTTTCTAGTGACTTATTCTGGCAGGTTTTTAAATGATTAATATGTCCTCTTATTATTATTCCACTAGCCAATTATATTAATCTGTCTTAATAAAATTTAAAACAAACAAAACTATTCATATAGCATTGCCACTCAGTGCAAGCCAGAGTAATCAATGGATGCCAGAAGGCTTGTGCATAAAATTCACATCTAGTGCCTATTCATCCAATATCCCCAAAATGTATAGGTACTGAACTGAGTTCAGACCTATATGACTATATAAGCTAATGAGCTTGGATTGAAAATATTGTGTTTTCAATTTAAGACTCATAGTTTTGTAGTTAAGTAGAGATAAAAGGTGGGTGCTAGAAGGTTGCATTACTTCCTAAGATCTAGGTGCAGTGCTCTCAGATCCAAGGCTCCTCACTGACAAAGGCACTAGATGGGAATTTTATGCACAAGCCTTCTGGCCTCGATTGATTACTCTGGCTTGCACTGAGTGGCAATACTGTATAGGGAGTTTTGTCTGTTTAATAACAGTTATAAGCAAGTATAAGAAATGGTGATCGTGTGATGTTTATTAGTGTCATAAAACTTAATATTATTCCAGAATGTTACTTTTTTTCTTAACACATCTCATATTCATATCGTATTACTAACTTTAAAAGTTCCATTGTCTAAGGAATTTTTTCTTGTCACCACTTTACTGGATACTGAAGCAGTTAATCTTAGCCCAAGATTGAACTTCATGGTTCTATCCACTCACTAATTACTAACCCATATTCAAACCCTATGTCCCATCCCACTCCTTTAGTTGTGTATATGTATTTCATGTATATATTTCTGAGATGCATGCTAAAAATTATAAATTTTAACTTTTCAATAACATTTTTTTATTATTATTATTATTAATTCTTTTTTATTAAAATACATAGGTGCATCTCAGATGTTTATATATTACAGGAGTGAACATACTAACAAAATATTAATTTTATAAATAGTTTATTATGCGTCATTTATAATACTTTTTCTTTTTAAATTGTTTTTTCTATTAAATTGTATATTTTGTCAAATCCAAGATGGCAGATTCAACTGTTAATTGTCCAAAAATAATAAAAGGGTTGGAAATATAATATTGTTTTAATTGTGGGAATGAATTTTTAATTAAAGTTTTTACTGAAAATAAAATGGGGAATAAGACTAATGGATTGTACTTTTGCTCTAAATATTCTTGTCAAATCTATTTCCAATCTGTAAATAGATTTGAATATATTTTTAGAACATTATCTAAAGATTGCATCTTCAAGAACAATGGATAAAGAAAATGTAAAATTTTGTTAAATCGAAGATTAGAGTTTGAGCTAGAAAGAAGAAATTAAAAGCATTCCACAAATATCTAAGAGGGATATAAAATGGACTGATTTTAAATACTGACAGCTACTATTGAAATAATTGTGTTGTTAACATAATCCACACTGGTTTGAAATTTAAAAATAATCATTCAGTAGAAAGTCCATCACCTTTCCCGACCCATGGAGGTCATCTTCCACTGCCATACCATCCTGCTGCTGAAGAATGGAGTAAAATCCTGACCTGAGAACATTGGAATGCTGATCAGAAGTTTGCTGTTACCTAAGAACTTGCAGGGATTCTTGAAATGTCATGCATGAGTCAGACTTTGAAAAATGGACTCTTGAAATGGTGCAAGGTAAATTATTTTCAAGTTGCCACCTAAAAGTAAATCTAGCCTAACTAATCTCATCAAGATTTCTTTCATGACTAATTTAACTTTGATCTTCCTACCATGTAAAATGTAATTAACTCTCAAATAACTTCTATAAATCTAATTCTCTCATATGCTCTAGCTTTTTTTAACTTTGGTGCGGTCATTTATTTATTACTTGATTTCATATGTCTGTTTTAGTTATTATTAATATGCCAATCTCAAGCAACCCGATGACCTGAATTTCGAAAATCTCTTCTTTCCTCTTTTAATTAAACCTCCATGAATTAAGGTTATTAACATCCCCTCAAAATATAATGCATGATTAATTAATACGCTCACCAGATTGTGTTTACGAGTCAACATTTTATGTGGGTTTTTATTATAAAAATTATTATTTGTTCAACTCCAGATAGAATGAAGTAATTCTACATGGGGTAAATCCATCACTCAAATTAATTAGTGTTTTGAAATCTTTTAAAATGTTATTTATTTAAATTCTGAAGGGGTGACTTATTACTTGTTTTTTTTATAACGGCTAGTTTTACTTTATTTTTCTAACTCTTAAAATATCAAATGTATAAATATTCTAGTTATTATCAAAATCCACGAAGGTGGGATTAAATTATTTTAAATGGCAGAAAAGGAGGGGGTCAAATCTTAATGTATATTTTATTAAATGAAATCTTCTCTGTTCATATATTATAGTGGCATAGCATTTTATTTGTATAAGTTATAGCATTAAAACAAGGGGGCATTTATTTTTAAAGCAGTAAATCCTATTCAGTGTCATTAATGACATTTATCCATAATGCATTACTGACATTCGCTTATCTTTGTGTATATATATATATATATGCTTCTAATCTGGGGGTTGCGGCAAGATCTAATCCATGGATTTCTCTTTATGTTCTGTCCTGCAGATAGTTGAGCTTCCTGGGACCTTTTTTATATAAAAGGCTTCTGCATATCAGAGATGTCCATATTATATCTAATCTTTTCTCTAAGCACTGCCCTAAGAAGGGGGTCTTAGATTTCGTTTTCATCCAGAAGGGATGACCTTATTTTGATTTCTTCACCATTATGTCAGTACCGCCATTTCTTAGAATATTTCTTTTGCTTTCTGACCTAGTTTTAATACTGTAATATTAAAATTGCACTCGGCTCAAATATATATATATATAAAATTCCAAACACCACTAGCTATATTAATTAATAATGTTACGTTAGTCTTATTATACAATCCCACCATCATAATTTATTATTTCTGTACTTAAGAATATATGCCTTGGGGAAAACAAAGCGTTCTTCCTTCCAAATGTTAAGTAAAAGAATTGTTAATGAATATTTTGTCATATAATCAAATATAATTTGTCAAATGTATTTTATTTACTTTCACAACTGCAATGGTGTGAAAATAGTTTTCCATATATATGTAATGAATCCCGGAATGCTCCCCGAAATAATGTTAGTCATCGTATTTTAGAACCGTAAACCAAAGCATTAATAGCAATCTTATGTAATCTTTTTAATAAATGATTGGCATCTTAATACTTTATCCACCAAAGATGTGTGTTAATGTATATATACTATTTAGTTGATAAAAGAGCATATGAGAATTGTCAGCATGAACCCCAGTATGTAATTATCTACCATTTGGTAGACTACTCATTCATGCACACATTAATGTATATAATTAATTCATTATATTAAACTATTTTTTATTGTCTAACTTGTTTGAGTAGTTTGAATTCTTTTTCTCCACTTCCACATGCACAACCATGTGTATGCCTATGTTAGGTAAGTTATAATGTAGTTAATAAGTCTTATTGGCTCTTCCACTCTGCTAGTGGGCCGGATTTTAGAATAAATTTTCATGTGCTATCTCTATATGTTATTCATTAGGTGTTTGATCTGGGGCTTAGGGAGTGGGTTCGAATCCAAGTTGATCCCTGACCTAAATCTCAGGCTTGGCTGGGTTTAAAAGTATATTTTGTGAGTTCCAGTTCATATTAGATAAATCAACATGTTTTGACCGATACAGTACTAATACTGAAATGTGTACTAAGCTTTTGTCTCATTACCATTTCATCTAGGATTTTTTCTATAGAAGTACATGGTGTGAAATGTTGAAAGAACATGGACTGTTTTTTTGGCTAAACCATTTGATTCAGGTGATGGTGTCAATAGATAGCATATCCCTTTTTAGTCAAAAAAAAATCATTCAACTATGCTGAGAAGGGATCAGTTCCTTTACCAATATTATATCTTCAGGTTATTTATGACATGCAGTTATTTCATTTAAAGCTTTAATAGTATACTATACATTGGTGTGACCATTTAGGATATGAGTCAATAAAGAAAATCTAATCATTTAAGAGTCTAGTATGGTCCATGTGTAGTCTTTGCCAAGGTTGAGAGGCTTTTGGCCAAGATTCTAATTTTTTTTTGAAAAACTTAGCAATGGACTGACATTCTCTATACTGGTCAACTCTGCTCAATGCCTCAACTCATGTTAGGCTACCACACATATGGCTGCTATTTCCTTCATTTTTACAAATCCCAGGTGTCCTTTATAATGCAATCCTAACAGTAGTTTCCTGCCTCCAGTGGGTATTAGTACGTGATCTGTCATGAGGATACAATCCTTACACATTGATAGTCTTTCACATATGTTCTATATCAGTTTTACAACATAACTGGTTAACTTTTAAGACATCTGTATTTTATCATCTCTGTAATATTTGATACCCAGAGTCATTTTGTCCATTTGCATTTATGATACTATTCAACACACTAGATTCTATGGAGTCTATGTAATTTATCTCAGTAACCTTTGGGTCTAACTACACATATAGTTTATTTTGATAATCTTTGGCAAATAGTCTTGACACTGCATCTGCATGGCCATTTTTTTACCTTGTTTATAAATGAGTTTAAAATCATATGTTGGCAAATATATTAATCCAACAGCTCATTCATTGACTAGCATGTTCAGATGTCTTCTTCATGTTTCCTAAAATTCCCAGAAATAAATGGTGGTCTGTGTAGATTTTAAACTCTTGTCCATAAACATATTAATAGAACTTCTTAACAGCAAAAATTATCATCAAAGATTCTTTGTTAAGGGATTGTAGTTTTTTTCTGTAGTTGTTAAGTGTTCTGGATATGTAAGCAATTTGACAATGATGTGAGATATCAGCTCTCACTCTGTATTCAGAAGTGTCAAATGTTCTTGATTCTTGTGGCGGTGGACAAGAAGTTGACCTGAGATTAATGAGTCTTTAGCTTTTTTGAATGCTTACTTCCATTGCTGTCCTTTTCTTAACAATTAATACATCGATAACACAACATGTGATTTTTCTTTTAGGAAACTCAAAAAAATTAAATAGACCTAAAAACATTTATAAATATTTTAGCTTCTTTGGTTTTGTGTCATTTTGAATATTTTCCATTATGATTTATTTTATGTCCCAGTGTCAAACATTTACTCTTGCACCAATTTTCTCTAATTTAGCACAAACTTTTAATATGCTTGTTGTCAATTCACTCTTTGTATCCACAGTAATTTGAATGGTGTCAAAGGCATTCCTAATAGCATTTATTCTAGGTTTGGATATTATTCATTATGATTTATTATATGTCTCAGAAACTTAATTTAAATGGTAGACCAGACGCATGTGAACTATCTACTCTCGCGTAAAATTTCTCTAATTTAGCATAAACTTTTAATACAATGTTGATAATTCACTCTCTATTTCTGCAGTGATTAGAATGCTTTCAAGTGTTAAATGCTTTATAAATTGCTCATAATATTTGCCAGTTGTTTTGTGACATTAATGACAATCTTGTACTGCTATATAGTAATTTTTGCTCGCAAAGATGAATGTCCAACAAAATATGATGAGTATCTACATATTTATTTTTTTAATCTGTTTCCTTTTGATGCTACCTTCTCATGATTTAAATTTGCAACTTTTCTTTAAATGACTCTTCTCTCCACAGGAATAGCACATCGTGGCATTGCAAATGCTCCTGTAGTTTGGCCTATCAGTTTTCATTTTTTTGCAAATGTTGGCATTTTCTTCACACTGTGCTAATTTGAAATTCTGCAGCATTTGTCATTATAATTTTATGTGCTATGCATTTTTCAAATGCATGTTTATGTTAACATCATCTTGCTCAATAGGATCTTACTATTTGTCATACCCCATAATAGTTGATCGAGAGGCATGTTACCCAACTCTGAATTAAAATTGCACTCTATAGTTAATGTTTTTAATTTCATGTCAGAGTCTTGATATTTATCACATGGTGCCTATCTTCTATTGCTGAATCTGAGTAATACCACCAATTTTGACATTGTCAGTTTGAAAGACATAGTCAACTTCTCTTAATTTATGATACAGTATTTCATTGGGAGATTTTGGATTTGCTAATTGCAGAACTTGTCCAAACAACCACATTACATTATTAGTTTTATTTTATTATTGGTTATATTGTTGATAAACATGCATCTTTCTTCAGGTTAACCACATTACATTGTTATTTTTATTTTATTATTGGTTATATTGTTGATAAACATGCATCTTTCTTCAGGTTTAACATAAATTCAAGATTTTACTGGCGATAACATAGCTATCAGCATGGTTTACCAACCTGGTCAATTTTCAGTAAAAAAAGAGTAATAAATTTAGGTGGTTATAAAAACAAACTTTGAATTTATGTAAAATGGAACAAATATAAAATACACAGCAGCTCTTAATAGATAATCAAATCATAATTAAAATATGATCACGCTCAAAAACTAAAAAGAAATCAAATATTGTTTCATTTTTTTATCTATGGATTTATGGTACTAATGATAGCATTGCGTGTGTGTACATATATGTATATATTTGCAATTTGTAAGCTCTGTATTCTGTATAATTACAAATAGTAACTAAATAAATTTCCCCTAATTGAATTCAGTCTAGAAAATTTACATTGTTATGCATGCATTGGAATTTTAATAAAACTAATGTATGCTAATATATTTAGATTTAGCATGATCTGGACTAATATAAAAAGTGCAGAGATCTATCCCTAACTTCTTCTTTACCAACTAATTACATAGTATTTTAAATAGCTTATTTTTATTAAAAATATGTTCACATATCTTGACTTTTAAGAACACAGAAAAAAGAAAAATGTGATATGTCACATTTCTTGCTGTGTTAACAATTGTGTCATTGTCATGCTGTGTTATTATTTTCATTAAATAATATAAAAAGAATAATTTTAATCATAGCAAAAATGTAGGCTGTAATATTGATGTTAGATGTGAGTTTCTATTTACCCCTGTAATCTTAAAATAAAAGCAGGATTTGTTTTCTGGATGATAGAAAAATTGCAATATTGTCCATGTAAGCCATACTTATAATATTGGTTTTAAGGCCTGATATATATATAATACTTTAATATAAAAATATAAACGAATATTATAGACAACTATATTTGAATTAATAAATAATAAATTTATTTACATCAAATCGATTTTCGTTCAAAATTTATTAATTCAAATATAGTTGTCTATGATATTTGTTTATATTTTTATATTAAAGTATTTTATGAAGGCAAAATAATGGATTTTAATTCTATCATATGAAATATATATATATTCCAGGTAATTCTTTTTTAATAGTTATCAGTAGAAGATTAATATAGATTAATAAAAGAAATGTACTTAATGGAGAACTGTGGAATATTGAACAATTGGGGATGATTACATCCATCCATTCAGAGTGACACATATCTCTTTCTGCTCTGGAACAGATTTGTCAAAATACAATCATAGCCTTGTGATATTAAATAATTGGGGACAATTGCATCCATCCATTCAGAGTTATACATATTTCTTTTTGCTCTGGAACAGATTTGTCAAGATATGATCATATGCTCTAGGAATAGTATCGTTAGCAAGGACATTAATCAGGTTGTATACAGGTATCATATTAAATGCTGATTTGGTATCTAGTTGAATCACTATTGGATATTTCTTTTTTTTCTCTGACTATGACAATGATGGTACTAAATAAATATAAACTTACATTCAGTATGGAAAAAATCATGTGCCTGGCAAATTTACACACGATCCAATGTTAAAGAACACTTTAAGGATATACCTAGTCCTTCACTACATTTTCCATTTCATCTTAGTTATGCACAAATGAGAACAAACATACAGAATAACCTGGCTATTATCAACTCACTGTCAAAAATGTATCTCTCTTTATGCAAAGGTCTCATGGTACCATATGCTAACTGTGATAAGAGTGACACATCAAAAATAATATTTACAAAGAAAATTATTAACTTTATTCACACTCTAATTAGAAAAATTCTCTGGGTGGGTGGGAATTATAACAATCTCAATTAGGAGGCTTCATGATTCATTATCACATGGGCTTCATTTAATAAACCTATTTAGAATCCAAAGATCTATGTAACAACATCTCAGCATGTGCAGAATTATTTTCTTACATTGATATAGCTTTTAAAATCATTCCAACAGACAAACCAGCTCTAATTACTGGATATTTGAAATTTCTCACTCATTCCTTGAAATACAGAATCTTGTTTTTTTCTCTCTAAAAATAATTATTACTATTAGGAAATATATTCATTATTGTACTCACCATTCACTATTATGAAAAATCCATGCATAACTTGACATAAAAAACCATACTATAAATTTTTATACTAGTCAGTTGAATTTAAGTTTTTGATTTCCTTATAAAAATAAATTTAGAGGGCATATCCACCAATCATTTTTTACAAATATAGAAGATACACTCAAATATCTGAAGAACTGTAATGTCTGCAAAAAAAGAATCAGAAATATGATCTCACATTTTTCTTTCTTTTCCCAGTCTTGCCAAGGTCAAGGTGAGATACTGGTTATTTTTAAGAAACAAATATACATAGTAAATATATTTTTGAATGTACTTTGGTAAATACTTTTTTTCACATGTACATGCCAGTATACAAGATATACATTTGTACACAATTGCAACTCTAAAAGGCACTAAATACATTTAGGAATAAGCTTGAAATAATAAGAGAAATAATAAAAGTTACAGAATGCATAGTATGTATAGAAATCTGGTCAATTCTCTCAATCTTCAAAGCTATTACTTGACACCCTTTACTCAAAAATGAAATAATTTATGTATATATATAATTGCTGTGAACCAATATAATTTCTGGCTTTATACATGTAACCCTGACTTCTGTGCAATAATGAGATATTTTATTGATTTTTTTATAGTTATATTTAACATTGAATATTACATGTGGACAAAGAAAAATAAATGAAAACAAATGTAATCTTCAAAGAATGAATAAAGTGTTTTTGAAAAATAATATTGATGTTAGATCAAAAGAATTTCAATCATTAATTCATATTTTTTATTTTTTTTTAAAATTGAGATTAATCAAAACAATTTAATTTATAATAGCTGAATGTGAAAGACATGTGTTAAAAATGGAGAAGAGTTTTTTTTTTTTTTTCTGAGTCTAAAGTAAATGACCAGAATTCATATTTAAGATAAACCATCACATTATAAAAAAAAAATTTTTTTTTCAAGATTAAATATAAAATGTAATGATTCTGATAATATTATAATAATCACTTTTATTTTTTATTGTTTCAAAGTTAATAAAATTTTATTATTACAAAATGCATAACATGTTGGAGACTAAATAACATTATATGAATAAATATATTATTTAATGATGCTTTTATTGTTATTTTGTCATTTCTATGTAATTACTGATTTTTTAATATGTAAAGATAATTTTTAAAAACCATTTTACTACAGAATAAAACTCTTTCAATAAAAGTATGTCATTATTCCTCATTTTAGTAAAATGTGATCTCATACAAGGCATGGGTAAAATTGAGCAATATAATGTTTGTAGAAGAATAAGGATAATGAAAACAAAAAGAAAATTAGAAATGCTATTTTTTTGAGGCAGATAGAAACTTCAGAAAAATAATGCATAATAATATCAATAAAAAAGTCAAAGATTGGCAATAGAATGATGATTTGAAAACGGAGAGAAAGAACTAAAATACAGGATTATTAATTATTTAAATCATTAAATTTTAAAAAGAAATTCTTATAAAAGAATAGACCAAGATTATTAACTCCAGATATGAGATCCATATGTTAATATTTATATTTGGTTTTTGTATACAATAAATATTCTATGAGAGAGAGGAATCAATGATTGATAACAAATAGAATCTGGTAATAAAAAAAATATTTTGCTAAAACAGATCACTAAAACAAAAAATAATATTGAATGGTATATAAATAAATTTAAACAGAATTTTAAGATCAAACATTGTATAAGAAATATAATAATTTAGAAAAGAATATCAGTTATAGAAGAGTTAACTAGATTAATTATTATGTTAAATGCAGAAATTAAAGAAATTTTTTCTTATATATCAAAAGTGAAGATTTCAATCCGCAATTGGTGTTAGAATATTGAGTGACAAAATTTTCTTTAAAAAAAAAGATAATTTATAAGAAAAAAAGTATTTATGATAATATATAATATTAGTGGGAAAGATAAAATAAAATTAATTCCCTCTTCTACATCCTGTTGCCTTTTTACAAACTTAATCAAAAGCAGTTATGAAAATTTCCATAATTTAAAAATATATATATATGATATCTATGAGTTATACAGGCCACTAAATAATCTTAAGAATAATTAATAAGAGAGTCATATTGGCAATAATTAAAAAGTAAAACAAAAACATAATTCTTTAAGATGAGAGTGAACTTGTAAGATAATAACTTTTTTTTACTTCTTTAGATAAAAGTGTTATAAAAGCATTAAATGAATATTCATAAAATATGGATTGAATAGAGAAATTTTTCATCATTTGAGAGAAATGTTTTATTACATAAAAAGTCTAAAAGTTGTACTAAATAAGTAATTAAGTTTATGAATATATGTTTTTGGAATTATTGATATAATTACAACAGGATCCAAAACTGGATTTTATTAAAGCTGAGTACACTTTTGATAAACAGAATTGACAAAAATTATTACAGTATAAATAACGTAGCACTATTAATAGAATCCAAGGTAAATTAAATAAGATGAATTATGAAAGTGCATTTTCTTTAGAAAAAAATAGCAACATTTCAAGTTGGAAAAAAAATGACCTCATCAGGAAGAAAGGAAATTTCATTGGAGATACTTTTGACAAATGTTTGGTTAATAATAAATTTATTTATGGTACACAAATTGCTATATTCAGTTTATAATATTAATGTAGATCATTTTATTTTGAAGATCTAATTCTTGATATTCACTGCTTTGTAATACAACAATAGATTTACTTAGGAATTCATAGTAATTGTATATTTAGAGATCTTTTTTATTTTAAGCAAAATCCATGGGGAAGAATATAATTTTTGAAAATCTAAGTTCAAGGGCATCTTTAAGAATTTTGAAAATGAATGAATATAAAGATTCAGTGAGTTATTAGTTTGAATTGCTTAGGGCAGGGATCTCCAAACTTTTCACTTGAGAGCCAAATTGTTTGCTTCAGTACTTTTAGTGGACTGAAATAAAATAAAAAAGATTTAAAAAAAGGAATTTATTCATGTAAAAAAAAAAGATAACTAATTTTAAATATATACATTTTATTGAAAGCACAAAATTTCATAAACTAGTTACAGGATACAAATGAGTTTAAATTATAACCAGTAAAATCTCCTATCTTTCATTACAAATTATAATAAAACTATTAATTTAATGGAAATAATATATACAACATGTATAATGAGATGGTGGAACTGTTTATGTATTTTTAGAATCTTATTGAATTGTGGTTCAAATTTTGAAATGCCAATTATAAGTAGTGATTTTGAATGTTCTTCAGATAATTTTGCATTGAATTTTTATTTGATATATTTCATTCAGAAAAAAGTTTGTTTGCAAAGATGCATTATCCCAAAAATAGAGATAAAATTTCTAGCAAACTGCACAGGATTCAAAAATTTACAAAAATTGATTAAATTTCTTTTATTTTGGACACCTGCCATATTACAGCCAAATGAAATTTGAAACAATCTAATTTCCTTAGCACAGACATCTAAATCAGAAAATCAGTTCTGAAATCGTTTTAAATCTGAAATGATTAAATTTGAAAACATGGATGGAAGTTCTGTTGCACCGTTTTTATGTAATTCTGAACAATGTGACATATGAGCAAAATTGCAATCTTTTGTCTTTCCAAAAATATCAAATTTTCTCTGAATGCCTTGATATGAGAAAATAAAGCACAAACTAAATTATTTTTACCCTGAAACTTTAAATTTAAATTGTTCATGTGGTCCACCAGAACTGCAAGAAGTACTAACTTCCAAAACTACTCGGTATTTGATAAAAGTGGCTCATAATGGTTTTCTTAATAATAAATATATCAATTTCATTTCTAAGCTAAAAGAATCTTGCCATAGCTAAACTATCAAACTGTAGTATAATACGTCAAGTCAACATGCTCGGAATCACATTCCTTGACAAAATACCGAAACTAGTGATAACTGAGTGCATGAGAGCAAATGAAATATACCATAGAAGTAACAGGTTTCAAGACACAACTCATATCAATATGTTTTCCACAAAGGTTTTGTTTGATAGATGGTACAATGAAGGAATAATGGTTTTGATATTCCTGCATCCTCACAAACTTTTTTTGATTGGTCCAACCAAACCCATCTCTGTGCCAGACATGTTTTTTCCTTCATCAACTGTTAAGCACTATAAATCAGTGGTCTTCAACCTTTTCACTTCTGCAGACCGTCAAAAATAAGGATAAGATTTCGTGGACCGGCAGAAATTTACAGATAAATTTTCTTAAAGACGTAACCTGCTTATAGTGTTGCTTACCGTCACATGCTGAACACTCTTTCTCGAGTTGTGCAATCATACTGCTATAGAAAACAGTACAATAACAATCATTCTCATTAATGTGCTTGCATTTCTACATTTATTATTTCATTGTTAAAACATGCAAGAATAAAATGTTATTCACCTGAATGTTGGGAAATATCACAGCTAGTGTAATTACATGAGTATGATAAATGTAATATCTGTATTTAATGTTAAATATACAAAATGAAGTTATATATATATATGGAGGTTGTCTTGATAGTAGTAAGGGCAAAATAGAAATCGCTTAATTAAAATCACCATACATCCAAAAAAAGTTGCCGTATTTTAAATCTGAAAAAATAAAACAAAACATGTAAAAGTCTGAAGTTTTGATATTATTGTAATTTTTTTTTTGTGTGTTGGTGTGTTGAAAGGATCAAAAAATGTAATTAATATGAAAAGATTTTAAAAAAAACCACAAAATAGCCATCGCGTAATAGAAATAAAGCAAAAAAAAAAAAAATCACTGTATAGTCTCCTCTTTTAAAAAAAAGACCACGAAAGTTGAAAAAGTCAAAAGTTTTGATCTTATTTTAATTTTTTTTTGGGGGGGGGGGAGGAATGGATTGAGAAATACTTTATCTCCACTGAGACAAAAGATAGAGACCAAAGTTATTTTTTGTTTGTTTTTATTTTTAAAAAAAGGTAACAGAAATTGGTTTTAAAAATAAGTTTTAGTATTTTAGCAGTATACAAATAAAGCCCAAAAAAATATCACCTTAAATACCAAAAAATGTGGGCATATTTTTAAGCAAAAAAAAAAGAAAATGAAACTTGAAAAAGTCAAAAGTTTTGATCTTATTTTACGTTGGGGGTGTATTAAGAAATACTTGGTAAAAGTTAAAGACAGATGTTATTTTTTGGCTTTTATTTTTTAAAAAAAGGTAATAAAATTTTATTTCAAAAATAAAAGTTAAAGCCAAAAAAAAAAATCATCAAATAGCCAAAAAAAACCCCACTAAAAATGAAATATTAAAAGAGGGAGTAAAAAAAATTTAAGAGATCAAAAAAAGTCATGTTACCTTTTATTGTTTTAACACATAAACAACGCCGACAAGTGGCCATGATTGGATATCAAAAGACAACTAGAGTTTGTATGATAAAAAAATATTTTTTTTTAATTTTGAATTTTTTTAGAAAAATAATAAAAAAATTAATTCTATCCCCTCCCTCATAAACATCAGTAATAAATAGAAAAACAAATTAATTTATGTATGATTGATTAGATTTTGTTCTGTTTCTTTTTTTTTTAATGGGTAAAAATGTGCTGAAAAAATAAATAAAAATTGTTTATATTAATTAAAAGTTTAAAATCTTATTATTTTGTTATTACAAACTTTCTTTGCAGTCTAGTGTGGACTGACAGAAAACTTCTGTGGCCTGGTGCCAGTCTGCGGACCAGTGGTTGAAGACCACTGCTGTAAATGATTCTAATCTAAATTATATTCTGTTAGTGTTTTTTTCACTTACTTTGAAATGATACTAATTCCTATGTGACATTAAGTTCATTGTCATTGCCATGAAACAATATTAGGAATTGTAAGGTATTACAAACATCAGCTGATTTATCCAATTCAAGAGAATACTGAATGAAACATTTTTTTTTTTATTTAAAAAAAACTATATTTACATTTGATTCAGTACATACATCGTAACAATCATTACTTTAAAAAATAAATTAAGTTCAAATGTATCCAGTAAATTACATTATCTCCACCTTTCATTTAATCAGTGTTCTGTAAGAGCATTCAGCTCCACATTTCACACCTTGTAGGAACATAACCACCCCATACCAATAAAAACGTTTTTCTTGGCCAAAATTTCAAACCTTTATAAAACATGTCATCCCATTCTTTTTCCATTTTTTTTTCCAATATATCTTCTTGTTATCAAAGATCAGAGCACACCTAGATATCCATATTGCTCTCATTACATGCACAATAACTATGGCATTATGAGGCTTGAATAAAACAATGTTTTCTTTAAATAAGAGTCTTAGATTCACAATAGGCTTATGAAAGACCATAGATCTCAAATCACTAAAGGCTGTACATTCCTCCATCAGGTGAAGAAAGGTCTTGTCGGATCTGTTACAGCATTTGCATAGATCATCCAGGCCCATTTTCAGCCTTTGGTTTAAAAAAAGTGGTGGTTGGCAAAATTCCATTTATCAATCTGAAAATAAATTTCATAACAGACTGTGATGTACAAATAGATTGGAAATTTTTTAGAATTTTTTTAATGAGGCATTGAGCCAGGAGTTTTCATTAGAAAGCTCTCTATTTTTTAGCTCTTTATATTTTAAATTATCTAAGGTCTCTAAGTTTAGATCATCCTGGATATCCCTGTATGCAATCATCATATCATCAAAATAAGATACTCCATCCGACCCCAGGTTAGAATCTATATTAATATTCTGTGTTAGTGGCCTGAGCGAATTATCATCAATGATCCTTAAATAAGCTCTTGCCTTAATGAAGCTCATCAATGACTTAGGGTCAATTAAATTGAGACCCCCTTCTCCAATCGGTAGCTGCATTATTTTAGTAGGTATCAGGCTATACTTCTTACCCCAAATATATCTTTTTGCCAATTGAATGATCTTAAGACTAGTGGCATTAAAGATTTTCATCCATGGTCCATAGTAAGAGAGCACACCAACAGCAATAGCGTTAAAAACCTTTGCTCTGGTTGTTTCATACAATTTAAATGGGGAAAAGGCATTTATTTTAGTTTCGATGATTTTTACAACCAGTTTGTTCAAATGGGCACTCATTTTAGTTTTAGACAGATAGAGAGGCAACCCTAGAAAGGAGGAAGGCGTGCCCAAGAAGTCACATGGGATTCTCTTGGCAGTGGCCAATTGCCATGCAGCCGACTTGGAAGATTGAATACATGAGCCTGTAGAGATCTGAAATTTATTTAAGATGTTAAAGATTCTATGCACACTGGCCACATTCTCGAATATAATAATAACATCATCGACAAAGGCAGTGACATGAACAAAGGCACCAAGCTGAGGTAAGAAAATCCCATTGGTTGAGGCTTCTATTTCCCTAATCATCGGATCCAGATAAACAGCAAAGAGGAGGGCCGCCAGAGGAGACCCCTGTGGGATCCCCCTTGACGGAACAAAGAAATTAGAATGCCTTGCAAAGTTTTTAAGCGCTATTCTCCCGTTGGTCACATAATTGTTGATTGCTGTAATTAGATTCTCCTCACCCTCCACAAGTGGTGCCAATGAACTAGACAGAAATGACCAATCAACCACATCAAATGCAGATTTAAAGTCTATCTGCATTGCAAAGAATTGAGTTAACTTATTACACCTGGCATATCTGATTGCATCCTGGATCTTCATAATTGCATCAGTTGCTCTCTTACCTTTAATAGTGCAATGAGCCACTGAAATTCTATTTTTTATTCTATTATACAATTTCTTCAATATAATTCTAGCAAATATTTTTGAGTCAATGTCCTCGATAGTAATATTTCTCAGGTCATTTACATATGGGATGTGTATATTCCTATTCTTTTTTATACAAAAAATTATTCTGTTATTAATCATTGGCCAATCTATTGGTTGTGCACACAACTGATTGTAATATTTTGCAAGCACTTCAATTATCAAGTAAGATATTGATTTATAAATTCTGGCAGGTATAGAATCATGAGCAGTAACTGTGTGATTTGATAGTCTAGTTATTTCTTCACTAATATCCAGGTGTGAGATATACTTCTGATCCTTGGCCACCATCATCCTTGGCCAATGGTCTGAATTCCTTTCATCATTTCCCATAGAGTTTTGCAGATTTTTATATATGTGCTGATCCACATGCAGCCCTGACAAAACCTCTCCATTCTGAGTTTTGACACATGTGATACCTCTAGACTGAGGCACGTACACCTTGGCATAGTTCAATGTTGGTTTTATGATGCAGGCAATATTAGGGAGTATCTTTTGCAATCTTATAACATATATTTCTTTCTGCATTTTCTCATAGATGTCATTATATTCTTCCTGCAGGGAGTTGATCAATGAGCGATTATTAGATAGAGTAGTTAAAGAATGCAAGGTTTTAGCAATGTCATTTAAGCGGGATTTCATTTGGTTTTGAGACAAATCCAGTTCCATTCCAGAAGAACAGACATCAGATATAAGTTTTTTCAATCTAATCCAAGCCACACATGGAGACAAGGCTGTTTGCTTAGTGAAGTAACAAGAAGCTACAATTAAATTCGATCTCTGATCACAGATCAAATTGAATGAATTACTAATATTTTTTTTTATGCTAAACTGTTAGCTACATTCTGGATCCCCATCATAGAGCCTTACCACCAACTTTACACGCAGGTGATCAGAGAAAGCAACAATTGAAGTATCAATTTCAACATCTTTTATCTTAGATCTCGAAATGAAAAACAAATCAATCAGTGATGAGTAACGACTATTAAAAAAGGTAAAGGCATTTGCTCCATATTTACTTTGACATGGCAGCACATCAATATCCTGCAAATTATTTTTTAGCTGAACTGGAATGTCCTGAAACGTGACATTAAAATCCCCTCCAATTATTACTATTCCTGGATGCAGAGTCAAGTGGAACTGCATCTCTTTAATAATTTTGGGCACCTCCCTTCCTCTATTTGTCGAATAAATTGCTACAACATAGTGCATCTGTTCTTGCATTTGAAAAGAGATTACTATGTGATTGATCTGCATACTTATGATCCGCACCTTATAAATTTTAGACTTTATATTAATTAGAATGGCAACACCTTGTGCCGGTCTAATGTTCTGCTTGTACCATAATAGACCTTTCCGTTTAATTTGATCGATAAACTGTTCAGGTGTGTTTACATTTATCTTTGTTTCTGTTAGAATAGCAATATCAAATTTTTGTGAAGCAAGATAATCAGTAAGCTTTAGTACCTTGTCATGGCTGTTGATGCCTCTAACATTAATGGTGACTATATTTAATGACTTATACATAGTGCGGATCCAAAGATTTCATTGCCTTATACTACTATAGCCACTTTCATGACCACAATCATTCATATTAACACCAGTCTCATTATGGTACCAAACCAAAATGAAATGGAACTGAATGAAACATTGTGTCTTGCCTGTAATATGCTGATCTGCCATGCAATAGTATTTTGTCCAAGTCTTATCATTTTAAATGATTAAGCTTTGCTAGTCATAACTCAGTCACTGCTTCTGTCATACACTCTTTGATGATATTACCATCAGTAAATGGTTTACCTTTTTTAGCAAACACATACACAACTTTATAGCTTACCAAGGTTAAGGCTTCATTTTCTGAATTTTCCTTAGTAAAAGTCTTGCTGAGAATGCAGACAGTGACTTAATGATTCAAATTTATCTGAAGGCTACATTTTTTTGACTTGTGAAAACATTGAAGCATGTTTCATTTCATAGTGATGGTATATATTGTACTCTTTTAAAACAGCAAATACTGTCTTTACAAATCAGACATGTGGCTTCATCCTTTAATTTTGATTGTATGAAGTATTTTACATTCCATTCTTTATTAAATATTCAACATTCATCATCAATTTTTCATGTTAAAACTAAAAAAGAATAAATTTATAAATAATTATAAAATTTGCTAAAATTATAAGTGCTCTATGCAAACAAATATCTGACATCCATTGATTACTCTAGCTTGCTGTGTGTGACAATAGGTATAGTGAGTTTTTCTTGTTTTAAATATCTGAATAAGTGAAAACATACCTTTAAACATAAATTTATGCAATTATAAATGAAGTATTTCACTGCATTACTACATTGAATACTGTTTTAAATATCTGAATAAGTGAAAACATATCTTTAAACATAAATTTATGCAATTATAAATTAAGTATTTCACTGCATTACTACACTGAATACTGCAAAAATTCTTGTGGACAATCAATGGTAATGGGTAGCAATAGAGACAAAATACTTAAAGACTAGCAATTTAAAAATATTGTCACAGTACCAGAGCCAACTACAATGCCATGAATTGATACTGTTGCTAAAGACCAACCAAGAATAAAGAAATATCATGATTTATATAGTTGTGATTCAGTATTAATAATCTTGTGAATAATATTAATTAGTCCAGCAATGACGAAAATCACCGGCACAAACAAATGTGTATATAAAGACTGAATTAAACATATTTACAAACTTCTAAAAAGAAAATGATTTAATTTTATAAGTGAATATTAGACAATATTCTGATGAGGAGAAAGTAATCAGTCAAAATGTTGGTTTTGCTCATCAATTTATAATTTAAACTTATGCTGTGATGAAAAAATGCTGGCATGAATAATCGATCATCTAACTTTATTTATTGTAAAATGATAACCTATAACTTGATTTAGTGGAAATGAAATGAAAATGTAAGTTCCAAATAGGAATATTCAAATAAACAATTTTCAGTATTTGCGATTAAATCACTACAGGTCAATAAACATCACATGACCACCCACTTCTTATGCTTGTGTATAACTGTTTAGTTAAGTGGAGATAAAAGGTGGTTGGTGGAGAGTTGCATTAGATCCTAAGATCTAGGTGCAGTGCTCTCAGATCCAAGGCTCCTAACTGACAAAGGCCAGAAGCCAGAAAATAGTCTGGGGATATTGGATGAGTAGGCACTAGATGAGCATTTTATGCACAAGCCTTCTGGCATTCATTGATTACTCTAGCTTGCTGTGTGTGGCAATATGTATAGTGAGTTTTGTCTGTTTTAACAAGTTATACACAAGCATTAGAAATGGTGGTCATGTGATGTTTATTGGCTTAAAACCAATCCTGCTTAATAGGATAGTAGTGGCTATGGTTATTAAAGAACCAAAGACACCAAAATGTATGGGTACTGAACTGAGTTCAGTCTCATATGACTATATAAGCTAATGGGCTTGGATTGAAAACATTAAGGTGTTTTCAGTTTAAGCTTTTATAACTAAGTTGTATGTAAGGTTTTTGCTACTAAAGATTTTTTAATTTAAAAAAGGAAGTGATTTATTTGCGAAAGCATAATGTTTGAGGCCTAATCAAGACACCAAAATGTATGGGTACTGAACTGAGTTCAGTCTCATATGACTATATAAGCTAATGGGCTTGGATTGAAAACATTAAGGTGTTTTCAGTTTAAGCTTTTATAACTAAGTTGTATGTAAGGTTTTTGCTACTAAAGATTTTTTAATTTAAAAAAGGAAGTGATTTATTTGTGAAAGCATAATGTTTGAGGCCTAATCAATTGCCATTAAAAGAAAAATAAAGTTTGTCTCCTTTTGTATAAAGGGATTTGAAGAATAGGAGAGGAAACATAAAGTTAAATATAGATTAGGGGATTTGGAAAAATAAGGAATATGGATTGCTTTTGTATTCCACAGTGTATATATAATGGTCAGAAAGAAATTAGGAATGCTGTGGTAAAGTGTATTATATATGATGAGGTTCATCATTTGAAATGCTTAAATAAGACTAGAAAGGATATAATATGTTTATGGTTATGTAGACAATTTGTAAATGTGATGAGGTGAAAAAGTGGTTTCTAATTGTAGATAGCTTATAGAGAAAGGAGAAATGTAAAAAAATGTAGTTGAGGAAGATAGGATAGAGCATGTTTTTATTGGAGTGAGGAAGAAATATGGATGAAAAAATAGGCAGTGCAATGGAAATGGTTAAGGATGTAGAAACAATTAAAATCGATAGAGATGAAGTGTGAGCAGATAAATGAATTATTGAATTGAAGTGATAAGAAGTAGATAAGAAAGTTCAGATGGAAAAGAATGTTATGGATAAAGTAGGGAAAGTAAACTATGAGACAGTGTTGAAAGAAGGTTCACTAGTTAGAGAATGTGGAGATATAATTGCAAGGGAAAATAGAAACAGGTATGTAAGAATATGTCTATATGGAGCTAGAATTAGTGATATTACAGATAAGGTAAAGAAACAAGGGAGTAGAGATGACTATGTTATGGTAGGGACAAATAATTTGTCAGAGCTGTTGGAGAGAGTTATGGATAAGTACATGGAATTGATTAGGAATTAGAGTAAAATTAAAGTAGGAGTAGAAATAGTTGAATTATTACCAAGATTTGACAATAGGTATATGCTAGATAGGGCATGTTCTGTAAATGAGAGATTGAAAAAATTGTGTGAGAGGAATGATGTTATGTTTGTGGATTAAAACAGGCAAAACTCACTATACGCAACACAGTAAGCTAGAGTAATCAATGGATTACAGAAGGCTTGTGCATAAAATCCCTATCTAGTGCCTACTCATCCAATATCCCCAGACTAGTTTCTGACTTGTGGTCTTCATCAGTGTTGTTTGTGGATGGGTATAATTTTTTTATTAATAAGAGGGAGTTGTATAGTAAATATGGATTGCACTTAGCAAAATAAGGAAGTGAAGTATTAGGGAGTTTGACTTATAAAGAATATTGTTCAGGAAACTTATAAAGGGGGGTTGGCTTTGGAATTACAGTGTTATCAGAAAGAAGAAGAATGGAAAGGATGTAAGAAATAAAGTGTAGCTGATTTAGATATAAATGTAGATGTGGAGAAAGAATAGGTTTGTAAAATTAATGGTAAACAAGTTATTTATAAATGTAATAGAGAAGAAAAAGTCAAAAGAATTTATAAAAGGGTACTTAAGAAAGAAGAAATTGTTTAAATCAGATATTAGCACATGCAAGGTGATAGGAGACCAGAAAAGTGACTGAATTAAACAAAGTAGTTTAAAATGAGGAGCTTGAGGTACTAGAAGTAGTGGAAACACATTTAAGAGAAGAAGAACCTATACTGGAAGATTTTATATGACAGGGTATAAATAGAAAAGAAAAAAAGAGGTGGTGGTATATGAGTTACATCAAAAAAATATTTAAATACTATTAGATGTCAAGAACATTTCTGGTTTGAGATAAAGTTAGGAAGACAAGAATGGATGGTGGCTATAGTGTATATAGTCACTGGAGATAGATAAACTATAATGGAGTGGAACAGTAGCATATGTGATTGCATAGTTAAGAATATTCAGAGTTTCAAAGAAAAGGGGAAGAAAATAATGGTTATAGATGATATAAATAAGCATATTGAAGAAATTGATGATATAAATAACAAGAATGGACAGCTTTTGAAGAATTTTTGTCAATGAATGAAATTGAGCATAGGAAATTTGTCTAATATTTATGAGGTACAATACACATGGTCTAAAAATAATATATTTCACACAATAGATTATATATTAGTAGAAAAATGAATGAATAATGTATGGAAAATTAAAGTATTTGATAATGAAGAGAGAGTATGCAATAGAGATCATAATTTCTTTATAATAGAAATGGTTAGTAATGTGATGGAAAATAGTAATAAAAGTAGATAGTATAGTGAAAGACGTAGATGGAGAATGAATGATAAGAATAAAGTTAGAAGAATATAAAATAAAAGTTGAAGAAACTATGAAAGAGTTGGTTGGTAAAGTAGAAAGTGGAAGATAGGGTTTTAGATGAGAATATTGAGAAGAATTAAAGTAATAGGAAACTGGAGAGTTAGTAAAAAGTGTAAAAGAGAGGAAAAAAGCATGCAAAGAATATAAGTGTGCTCTTAAAAACAAAAAGTGAAAAAGATGTTAAATGGGAAATGTATTTTTAAAAAAAGAAGTTGGCTAAAATAGATAATTATAGAGAGAGAATGAAATTGAACAGTAAATTGTTGAAGGATATTAATAAAAATGGAAATGGGAGTAAAAAAATTTGGAATATATTAAAAGGAATGTAGGGGGGAGAGAAATAGTATTACTAGATGATGAGGGAATAGAGTGTAGCTCTAGTGAAGAATTAAAGACAATCTTAAATAAGTATATAATGGATGTAGAATAGATGTTAAATGTGAAAGACAGAGTGATAACAACCATGAAAGCTTATAGTAATGGAAATATTGGGTTTACAGAAAATGAACTGAATGAGGCAGGGAAGAAATTGAAAAGTGGAAAACCAAGAGATTTGGATGGATGGGCAGCAGAAATGGTAATGAATTTAGGACACCAAGCAAAATTAAACATATTATCATGTTTTAATAAGATGGCAAAGAAGAGAAATTTTCCAGATGGAGTAATACATGAGTAAGGCTACTATTTAAAGGAAAAGATAAGGAATCATAGAAAGTTAAACAATTATAGACTTATAGCAGTAACATTAGTGTTATATAAAGTATTTGCATATATGGTGGCTAGAAGTGTCACTTAATGGTTGGAAGAAAATAATATAATGGGAGAAATGGAAGGAGGTTTTATGATTGGATAGGTGTATAGGAGATAGTTTATTTGTAGTTATACAGCTATAGATATGAGTAGAAATACAGGTTGACAGTTATATATGGTTTTATAAATTTAGAGAAGGCATATGATAGAGTAAATAGAAATAGATTATGGGTAAATTTAGTAAATTTAGGAATGGGTGGAGATTTAGTAGATATTATTAAGAGATTATATGAAAATAATTACTATACATATCAATTAGAAAATATAGAATCAGTTAAAGTTAAAAATGGGGTGGGACTAGGGTAAGGATGTTCTATGTCACTTCTTTTGTTTTTATTGTATTTGAGAGAAATGGAGAGAATACTAGAAAGACTAGGAAGAGAGGTAGAGATACCATTAATAGGTGGCAAGGGAATATATACATTATCGAGTCTTTTGTTTGTGGATGATGTCTTGTTGTGCACAGAAAGAAGTGAAAATATGGAAATTATGCCAAGGACATGTGCAAGGTTTGGTAAAGAGATGGGGATTAAATTTAGTAAAGAAAAATCAAAAGTGATAATGATTAATAATGAGGAAAGTGAAGACAAGCAATTTTTATTGGGAGATATAAAGTTAAGTGTGATGAATAGGTATAACTATTTGAGAATTATCTTAAGCAATCAAAGAAATTGCTTAGATGAATGGAAAAAAATTGATTTATGAAGCAAAAAAAAAAGAAAAGGTCTGATAAAGAAATTAAGTGTTTTCATATAATAAATATGATCTAGCTAGAATTATATGAAGAGAGTGGCAGTAGCAGGGTTAAAATATGGTAATGATACATTATGTGTTAATAAAGGGGTGTTAGATTACTTAGAAAAAGTACAAAGAGAAATAGGAAGACATGCATTAGATTCAGATATGTGGAGGGAAAAAGAGGCAATTCAAGGCGAAATGGGATGATCAAGTTTTTATATGAGAGATGAAAAAAGCAAAATGTTCGATAGATTGCAGTTTATGGATAATAAGGATAGACAAAATATTATTTAATTGGGTTATGAGTAAACAGCAGGCAACAGGATGGGTGAGAAAAGTAGTACACTATGCAGGAGATTTAGATAAAGAATTTATGTCGGTATACTTATACAAAAGATAGAATGATTGTGTTTAGGAGAATTGTTGAGTGTTATAGTGACAAGGAATGGCATAGAAAAATAGACGCATTATAAAAGAATAGGGAGTTGGAGAAGTGGAGAATTAGTATGGAGAGTAAAAAGACTTTAAATATATATGGAGGTAAATGGAATATTGGGTGGAATTAATTTATAATAATAGCAAGGAAAGTGGTTTACTGTTTAAAGCTTGAACAGGATTTTTAGCAACAAGGGAATATACACATAAATGGGAAAATGTGGGTGATTTAGTCTGCACATTGTGTAAAGAAGACATAGAAAATATTTGGCATCTGTTATTTGAATGTAAATGCCTGAAAGCAGAACAGGTACAAATAATGAAGTTGTGGAAGAACAAATGTAAACAAAGTCATTATACAGAAAGTGGGTTATTGGTTTTTATGCTTGGTTTGGGAAAAGATAAGGTGAAATTAGATGTAAAGGCCATGGAGTTGACAAAGATTATGTTGTGGAAATGGGATGGAGCAGGATAGAGAAGAATACTGGGAAAACTTTGGGAGGGGAATGGAAAGGGAAGGCAAAGTGGCTAACAGATTTCTCTGGGCATAGTGGCTGAGAGATTACTGACTCCGTATAAGGAGAAATCACAGTGCATGGCATCACAATTTTAAAAAAAAGACAATTTTTTTTTCTACAATAAAAAATTGTTTCAAAAATTATAATAAATAGTAAAACTTGTTTGATTGAACTGTCTTTTTGTTTTTTAAAACACAAATATTGAAAATTGTTTGAATTTTTCGATTAAGTATGTAATCATTTGTTTTGAAAATAAATTGCTTTATAATAAATTGTTAAACTTGTTTTATTAAATTGCCATTTTCTTTTGAATCGCAAATAATGAAAATTGTTTATTTGATTTTTTTGTATTTGGTACTTGAGTTTTTGTTTCATTTCCACCAAATAAAGTTATATGTCACTATTTTGCAATAAATAAATTTAGAGATTGTCATTTTTTAAAAGTGATCAATTAAATTTGTCAGAAGTTCCCTTGCAGACATCTCATTGCCAGACTAATATGTAAATTAATATATTAATATAATATGAATATATTTTCAACATAATGCATTTGAAATCTATCAACACCTCATTTCATGGGCCGGATAAAATCATATTATGGGCAGGATATGGCCCAGAGGTCATAGTTTGGAGATTCCAGGCTTAAAGGAAGTAGTTATAAAAATAGCATTTCTCAGCATTACTAATATGAAAATATTCAGAATTTCAAAAAATTGGAAAGTAAGTATAGAAATAAACTTAGACTAGTAAATTATTCAAGTTTTGAATTATATAGCAGAATCATTAATGTAACTAGAATGTTTTACAGCAGGAATGTGCAACCTCTAGTCTGAGGGCCATATATGGCCAGGATGGCTATGAATGCAGCCCAATGCAAAATCGTAAACTTATATAAAATATTATGGGTTTTTTTTTGTGATTACAATATCACAATGTGATTAAATAAATAAATGTATATACACCCTTAAATACAATATCATCTATCCAACTAGTTTTATGTTTCCCTTTTTACTTTTATAATAAAAATTATATAAACATCAATGTTGTTTTATTATTTCAATATGTACATTTTTTATATTACTAACTTGAAATTTTTTTGATGATTTTAAAAGACTCTTCAAATGAGTCACTGAATAATTAGTATTATTATTTAAGGACTATTTTGCTTATATGTGGAAATGAATATCATGAAAATTATGCATGGTTCTTTGTTTGCTTGTAAAGTTTGGATAATGTTTGTATATTTAATGTGGGGCCCAAGGTAACTCTTTCTTTTGCAATGTGGTCTAGAGACAACAAAAGTTTGGACTCCCTTACTTTAAAGACTTTGTTATTTGATAATTCTAAAAGAAAAATGAATAAAATCAGAGTTTGAAAAAATGTAATTTATTTCGAGAATGATATAGATAGCAAGTAAAATTGGAAACTCATAAAGAGAAAATTATTAATTATGGCTATCAAAAAATAAGTGATTCATGATTAGGAAATTATCTTTGAAACAAAAATTAACAGTTATTAGACAGAATAAAATGTGAATTTCTGAAAGAAAAATCAAAAAAATCAATATAAATTAGTAAATAATGATTACTTAATTCAAATTGGACAAAAAAAAGTATAGTTATTTAAGAATTTGATTTAAAAAAAGTATTTTTTATTATTTAGTAGTAGGATAATATATGTTTATATTCTGAAATAAAAAAGATAAGGAAAAGAATAGAGATGATATCAAAGAAGTACTAAAAAGAGCAATATTACTTTCCACCACACAAAAATGTGAGATTATCATATAAAAAAAAATTTTAGTTGCAGAATGTTTTTCTTCAAATGGCCATACTTGATCTCATTACATTTATAAATTATATGAATAAAGGGCATCAAGGATATGTTCACATTTAATGTGGTGAGCAATTGTGATATATTAGCAAATTGGTAATTTATTGGAAAAGCATTTTAAAACTATTATTCCAACTAAGGCAAAAAATGTCATGAGCTATAATTATAATAATGTCTGAACAGTTTCATTATCATAGATTGGATTCTTTAGTCTATTGACTAAAATTTGGAATAAATACTTTAAGACATTATATGAAGTAGTAGTTCTAACAAAATAATAGACAAGTTATAAAATCAAATAAAGAGAAAATATTTTTAAAATAATCTTGGATGTATGGAAATATGTAAGCAAATAAGATTCTTTAAGTTGCAGTTTTTTTTATACATATTAACTGAAGTTGTAATTTACATATTAGTTTAGATTTAAAGATATAATATGACTATAATAGAATGTAACATGTATAATTTTTCTATTAACTAAAAATTTAGTTTATAAACTTTTTTAAAATAAAAATTACAATTTTTATAGGCAAACACTAAAGAATTATTAAAATATGGATACTGAAATAAAAAAAATTGCCAAAGAAGCAGAATGTAAGTTTTTTAAATTTGCTATTATTTTAATAAAATATCAATATGTTTTTCATTTTGTATTATTAAATGATTTTATGTAAAGTAGAATTTTTGTTTGTTTATTTGGGGCAACTCTTATAATCTATTTTTAACATACTTTTAATGAACAGATTTTCTTTAAAGTATATATGCTACAAATTTATGACAATGGAATATAACATTGTGATATATCAGAGTTGTCCAGCCTAATATTGTTCGTGAGATGTATTTCAAATCACATTGATATTGGTTCAGTAAGTTTTCAGTGATGTGCAGAAAATGCCAATATTTAAAAAAAAACACTCTCATTGAATTTCATGACTAATTCACTAAAAAGTATTTACAGTGATTAAAATTTTTGCTTTTTTTAAATATGCTGTATTCATAAACATAAAAATCTTGTAAATGATTTTTAATATGTGCAAATTTAATTTCAAATACTGGAAATACAGTAACATTCTTTATAGCCAGTTGCAAAATATAAATAATAAAAAAATAATTTATATAAAAATCATATGATTACACTAAAAACCAAAAATTATGTTTTTTTACAACTACAATTTTGGTTAAACAGAGCAAAATCTCTCCATACAGTATTGCCACCTGTGCTAAACAGAGTAATCAATGGATGCCAGAAGGCTTGTGCATAAAATCCCTATCTAATGTCTACTCATCCAATATCCCCAGACTAGTTTCTGGCTTGTGGCCTTCGTCAGTGAGGAGCTTTGGATCTGAGAGCACTGCATCTAGATCTTAGGATCTAATGCAACCCTCTAGCAACCACCTTTTATCTCTACTTAACTACAAAACTATGAGAATGAAATTGAAAACACAAAAAATATTTTCAATCTAAGCTCAATAGCTTATATAGTCATATGGGTTTGAACTCAGTTCAGCACCCATACATTTTGGTGTCTTTGGCTCTTTTACAACCATAGCCACCACTATCCTATTAGGCAGGATTGGTGTTAAACCATTAAGCATCACATGATCACATCTCCTATACTAGCACATTAATTGTTGATAAACAGAGCAAAAATCTCTCCATACAGTATTGCCACCTGTGCTAAAGAGAGTAATCAATGGATGCCAGAAGGCTTGTGCATAAAATCCCTATCTAATGCCTACTCATCCAATCCTGCCTAATAGGATAGTGGTGGCTATGGTTGTAAAAGAGCCAATGACACCAAAATGTATGAGTGCTGAACTGAGTTCAGACCCATATGACTATATAAGCTATTGAGCTTAGATTGAAAATATTTTTTGTGTTTTCAATTTCATTCTCATAGTTTTGTAGTTAAGTAGAGATAAAAGGTGGTTGCTAGAGGGTTGCATTAGATCCTAAGATCTAGATGCAGTGCTCTCAGATCCAAAGCTCCTCACTGATGAAGGCCACAAGCCAGAAACTAGTCTGGGGATATTGGATGAGTAGGCATTAGATAGGGATTTTATGCACAATCCTTCTGGCATCCATTGATTACTCTGTTTAGCACAGGTGGCAATACTGTATGGAGAGATTTTTGCTCTGTTTATCAACAATTAATGTGCTAGTATAGGAGATGTGATCATGTGATGCTTAATACAATTTTGGTTGTTATATGTAACTTGAAATAAAAGCCAGGACATTCATAAATTAATTAATTCAAACACTAGTAATTAAAGACATACGATGCTTTTATTTTAAATTATGTATAACAACTAAAATTGTGATTGAAGAAAATAAATATTTTGGTTTTTAGTTCATTACTCATTAAATTAGACATAGGCACTTTTTATAAAAGTTTATATACACATTATTTTTAATGATTTAAATTTTTTTTACATATAGCAGCCATTTATTAATAAGTATGACCATTCTAATTCCAAGGAAAGAAAAGAAAAAAAAAGAGAAAAAAGTGTTCTTAAAATAAGGTTTACAATGCTTATACAAACCAATCTATGAATCATAAAATATGATCACATGTAGAAAATGCTGGTCCATTTTTCTGTTTATTTGATATTTTGCAATGTTATCTTAACTTTTTCATGAGAAAACTTTTCTTTCTGAAATACTTCAATACTATATATGATATGTTCGACTATTTGCATCATCTATCATTAAATGTTAACTGCCAATAAACATCACATGATCACCATTTCTTATGCTTGCTCTTAACTTATTAAAACAGGCAAAACTCTCTATATGTATTGCCACTCAGTGCAAGCCATAGTAATCAATGATTGCCAGAAGGTCTGTGCATAAAATTCCCATCTATTGCTTACTCATCCAATGTCTCCAGACTAGTTTCTGGCTTGTGGCCTTCATCAGTGATGAGCCTTGGATCTGAGAGCACTGCACCTAGATCTTAGGATCTAATTCAACCCTCCAGCAGCCACCTTTTATCTTGACTTAACTACAAAACTATGAGACTTAAATTAAAAACACTACAATATTTTCAATCCAAGTTCATTAGCTTATATAGTCATATAGGTCTGAACTCAGTTCAGTACCTATACATTTTGACGAAGGCTGCAAGCCAGAAACTAGTCTGGGGATATTGGATGAGTAGGCACTAGATGGGGATTTTATGCACAGGCTTTCTGGCATCCATTGATTACTCTGGCTTGCACTGAGTGGAATATGTATAGTTTTGCCTGTTTAAATGTTAACTGTCTAGAAAATTTTAAAATTTATTTAAACTTTTCCAAATACAAACAATTGTTAATAATAAATGTCAAAAATAACACAGGTTACCAGATTACACAGTGTTTTGAGTAGTATTATTCTCCACTCTTCTTCACATTGCTGACTTGACCAGTAATGATAATAGTATTCTTGAATATCAAATTTCAAGGCAATGCTCTAGCCAACTAAATTATTCTAGCAGTTATTTGTATTTGGAAAAGTTCAAAATTTTCTAGACATTCAACATTTAATGATAGATGACACCTCATTGCAAACATTTAGGAAAACATTTCAATACTATGTTAAATTATAGCCCATCAATATTTTCTATTTTCAGCCATATCTTTCCATTGGAAACAATCAATATTGCATCCATTTAGAATATCTTTAAGATAATCTTTATAATGTAGATGAGGTCTTTTCCACAAAAAGCATGCTCAAGTTCAGCATTTTACAAAGTCTTGCATTGTTCATTCAGTTTACATGTCCAATAAACATGTAATTTTGCAATAATGAAATCTACAGTTTCACATTCAGCAAGTTGAAGAACATATTTATTGGTTTTATGATCTTACCATTGTATTTTAAAATTTTTGTACAGCATTCTTAAATGAAATTTTTCTAATGCTTTTATATTGCATTCATTGGCGTCCAAGTCTGATTTCTATATAGCTCTACATATTGCTAATTTAGTTTCAGTAGTTATTTTCCTATGATAAAATACTATCTTTTAACTAGCAGCAAATTGCTGTCTGTGTTGTATTTCAACATCTAATTTCACCACTGAACTTATAAAACTACATGTATATTTAAATTGGTTTCCATTCTCAAATTGATAACCATCCAAGCTAAAAGTTACTGAAGATTTTTCTTCCAACTCTAGCTGATAAAAAACATGATTTTGTTGAACATTAATTATTAAAGTAAAGTCTTTAAGTGGTGCATTCCAAACATTAAATAGATTCTGTAAATTGACTCTTAAACTGGCAAATATAGTATAATCATCAACATATTTTAAATTCAGAATCCAAGAAGTTTTGATTTTCACTTTTAATCAATTCAAATTAAAAGTTCTATCATAAAACCTGTATCATATCGTGATCCCTATTTGATTATACCAGCTATAAACTATTCCAATGACCACTGTCATAAAACTTGAAGACAATGATGGAGCCAGTACACATCCTTGTTTGATGCCAATTTTCATTTCAAATGCCTCAAATTTTCCCATCTATAATGAGCTGGTATTTTTTGCCATCTCACATATGTATACGCGCATATATGTATAATTTAGTAAAAATGCGTATACTGTACGTTATTTTGGAAAAAAAAAATATTTTTTGTCTTGCGTTGTTAGCCGAGAGGTATCGCAGCTGCCATGCAAGCAAGTAGTTGGTTGCAGACGGGTGTGGGTTCGCGTCCCGGCAGATGCTATGACATATGAAAAAAAATATATATATATTTTTTGAAATATGATTTTAAAAGTTTTTTGTTTTTTTTGCCTTTTGTTTAATTATCTTGAAGAAATCAGCTTTTTTTCAGTTTAAGTATTTGGTTAAAATCTTAAAATTTAATTTTGAATAAAACTTTTTTTTTGTTGCTAAATTAAAAGAATTCTTAAAAAAAGAGAAAGGGGGAAAAGAAAAGAAAGAAAAAGTAGGATTATTTTTTTGTAATTGTTGTGTTTGGTCTGGATTACAGACCCAACCTACAGGAAATAATACTAACACCAGTATTACAATTAATATAATCTTTATTATATTCACAAATATATACAATAAATATTACAGTTATAATGTGAACTCTTGGATCAGGGTCTTGTGGTTCTACCACTTCCAGCTACACCTGATAGCTTGTCTCACAGATAGGAACCTGGTTGTACAGGACAGCTTGCCTCGAGTCAATAGTAGTCTTAGCAGTGTCCAGTCCCTCTGTGGATTTGCCTAGCTGCGTGGACAAATAGTGTATTGCTTATTAGTGGGAATGCTTACTACTGTTCAGGTAAGCAGGGCTGCCCTGAGAGAATGTGTACAGTCTTTGTAGGTCAGACAGACCCACGGCTGGGAAAAAATGGGAGTTTTCACCACACCCGTAAAAAAAATTGGAGTGTAAACACTGCCCCAGTTAAAAGTTTTGATGCAGTCCACAGGCCAACAGATTTGAAAGATTTTTTCCCCACGGCTGAAAAAAAATAATGGGAGCATAAATACACAAGTGCGCACTTATATAGACACTCGTTTAAGTTTACGAATCTGTGATTATTAAATCACACAAGTTGCCCAAGTCAAATACACAAAAACATATTTAATATATAGGGTATATGAGCACAGACTTTCACATGATCCACCACTCTCCACACTATCTCATAACCCTGATACACTCGAACACATATATGTTGAAAAGATAAATAATCACCAATATATGTATTTCATGCTAAACCAGCAAACATCAGTTGGTCCAGATTACCATCTCCACACATATATGCCATATTCACTAAACAGTGATTGTTAAAATCATTTATTTCTGGGAAAATAAAAAGTAAAATATGTCATGTAAACATTTATTTAACATGTCTTCAAAATAAATATTAAAAAGCACAGATGATATATTGCATCACTGCCTCACTTTTTTCTATATTCACTTCATCAGCATTATTATTCTTCAGTCTAATTCTTATTCTTTGCTCAGCATACATATTCCAAATCAATCTTTGCTCTTTTCAAAATACTCCTTTATTTTTTAAGAGGGTTATATGTTTATTCCAGATTACTCTTATCAAATGCTTTTTCCAAATTCATAAAAGATATACTAATTCCTTTCTTTATCTTTTTTAATACATCTCTCTGTAACTGTTCTATCAATGCTAATAGCATTTTAGTACTTTTTCATATCTCAAAACCAAACTATTCTTCTCCAACATAATATTCTACTTTCCCCATTTAACAGCTTTCTTCATTTTAGCAATTAGAATCATTATATATAGTTTTCAAACATTTCAGGCCAAACTCCACCATTAAAAACCAAATTGCAAAGTCAAATTACTTCTTTCACAGTAATTTCTCCCATTTCTTTCAAAAAATCTATAGGTATTCTATCAAATTTGACAGCTTTATTATTCTTAACTTGTGCAATCAACTTTAATACTTAATCTGTCAATATGTCCATACCTTCATCATCTACTTCAACATCTTCATTTTCAATTTCATAATTATTTGATTATTTTCTTTTCTAGCTCTGCCATGTTCAATATATCATTGCTATCAGTTAATCTTTTTCCACTCATCAGATATTTCACTTGCTAACCAATTCCCCCCCCTCCCAAGTGACATTTCTAATTCTAACAAATTCCAGATATCTTTTTACCTGTTGAAGCATTTCTATCTCTCTACATTCTTGTTCCAAACATTTTTCTTTTGCTAAATCTGTTTCTGTTTTTAGTTCATTATTAACTTTTCTATATGCTCTCCACCCATCCTCAGTATTGACATTTTTCATCTTTTCTATCTACCTTTTATTATCCAAGGCATTGTTTAGCTTTCTTTAGCTCAATAGTTCCTATTTCATTTTTTTCTGTTGTTAATAATCTTTATTTGATCCTACAATAGTTATCAGAACTATTAATATATTCCCCATCTTTATCAATACTTTTTAGTAAATTTTCACATCTTAAACCAAATCATCCTTTCTCCATTTTTTTCAATTTTTCTAAATCCCATCTTACATAACAGTTTCCTCTTTATTGTTTTTAAACTCAACTTTAATTTAGTCATAGCCAAATTATTATCAGAGTTTATATCAGTTTACTAGGCAAAGCATGCAAATCCTTAACTGCATTTTTGTATTCACCCTGATTCAGTATATAATCCATTTGATAACATTCTCTTTTATCTGGAGATTTCCATGTATACAATTTTCTTATATGATTTTTAAACCAAGTGCTTGAAATCACAAACCTATCCTTCTTACAAAAATTGTACAAGCTGGCTACTCTCATTTCTTTTTACAATACCATAATTTCCAACAGTTTTTTCTTAACCTTTCATGATAACACCATTCTAATATACATGCATTTTTACCCCAATGCTGTATAATTACTTTATCTTTTCATGTTGCTCATCAATTTTAATATCATCATGATTAGTAGTCTGCATATAAGCTCATATGAGCATCAAATTCCTAAAACTTGCAATTATTCTCATCATTATTAATATATCATCAATACAATCTACCTTTGCCACACTATTTCAAATTATTATTTCAACAACAATGCCAATTTTATTAATGATCTGTCACCACCAGAATAAAATAATTTAGCATCTTCACTACTTACTTACCCACATCCGTCCCATCTTACTTCACTTAATCCTGCAACATTGATCTTATTGATACTCATTGCCCTTTTCAAATTTCCAGCTCTTCTCAATGATATAACATTTCACATATTGACTCTCATTGTGTCTTCTCTCAATGAATGAACTCTATGAGGGTTTTGAAGGTTTACAACCTGAATAGCCTTGTGTGTTTTCATGCTGGAGAAGATGCCAAAGCCATCTTTAGCTAAGGTTTTAACACCAAACTTAATGAATTTTGTAGACATATTCATAATAAATCAAAGTAATTATAAGGTCTAGTAGTTTTCTGTTGCTTCTTTTTCCAGCATAACCATCATAACAGGTTTATTGCAGTAGCCAAATATAAAATGATTCTTCATCTACTGTTTCTTTCTCATAATTGTCACCTATAGTGATCTTCCATTAATTTGGAATAATGCTATTGCTGATCCAGCACCCAGTGGATTATTGATTTATTTAATGGTGATCGACCCTTGCACATCTATTGTCTTAGGAATTTATGCCACTGTCTCCTTTATGACTTCCTGATAATGAATGTTGTTCTATTGTTGGACTGCTTGTTTACATTAGTTAGCTTTTATTATCTATTATTTGTTCATAAAGATTGTTATAATCCCAAAACAGTGAAGTCAACTTTTATAATGATTATTGCATAAATTAACAGTTTTTATATCATCATTATTAATTATATATCGAAAGGTAAATCCCATAGGTTAATCAAACTATATTATTTACCCACAACTTTTTGTTTCTTGCTTTACTTTTCAAAGTCCTATAACTATTTCTTTCTTTATGATCATCAATCAACTTCCTTTTTTTCTTTACCACTTTTTATTTTACAGTTTCTTTAAAAACATTTTTCATAATCCATATCTCTAAGCATGTGTCAAATCCAGTTCTTCTTTTTTCACATGTTTTTACATTTCTACAATTCTGGCTATCAAACTTATCTTTTCCATTTTCTTCTAAATTTATCCCTAAAGCTTCCAATTTTTTTTCCACACTTTTTCTAATTATCACATATTTCTGGATGCAAAGTTATATTCCAAATAAATTCAACACATAGAATAACATACTTTTATTAAAAGTTTTTATATGTACTAAAATTCTTACTTCATTTTTTTTATCATTTGTTCCATCATCATTTATTCAACTTTTCAAATATTAAACTATTCTGTAAATTTATGTTTAATGCTTAATCTTAATCTTGCTTTTATCCAATTTAATGTTTTATTTTATTAGCATTTATTTTTATTACAAACCCAATCCTACATCTCCCATCAGCAAGTCTTTCTATCCTCAATACTAATTCTATCTTTATAACAACAATATTCATTTAACAGCACATCTAAATATAAATTGAACAACGCAGGAGCTAGATATTTTTTCTGCCTTACACTTGTTCTTATGTCTATCTTTTCTGTAAGGCAACCATTTGATTGGATTTATCTTTTGATTCATATATATTCAATTTATTCCATCAAATGATTTAAAATATAAATAAAATAAATTTCTCCCTTTAATATATTTTTCAACAATGGTTCTCACTATTCTAATTGTATGTATTTTTTATTCTTCTACTTGAAATCTCTCTTAGTATAAGAAATTAAACTAATTGTTTTAAAATGCTCACATCCATAGAATTAGGTTTTTCTTTAGAGTGGAATCATAATTTTTGCAAATAAATTTAGTTACTGCCTATTCTGAGTCATAAATCACATTATAAATATTAAACAATTTTCTCAAAGTTTTTTACTTTATAGATTTTAATAACTCACATGGAATCCCAACATTTTCCTATGCTTTATCAGTTTTAATTGTAGATAATACTTTGGCAACTTATTCTTCATTAGAGTTGTGTCCTTAGTTATAGATTTTTTTTCATTTAATAGAAATAAAGGCTTATTATATTTCTATTATATAAATCATTAAAATATATTCTTCCTATTTTTTTCAATGCATCTATTTTTTTTTACTAGTATTTTGTTATTTCTATTTTTAATCACTGGTTTATATTTGCGATTCTGCTTTTTCTATCTAAATCTTTTTTATTCTATTTGAAACTAAATCAAATTTATATTTTTCCACAATCCTTTTTAGTTGCTCTCCCTTAGATTTATTTGCTTCATGTTTTAATTTACTATTCAATTTTGTAAATAATTTTTTTATTTCTGTATAATTTACTATGTTATATCTTCTCTTTACAATTTTATTCATTATCACATTACTAACTCAAGGTTTTTTTTCTTTTACATTCCACTACATCTACTGTTTGCAACATATATTCTTATTGTAAGCACCACAATGATTTTTATTACACAAATATCATTAAAGATTTATTTTACTAGGAATTAACTATATCAGAATCCTTTTCAGATATATTTGTAATTTGTAAAAAAAAAAATGAGATTATGTAAATCTTTTTTAAATGTTTATATAACTTTCCCATTTTATTTTAAATATCAAATAATTTTTGTATTTTAAATGAAATGCTTTCTTGCTAGAATAAAATTTCTATGCAAAATCAGGCCTTAAACTATAGCATTTTTGAAAACAAATGAAATAAATAGCTTAAAAAGAGTAATAAAAAACATTGACTTCAATTGGTAAAAGATCACATAACTTTATGATAGCTTTCAAATTATCATAAATACCCATTCATAATTTTTCTAATGTAAATTTTGATTATATCCTTTTAAACTTTTTGAAAAATGTTGATTATTCTATTCAATATTTTTTGGAGTTAATTTTAAAACATACACTGTGAAAGGATTCTGATTGTCTAAGCAATACAAATATTTATATTCTATTAATAACAGAATATATAATTATCCACTATTCTAATTGTATATAAGAATAATTGTAACGGTTAATTGCTGATTAATTTAAATTCATAAAAAAATAATCTATCACATTTTTACATATACATAATTAAAAATTTCATCTAAATTATTTATTTTTTCATCAAAATAGATTAGTTATATTTTGTTTTATATAATAACATTCATGACACAATTAATTTATAAATCATAAGTTAATTAATATTACATGTATATATGAAAATATCTGATTTTAAGAAAAGTTTTTAAAAATAGATCTGACCGAAAAATTGAAAATAACAAGTAATATGATGGAATGCGATAAATTACTAGATAATTTTATTCATCATATACAAGTCTTTAATGACTCCAATTATGAAATTGGAGTTTTACTGGAAGAGATACCCATGGTAAATACTATTTTTTTTACATATAATTCAAAAAGATTTCTTTGTTGTATTTTATTTAAGAAAGCAAGTTAATAATTTGTATTTGAAATTAAATCTAATTATTTTAGATTCAATTGTCTGTAATTAAATTGTGGAATATGGTTGTCACAAATGATTTTGAAAGAACAATTTCAACAAAAAGTAAGTATACTTAAAGCTAATTTAAAATTAAAAAAGAAAATGTAAATAATATTATACGATAAATTTCCAATGCAAGGCTTTTTAAAGAAATGAAAAATAGAATAGATACAGAAAAATGATAATAGCATAAAAATAAAAGCAGCTTAAATGTTTATTCACTGAAATGTATGCAAAAGACAGATCATATTTTATTATTGAAAATATTATAGGCAGTCCTCGACTTTCATAATTCTACTTTTGTACAATTTGCTATTTTGTACAAAATGCAATAGAAAAGACAGTGTGTTATGGAACTTTTTATAAAAAAAAAAGAAGAATACAGTTCAACTATCTCTTGATAATTTTATAAAGAAAACACCAGGTACTAATCAATAAAGTATTATTTATGTATATGACAATACACTTCATTAAAATATAAATATTTTAAAAACACTTTTTGATGCTTTTTTTACATCGTTCTACTTTTGAACATTTTAACTTTCATATATGTTTCAGGAATCAATTAGATACGAAAGTCAAAAACTGCCTATATACACATTATTTGCAAAAACTATATTTATATGTAAAGTTACATATACATACACATAATGTATGTATATGTAATTTTAATATTATAGGAATTGCATATTTAAAAAACTCAGAGCTAATATTAATCATGTAGTCTACATATAAATACAGTATTTCTTTAACAGTTTTATTTTTATTTAAAAATTTTAAACTCTGGACTTTAATGGTCAAGGTTTTGACAAAGTTAACAATTTTTTTAAAAATAATATGATGAATAATTTAAGACAGGTATTTAATAAAATAAAATTAAAAGCGTGTGAAGCGCTTGAAAGAGAAGCTATAAAGAGTGCAACATATTAAAAATTTAGCGTTTTTGAGGCAGGTTGCCTCATATTCATAGCAATACTGAAAAGAAGTGTGTTAGTGGCTGAAAAAGTTTTTGTTTTTATTCTGGTTAAGTTTCACATAACTATTTTTTGACAAGAATTTTTTTTATATATTACTAAATATGATCCTATACATTAAACAGATTTGAAAAGAATTTATTAATCATGAAAATGTTTTTAGAAAACTACAAGTCTATTTCTATATATATTTTAATTTATTATTTATAATTAGAATTTATATAAAAAAATCTGAAACACTATTTATTAGTGAATAAATTAATAAATTCTTATAACATAATTAAATATATATATAAAATTGTTAATAAAGTTAATAAAAAATTTAACAAGGCAATAAACTTTAAAATAATAAATAAAAAAATATACTTAATATATTAGGCAATAAATATATTAAAAATATAGAAAATTGTATGTGAAATCAAATATAAAATATGCAATTATGTATGTGAGATGAATTCACTTTATACAAAATTAATCCAACACAAATAAGATAAAAAATATTTATTTTCTTTCACTAGAAACTGGACATAAAATGTTTAATATAAAAACAAAATTCAATTATGGGATAATTTACAACACACAAACACACACATATATATAATCTTCACACATATGAGATATTAATTTATTAACATAACAAATTTGAACTTATCAAAATAATAAATAGCATTAATTTTTACCTAAATGTGTCTATCTGACATGCATTTGATATATATACACACACATAGAGTGCAGTATATTTGATGACTATATTTCAATCATCATAAAATAATAAATGATTAAAAATTTAAGTTACTATATTTTAATGATACAGATATCTATTAACAAATATGTGTGTGCACATAGAAATGTACATGCACACTATCATTTATACCAAATATTCAATTAGATACAATAATAAAAGTTATTAAAATATATTTTTCACATAAATGCTCATATATAATGTATAAATAAAATTATAGATGATATAAATAAATTACAAACACTTTCATAAAAAGTTTTCTTTTTCATAAAAAAAGTCAATTTTTTTCATTTTCAGGTAATTGTTTTGATTGATTAATTATTGACAGGATTAGTCTAAAAGATTTTTGAAATCTGCTTTTTCTTTTAAAACATAAATTTTAGATAATTATTTCTGTATATAGCTATGATTATCACAGGTCACTCTTAACTATAATGTTTTTCTGAATTCAAAATATAAATTTCAAAATATCTCTGTCCTCTCAATAAATGATTTTAAATAAAATCATTGTATATTATATATTTCATGTTTAAAATGTCATTTGAAAAATGAATTATTTGAAACAACTCATGTTATATATATACAATGGGATGTTTGTCTGTGGTTCCTTGCACATATACACAGCAGTATACATCTACCAATTCTTTGGCAAGCTGATGGGTAAGTATCATCATTAGGAAAGTATAGTCCAGGATTCTTATAATTGATGGAGATATAATTCAGGTAATTTGTTGACTTTTATCAGTTTCCTTCTGCCCAGGGATTGGCATATTTCAGGCAATCTGTCTTCTAGAATACATTTAAGCTGTCTAGACTCATTGCTTCTGCCCTTGCCCTCCTTACCTTATTCCATGGTCATTCCACAGAAACAACTGCTACTCTGGCCAACTAAAATCAACTGCTGCAAATATCAACAAGCTGCAACAAAATATAACTAACTTTGCAGCTGGATAACTTGGCCAACTGCTTTTCAAAAATATTAAAACCAAACTAAACTGATATTTCTATCAGAACTTTTTATAAAAGTTTGTCTTAAGTCCAAGGGAAAAGATAGTGAAAGAGGATATTATTTTCTGGAAAAGTTGAATTTTATATAGATGTACATAGATGTGCAAATGGAGCTCTGAAACAGTTTCTGTGGGAAGTTTCTTCATTTACCATTTTTTTAATCTTATAGTTTGTCCTGAAACTTTTCTTTCATATTGAGAAATGCATTTGTTGAATTGCAGATTTGAATATAGTAGTTGGCACTTTGTTGGCTACTTAGTAAGCAAAGCTGGATATGCAATGGTTATAGGCTACATACTGTAGAATTGAAGTTCATTTTTGAACACTTTATGTGCTCATCATTATTAATTTGAATACTGTCAAAGCTTCAGGATATATCATGCTAAGCAGGCAAAAGCAATGATAACAAAAAGAAGCAAGCTCAATGACAATTAAAAGCAGAATGAATTCTATAATTCTGAGCTGGTCTTTTTATATTCACTTTTTAATTAACAAGCCCATTCCTTTATCTAAGAATTTTTTTAATTCACAAAGCAAGTAATTATCTGTTTTCATTTTTTTAAATTAGATAAGACAGTACTTATCTTTGTTCATTCAATTTACCAAAAATTCCATAATTAATTAAGCCAATAATTATTTCCATTCAATTGATTTACAAAATTGTTTTTTAATTAGATAAATCTGTATGTTTACAGATAACCCTTAAAATATTAATTGAAATCCAATATTTTCAAAAACAAGTCAAGGCTTTATTTAAAAAAAAAAGACTTTCTATTATTTTAATTGATAAAAGAAATAATTGAGAAAATTTTTATATATTATAATTAAATGTTGTTCCTATAATATAAATTTTAAAAAGCTTTATTTGCAATAATTTTAGTTACAAAGAGTTCCTTTTCTTACAAACTAAAATAAAATTGATTAAATTTAATTATAAACACATCTTTATCAATGTGTTCCTATATAATATAAACATATATGAAATAAACTTAATTAGCTGAAATTTAACTTATAATTTTCTATGAAATGTTTAAAATAAATTAGATATTGAAATAGAAGAATTGCTATTTCAACATATATTAAAAAAATTACAGTTACTGAAATGTTTTTGTACAATATGTTTTTTCATAGGTTAGTATTTTTTTTTAACTATAATAAAAAAATCATAAACAACAAATATATAAATATTATATTTATATTAATAATTACACATAAAAAGTCTTCTTCAGTCCATGGATTTGCATCCTTTTCAAATGATAAGCATCTATTTTAACATTCACCAATTATTGTAGATAGACTACTATCTAGTCTTCTTTTATAAAAGTAAAATAAGAACAATAACAAAATAAAATATCAATAAAATAAATAAAAAAATGTATACAGAGATTTAATATAATTTCAAAGAATTAACTATATAACATAACAATATATAGAATAAATAATACATATACTATACAACTATATATACTTCCTTATATAATTTTCCATTCATATTTAATTTACCAGTTGTTAACTAAGTTTGTGGTTAGGTGTACTGTGGCTGCTAGGTGATATTGCAGTACCATCAAGAATCACCAAAAAACCTGCAAGTGATAAATTTCTATTCAAAAAATCACTGAAATTGAAAAATTAAAATGCCTAAGGCAAAATAAATTGAACAAATCCTTCTAAAATACAAATTAAAAAAAATAATTGAAGAAAACACTGTAAAATTTGAATTACAAAAACAGAAATCAGTGGAAATAAGTCAAACATAACCCCCCTCCCCAATAAAGAACTACATCCAAAAATTGCTGCATGGCCACTGTACAACTAACCGTCAACTACAACTAAGTTTATTAAAGTTTTATAAGTATACAATTATTTAAGTTATGCTTAGTATAAAAGTTTTCTTTTTGGATCTTTATTGTAATTTAAAGATTTAATATTTATTGTAGCATCTACTTTATGTCCATATATAAGTATTGAATGTATAAAACAGATTTATCATCTCACCTATTAAGTGCTCTGTTACGTTCTTTAGCTCATACTTCTATCTTTTTTACTGTATGAAAGCAGTAAATCACATTGCAATGATTACAATTTTATATAATTCCATTTTTGTATTTTATATCTTCTCTTAATTTATAATTATCAATTTATTCAGACTTTTACTATTCAACCATCCAATATTTATATGCTTATCAATATAATTTTTTAAATTATTAATGTATTATAAATTTTGGAATAATAAGAAAGTTCGATTTATTTTTTATTTGAACTATTGTTACTATCATTATTGAAATCATCTTTATAGAAATATTATTTAATAGAAATTTTTTAAAATTAAAAAGTATATTTTTAATAGTTTTAGAAATATATTCATAATCTTTATATAATTTAATAAATTGATTCTTTTGTAAATCAGCCACATTTTTATCTGTATTATATTTATCATTTCTATATTTAAAATTTTAATGATTGCCATCTTTTGTATCCATGCATATTATGAATCTATAGGAATAATTTTTCTTAATTTGTGTTCTTTTGTTATTGTTATTTATGTGAAATTCTATATCTAAATGTTTAATCTTATCTTCAAATTCTACTTTTATAAATTTAATATATATGCATTCTTATTAAAATCATTATAAATATTATTCATATCTTTTTTATTACCAATAATTAAAATAATAATTATAATGCCTTTAATAGTAATCTATATAATATTTAATTTATAAAAGTAGAATTTGTAGATAAAATTAAATAATTAGATAAGAAATTTGATAACAAATTTATATTAAAACATTTTATTTAAAAAGGCAATTTAAAAAAAATTATTCCTATGGAGTGATAATAAATATGGATATAAAATATGGCAATCATTAAAAATTTTAAATATAGAAATGATAACTATAATACAGATAAAAATGTAGCTGATTTACAAAGGAATACTTTTTAATTTTAAGAAATCTATATTAAATAATAACATTTCTACACAAAATGATTATAATGATGATAGTAACAATAGTTTAAATAAAAAATGGATCAAACTTTCATATTATTACAAAATCTATAATACATTAATAAAAAACAAAAATTATATTAATAAGCATGTAAATATTGTATGGTTGAATAGTAAAAGTCTGGATAAATTAATAGATAATTAAAAATTAAGAGACAATATAAAACACAAAAAAGGAATCGTATATAAAATTACTTGTGATCATTGCATTATGATTTATTACATTCATTACAGGGGAAAAAGCCAAAGAACATAATAATGAATTTATTTAATAGGTGAGATGATAAATCTGCTTTATATATTCACTATTTAACACATGACATAAAATATATAAAAATTATTAAACCTTTAAAGTGCATTAAAGATTCAAAAAGAAAACAAATATATAAAACATTTTATATTAAGCATAATTTCAATAAATTTAGATAACAATTGGTCAATTAAAATAAGTGGAAAATTATGTAAGGTAGTATATATAAAGTTGTATAGTTGTATTAGTTATCTATTTTATTCATGTTTTATTTTGTTATTGTCATTATTTTACTTCTATTATAGAACACTAGATGATGTTCTATCTGCTATATTGGTTAATATTAAGAGAAATGCTTAACATTTGAAAAGGGCACAAACCATGTTTCGAAAAAAACTATTTATGTGTAATAGGTCTAGTTTTATAACTCCTATCCCTTCACTGATGAGAGCAAATCAGCTTGAAATCAGCTGATCTGAGGGTGGAGCAAAATAAGAGACAGTGAATATTGACTCTGACGTATATGTAAACAGAATACGCTTGTTTGGAGGTCTTGGTAAAGCTCCATCTATTGATCATTAATACAAGCGATAGCAGGTTTTTACGTATATAAAACTTGTTTTACTTTTTCATATATATATAGCTGTTATATATGATTTATGTATTTATTTATTATAATGTATATGAAAGAACAGCATAATGGATTTCATTAATTTCCATTTTTGATGATCATTAATTAACGCTTTTCACTGTCAAGATTTTTTGTTCTAATCAGATTTTTATATACTGTATTTTAAATTTAAGGTAACAGATTATTTTTTCCCATAGGAATTTATTATAATTGCTTACTTTTTATGTAAGATTTTTGATTTGCATGGCATTTTGGGAAACCATTTGAGCTTGCTATCCAGAGTAAAAATGTAATAGCTATTCCTGCAGTTTATTTCTAAAAATTAAAGTGACTTTGCTAAGAAATTGTGGAAGTTATTAATAGATCAATAATTAATGATTTCTACAAACTCAATGTTTTGTTTTTAAATAAATAAAATTTATTGTAGTTTAATATGGATTTGTTTAGAAATAAATTTGTTAAAAATATACAGGTTTATAAGAATTTCTATTTAAGTTCATAAATGTACTTGCATAAACTTATATATAAATATTGTAGTACGTTTTTTTGTGTGTTACATGCTGAGTTTATTTAGCAGAAGTGAAAGTATTAATATCGTAGACAAAAAAATCAAGGTAAGAATTAATTTTAATAATTCTGTTATTTATTTTATATTATAACATTATTCTGATTATCATACAATAACATTGCACTTTTATTAGCATTTCTTTTAGTATGTATTATGAATTCTTAAGTTTATAGTTTAAAAATATGATAAAATTTTTGAAAACTGAAGCACTTCTTTTTTCAAACTGTATGCTGCTTCTTTTTAAAATTATTTGATATCTTCTATTAACAATTGTATGGAGTCAATTTTTATTTTATATGTTTATGATGAAGTCAGAGAATCTAAAATAAATAAATATATTTTTGTAGACTGAATAATATTTTACAAATTAGATCAAATAATCTTTTTTCTATTGTTATTCATTAGCATTTTTCTGCTTAGAACCAACTTCTTTATTTATAAAGCTTTCACATAAAACTTCATTATATGGCAGAACAAATATTCCATAACACCACCAGCATAAATTTAAATGCAATTTATCCACTGTACTTTAACACTTTTTAGCAAAAACTTTTTATTGTACATATATGCACACACAATCTTACATTTCAACTGCCCTGCAGTCTTCTTTAGAGCTATTATATAATGAACAAAATAAAATACATAATTATATAAATAATACCATAAAAAGTATAAACAATAAAAAAAATATATAACAAAACATAAAACTGAAATAAATATAATCAAACCCCCCAAAAAATAATCAAGTTAATATAAAATAAAATATACAATATAAATATGAAATAAATTATACATGTGTATTCCTGACTGTATATATACCTAATCTTGAACAGCTATTTAAATATATCTTTCATTTTTATTATTTTTAACAATCTCTAATTACTTCTATTCCTTATAAACTTAAACTTGAGTTTTATTAGCTCCATCTTAATAAAATACTTAATTTTATTTTTATATAATTCTTAGTTCAACCTTAATTCATTTATTAATATTCAGTGGGCCTCAAAGAAGAAAAAGTAAATATTAAATGTGATATACATTTAAAATCAATGGTCTCAAATAAGAGCTTCTGGAATTTAATAAGCAGAGATAAATATTCAAATATCTGGAGAGTTGCTGCATATTTCAGTGCATTTTTTGGTTCAGCATATTTGTGTGAATCAGCATTTTTCTGCATAAATGCAATAAAAACTAAACACAGGTCACAATTATTGGATCTACATTTGGAATTATGTTTAAGAATTAGTTTAAGTTCATATGAGTCAAATTTTGACAAATTTTCCAAAACTATGCAATGCCAAATGTCATCAAAATAAAATAAAAATATTGTTGTTTTCTTTTTTACTTTGTAATTTTTTTTTTTGTAAAATTTGCATCTAATTTATTTTGATACGATTCTAAAACAATAATTTTTTTCTCTCTCTGTATTTTCTTGATTTTTTTTTTAAAATTCAGGACCAGCTCTATAAAATAATTATTTACAGGAAATTTAATAATTTTATAAAGTGATGTGGACAAATTTAATACTAGAGGGAGCTGAGAGAATTTAATAGTAGTCATAGTAAAATGTCTTTAACAGTTCATATTTTATAGAAAAAAAGAGAACAGTTTGTAAGTATCTTTTAAATACATCATCAATATTTGTGAGTACCTAAAAAGCCCCTACAAAAAAAAAAAACACCAATTCATAAGTACATTCTAAAAAAACCCAGGATTTCAAACCATTATTTTTTTCCATTCTAGTTTTTGTTCCGGCAAAAATAATGTTTTTATTCTAGCTTCTGATTCGAAGCCCTGAAAGAAAATGTAGTCACCATCAGGTACACTTTCACCAAAAAAGTCACCTGTCTAAAAGTTTTGTCACCACTGATATAATCCATCTCATTAGAATTACACTATCCCCAACAAAGCATCCAAGTCTCATGGATGACATGTATAAAAAATCACATTATTATCACAATCAAACCATAATTGTCACAGACTTTTAGCACTAAAGAAAACATACCAATAAATTTCAGAACAACTTAAAAAATACATAGCAATAAAAAAAAGAAAAGTATAACTTAAATAAATCTTACATTTTAACTAGAAATTATATCAGAGAGACATGGATCACCCCACCACCAGTTCAATTTCCACCCACCATTAAAATACAGTCAGCTACTATTTATGGAGAATTCATATTGGAGCAAATATACTGTAATGGTCACTCTATCTTCTGATCACAGAGGCATACCTGGAAAATTTAATTTACTGTGATCAAAAGTTAATGATAATGGTGATTGGCACCAGATAAACACAAGAAGATAGCAAGAGATCTTAGCTATTGTTCAAACAATTGAGAAAGAAAACAGAGATAAATGTCAGCTAATATAATTAAAGAAATTTTAAAATTTATTAAGTTCAACAACATATTTAAGGGAATGATTGTCAAACATAATAAGAAAGTTTGACCCAGTTTCACAGCGTATTTACCAGAGTGTACCTGAGTATTAGAACATAAAATACCCTGGCAGATAATAAATACAATAAGAAAATATGATGCTATTTTAGTATGTGATTTTCACCATTATAAATTTCAGAAATAACCAAAAACATTGTCTGACACATCTAAGTGATAAAAAAGTACACGAAAACGCAAAACATTTAGAACTCTGGTCACGTGACTAAATTGGGGCAAAAATTTCGTAAACATTTACAACTCGGGTCACATGACTATAATATCAATTAAAAGCAACACACATAGAAACCTGGTTAAGCAAAACTTTATAAAATAGATCTCAGATTGCATAATAAAAAAAGCCAAAATGTAAAAGATTTAGAACTCAGGTCATGTGACTAAAAGCAACACATATAGATATGAGATTGCATAAAAAAAATCCAAAATGTAAATAATTTAGAAATCTGGCTTTTTTTCAAATTAATCACATGACCTGAGTTCTAAATACTTTGCATTTTCACGTACTTTTTTATCACTTAGATGTGTCAGATGATGTTTTTGGTCATTTTTTAAATTCAAAATGGCAGAGATCGCATGCTAAAATAGCACAAAATTTTCTTTGTAAATTTTATTAGCATGTTTTCATGCAAATTTTAAATATGAATGATAATAAAATATTATAACTTGATTTAAATACTTTGAGGTATAAAGTATTATGTAACTATGTGAAAGAGAACCAGGAAATTATCCCACAAGATGAAATCATGAATTGTAAATTAGTTAATAACATTAAGGAAAGCATCCAAGGTAATAATAATGAACTTATCCTCTGATGGACTAAATAATAATTATATAAGGTGAATGCATGAATGAAAGGAATGATGTTTATTTTATTGTTAATGTAAATAATTTTAGTATAAATTTATACTTGTGTAAATAGCAATTTTGTTAATCAATTATGCAATATGATATTTATTATTATTTGTTATTAATTGTTATTATTGTTAAAATAAATGGATATTTTAATTTAAAATTTGGATTAGTAGTTTTATTTTAGTCTAGAGTCCTTTCTATCACAAAGTCATATCCATAAAGCACATAATTCAAATAAAGTCATTACATAAATATATTTATTGCATATTTATTGAGTATTTTATTTAAAGAGTTATATTAATGAATTTATATTTGATGAGTTAATTATTTTTTGCTTTGAAATTATAATTTTATTGAAGTAATATTTCATGGATTCATATTTTATTAAATATGAAAAATTTTAAAGATTTATTTAATATGAATTGATATTATTCTTCAGAGTAACATTATTATTTTAAAATCCATTTAACATTTATTTTATACTATAAATGTAAAATATTATATTATTCTAGAATACAAGTTATTAATAAAATATATTATGATGTATGTGTTTTTGAAACATACAATTCAAATGGATAATTGCTAATTAATAAATGTATTTAAGTGAGTGAAAAGATAGGAAGTAATGATTGTCTGATAAAGCTTTTTATTATACAAAATGATTATTCTACTTTATGATGGTTATTTGTATAAGTATGAGATTAAATATTAGGAAGGTTAATTAAATTATTTAAGTGAAAGTAAGTAAATTGTGATAGTTAATATTAATGTATTCTTATTATAATTAAATTAATTTTCAAGTAGGAAGTTTAGTTTATGTTTGTAATTGTGTGATGATTATTTAGATGGTTGGGTCTCAACAAAATCTCTCTTGTAATTCAATTATTTAACTATCAATATAATTGTTATTATATTTTAGCAAAGAATAATCACAATCCCTGAAATATCCATAGGATAGCATGAATTATTTCAATTTAATTTAGTCTGTGTTTTTAATATTATTATTTTATAACTTTTAAAATTATAAAATAATAACTAAGTAATTATTTCAAATGATATATTAGTCTTTTTTTTCTTTTTAGTCATTGTTTGTTGTAGGAATTATCGTGATGATTATAACAAGACAGTAATTGGAGAATTTATGTCATTGTGCAGTATATTTTATATGCTTCTCAATGTTAAAATGTTTATGTTGTGATTGTCCCTGATTTCTATCTTATGCCTTTATGTCTCATACATTTCAGTTTAGCTAGAGACTCATACCATTTTATTTATAATTTATTGTACATGGCTGCACTAGTATAATAGATAGAAGAGTGTATTGTCATTGGTCATTAATGGCAGGGTTACAATATATATATATATATAATAACAAAACAATTGCAAAAAATATTAGATAGAAAAATTTAAAGTTCTTTAAAACAGTCTATTGCTTTCTGTTTAAATAATTTAATTTGAAGCTTTTCTAAGGAATTCTATGGTGATGCAATTTTTGTCTGAAAACAGTCATTAACAGAGGTGAGTAGATAATAAGTTGTTTATCCATTGTGGGTTTTGTTTTCTCCATTCATAATACTTAGACATTTTTTTTTCAGACTTTAGATTATAAAAATAAAGTTTAGCAACATTTCCTTTATGCATTTTGATGAAATTAATTTATTAGCATTTATCATTCTTATGAATACTCTTCCAAGATAAGATGTTAATATCATTTAAGGCAATTTTAGAGACAAATGTTTATTTGGTTTTTTAGCCCTTTATTTTTGAAATGTCTGTTTTTATATGATTATTAAAATAAAAGCATAGGAATATATGAATAAATGCCTATATAAATATAAAGATAAGTAACTTGTCAATAAAGTTCAATTATATTTATAGACCTTATTTCCTATATCATATTTAAGTCATTATCTCCATAATATTGTATTAAGGTTCCTTTTTTTACTTATGTTTTTCTGCTTTGTCCTTAAAGATTCCCATGATTTAAAGATCCGTGCAACCACATTTATGCGCTAAAAAATCATTTTTTAAATATACTATAGTGTTATTTTCTAAGTAAAATATTTTAAGTTATATAATATTTACAATTTAAATTATTAAATGAATATTTTTTAAAGATAAAACTGCATAGTTTAATAAGATTAAAACATAAAATTATACATATCAAAATAAATCTTTTTTTTTCCATTTAGAATTGTATTAAATGATCTCATTAATAAATATTAAGTGAAATTTTATACTAAAGTTCTAAAAATAATATTTCTTTTAAATTTTAAAATAAGAAGAATAAACATGCATAATGATTTAAATATGAATATTAATTTATTATTTTTATTACAAAATCATTCATACACACAAAATATTTATATGCTTTAAGAGTATTAAATTTTATTAATTCCTAATATAATATGCTTGCTTACAAAAAGTTATTATAGACAATGATGTATTGTAAATTTTAATGATCACTTTGTAAGGTATTCAATTTTAAAATATTTGAAATTTGCTGTATTATTAAGCTTAGATTATTCTTTTATATTACAAAATATATATATGAAGCTAAATACGTTTAGATTATCATCTTCTTTAATAAAATTTCAGTCAGTACACTTTCAGTAATTATTTTATTGTAAAAAAACCATAAAATCTATAATCTTTTTTAATTTTATAATTAGTGTCTAATTCTATGTGTGGAATGTTTTTTTCCTTTTGAAATTTTGTTGTTTCTAGTTTATGAAATAATTTTTTTTTATTGTATTTAAAATTAAAAGTATAATAATTTTGAAACTAACTACTTCTCTTTCTCTATTTTTATATATAATTTTTTATTACATAAATACATTTTTAAATTGTACATTATTGTTGACCAGGAATATTATTTGCATAAAATTTATGTATAAATATTGTTAAAATATTAACTATCAATTAATAGTATCTTATATATTCTAAAAAAGTTACCAATAGTATTTTCAGTTTACATTTTATACTTTAATTGAAAAGAAGGCTTACATATTAAATAATTTTATTATTTAATATAAATAATTTTATTTCCTAATATTTTTTAATTAAAGTATATATATATAAATCACATGATAACAGCAAAATCCCATCAAATTATGAATCTATAATCTGTTATCAATATATGATTTTAATATAGACTAGGAAGCTAACACTTGGACTGTAACAGATTTTTATATTGATAAACAGAGCAAAACTCTCCATACAGTATTGCCACCTGTGCTAAACAGAGTAATCAATGGATGCCAGAAGGCTTGTGCATAAAATCCCTATCTAGTGCCTACTCATCCAATATCCCCAGACTAGTTTCTGGCTTGTGGCCTTCATCAGTGAGGAGCTTTGGATCTGAGAGCACTGCATCTAGATCTTAGGATCTAATGCAACCCTCTAGCAACCACCTTTTATCTCTACTTAACTACTAAACTATGAGAATGAAATTGAAAACACAAAAAATATTTTCAATCTAAGCTCAGTAGCTTAAATAGTCATATGGGTCTGAACTCAGTTCAGCACCCATACATTTTGGTGTCTTTGGCTCTTTTACAACCATAGCCACCACTATCCTATTAGGCAGGATTGGTGTTAAACCATTAAGCATCACATGATCACATTTCCTATACTAGCACATTAATTGTAGATAAACAGAGCAAAACTCTCCATACAGTATTGCCACCTGTGCTAAACAGAGTAATCAATGGATGCCAGAAGGCTTGTGCATAAAATCCCTATCTAGTGCCTACTCATCCAATATCCCCAGACTAGTTTCTGGCTTGTGGCCTTCGTCAGTGAGGAGCTTTGGATCTGAGAGCACTGCATCTAGATCTTAGGATCTAATGCAACCCTCTAGCAACCACCTTTTATCTCTACTTAACTACTAAACTATGAGAATGAAATTGAAAACACAAAAAATATTTTCAATCTAAGCTCAATAGCTTAAATAGTCATATGGGTCTGAACTCAGTTCAGCACCCATACATTTTGGTGTCTTTGGCTCTTTTACAACCATAGCCACCACTATCCTATTAGGCAGGATTGGTGTTAAACCATTAAGCATCACATGATCACATTTCCTATACTAGCACATTAATTGTTGATAAACAGAGCAAAACTCTCCATACAGTATTGCCACCTGTGCTAAACAGAGTAATCAATGGATGCCAGAAGGCTTGTGCATAAAATCCCTATCTAGTGCCTACTCATCCAATATCCCCAGACTAGTTTCTGGCTTGTGGCCTTCGTCAGTGAGGAGCTTTGGATCTGAGAGCACTGCATCTAGATCTTAGGATCTAATGCAACCCTCTAGCAACCACCTTTTATCTCTACTTAACTACTAAACTATGAGAATGAAATTGAAAACACAAAAAATATTTTCAATCTAAGCTCAATAGCTTAAATAGTCATCCATTGATTACTCTGTTTAGCACAGGTGGCAATACTGTATGGAGAGTTTTGCTCTGTTTATCAACAATTAATGTGCTAGTATAGGAAATGTGATCATGTGATGCTTAATGGTTTAACACCAATCCTGCCTAATAGGATAGTGGTAGCTATGGTTGTAAAAGAGCCAAAGACACCAAAATGTATGGGTGCTGAACTGAGTTCAGACCCATATGACTATTTAAGCTATTGAGCTTAGATTGAAAATATTTTTTGTGTTTTCAATTTCATTCTCATAGTTTAGTAGTTAAGTAGAGATAAAAGGTGGTTGCTAGAGGGTTGCATTAGATCCTAAGATCTAGATGCAGTGCTCTCAGATCCAAAGCTCCTCACTGACGAAGTCTGGGGATATTGGATGAGTAGGCACTAGATAGGGATTTTATGCACAAGCCTTCTGGCATCCATTGATTACTCTGTTTAGCACAGGTGGCAATACTGTATGGAGAGTTTTGCTCTGTTTATCAACAATTAATGTGCTAGTATAGGAAATGTGATCATGTGATGCTTAATAGATTTTTATATTGCTAGAATTTTAAATAAACTCAAATAAATAAGAAAATATAAATTGTTTTGCAATTTTAGAACTTTTAAACCACATTGCTATTCAGTGTGAACCTTATTTTTCACAAAACTATATGATTTATAAATGTAAATCACATGATTACCACTATTGTCTAAGCATGAATCTGTAATCTATTGTCAAAAAATTTCCATAAGTAAAAGATGAATTTTACTTTATAGATTATTTTTACAACAAATTGTAGATTTATGGTTTGGGGAGGCTTTGAATATTATGTGATTTCATATATAAATCACCTAGCTTTATCCAAAATCAGATTCATTATATATATCCCTGCATAATACCTATAAATAAATTATTTTACAGAAGCATGTTTTTTTTATAATGCTATTTAGCATTAACATGGATTAAGTACAGAATTTAAAATAAAGCATTATACTGTAATATATTTTATTTTCAAAAATCATTAAAAGTAAATACCATTTATAATTTACTTATTATTTATATACTTTATATAGATGGCATTGATTACCCTTCAGTTGTTAATGGGTAAGTGTACTTTTTTACACAATAAACATGTAAAGTAATAATAATGATGATATCTTTGATAATATTAGTAGTAATTATAACAACATCTAATAAGGTTTTGAGATGTTTAGTTATTACAAACTATTTTAATTATATAAATATTTTAAAAATAAAGGGATGTATTTTCATTAAATATAAAATAAAATGTCTAATGTTCTTCAAAGTTACATAAATTTAATTACAAAATTATGATTTTCTTTATAATTTCAATTCCATTTTTTATTTTGCTTTTTAATTTATTATATATTTTTTATGTTTATGTTTCAAAGAAATTTTTTGAACAATAATGGTAACATCTTACATATTAAAACACATATATAGGAATATCATAAAATAATATTAATAATATGACATTTCATTTAATCTTTTTTAATATTCTGATTTTTTTTTCTAGTGAATATTTTATTTATTTAATTCTTGTTCAAATATTGAAATTTATTTTAATTTTTTAAAATTGATTTCTCTTTTTTTTTATAGTAATTGAACTGACTAATTTACTGTTTTAATGAAATATTTTCCATTCTATATGAATTACAAATATATTAGTATTATTTATCATTTTTTAAATTCACTGTGTCTATCTTTTAGATAATTTCATTTATTTTTTTTGTAACATTTTTTTTAAATCTATGCTACTATATATAAAAAGAAACTAAATAATTTCTCCTACATTTTTATCTGTTTTATACTTTCTGAATTAAATCTTCAAACTATTATTGACAACAATAATCTCAAAATCATTTATTTGATTTTCATTTAAATAAAAGTAATGGATAATTCAGATTGTTGTGTATGAAAGAGGCATTACATTATTTATTCAGTAATTATATTTTTCATTATTTAAAGCAGTAAGCATATATATTGTGTAATGGACTGAATAACGTTATGTAGTTACTCTACCTACTGTTCTTGCCCAAATATATAATGGATTGAATACTTTAAAATGGTATATCCAGAGCTTTCTTTACTTACAGATCCTATTATGACTTGGGGTTCTAAATCAGTGTAGACATTTGTCTTTAACTCTGCTCAAGGATGGATTTAAACAGGATGGCAATAATATGACCTCTATATAGATCCCTAATGGCTTTTGCTAATAATATATTAAAAATCTGTATACATGTATAATAGATATTCTGGTGAGTGAAGTATGAATGATGCTTGATAATCTAGAGACCAGAGAAACAAAGATTTTAACTTCAAACAACAAATATTTATTAACAAATCAGGGTTAAATTTATAATATTTATAACTTAATAAAAATATATACATGGATATAATAAAGTATTGATTTGTCATTACTACAATAAGACTAGCTGTGATTTAAATATCAATCAAAATAAAAATTACAAAATTATAGTGCATAATGTACAATAAAGTATCTATTATTTTAAATATGAAACTATATTACTAGATGTACAATTATTACTTTATGTCCTTTAAATGTATATCAAGATTATGTCCATGAATTGCTAATTTGTGTTTTGTAGATATAGTTCATTCATAAACTGTTATTTATGCAAACAAGAAAATGTATTTATATATAATTACTTATTAGTAAGTCTAATTAATATTTAATATTAACATATTAAATGTCTAATAAAGTGTATATGTGTAAAATCTTACCTTTTGTCTTTTAAGTCATTGTCCATTTAATGCATCCAATTATGCTAATATTTTATTTACAAACATAAATTTTTTTTTATCTATGTATACCTTGAGTTGTGTATTTGCATCTCTCCTCCCCTATATAAATTTAAACAAATGGGTTCTTTTGGAAAAAAAAAAAAGTTTTCTACAAATGGGTATAAGGGTAAGAAAAATTGTAACTCAACTCTCAGTATACACTAAAAAAAAAAAAAAAAAATACAAAATATAAAATATTCATAAGCATTAAAATTAAATGGAATCTTGGACTTCTTTAAAAACAATAGCAGGTTAAATTTTCAAGAGTGGCTTCAGTGTTCTTAGCAGATAGTGTCTTTCTTTTATTCACACATATTGAATCATATTAAAAATTCCAACCATTCAACAATTTTCATGACGAAATCGAATTTCTGGGCTTTTGATTTTATAGCCATCGTCTTTCCAAATCTATCTCCAAATCATTCCACATTGATTTAAATACTAAGCATACCAATGGTTATTATACTCCATCACAATCTAATGACACGAAGGAGGTAGAAAGACCCTACGACAACTTAATTAGCAAGATTGCATCATTAGACTTTATATATACACATATAAGCAGTCAAACACAAGGTTTTTCTAAAGCTTGCATTATGTTATAATATAAACACCAACGCTATTTATATGCAGTTTTTATTTATACATATATGAGACGCATGATAATAGATTTTACTTTAAAAGTAATATAAATTAGTGGTATTAAAATTCTATTTCATTATTAGTTGGCTTTATCTTTTAAAAGAAACATTTTATAATAATTATATTTTTGAGGATGATAAACAAATATGAATCAGAATTTATTCGAACGAACGAACACGAAAGTTTATCACTTAAATAATGTCTCTTTTCATCTTTAAAATATTTTACACTAATAAATAATGTAATTCAAAATATTAAACAGTTTTTTTTAAATAACGAAATGAAATCATGATAACAAATATAATAATAATTAAAAATATTCTTATTCTAAAGCTTTACTTTCACATACTCCATTTAAACAAAAACCAAACAACAACTAAAAATTACTGTGGCTTAGTTTTTTCCACGTTTCAAAATCAACAAATGTTTACTCTTTTTTTACCCTTTTATACAAAAGAAACTTGGTTAATAAAATTTAATGTCAGATATTTTCTTTATTATTTTTGTCACGTCATGATTCAAAATCTAATTTAGAATAAAATTTAAGAAAACTATCCATAAGTTATATTACTTGACATTTGTGTTACTTTCATTTTTATACTCTTTCATATATCACATCATCCCAAAGTCATTTGCACTATTTTCACTTTTAGTCCATTTAAATATGTATCTGATTGAGCTAAGTGATCTCTAATATTTTGTATTGGTATCAATTCTTCTTCTCATATTACATATTATGGCAATCATCAAACATCTCAATATCATCTGTGAAATAAATTTTTATATACTAAATCTTGCCCTCTCACAAAATTATCTACTTCAAATGGTTTAGTCATTACTTTTTCAACTTAATGTTTCAAAAAAATAAGATATCATCATGGGTATAATGCAAATCAAAAGAGTAGGTCCGTATTCATCAGGCACTTAACATTCAAGTCATAGCTTTATTATAGCACTTATTGATGATAAGGAAATGCAAATGTCCATGGAAAAGATATACAGCCCTATGTTATCTACATATTTTAATAACTTTAAAATATGGAAATATAATTCACATGTAACAGTTTTCAACTTATCCTTAACATCTAGGATTTCATAAGAAAATAATTACTCTCCTGATCACCATCCCATATCTTCCACACTGAATAACTCATCCATCATAAAATATACCAATAGTATTCTAAAATAACTTCCAAAATACAATACTAAAGAAAAGCAGCAAAGATCTAAATTTATTTCAAGATGTTTTTTAAAAGTTTTCATGCACAAATGATCTTGATAAACATTTATCGGTACTATACATCTTATTTATTTGTTATGATATATCCTTTCTGTATTTCGACAGATAACATTTATAAAATAACATATTAATAATTTAACAATGCTATATAATTTATGTATATCCAAGCATTTACATTAAAATAAATATTTAATAATATCCTTAGATATTTTCAAACATTTGTCTGCATTATTCAACTCTTTCACAAATTACACATGATAATTTTATCAATGGTTTATTCTTCAATTGTTTAACATTAAATTCAAGCAATGTGAAGTATTGACCTTAAAATACTAATTAGGATATACCTTTTCTCAAATAAAAGAAAGAAAACAAAATTATTAAGCAAAATGTAATCTAAATAACAATAAAATTACCAGTTATCTCATTATAATGCTAGATTATTTATGGTGATCCACTTCTTAAAACCATACATTCAAAGAAAAAATTATGATTGAAATTTGCCTTGTTCAGAAAATTACTTTCTGAATACCCATTTGTTTTTTAAAACATAATAATAAAGTTAATCTATTTTAAAATTATATAATAACAAAAGTTAGTTTTAAAATAAATAATTGTAATTTGTTAAATATTAATATTAAAACTTAATATTAAAAAAATCATAATAATAACATTTAAAGTTGCAAATGGATTTTTTCCTTCTTGCTCATAAGTTGATTTGCTTGTCAGGCAGCTCACTCCGTTGCCTAGCTACATTTGAACAGCACTGTGCACAATTATATATTTATCTTGGCACCATGTACAAATGACAACATTAAAATCCAGTAAAATCCAAGAAGAATATTAATAATCTCGAAGAAATAATTATTCATTCCATTTTTTTTTTCTGGACATTTATTCAGGCATATAATATCTTCTTTAAATAATTTACAGATTCATTTACAAAAATATTTCTTACGTACATTTTCAGGCATTGTATAAAACAGATAGATTGCAGTAAATACAATATAAGCAATATTTGCATTTTCCATCGGTAAAAAATATTAGTAACAGACATTATAATATAAATTATTACTTAATATATTTATCAGCAGACATATAATTATTAATTAAAATAAATATTTCTTTCTTTCAAGAAAAATATGATTTTTTTTATCTTTTTAAACATATATCTTGTCACTAAATATTTTTCTTTTCCATGTTAAAAGATAGTTATATCATTCAGGCATTTATTCACAGATATAATTTTAATCCTTTTAAAAGATGAATCTGATTTCATTATTTCCAGATATGTTAAAATATAATTTATTGATTGATTTTATCAATAGCAAATTCTTTAAAAGGTATAAAAGACATTCAAAATCATTTTCTTCAATTTATCTCTAAATACATCATTCTTAAAATATAAGTCCATTTTGACTTTTTTAAAGACAAATCAAATATGAATCATTAATATCAATTATATTGTAATGATCCAGAGAATTAATCTTAACGTAATCTGCACTACAGGGTGCCATCTAGGCATTTGAACCTAGAAAAATTTATTTTATTTATAAATTTTGATTCCGGTCGTTAGCCCAAGTCACTAGCTCATTGGAATAGCAGAGATTTATATTTATAATAAATTCTTATCTAAGAATAATTTAAAAAAAGAATAAAATAAGCCACTGCCAGTAATTAACATACAAACATTTATTTACGCACATATATATAAAATTTAACATTATTTTAGAATAACTTTTACTTTGGGTTTTAACTTGATTTTAGAATTTAAATTTTAATTTTTATGCTATTATAAGTTCGCACAGAGGGATTTATAAAAGTTGTTTATAAATGTTGAGTATAGATCAGTTACATAGATTACACGGCTAAAACATTTTAAAATAAACATAAACGATCAAAATACAAAATCATTGATACAGTCAATTGCATAGGGAATACAAGAAACCCACTGGTATTCATCGTAAGATACCGTAGTAGCACCAATAACTTAAAAGACATCCGAATAAATACATTTTAGATACTCACCGTAAGGTATCAGTATTTACCGAATGTCTATATATATTTTGATCGAATATGAAAACCAAAAACATAATTAGCCGGTAACGAATCCATGCAAGCGTCTATAAACAACTTAAATTTAATGCATTTTTATTTAGTGTCAAGTATGAATAGACTATATAGATTTGCATTTGAAGATAAAACATTCTATCCCCATTTAACCTTAGGCTAAAAGTTCGCAGTCAACCTGGCATCAATCCATCTGATATATCGATGTATTCAATGTAATACGAATACGGCAACACAAAATAGGTTAAGATAAGACATTGACTCTCATCAGATAGGAATATTACATCTATCTAATGAGAAGAACAATAAAAAAAAACGTAGAAACGGACTGTGGTCATTTTTCCGACTTACGATCGCATTCCCTAGGCAAGAGGAAGTGTGCGGCATATACAAGCGATTCTGCTCATAGCGAATCTTGCATTACATCTACTAACTACATCAATATATCCAATCCATTGACCCAATTCAACAACGACATGAATAACCTAAGATTACCCTCCCCTAATATAACTTTACAAATCTATATAGCCATTCACACCCGACTTAAGTTTATCATTGATATATTTTAATTTATCGGAAAACAGAAATCATAATAAAACTTAAAGAACAAAAAAAATATAAATGGAAATGATTTTACAAAAGAAATACATCAAATAACATTTTAACTACTTTAGTCAGATAGGAAATTCTTATATTTATAAATATTGAAAAGTTTAGTATTTAGAGTTCTTTTGTTTAGAAATGTTCATAAATTATTTATATTTAAAGCTGAGAGTTCAAAAAGTTCTTATGATTTCAAAACGTTCCTTTTATCAATTGCTTGCTGTTTGGAATCCACATTAAATCCCCTGATGATCCTGTTGTCCTCAGTATAAGAAAAGTGATGTTTCATTTCTTTTTTTTTTTTTAACAACTGAAGGGATTGAAGAGTGCATCTTTTCAATCCCTTCTCCTTCAACTCTGCACTAACACATATAGTCACATCTCCTGCTTCTAATTAATTAAACCAAATCACTTTTTATTTCCAAATTTTTTCTTTTATACATAACTTTAGGATCCAATGGACGTTACGTCATCGTTGATGATGATCCTTCCGTTGAGATCCGATTTCCCCGATGGATTTTTTTCATTGGCCATTCTGTTCCTATTGTTTTCCTATATGTCTGTTGCTTATGCATTTTAGATGCCCAAGGCTAGTTTACTAATTAAAATAATTTCCATTTTACAAAAGATTAATCTGTTTTCAAACTTAAACATATATTTTTATCTCTAAATCTTTTCTGAAAATTTAGTTTTAAAATACTTTTTCTTTAATAAAGTTTTATTTTAATAATTATTTATCTGTGCGATTTTATATATATGCGAGTTTAAGATGATTTTTTTTATTTTTAATTCTTAAAAAAGAAGTTTTTATTGGCGAACTTTTATTTTTTTCATGTTTACGAATAAAAAAAACAATGTAACGACGTCTGTGCCCATTACAATATACTAAAACAGACATTTATGATACCATAAGACATTTTAAGTTCAGTTTTAAAGCATACATGCAGAGTCTTAATTTTATTGTCTTTTCAAATTTAATATTACAAATAAAATTTTTAATGAATATGCACTTCCTCTTAATTATCTCAAGTAAACTAGCTGCATTGTAATATGATAAAGTCATTTGAAATAAATAGTCACTCATTCTAAACATACTATATAAAAATTACAAAGTTCTTACATAAAGCCATTCCAGTTTTATTGCAGTAATTTTCCTGATATTTGGTATTCATCTTCATAATATTTAAGTAGCCACTATTATGTTCCTTAGAGTTATTGAGGTCCTAAATTAAGTTTCAAGTAGAGAAACTGATAGGAATATTTGGTGTTTAGTGATTCATTATTTAAGTAATCCTACTTATATTTTCCACAAATTTTCAGTTATGTGTACTATGGCCGCTAGGTGATGCTGCAAAACATTAAAATCACTGAAAACACAATTAACTGTTAAATATAAAAAACTGTCTAGTCTGGCTTCAACCTTTCTTTTTATACTGGTCTTAATCTAATGATTTCATTGGTCAATACTGCTTGTACAAATCTGCTAATTTATATAACTGCATCAATATGATTTTTAAAATTAACTTACAAAACTATGAGTCATCAATATTAAATATTATCAAATTATTTAATATTTTAAATATTAGATATTTTTATCTAAAAAATTAAATATCCTTGTTAAAACAATTTTTAATATTTAAATAACCTGAAATTGATTTAAAAAAATAAAATACTACACCTAAATAAAATAATAAAAATTTTACTCATTATTTTTCTAACATTATCTCTAGTCTGAAAATTTTGTTAACAAGCTAAAACTAAAGTTTCCTTTCCCTAACTTTCTGAAAGCACACATATTCACACACAATCACATAATCATGTGATACTTTCAGCACTTTTAAAATAATATTAAATTAAATTATCATATTAAATAATATTTTAAACAAAATAATTATCTTAAACATATAATATAAAATATTTATTACTATTATTAAGCTATTCTACCTCTATAGTATTTATTAAATATAATAAATCAATATTAGAACTATATTTTAGATAATTTATTGTATCATTTTATATTAAATTCATCTTACAATGAGTTTAAACTATCTAACATATCTTTATAAGCTCCTATCTACTGAGTTTGAACCCCTACTATATATAACATTTAAATTATATATAAGAAAATAACCTAAATTATTTTTTTTTCATATAGCTATTTTCCCAACCTACCTAACTATCTGTACCTATTATAAATGGTACAATATATATATAGATATTCACTTTATAACAAAATAAGCAAATGGGCCAATGATCTTTAATGTTTGATTTACCAATATAAGAGATACTGTTTCATTCCTTACATGAACTCAAAGCAATTTCTACTGATACAAATTGGCCCATCATTTTACCAATGACTTTTAATCATCAACCTAGATGTCTTTTTTTAGTTTTATGGTATTTTTTTTGAGTGCAAAAAATATATAACTTCATGTAACTATTTGTTAGTGCAAAATTTGAATACAATTAACATTTTAATAATTAAATATGTATTTGTTATCAGACTCTGTGACATAATGTAAAATAGTTCCTCCTTAAACAAAGTATGTAGTTTCTGCAAATAGAGCATATACCAATGACTCAATTATCCAAGTTAAATACTTACCCCCTCTGAAAACAATCTATACTGGAGAAAACTGATTCACTTTTTACTCCTACTTTTTTCTCTTCCATTTTAATAAAAGCTGTTTTGTTTGTTCTAATATCCTATCCTCATATTCTCTATTTAAAGATATAAATAAAAAAAATATATCTATTTTTTATTACTTTTCTGTTTTCCATATATTATCTTGATCCTATTTCACCATCCTTGATGTGAAAAAAAAGTATGTTCATACCCTCCCTCTATTATCTCACAAAACATATCTACAATCAAAATTTTTATTCCATTTTTGTTTTCCCTAATATCTAAAGTCATTGTGCCAAATTGTAATAAGCTCTATAATTTTTATTACACATCATATTTTTTATATATAAATCTATTTTTTTACATTTTTTTTACTCATATAGATTTTCTATAAGTCTATTGCTTTTTCTCTAACCAGTTTAGTTTCTTTCTTCACCCTTATAATATGCACCTGTAAAATATTATTTAAATCTTAAAAAATAAATTCTCTGCCTATTAATTGTGTGTATTGTAAAACTTTTTGTCCAACATTTTTATTGGTTTCTCTATATAATAAATACAATCAGAAATAATAATAGATTCTTTACTATAGCTATATAATCAATAATAATTTTATATATAAAAAGCTTTTTTCAGTACCTACTTCGGTGTCCTTTTCAAATGTTACTAATCTATTTAATGTTAATGAATTATTTCTGATATAAAACCATCCAGTGTCCAATAATGGAATTAAAATCAACAACAATAATATAAATAATTAAAACAAATCAAAACCCTCATATATAAATTCAATAATTACAAAATAATTAAATATATCATAACAATTTTGATATAATAAATGCAGTTAAATAATTTTATTCACCCATTTCATTCAAACAGTCTAAACATTTTAAATTTGTTGTTAATTCCCCCCATTACATAAGAAATTCATTTTTTCTTGAATAGACTCATTTGTTATTTCCAGTTTATTCATCTAATGCGTATTTTTTTAATAAGTTCTATCTACACTGAATACCTGACCAATACAATATCTCATATTCAAATGTTTAAACAGTTTCTGTTATTTCATTGCAAATTATTTGTATTTGTTTTATGAGAAACATGCCAGATTTTTAATCTTTTCCATTCTTTTTTTCCTTTTATCTCAACTTAATTTTTCATTAGTGAATAAATTCTTTCCCCATTCAGCAAGACATATACATATTTGCACTCTTCTATTTTTTAAAAATAAATATCTCACATTTTTTATTCTTCAGTTTCATTCTTTCCATTAAATACTAATCTCTTAGATTTTTCTACATTTTATTTTATTTTCATATTTCCATCTATATCTGTGATCAAGTTGAACTTTGCTGCCATCTTTTGGTAAATGTGCAAAACTTGCTATTCTTGTTAAATCTGTTCTGCTTACATTTCAAACATATTAACTGAATTTCTGTCTTATGAGGATTACATATATAGAAGTTGTAGGCTGTTTTTAAAAAATGAATAAAGTTTTGTAAAATTATTTTTTATATTAAACCATTTTTTCTGAAAATTTAATGCTGTTAGAATTAAATATTTAATTTATTAAATGTTTACAGATTAATACTTTTTATGTATATTAAAATGCATACAAAATATTCTATATTAATTTATCATATTTGGAAATTGCATTTTAAAATTTGATGAAATTTGGTATAATTGTAGTAGCATTCTTAACAGTAATGAAAAATACTTTTTAAATCATTTCTTAATAATTCATTGCAAGAATTATACTTTTATAATAAAATCAATTTCAGTCTGAAATATTTTTAAAATGTGTGCATGTATTATATTTTATGATATTTAATATTTTAATTACACTATTAGTATAAAAGTGAAGATTGTATTATATAATGTATTGATATTTCATTTCAAATTTTTCAAAATTATTGATATTTTAAAAAAAAAATTAAATCCTTTTTTTAAAAAGTCTTATATTGCATTTAATCAATGTTTCATTAAATAATAATAAAGTAGTTTACTACCCAGGAGTTTAAAAGAAGTTTGAGCACCAGAATTGTAAGAATTGGAATTGATTTGAGAACCTTACATGTTAAAATGTGACATTTTACCACTGTACTATAACACACAGGACAATGCTTTATTTATACTTAGTTTTTATAGAGAATGCTGCAACCAGTCAATTTATATAAAGAAAGTTTGTTTCCAGAAAAAGTAATAATTGAATGATTTATATATTTAAAAATAATTATTGCAGTAGGACCAAATAGAAATATTTTACATATTTTTTAAAAGTTAATTGAATTTTACTATATGATAAAAAAAAATTATAAATTGAGAAAAATATGTAAATAATGTCTTTTTAATTTATTTTTTAATATTAATAATAAACATATATTGCGTGTGTGTATATATATTTGATATAATGTTCAAGGATAAATGGGTTTGTAAGTAATCATTAAAAGCCAGTCAACACTTAGACAATCTCAATATCATTAACAATCAACAATTTCAAACTGTTGTCAAGACAACCTCCTTTTCACAATAAAAGCCCACCTTTATTGTAAAAAGGAAGTTGTCTTGACAACAGTCTGAAATTCTTAATTGTTAATGATATTGGGATTGTCTAAATGTTGACTGGGTTTGAATATTTAATTATATATGCTACTGTACATAATATTATACAAATAATTTTTTGATATTGATATACTATTGATTTGTAAGCATATTTACAGAAATACAAATTAAAACTGAAATTCGTATTATAAAGTTTAAAATATTTTTTGTTTAATAGAAATGATAAAATGATTATAAAACTGTTGGTTTTGTAAGAACCAATAAAGTTAAAGTTATAAATCTTTATTTACAATAAAAATAAACTTATTATATACAACTGCACATAATTTTTCTACGGCTAATTTTAATTTAACAATGATGTTTGGTTATCAAGATGTAAACAATTTATGCTGGTGATAATGTTATTTATATTATGTTTGATCTGAAATACTTTTGAGTAGGTAGACTGTAATCTTATAAGGATATTAGTTATTGGAATGTAATTGAGTTTAAAATGCTTAACTAATATTGTGCAATCAAGTTATGACAACTTTAATTACTATTTGTAATATTTCATATCACTGGATTTAAATATGAATGTTGAAAATATTATTCATGATGGCAATGACTATCTGTGTTAGTGATGATTACTATGAGCTTTAGTTTTAATTAAATGCAGGACAGATATCATAATAAAAACGTGTTCTACCATAATTATTTGAAATTATCATTGGTAATTGTAATTTTAACCAATAAGATGATAATTTTTTTTTAAAAAGTCATTCAATCTCCTAATTTAAACTTAGTAATTGACTAGAAATAGTTTTTTCAAAATTAGGTTAACAAAACTAGATTACAACTAAAACATTTATTTCATTCAAATGTTGAATCTTTTAAAATTCATATAATGAAAATATTATAATAAGATTGAACAGCTGTTATTATTAATTGAAGAACAATAATTTAAAGTGTTATTACTCTTAATAGAAGTTTATGTGATTTTTTTTTAAGAATAGAAGGTTAAAATTAATAGAGGAAGTAGTAACAGTAAAATCAAATATAAAAAAATTAAACAAATCCACCTTTTTATTATTTTAATGCTTATTTTATTAAATTAAAATTAATCCATATGAATTATAGCTTTGTAATTAATGCTTATTTTAAATTTTTTTACAAATATTACTTTCCCTTTCTATTATTTAAAACTGTTCTTCAATGTATAATTGATTTTTGAAGGTTTTATTTTTCTAGCATTGTCCTATTCTTTAAAATCTCAACAAACTTCTTCAGTTTTAATTATGTTATAAAAGTATAATTTTTATAGTTAGTCTTAAAAAACATTAATTGCTACTTGGATAACATTAATAAACTTTCTTTACTGGAAAGTCATGCCTTTTATTAGATGAACACCCAGCAGTTACTTCAAACTGTATCTCATTACTTGGCTACTTTGACAAAAAACATTTACTCTAGTTTGCTTTATAAGATCATAATTGTCACTACTGTTAACATTTTAATCACAATCCTTTGGGCATGATAAAATAGTCTTCATAAATGGAATTCAAGCATATAGAAAACAGTATAAGTGAAATATAAGCAAGCAAAAAAAAGTAGACATATAGAGCATGTTTAATTATATATATTTATACACACATTCTATTTCTTTGAACAAATGATTAAACCTATTTTAAAAGTAATTTAAAAATCAATTGACTTCTTTCAGTGTATCAGCCTTTTATTTATTTAATTCTCAGTGAATATGAGAATGTTTTTATTCAGTAACTGTACTGTATTTTAGTAGAAAAGCTGTAAAAGAAGAATAAAATTATTTTCTAAATAATCAAAATTTTGAATTCAATTAACAAAAGTGAGTATGTATACATCATAAAGTATTTAAAGCAATTTCTGTTTTTACATTTTTAAATTTTGTTATCAATATAATAGTTTTATCTTTTTTTATTAAATAAAATAGTCAACTTTTTTCTTAACTGTTTTAAGCCAATACATAAACAAAGTTCATATGAAATATCACTCTGAATTCAAGATTTTAAAACTTATATTTCTTTCTCTTTTCTTCAAAAAACCAACCAATTAAACAAATTAGTGAAAAAATATTAAATATTTTTTGATTTCAGATGGAAATTATTTTGAAAGATTTGAATATAGCTGAATGTGTGTACATTCTTTGTATAAATAAATATTTAAAACAAATAGATATCATGCAATTTTTAAAATTATGTTTTCTCAATAACATTTAAATTTGTGAAACTAAAGACAATGACTGTTATAGAAATATTTTGGGGGGAGAGGTCAATTATTGATTGACTTGCTACTACAACACCACATTTTATTAGATTTTTTAAAGTCACAGCTTTCAATAGAAATGATTTCATATGAGCAAACCATTTATAATATTTAAATTATTTTTAAAGGAAGTAACTGCAGTACTCTTGCAAATATTACACTTCAAATTGCATATCAGGTATTTTTTGTTGTTGTTATTGATTATTTTTAAATAGTACAAAATTATTTATATGAAATTATTATATTTAATCTTAATTTTAAATTATTGTAGTTTTTGAAAGAATGTGAAGCGTTTATACCATCATATGCCAGTTCTCTTGAAACTGATTCAGGATTGTCATTGGTAGATGTTCATTGTATCACTGTAGAAGAATTAAAATTTTATTTTTATAAGCTTCAGTTGGTGAGTTTTTTAATGAATATTTAAAAAGCAAATTAGTTATAAAACAATAACAAATACTATGATGAATATAATATTTTTGGGAAATATACATAAAAAACTTGTGGATATGTGAATAAAAAAACAAAATCTTGAATGATTTTAAAAGGAAAAAGTTCCATCAGATGAGAAAATATCTGGCTCTAGGAAGAATACAATAAGGAAAAAATATTTATAAATTATTAGCTCCAGAAAAGAAAAGTATTTTAAAAAAAATCTAAGGGATATGAAAAATTTTCATTCACAGATGTAAACACATCCATATAATTTTTTCTTTACAATTTTTTTTTTTAATTTTAGCTAACGAATAATAATATTTTAATAATCTTAGATTATTTTATGAATTATTATTTTTGTCTTAAGTCCCACATTATTATTTCATTATTTTTTAATAAAATAAAATTGTATTAAGATCAAAAGAATCTTAATATTTTGATTGATAAAGTGGTTTTTTTTTTTCAAAAAAGATTTTATATTATTTTATCAGTACATTCTTCAGCTTGAGGGATATGATGATATTGGATTTGTATTGTAAAGATAGTGAAATGTAACAGACATCCTAAAAAATATTTTATGATTAACTTGAGCATGATTTTCATGGGAGTAGACATTGTTTACATTGAAAAAAAGTGAAGATAATCCATAAATTTAGTGCCCATTATTGGTGAGAATTGCATGATATTATTATTTGTTTTTGCAGTCAATATATTGATAATTACCTTATCAACTCAGATAGAACACAATGGAGAACTTCAGTTAGATAGGATTTAGAAGTCTTTTGAAAGAAGTACTTGTGACAGTGCAGATAAACACAGATTATTTTACATATTTCATTAAATAGAAGACAATAATTAATTAAAGATTAGTTTAAAGTTTATACATATTCTTTCAAAAGTTCAGGCTTAGTCTTTAGGTATTGGTGACATTGATTCTTTAAAACCTTAGCTATGATGGATGAAGGTTTAAATCATTATTTTACATTCATTTTGGATGTATAGATATTAATTAGGTCTTGGTTTGGTGGCTGTTTTTTCCTGTAATACTGGGCATTAGACTTTTCCTCTTCTAAGATGGATACATAGTGAACATATGTTTGGATGGTTGTTCATATGCAGATGGATTTTTTTGGAAATCAGCAATGGGTTGTCAGCTTGTCCCTGCCAGCTTGACAGAGCAAGACAGATAATGACTTCTCTACTTTTGCATGGTAGACTTGCTGAAACTAGCAGATATTATTGCCGAATAATAATGGAAATATAAAAAACTAAAGATAAAATAATCATAATAACAAATGCAGAATAATACAGTGTAATTTTCAGTACTATTTATATAATTTTGAGTTATGTGTAAAATTTGAATCAATCTTTTGCAGTTTGGATCCTCTGATCTATTGGGTATAGATAACTCCATTATTTTCACTGAAGTCCAAGTTTACTTGTCTAATTCTTCCTTGCATGCTCTTATTTTTAAGTGGGAATAACAGCCATTTTAATTAAATTATTTACCTCCTAAAATTTTAATGTATCAATCTGTTTATAAGCATTTTAATTACTTTTCCTAGAATGTCATCTCCACATTTCGTTTTATTATTAAAAGAAAAACACCTTTTTCTTTCAAACTACTGTTAAATTAAATTTAGAATCTATTATCTTTTTTAAATTTTAGAAAAATATTTTGAATTTAACAGAAAATAACTGTATAATTAATTACATTGTATATTTCTGTGCATTTGCAATAAAATTTTTGAACTTGAATTTTGTTATAATTTTTTAATATATGGAATATGACATATATATATAGCTTCACTATCTATAAAATCTAAATTATTAAAAATAATATTTTTGTATTTAAAAAAAAACTATTTATAATTTTCTAAAAGGAATAATAGCAAATTCTTATAGAAAGTGGGTTTATCAGATGTAAGCATCTAAGCAAGAATTAATTGCAGCAGAAATTTAATATCTATTCTGCTGATATTGCATTCTCATTCTCTCTCTCTTTTCACACACAAAAAAACAAAACAGCTAACAAACAATAAACAAGTAGTTGATATTTTGCTGGAAAAGCAAATCTAGCCAATCCTATTATTACTGGTCTCATCATATATCAATTGAAGATAGTATCTATTTTCAACCATCATCATTATTATTGACAGATAGAAAATAAATAAAAACAAAAATTGTAATAATTAAGCAAACCAAATGTATCATAAATATATCAACATATATTGCATGTTAGTTCTGTACTCTATTTAAAAAGGAGGATAAGGAAAATTAGAAATGGAAATATTGAAGTTAGAATGTATTGTATTTATAGTAAAAAATATATTATAAAATTAATTATGATAGAAATGCAATTAATAATTTTGTATTTATGCATAAATTAATTTCTTTCACAATTTGTTATGCATTGCAAATTATTACTATATAAGTATGAGGTTTTATTTAAAAATACAAATGATTAAAATTATTTTAAAAAGTGAGATCATTTTTAGATTATTTAAAGTATTGATATGTCCCTGAATTGTTATATAATATCATATTTATAAGCCTATTTTACCAGTAGTTTCTGATAACAGTTTTCAAAAATCAGAATAACAAAAAATTATTATTGAAGTAAACAATGCAAAGTTCTTTTGTTTTTTTTATAGGACGAAATGTTGCTACATGGGAAAAATATATAAATGACTTGTATGATAATAGAATTTTATTTATGAAGTGAAAAAAATAATTTTGGCATATTAGGATTAAGTAACCTGTGGAATAATGAAAAAGAAGATTAGATAGTAATAGCATAGATAAAGATAAAACTCCACTACATGAGAGGAAAGGATTTGAAAGAATAATGTGAATTCTAGGTCAGTAAATTGGTTAGGAATGTTTTTTTTAACTATCATATATATATACACCCACAGTATCTATTAAACAAAAGTTAAAAATGCAATTAAATGTAGAATCTTGGAACAGTTTGATTTAATATTAATTGCTGCTAGTTTAAATATATTTTCAACTGAAGAGTAGTTTGAATCTAAAGTAATTAAAAAACAAAGAAATGCAATTGGAGTAGTGAATATATAGAAAAAAGGAAACAAAGATTAATAATATTTATTGATTTTGAATAAACTTTCAGTAGACTGAAAAGAATTGTTTTGAGGGGTATTCCTAAGAGGAAAGGCATAAATTGAAAGAAATTATTACTGCTACATAATATTAAACATTATTTGTAAGACTAATAATAATCTTTTGTCAAAAGAAATAGATCTTGTTTTATTGTTTGATTTAACATTGTTGCTTCCATCAATTGCTTCAAACATTGTTAATAAGAATTAAATTATTTTTGATAAAGAAAGATTCCATGTGTCATATTTTCTAATCGTATTGTAATACTTGTGGATGGGATGAATATTAAGAATATAAGTAGAAATTATATTAAATTTTGGGAAGAATAAGGGTTACTAAAACTAAGGAAATAAATAAAATTAATATTTAGGTATGTGTTGAACAGAATATTATAATGCAAGTTAAAGTTTTGAAATATTTGAATATATTGATTAGCAAATCGGGTTAATTTCTTTTATTTCTTTTGCATTTATTATATTATTAATGTAAGTAAACAAATAAAACACCTTTTCATTACAATAACTTGTTTCAGTCATTTATTAGACTAGATATTATCCAATAAGGAATAATATTATACACCTTTTCATTATACAATCTTTTAAATGTAAATCTTGTCTTTATTATTATTTAATGGCTAATAGTACTCCAGCAGTCTTCATCAGAGCTTTTAATATCTTCTTTTTTTGTTGTTGTTGTCCAGCAGTCTTCATCAAAAATTCTTGTATCTTCTTTTTAAGTAACATTTAAAAAAAAAAAAAAAACTAAACACACTATCAGCCAGAGTGTATAAAAAAAGATGCTTTATTTATTTACTTGTATCAAATAAGGGTTAACTGATAAAAATAATAAAAGATTTACAATGATTAAATATTTTTAATAAACTTCATGGCTATTTTGTACATCTTTTGAAGTAAGAAAATGATTTATTTTATTTGGAGCACTGCTTTATATAAAATAGAGATTTGGACAGTGAAGGGAAAATTAGAAGTGAAGATTCTAGAGATGTAAATTTGGAATAGAATGGTGAAAATAAATTGGAATGACAGTTATTACAAATATTGAATTTATCATTTGCAATAAATTTTTGATTAATTAGAAAGAAAACAAAATATGAAATTTGATAAAATTATTAAAAATAACTTTTATTGTGTTATGAATAAAAATTATGCCAGGGCTACTGATGTGAGGATCCAACACTATCCAAAAGAAATATATTTATTTGGAGTTTGTCAATCATGAATACCTCAGTAATATTTTCACAGAAATATTTTACTTCAGTTAAAATGCACAAAAAGTATTTTAACTAAACATTGATGGTCTATAGAAATCAAAATGAGATTTTAAAATAAATAATATAATATAAAATAGAGATAATTGCATCACAGAAAACTTATCATTTATCTAAAAATGCTTATTTTCTTAAAATCTCTGCTAGATAATGGTTATCTATTAAATGCATACTAAGAACAATAGCTTTTTTAAAAAAATCATCAAGAAAAGTATGTAATATTTGAAATGATAAATAAATCACTATTCAGATAGGTAATTTTTATACTTAATATTTAAAAAGGTTCTTGTGTATAATTCAACCGATGACGTATTACCCTGAAGGCACATCGGTCTAAAGTTGCGATTTTTAAGATAACGTCTCCAAGTGATCTGCAGACACATTTAGTCGCTAAAATGTGTCCGCAGATCACGTGAATACGGCACATTAAAAACCGCAACATTAGACCAATATGCCTTCAGGGTAATACTCATCGGTTGATCACATGGTAAAAAACAAAAAAACATGGCAAAAATATAAAAATTTAAAAAAAATTTAAACAAAAAAAAGAAAAAAATGTGACGCAGATAATACCTTGTATTACTCTCATAGCTGTAATTTTTATAATTGCCCATGAATTTACGAAAAATAATTTTCTGTATGATATAATTCAGAAATTAAAAATTGCCGATGAATTTACGAAAAATAATTTTCTGTATGATACAATTCAGAAATTAAAAATTAAATTAAAACGTAATTCAATTGTAGAAATATTAACAAAAATTTTTTGTAAATTTTAAATAAACAGCTAAATTAAAAAGACGCGATTTAATGCAAATCTGGTATTAATGGCATCATTTAATGCAAATCTGGTATTAATGGTGTCGCACCCTGTAATTTTTATAATTGCCGATGAATTTACGAAAAATAATTTGAGAATTGTAGAAATATTAACAAAAAGTTTTTATAATTGACGATGAATTTACGAAAAATAATTTGAGAATTGTAGAAATATTAACAAAAAGATTTTGTAAATTTAAAATAAACAGATAAATAAAAAACAGTTTACCGGAATAAATTGCGAAAAATAATTTTCTGTATGATACAATTCAGAAATTAAAACGTAATTCAATTGTAGAAATAAATATTAACAAAAAATATTTGTAAATTCAAAATAAACAGATAAATAAAACACTTTACCCGAATTAACAGCTCAAAAAAGTAACTGTGATGCTGTGGATAGCAAAATCACAATAGACAGAAAAATCAAAAAATTTCCCAAACCTCTCTACGAATTTTAAATCTCGCGGGTGAAAAAAAAAATTGACTCTCTGATGGATTAATCACGCCAGTCACTTGGTTACCATGACAACGTTGTCATGCAAAAAATGTCGATGTCTACCGGAAGGGAAATCGGTAAGTGTACACAAGTTCTAAATTATTTTGACACATGCATGTACATTTTTATTTTTTACTATTTGCCTGACCTGTGTCAGATTTTTGCCTTTTTTTGTGTTTTTTATCACGTGACCTGCGTCACATTTTTTTTTTGTTTAAATTTTTTTTAAATTTTTATATTTTTGCCATGTTTTTTTTGTTTTTTACCACGTGATCAACCGATGACGTATTACCCTGAAGGCATATCGGTCTAATGTTGCGTTTTTTTAATGTGCCGTGTTCACGTGATCTGCGGACACATTTTAGCGACTAAATGTGTCTGCAGATCACTTGGAGACGTTATCTTAAAAATCGCAACTTTAGACCGATGTGCCTTCAGGGTAATATGTCATCGGTTGAATTATACACAAGAACCATATAATTTATAAAACCACCCTATATTATTCTCAATTATGAAAAACAGCGCGTAGCGCTGGAGTTGGCGGGGGGCCCTTTGTGTTTTTGACAAGCCATAGGCTTGGCATACACCTATACCTTGTATTACTCTCATAGCTGTAATTTTTATAATTTCCCATGAATTTACGAAAAATAATTTTCTGTATGATATAATTCAGAAATTAAAAATTGCCGATGAATTTACGAAAAATAATTTTCTGTATGATACAATTCAGAAATTAAAAATTAAATTAAAACGTAATTCAATTGTGGAAATACTAACAAAATTTTTTTGTAAATTTTAAATAAACAGCTAAATTAAAAAGACGCGATTTAATGCAAATCTGGTATTAATGGCGTCACACCCTGTAATTTTTATAATTGCCGATGAATTTACGAAAAATAATTTGAGAATTGTAGAAATATTAACAAAAAGATTTTGTAAATTTAAAATAAACAGATAAATAAAAAACAGTTTACCGGAATAAATTACGAAAAATAATTTTCTGTATGATACAATTCAGAAATTAAAAATGAAATTAAAACGTAATTCAATTGTAGAAATATTAACAAAAAATATTTGTAAATTCAAAATAAACAGATAAATAAAACACTTTACCCGGATTAACAGCTCAAAAAAGTAACTGTGATGCCGTGGATAGCAAAATCACAATAGACAGAAAAATCAAAAAATTTCCCAAACCTCTCTACGAATTTTAAATCTCGCGGGTAATAACAAAATTGACTCTCTGATGGATTAATCACGCCAGTCACTTGGTTACCATGACAACGTTGTCATGCAAAAAAATGTCGATGTCTACTGGAAGGGAAATCGGTAAGTCAAAAACGTTATCGGTTGAATTATACACAAGTACCTTTAAAAAACTCTCACTTCAAATTGGTTATGCTTTCTATTTTCATATCTTTCTACATCTTTTATTTTTAGAGAAAAAAAATTCTCATAGTTGTCTCTAGCAATATATGAGAATAAAATAAAACCGCAAATTTAAAATAAATGAATTTGAACAATAGGCAAATACTTTGTAGCAGAGGTATCCAGTCTAGTCTGTAAAAAAATTTTATCCAGTGTATTTGTTGTGAAATAAAGGGTTTACATATATCAACACAGGAGAATTAAATAAGTAATTTACTTCAGCTTTTTAATGAAAATAAATAAGAAGTTACCATTATCATAAATAAAATTATCATCCATTGTGTTTGTCTGACAAGTATTAACATTTTATTTATATATTTATTTTCAATAAACAAAAAAAATCTAAGAAAATAATTCCAGTTTACTAATGACTTTTTAGAACAAATTTTCATCTAATTAAAAAATCCTCAATCTAATTAGTTATCACATTAGACAAGTGTTTTATTTTGTCATTTGTTCTCTTTTTAAATTTTAATAAAATGAAGAAAGAAATTTAAGCAACTTCTTGCAATTGTTTTGTATAGTATTTAAAAGTTTGTCTTAAATAACCTTTTTTGTTGGATTTATTATTAAAATGATTAAATTTAAATAAGCATTATAATATATCAAAAGAGTTGTTCAGATAGCAGCAATAATATAAAAACTAAATGCTTTGTTGATTAGAATATTAATTTTTTTTTTCACTTTTAATATGACTTAAATTGCTTATATAAGAATGGATTTATGTAAACCCAAAGTTTATGTAAGTAGAAGATTGTCTGTGTATACAAGTATTAATTACTGGACTTATATTTATAAATGTATATATATAGTTGATTAATTGATATTGACAATAATTTACAGACAGAGAAATGATAAAGAGAAATGTGGAGGCAGGAAAAATATTTCTTAGCTTATCAATTAAGTTTGAAGTGGTTTTAAGCAGAGCCAAATGTATCAATAAACTAAGAAGATTGTCTTTTAATGCAATTTCAAAATTTATTATATTTTATTAAATGAAATGAAAAGTTTAATAAGTATTTTAAAAATTATGAACTATTTTTAAACTATTTCTGTCAGGAATATTTTAATTAATTTTTTTTAAAATATATTTTTAAGTGAAAGGTAATTAAATGATATTTCATAATTTCATCACTATTATTCTAAAAATGTCAAAATTAACATTTATATGTATATATTTTGTTCTGAGAAAATAAAAATAAAAAACAGGACAAATATGATTGTAGGCTCATTGTAAAATAATATGTATCAGCAAGAGCTAACTTTTGAATTGCAAACTTTATAATAAAAAACTTGCTGGACTAGTTTTTTAAAAAAAATCCTTTTTATCATTTATGTAAAATATCTTTAGCATCATTAATCACAAATGAAAATAGTTTAGGTCCTTATAACGTATTCTGATTTATAAGATATTTAAGTTTTGGCACAGATAATGAAAAGAGTTACTCCAAATAAGTTTTGCAAACCTTGCATTGTTATTTTACAATAAACTCAGCAGATAGTATTTCAACAGTTCGATTCTATATTATAAGTTTCAGCTCTTCATTGTAATAAATTGATAATTGGTTATATTAAATATAATTTGTGCATAACTTTTATGATTAATTAGAATATTCTGATAATATATATTGAAGTTTTTTTTAATGCAAAATTTGAGTTTGGGGGCCACTCATAAATGAGAATGGCCATTTTATATCAATAAAAAAGGCAAAAAAAGTTGTGGTTAGTTTTATAATGAATATATAAACCAATCAGTAAATTATAAAAAAGACATTTAAATATAACACATGCTGGTTTTTTAAATCTGTGTATTAACATTTTTGTAATGTTATAATTTAGCGTTTACCATAATAAACTTTTTTTCTGAAAATCATCAACATTTATCCATCACATTCAATTTTTAGTCATCAATCAACGAAAACAATGAATATTTCATGTCTTTAAAATGCTCTTAAGATGATGAAAATGGAATCTCCATCTCTCATAAAAACTGAATTTAAGTTCGTTATAATTTTATGTTTAACTTGTGGTAGTTTGTTAAAGTTAGCCAGTGATGACTAGAATATGTGAATCTAGTCTTTTTGAATTTATATGTAATATGAATGTGTGTGTCCCTATATATATATATTCACATATACTAATTATATATATCGGTTTGTTTTAATAATGGTAAAAGTACTTATTTATTTTGATTTACTAACAATTTAAAATATGAAATAAACATATAGATTTTTCATTTTTATCTGCAACATATAAAACACCTTTAAAATGTTAACATCATTTTTTTTTTTTTATGTTTTAGCTTTTTATTGAAAATAAAATGGATGAAGCTTTAATTTTATTTAAAAAAATTAAAAAAGTAACAGACGGAAATTCATTTGAGCAGGTTAATAATTAAAATTATTAATATTTTTAAATTGTATTTTTAAACGCACAAAAAAATTATATGACTTTTTTCTTTTGAGTTTTAGATTGATAAAGTGATTAGTTTGGCATACAATTTCAGTGTGGATTGTTACTCTGCTAAAATGTATAAAAATTCTATTGACTGTCTAGAAGAATGTTTTGCAATAAGTGAAAATTATCAAATAAATATAAATTTGAAGGTTTGTATATATATATAAAATTCAAAACTGCCTAACACTATACTAGTAATAAATAAAATACACAACCATAAAACAATACAATACTAGATAAAAAGTCAAACTTTACCAAAATCCTTACATGAACATGGTTTCATCTATTAAACAAATAGACCTTCTCAAGTGAAAATCAAACTAAAGAAGCAACATATACTTACAAAAACAAACAAACCTTCCCATAATTCATTTCAAAAACCAACTTCCCTTTATATCAAAAGATGTCTTCATAACAGTGATGGCCTCAGATTCAAGAAGTTTTATCAATAAAGTTTTCTTTATTCTTCTCTTTAATTCATTCTTTTTATAAAAAATAACCATTGCACAATGCAGGGTTATTTTCTATGACAAGAATGAATTAAAAAGAGTTAAGGAAACTTTAATGATAAAACTTCTTGAATCTGAGGTTATCAATATTATGAAGACATCTTTTGATATAAAGTGAACTTAGTTTTGAAATTAATTATGGAAAGGGATTGTTTGTTTTTGTATATATATATGTTGCTTCTTTAGTTTGATTTTCACTTGATAAGGTCTATTTGTTTAGTAGATGAAACCGTGATCGTGTAAGAATTTTGGTAAAATTTGGATTTTTATCTAATATTGTATTGTTTTATGGTTTTGTATTATATATATATTATGTAATTAAAAAATTTTTTATAACAAAATAGTTTGTTTATGTCATAAATTTATAATGAGTAATGTAATTAATTAATTAAACAAGTATTAATTATATTTTCAACTTTAGTAAGAATTAAACAGAATGATGTATTAAATTACCATAATGCTAATCAAGTATTTATCTATTCTTCATCTCAATACCTAAGATTTTTTTGTTGTTGTTAACAAATCTAATTTAATATAGCTTTTAGAAAATATCTGTCCAAAAACTAAATTTCTAATATGCACTATTAATGCTTTTCATAAGCTAAATAGTTTATAGGAAAAAAACAAAAACTATTTTTATCCACAGGTGATATTTATAATATCAATCATCAATAGTGGTCTATCCTATGGAAAAATTCAAAGATCAATCACATGCCAACTCATTAATTTTTTCAATCTTTGCTGTTCATTTCCCACAACTTTAATTCCACATATCTCTTCTCATCTCATATATCATCTAGTAATCTTTCCATCCTCTTTTCTTGTCATCATTCACTATTCTTTCTAAAACATTCTTCATTAACATTTTTGTTTGTTTTAGTATATGTTAAATCCAATGAATCTTCTTTTGTCATTTCCTTTTCAAAACTTTGTCATTTTGACTCTCTATTTATCCAATTAATTTTTCCATTTCCCCCCACATCCACATCTCAAAAGACTCTCCAATCTGTTCCTAATTTTTTTTTACTCATTATCCATCTTTCACAACCATACACTCTGCACATAGCACTTATTTTTTTTCTTAATTCTCTCTTCAAAAACCCACAAAATATTTTCTTTTTTTTTTTAATGAATGCCTCCTTGAGCATTTAATTTTTTTTTAAATCTCTCTTCAAAAGTTACAAAATATTTTCTTTCTCTTAATAAATATTCTCTTTCAATAAATATTTTCTTAATAATCTAAAATACAATGAATAAATCCTTTATGTTGCTTTTGCAAATTAAAAATAAATCCTAGGTATTATATAGAATAAATACCTTTATCTAACAACAAAAAATATATATATGACAATATCTGTAATATAATCATATAATTATAACATATAAAAACTCTTTTTGGTAATTTTTAAATTTTTGCCCTTTTCAATATGTCTTAAACTACAAAAATAACCTATATTACATACATAGTGACATCTACTGGCTCTACATAAAATTAACACAAGTCTATAATTTATGCTTTAATATCTCTATAATAACACATATTATATAACCCTCCATTCATTTTTTATTATCCAATTATTAGTTAAATTAATTGACACTTTATAAATGTTCATACAATTATTTCTGTTATAATTAATGTAATCGGTTTCATATATCTTCCTTCTATTAATTTCTTTAATATAATTTAATGGACTTATATTCTTAACATTATCTATTCTATGTTCATGTTTTAAATAGTGAACATATAATGCAGATCTGTCATCTCTCCTATTAATAGCATTATTATGTTCTTTAGCCCTTCTAATTTATTTGCCGTATCTCCATAATAAACCGTACTGCAATTCCCACAAGTAATTTTATTTACTATACGCTTTTTATATTTTATATCATCTTTTATTTTATAATTCCCTACTAATATATTTAGATTTTTACTGTTTGATCATCCTATTTTAACATTTTTATCTATGTAATTTTTATTTTTTAATAATGTATGATAAATTTTATGAACATATGAAAGTTTTACCATTTTACATTTTCTGGAAAGAGCTTTTATATGTTATAATTATATAATTATATTACAGATATTGTCATATATATATATTGTGCCCTTGTCTGTAGGTCATAGGTAGGGTAGAAAGGTCAATTATTAAAAAATTTTAAATTTTAGGTTATATTTGTAAGAGATATAAATAATAATGGGATAAGTACATTTTATAATACAATTTAAAGCTAAAAATACCTGGTAGGTAACAGTTAATAAATTATTTTAAAAGAAAACAATTAAATAAAGCTTAAATATCATTGCTTATGGTTGTGAAAGCTGGTCATATAAAATAATACAGTTATAGATAGTTAAAAGTATATCAATTATTTAGTATAATATTTAAAAACTAATAAATTAAATAAATGAAATGTAATGTTATAATTGTATTTAAAAATCAAATTTAATAGAGTATAATTTATTAATAAACTGTGGGATGGTGAGAATTATATTTAGTTCTACATTTTAAAATTATTTTCTAAATTTTTGATAAAATATATCAGTTTTGGTAATTTAAACCAAGACGTAAATAAAAATCATTTGATAAAAGTTAGTAAACACGTGACCGTATAGTACATGCCTTCACACACACTCTTGTTAAAATAATAATAAACTGTGTGAATTTAAAACTAGATAAAATTGCCATCGATCTTTAAAGTGGAAGTTAAAAAATATTAAATATTGTTTTAATAATTATTTTAAAGCTTAGATGATTTTTTTTATATAAAACTATAATTGAATTTAAAAATATTGGTATAAATATTCCAGACATTACGTCATCAATTCTTAATTGTAAAACATCCATTCTGTTATCAAAATAAAATGAATAAATTGTTCGCGCTAAAATAAATATTAACCAATCAAAGGATGTAAAATTAACAGACAAAATCTAAGAATTATACAGAGCAGGAGAAGTGATGTGAAAGTGAAAGAGAAAGTAACAAAATTTGATAGCTGGTAACATCGTAGCTGAACAGTAGTATAAATTTATAATTTCGGATTTATTCTAAAAGTTATTCTGTAACATGTAATATATTTTTGACTACAGAGATATGGATTGCTAATTTTAAGTTTATCTTACCAGGAAATTTTATTCAAATTTAACCAGAAAGCCTACAGTAACATGGAAGTACAAGAAAAAATATTTAAAGTGATTGCTGAAAGAAAAATAATTGGAAATCATCTTAATGCCACCTTAGTTGTGCTTAACCAGAAACTTAATCTTATAACTAAAAGGAATACAATTGGGACGATATGTGAAAATCTGAAAAAGAAGCTGCTCGTCGTCAAGAACAATTTATGATGATAAATTTACAGAGCTATCTTAAAACTAAGTTATACTTCTCTATGAACAAAATTTTAATATGCGTTCTAGTACCAAGAAAAATAATAATGAAGAAAAATGTTTATTTTGTAAAGAAAACATTATTAAAACTATAATTCCAGAATGTTAAAGTAAATAAAAAGTTAAAGACTAATATAAAAGTGCTAATAAGTATTTTATTGAGAGGAGCCGAAAAAACTTTATGTAAGAGAAATGAGAAAATATTACAAAGAATTTAATGGAAAAAAAAAATGTTTGATCAAAGAAATCTAAGATTAAATGACTAAATAAAAATGGATCCATGGAAACCAAAATTTTATTGAAGATTTGAAAAGTCCGTACAAGATGCATCGGGGGGAAACCAGACGCGCGGGAAAAAGCTAGCAGACTATGTTGAAGGAGACATCAAGAATTAATAAGTGTATAAAATATTGAGAAAACTAAGGATCATCGTCGATGAAGATTATTAAACAGAGTTATTTTTTAAAATAGAACATTAAGTGACTGAATAAAAATAAAGTATATATTTTTTTTTAGCTTTACGATGAACAATTTTCAAGCAAGTTCGACAAAGCAGTATCGTAAATATAATTTAATATTTTTATTTGATTGTATTTAAAATATAAAAATTCTATATTAGCTTAGGGAAACATATAAACATGAATTTAAGAATAATGAGATTTTAAATATAATAGCTTAATAGAATGATAGAAATATTATTATAAAAATAAAATGTATGTATGGAAGTTTTAAATATCTACAAGAAGTAATGGAATGGTGAAGCCTTCAGAATACGATCAAGAAGATAGAGATCGTTTTGGTAATTGTGATATTATTAATAATGCATAATGTATTTTTTTTTTAGGTCATCTATTAATGAAGAATGATGTATGAAAGTTTTTAAATTATAAGTACACATTTTATCCAACATTAAAACATATAATTGAGATAGTAGTAATTTTAAATGTGCATGCAATAAGTTGTTTTAAAAATATAATTAATAATAAGTATCATAATAATTATGTGATTCTTTTGAACTTTTATGTTGCAAAATATTCGGATAATTTTAAAATAGTTGGTATATTATAAATATACGAGATAAGTAGTAAAAGATTTTCTTAAGAATAGCTGTATAGTTTGAACTAAAAATGAATTTTATTATTGTTAGAAATGTAGACAGAAATTTGTCGATGTACTGCATAGATAAATCTAGAGAAATAAAATCGGATAGTGACTTGGTAGTACTGGTGTAGAGGAAACCAAGATGATGTTTTTTGCCAAGAAATAAGAAAAATCAAATATTTGGATCATAGTATTTTGTGTGATTTCAGTATAGCTAACTAAGTCCTATCACTGAACACATATATTTTGGACAGTGTTTTTACGTATCTTTGAAACTTTTTGATGTTATATAAAGCTGAAGGAATAGCTTTAGCATCACTCCTATAGTAGAGGTGGATAGACAGATAAAGGTCACTCCTCTATGGTGTTCTTTAAATTCACTGTGCCATCATTGTCAAGTTTTATGACGGATAATATTCTAGTTGTTTTGATCCTGCGCATCTATTTTCGCTATCCTTGTTTCATGAATATACATCGTCAGAAAGATATTTTATAGAAATGATACATAAAATAGAAATGAGGCTAGGTTGTCGTTATGTAAGAATAGTTTATTTACTAGAATGAGTTAGAATTGTTATTTTAAAAGTGAAAGTATAAATGTCATAAAGAGATGAAGAATCATGTGATATAATTTAAAAATAATACGGAAAAGAATATAGGATTTTTTTTAAAGAGAAATCTAAAACAAAGTTTTAAGTGATAATAAAAATTTAATATTTTATATGATATGTTAAAATAGAGATTGCATGTTAGTTGTAACAGATATATGTATTTGTGCATGGTATGTTAATGATTGTAATTACCATACGAAGCAAAGGCTTGGATAAGTATTTAATTAATAATTATTGTATAGTCAATGATAAAACGGAACATCAAAATGTCAAGAAGGGTTTGAATCTTTAGGATTCCATACGAATAATAATATAAAATAGAATTTTATGATTTTGTATAGTTTTACTACGAAGGTAAAAATTTTTGTAAAAATATAATTTTAAAATTAATAGAGATATAAGGTATTAATGATAATTATTGATAGATACATTTTTGTAACAAGCTAAACTAAAATCAGATATCTAATACTAATAATACTGTATAAGAGTTAAAAATAAAATAAGTAGAAATTTAATGTTAAGAGATAAACTAGTAAAGTAATTTTGTAACAGGAAAGTAGGGATATCCGATGTACATAATGTAAATATTGTTATTTGTATAATTATTAATAAACTATGTTGTAAATTTATTTGTAAGCTTCGTGTCTTAGTTATATTTCTCCACATAGAATGCATGATATCGCAATACACATTTTTAATTGCAACAGACATATAATTTTGCACAAAGTAGATAAACATAAAAGTGTTATAATAATTTTTGAAAATTTATTTGTATGATAAAATTAAAGGATTATAATTATATCGTTTATTGGTCATAAGTTGGTTGCCACAATATTAAAATAAATTATATGCTAATATTACACACGTATTTTGATTGTCAGATTATTAAATACTACCACGAACGTAATATTTATTTATTTATTTCATTTAAGAAGAAATAGAATTATATTATACTATTATTATCATTATTCTTATTTATTATTGTTAGTTGTTACGTAGTGAATTTATGACATAAAATTCCCTTCTCATAGTTTACTACCGTAATTTATATCAGTTAAATATAATTTATGAACCTGAGATTTATTTGATTTGATTTTATTTCATTTATTTACTTAAATTATTTAATTGAGCTAGATTATTATTATTACAAAGAATAATAAGATAGGATTATTATCTTAATCGTAATGAAAAGAGCTTGGAAAGTCATAAGAATACCATAAGTTGATTATTTAGTATAGTGTTCTTATGCCATTGGGATAGTATCATGTAGATATATCTCAATGTAGTCTGTCTCACTCCCCGTGTCGTCGCTCCATGTCTCATGAAAATAATAAATTTTTAATAATATAACTGTATTTATATTTTAAAGTTAAGAGCTAGTAGTAATCATTTTAATAAATTAAGTTCATTTGATTTTGTTAAGACTGAGCTAGAGAGAACCCGAGAATATATTTTAAACATTATTATGGATTGTTTTCTATGGAGTGCACGCGCGTGTGAGAGGCGACGGGGGAGGAGGGTACAATATATATATATATTGTTGTTAGATAAAGATATTTATTCTATATAATATCTAGGATTTACTTCTTTAATGAATATTTTCTTTCAACTTTAACTTTGTTTCCACCATCCTCATTAACTATTCAAGTATATAAATTTATTTACCCATTGAAATATCAAGAATATTAATTTGTATTCTTATAGTATTTCTTCATATTCATAATCATTTTACCATCTCAACCTTAATCCTCATTCAATATATTCTGGAGATTTTTTTTATCCTTAGCTATAAGAGCCATATTATTTGCAAATTTTATACATTTTATTATTCTATTTTCAATATTATCTCCTCAATAGCAAGAGCAGCTGCCTTACCTTTAATCCAACTTTCCACTTATATATACCAATCTGAAGCATCTTGATTTGGGAGTGTGGAGCTATTATTCTCTTTACCATTTAAGTCCACTCTTTTTTTACAAATTAACCCTCATGAAATCTTGTGATTTACGAGTTAATATTATAATCTCTATACTGGAAATATATAAACTACTGTAAATTTATAATTATTTATTAAGTGCACAGGAAGTATATGTAAATACTTTAGGGACAGGTTTTAATCTATATCATATGCGCTTTGAATGTTTATGATACTCAAACAATGTTTTTAATTGCCAATAGAGGGAGCTCTCAAACCTCAATACAAGATAGTGACTTTTATAAAAAGTGGCCATCTTATCTTTAACTTAACTTTCTACTAATATAAGTCAATTTGAAGCATCTTGATTTGGGAGTGTAAAACTGTTATTCTCTTCACTGTTTAAGTCATGCTCCCAAATCAAGATGCTTCAGATTAGCCTTAATAAGTGGAAAGTTAGGTTAAAGATAAAATGGCCTTTTGTCTTTACAAAAATTGCTAACTTGTGATGAGGTTTGAGAAGTCCCTCTATTGACAAATAAAGATATTGTTTGACTATTATAAACATTTAAGGTGCATATGATATAGGTTAAAGCCTGTCTCTAAAGTATTTACATATACTTTCTGTGTGCTTAATAAATAATTACAATTTTACAGTAGTTTATATATTTTCAGTATAAAGATAGTAATATTAACTCATTGTAAATCACAAGATTTTGTGAAAGTTAATTTGTAAAGAATGGACTTAAACTGTGAAGAGAATAACAGCTTCATGATCCTAAATCAAAATGCTTCAGATTGGCTTATATAAGTGGAAAGTTAGGATAAATATAAGATGGCTGCTCATCTTTATAAAAGTCGCTATCTTGTGTTGAGGTTTGAAAGGTCCCTCTATTGGCAAATAATGATATTGTTCAACTATTATAAACATTCAAGGTGCATATGATATAGGTTAAAGCCTGTCTCTAAAGTTTTTGCTTATCTGTTATTTTAAATAAAAATTATTTAACTAGATCTACATTTTAGTTTTTAGTATCTTTAAGTTCAATAATTTTATTGTACAATAGCAAAAACTGCTTTGATGCAAAAAGTTTTTTTAAAACACAACAGATTAAACTATAGTGTTTGTTTATCTGAAATTTTGTGAACTATGGTGTTTTAGAGATAATTATACGTTGAACTGTTTCTATTATCTAATATTGTTAAATATCTTTAGAAAAATTCAAACTTTTATTTAATCTTTTCAAATACATTCAATTATTATTAATAGCACACAGGTTAGTATATAACACAATTTTTCAATTGGTATTTTTCACCTCTTTTCTTCAGATGTTGGAGACCTGACTGGTAACAGTACTAGCATCATGGGAGTTGAACCTAATCCTAACTATCCAAGCTATTCTGTCAATAGCAAGGCTGTACTTTTTTCTAAAGGGAAATTTAATGATTGGCTTCCATAAATTATGAATTAACACACTATATTGATTCATAGAATTATATGCCTTTATTATGTGAACAGCTTTTTGTCTTGCCACCTTTGTATTTTTTCCTCTTTAACATTTTTGTCTATCTCCGATCAAATATTCATGCGTGTTTACATGGTCTGCTACTTTTGATACATTTGTGTTTTTTTTCATTTCAAATCATCAGTTTGTGTTCTTTTAACCATTTTTCAATAGAACAACTGATTTAATCAATCTACATCTTTCTAAATTTACATAGTATTTCATAAATGCATTATTTGTTTTTCAACATTATATTTATAAAAGTTAAGATTCCTTATAGTATGATATGGCTTTGGAAAGCTGTTCTGATATTTTGATTACAGATTTTCTTTAATTTGTCTGCTATCTCTGGTACGTATATGGAACCAATAATTGTTTTTTTTTTATGTTTTTTTTTTATCTGTTCAAGATTTTTTTAATGATAACTGCTATATAACCATTCTTTATGAAAAGTAATTACATGTTGGACTATTTTTTATCATCTAAAATTAAATATTGAATGTCTTTAGAAAAATTCAAACTTTATTTAAACCTTTGAAACACATTCAACTATTAATAATAACACATAGGTATATATAATACAATTTTTTAAATGCCTTTGGAAGAATTAGTTTAGTTGGTTAGAGCATTACCTTAAATTCAATATCCAGAATCTAAAGATCCAGGTTTTCTTTTCTTGCTAGTATTGTCATTGGTCAGGCCGGCAATACTTGAAAGAAAAAAACAACAACATAGAATAATACCATTTGAAACATTGTGTTCTATACTAACCCATGTGCTATTAATAACATTTGAATGTATTTGTAAAGTTTAAATAAAGTGCACACTTTTCTAAAGACATTCAATATTTAATAGTAGATATTAGAAATAGTCCACCATATAATTATTACTAAAATACTATCATCACAAACTTTCAGGCAAAACATTCTTTATGAGAGCTTATGTAGATCTTATCTTTTCCAAATTATTGGTTTCTGAATAAATTTCTTTTGCTCTTTTCCATAGTGATAGCATAATTCCATGTTTTGTGTTTCTGTCATGATTGGATGCATATGCTAAGTATTTTTTTGTGTGAGTCTTTTCTGTAAAAAAGTGTAATTTTGATTTTACTATAATAAAGTCTGTGTCCTTTGCAATTTCTGTCACTATAACTGAATATTATATTTAACTATTTTTGTAATGTGATAAAAAGAAATTGTGTTTTATAAATTAATATATAAAGTTAGTATGAGATTTTATAAATTTGATGTTCAAATATATATATATATATTGAAATGGTAGGGTATTTCATGGTGAAATGGTACCCCTCCCCCAAATAATACAAATATTAAAGAAAATTTTATACAATAAATATAATTTGAGGAAGGAGCATGAGATCAACAAGGAATAATAATGTAAGCAGTTATAGAAACCATGCTTATAAGCAGAAATCTCAGCATTTTACAAAATAACCAAACCAACAATCAATCAGTTAACCTTGTGACTGTATCTAAAAGGGGTATACTTTAAACAGGATAATTATAGTCACTGCCAAACCTAGAGCATGATATAGAAACAATTATTTGAATTCACTTCCTTAAGTGCTAATCTATCAATCATAATAAAAAATAATGCTGGGATATATACTGATCATTATCAATGCTATGGCCATATAGTGGCATTAGTCTACAGGCCAATTATAAAGTTAATTTCTAAAAAAAAATTAGTGCACTTTAAAGATAATACTTTTGAATCATCCAGACTTATCATCATATCTAAACACCTACATAAATCTCTATATCCATATAACTAACCATTATTCTCTAGAGCTAGCTCAAGACTGTAAGACTTTAGAAACTATAACTGTGAACAAGAAAAAGATCAATATAACAGTTTACTCAATTTTAAGCAATTTTACTGTGAGAATTTCAAAATACCTAAAACACTAAGTTGTAATAAACTGCCAATTCATAGAACAGATAGCTGGAGGAATAAAGACATTTACATGACAATATTTTTTCAAAAACTATTTAATACATTAATTCATAATTAAAAAAATAATTTAAAATGGTATATGATAATTCAAACATACATTTTATAAAAATATATAATTTCATATAACACATATGATTAACCAATGAATTTTTATTCATTAATTTAATTAACTTTTACTTTCATTAAATTATTTTTTTTTGTTATTTGGAAAGCAACTTTTCACAATCAGAATAAGGAAATTTTAAATTATCTATTAACTCTTTGTATAATTTTGGAGAGAAAATCAAATGAATAAAAACACATTTCAAAAGAAAATGTTACATTAATAAAAATTATTCATTATGACTAAATATTATTTATAAAAAACATTTACCTAATAAATATAAAATTTTAAATTATCTAGAACCTTTTTTATAAATCTTGGAGGAAAATATTAAATGATAAAAATAAAATGTCTCATAAGAAAATAAATTAATAAAATTATTCACTCATCAAATATTATTTCTATAATATTTTTAATTTATAAATGAAAATATAATGTGCATATTAAATATCTTTTACTCTGGTTTCATTTTTATTTTGAGTTCTTCTTTGGCCATTGTATTTACAATTTTTAATGTACATTTTCTTTTTGAAGGTTTTTCCCATTTCAGATTGATTTACACAGTTAATTGATCCTTTCTTGCCATACAATATTTTCTGGTTTCAAAGGTTAAATTTATCTATTTTTGCAACAGAATATTTTCAAAGTAATACACAGAAAGAATTTATCCATTTTCTTCTAATTTTCCAGGTCAGGCTTACACATAAAAGCAGAGAAAGTCATTCTTTTGGGTCGAGACAAGGGTGATTGCAGATTATTTTGAGAGTATTTTTCTTTATATTTTCCCCAGAGAAGGCGGTTATAGGGAAGTAGATGATATTTAGCTTTTAGCAAAACTTAGCACATATTTATTGTTATTTTTAGAATACATTTTAAACAGGTGAACCTCTGCATCCATTTAATAGCTTAGTTAAAAGTCTCTGCTACTACTCTCCTCTATAATTGAGCCAAGAATTACTGATACTGCTTTAACAGCTGAACCAAAACTGATTTTTCCTTATAAGACACTGCAATCTACTGATTTATACCCTTCCCAATTTTTTGGAACAATTCTGCATCCAACCAACCACAATTCTATCTCCCATATGACCAAATTGAACAGTAAACAATTAGGATTATTTTTATAAAAAAGATTGCTTAGTTATTTCCCTCCTTTATTATTGTTAGCAAGTCAAAAATATCTCTAATTGTTTTTTTCTTATGCCAAAAATAAGTTAGTCTTTTAATTATCCTGATTTGATAACCACTGCTTGTCTCAGAGAGAGATAAAGAGAAAAGTAAGACATATAGCTTTAACTAATTAAAGCAAAGCTTTAAACAAAAATGTTAAAATTTTATTGTTTTTATTTCTTTTTAAAAATACTAATAAATATAAAACTTTACCTACTTTATTTCTTTTAACAAGTTAAAATTAAAAATTGTTAAATAATTTAGTGAAGAGAAATTTTTTTTGCTCTCAGTACTTTTTCAAAAACTAAAATTAAATTGATAATTAATTATAATTACTGAAGAGAGAGAATAATATATTTATTTGATTTTATGCTTTTCACTCTTTTATAGCTCATAACAAATTATAATAATATTTATATTATTTAATTAGCAATGTTTAAGAACTATCATATCATTTAAAAAAACATCTTGTTTGATATTATAAAAAAGGTATGGGAAGTTTAAATCTATCATTTCTTTCTTAAATATATGATATAATTTAAGAAACTTATAATATTGTCATGACCAGAGTTGGCCAATGTTTACAATATATTGTGAGAGTAGCTTAAAATCACACCCACACCAACCTTTAGTCAACTGAGATAATGAATTATGTTTAATCAAAACTTATATTTGGCTAAATTAATAGATTTGCTAGCATACTACTTAGGAAGCTTAAATAAATGGAGGCATATTTATATATGCTGTAACTTTAACTTCAGTCAACATTAAAATCCAATAAAGCAAAAATCCAATATACAGTCTATAACTTCAAATAAGATGGAGACAGCTAATAATAATAATAATAATAATATGCGTATTGTACCTAGATGCCAAATAGCAACTGTAGTATCAAATATAGTACCCATCCAAGATTATTATCGTTTAATAAATGGGATGTCTGTGGAGGAAGCAAGTTATTGAAACTTTTCCAAAAGAAAAATATAATTTTAATATTTTTAAATTCTAAACACTATGTTGAGTTCTGAGTTTGAACCCAGTAATTACTATGCAAATAATTTCCTGATACATTATTTAGAAATATAATCAAATTTCCTCCACAAACCCATATAGCTATATGATCTCCAGCAGTAACTATAATAATGTTCTCCTTTATATTTCATGTTTAGCGAATGGAAATGGATCAGTAATCCATGCAGAGAACTCATAAAATTATACTAATAAAAAGTATTAAAATCTTATAACTTAACTAATACAGAGTAATATTTACTAAGGCTGTAACCTCAAGAATGTGCGCATAAAAATGCAATAGTAGGGACCTCTACAGATCTTAACTATAAGCTTACATTTTGGAAGAAAAGAGGGGAACCTTCTTTACTTCAACCTACTTCTATATAAATAGGTGAAGTGGTTAGATCTGAGAGCGTGAAGCTATTCAATACTTCACTGATTAAGTCTACATTTCTTATTACACATTAATACTCGTGAAATCTTTCGATTTACAACAAGTCAATGGAAAGATCTTATAGTTAGAAATCTATTACAATAATTTAAAGTTGTAATTATAAATTTATTTAAACACAAATTTATTATGTAAGTAATATTTACTAAGGCTGTAACCTCAAGAATGTGCGCATAAAAATGCAATAGTAGGTTCCTCTACAGATTGACAAGCTTATGTTTTGGAAGAAAAGAGGGAACCTTCTTTACTTCAACCTACTTTCTATATAAATAGGTGAAGCTGAAGTGGTTAGATCTGAGAGCGTGAAGCTATTCAATACTTTGCTGATTAAGTCCACATTTTTTATTACACATTAATACTCATAAAATCTTTCAATTTACAATGAGTCAATGGAAAGATCTTATAGTTAGAAATCTATTACGATAATTTAAAGTTGTAATTATAACTTTATTTAAACACACAATGTGCACCTTCCCTTACAAATAAATTAACTAATCCTTCGTTTTCCACATTGATCATCCTCCACAGTTACAATCATTTTAATATTAAATATTAGTATTTAGGTTCCCCTCTTATCTTCCAAATTATGTCTCTTTAATGCCCTATCATATGCATATACAGAAGTGGAACATACCAGTTCTTAACCACTCTGTATTCGCTAACACTCTAATAATAGTAATCTTATTCTTTAAACTCTTAGAATTATGAATGCTCTTGTTCTCATACTCTTATTTTTAGGGTCATGACTTGTTGAAATGCAATACTCAATTATTTTTCAATTCATTGCTGACCTTTGGACACTATCCCAGCAAATGCAAATGGAATAGACATAGCTTACTTAAAATTGATGTCTACTTTCACTAATGCTAATAATAGGACTTAGAATAATAAAGATAATAATAACTATGATATTCAACTATTTAATTAATAAACAATTATTATAATAAATTTTGAATATATTTTGATGAACTGGGAAGGCATCCAAATATCAAGAGTGAAGAATGGTTTTTATGTCCACTCGTAATACTAGTCGGAATGCAATGAACTGAGCAAATAAATATTAATTTTTATAATTAAAGTTCCATTGAACAAGAAATATTTTATATTTCATAAATATCATTTTTTTGCATGAGATTTAAAGTGGCAAAGAGAAATATTTTTAATATAAATTGAGCAAGTAAATAAATTCAAAAAGATTGGATAAATCTAAAGAAAAGCATTTCAAACTTATAAAAGAAGAAAAGAAAGATTGAAGTAGAATGTCTGATTAACTGAAAATTTAGAAAATATATGCATATCCTACACCACAGATGATAGAATAATTGTTTTTAGTACATATAAAGTATTTTTCTTTAACTGCAAATTCTAATTAATTGAAAATTTATATATATTGGATTAACATAATGTGGTCCAGCTAGTAGAGCGATAGATTGTCATTGGTGAGAGCATTGACCCTGAAACCATGGAAGTTTAGCAACCTGATTGTCTATAGTCTAAGTGCCTAATAGACTTTCTTTATACAGCATGGAATGTTTATACCAAGAATGGAAGAAAATCACAGACAACCAATGTGGAATTGTTCAAAGTTTGCCTTTCAAGAGCAATATCAAAAGACCCTCATCTGCAGAGAGAAATACCTAAACTATATGAACTATAATTTAAGAAGGACTATGTTGTCACAAATTTTGATTTATCAATTCATGAAATATATCTTGTTAAGCATTATGATTTTGTAATTTTATTTTATGTATATCTTTATTATGTCATTCTTATTGTTTGGAAGTTTGAAATCATATGTTTTGACATTCTAAGGACAATCCAATGGAAGGAGCTAAAACAATAAATTATGAGAAAAAAGGAAAACAAATAATTTAAAAATATATTTTAAGAATGAAATTTAAAAACAAGGAAATATTGCATCATATTTTTTTAGAACGGATTTGTTTTATTAAAAATAAGGTGGGGAAAAAGAGTCCTGTTATGTAAAGATTCAGAATCCGCTCTCTTTTTTTATAATTGAAAAAAGGGTAAATGTAATGAAAAATAAATAAATGTTAAAAGATTTTAAAATAAAACTTTCAATAAACAATAAAATTAATGATTATTTAATGTATCTTTTAAAATAAAACTTTCAATAAACAATAAAATTAATGATTATTTAATGAATCTATAACATGTATCAACATCATATGACCTAATCCTACATGTCTTTCCAGAGTTTTGTGCCTATGCTCATGTTATATTTACTAATTATTATTTTGCCCATGTTCTAGGCAGAGTCAATCATTATCTCAGTGGTTCCTATACTAATGTATGTACTTCATTTTATACCCCAATTCATGCTTGTAGGACTGTAAAAGTCTCCTAATTTACCAGTTTTATTGATGAGAATAATTTTATGTCTCTTTTATTTGAGAAGGAAAATTCTGCATTATTGTATAATGTTATATGGTATTATTCTGTGCTTGTGGTTTAATCTGCTAGATAAACATTTGCCATTTTATTATATTCTTTATATTTGTTTCTGTGCTAGTGGTTGGAACATTCTGTAATATTGCTTGTTGCTCTAATAATGATCAGAAAGGTCATAGGCCATTTAATGCTTTGTTACACTTTTGTGTGGATGAAAATATTTTAAATCAATCAACTGCCAAAAATTTGATAATATATATTTTAAAGAAAAAATATTATATCCAGCAAAGAAAATTAATTGCAAAAGTAATCTTTAATAATTTTCTTGTGTTAAATTAAAATATGATGTAAACTTTAGTGTTTAAATACACACACACACACACACACACTAAATTTTAAACACTTATAGTACTTTTAAACAACTGAAAAATTTAATCATGTATTTATTATTTTATGATGATTGAAACATCGCCATCAAATGTACTGCACACATGTATGTGTGCACATATATATATATATATGTCAATCATATTCCAAATATCAATGTGTGTCAGATAGACACTTATATGTAAAATTTTAATCATTTTTTATTATAAAATATCAATTTAAACCTGTTCATTTTATGTCAAGCCACATGTCTGTGTGCTGTCTGGTTTTAAACAAACCTATTGGTACACATATGTAAACCATAATAGTAACTTGAATTTTTGTACATTAATTTTGTAAATCACAAATGTGATAATTTATTATTATTATATATTAATCAAAACTAGAAGGCTTTAATATGTATCACCATATTCTACAGATCATAAGATCATTTTTATATTGTTATTAATAAACCTGAATTCAATTGTTAAAACTGTATTAAATCATTATCTCTTGGTCATCATAACAGTACTTGAGATTTATGTATAATAGTGAATATTGGAGTGGGGATGTAATTTAGTGCTTTACGGGGCAGCCATTTTGACATTGTCCTGCCTTGGCATGGGGATTATATTCTTCAAAGCCCCTGCACTACCTTTTATTTTAGTTTAGTCTTATTAAAAATTAAATTTTTCATTGGCCAGTACATTAATGGTACTAAGTGACCAGAGTATTGATGATGATCTGCATGTTTTAATGTCCCAGCATTATTGTTTTTTATTATTATTATGTATCCAGATGGATTACCATTTAAGTTGGGACATCCAAATTAATGTTAAAATAATTACCCCAAGATGGCAATGGCTCAATAGTTAGCCTGGTCTACAAAAACCCACTGCAAATCCAGTCACAAGGTAGACTGTTGATGTATTTGATTGTTGATCGTTCATGATGATGAATGGTTATTTTGAGTATTACTTACTTTTACTCATTGATAAGTTAATCATAGTTGCTATGAAGAGTAACTATCTGATCTCTCAGACATCCTATGATTTCATGCTATTGAATATATAAAATTGCTTACATACTTATGATTATATGTATTGGATATTGAACATTATTTTAATATCTCTTATAATATCTTATATTACTTATATTTTATATTAAATAATTTTAATTGAAATATTTAACTTGGCATTGATGATGATTTTGCCATCACTCCAGGTTCATCTCCAATCTCACCCCATCCCATTACAAATCTTTTCCCCATTCTGTTACAATATATATATATATATATAATGATTGTAAAGTCACCTCTTTAGATAATTATATATAAAATAACTTTTTGGGCTAGGATGTATCTCTCTTTTGCTATAGATCAAACAAGTTTAACCAATTAAATTAATAATATATAACTCAGGCACATGGTAAGTAAAGACTAGTTTATAGATAAATAACTCTAAGCATAAGCATATACTTATGCTTTTCAAATTGATTTCATTGGTGAGTGCAAGGAGAATTATAAAGCATATGAATGGAGGGATTGTTTCTTTTTTATAATATCTATGGATTCAATATATTTGCACAGATATGATAACAAGAATAGATTTGGTGGTGTAGATACAGTATGTATACATAAAATATGCATTTTTGTTTGGATTTCTCTCTCTCATATATATATATACACCCAGATCATAACAGGTAAAATTAGTGAAGTAACACAAGACTGTTGTTATGACAGTCATGACCAGGATACACCACAGAGACCCATCGCAACATTATATGAAGTTATATTAAAACACAACAAAATAAATTATGTGACTATTCATTTAGTAACTATTCTTATTAATGAATGTATACAACTGAGATTTTATTTCATGAGACTGAGATTTTATTTACTTGAGACTTTATGGCCATAAACAAAATGGTATGATCTATAAAACTACTAAAGATTACTATTCTAAGATTAAATATATGATCCATTACATCAATATTAACCATCACATGGTGAATACAGACCATTTAACAAGACAGTAATAATTATAATCAGCATTATAACATGATTGATCACAGCTCAGATATACTCAGCAATTTAATATAGCAATGCTATGTAGAGTATTTGCTTTGTAATAAAAGGTAAACAACATAAACTGTATAGATTTTTTCATCATTAATTTATGTTGTCAAATCAAATCAATAGCAATGAGACTTATTGTTACAGATAAAGTATAAATTATAATATTGGAAAATATGTTCAATTATAATATTGACTAGCAAATATATTTATTAATTTTGGTCCCAATATCACAAGCATCAATAAAAGCAACAAATTCTGGATTATATTCTATAAATAACAAAGCAAAGCTAAAGTGATGATGGAGATAAATGGGATTTTATTTTACCCTGTACATCGTACCTAAGAACAAAAGCAGTAAAATATTCTCTTAGACCTTCAGCATACCTTGTATGCTGCATCAGTGACAATATGTGCTCTAATGTGTAATATATTTAATACACTGGATTTTTTGATTCTATGTGTGACAAATAGCAATGATATAGTGAGGTTGAATTATGAAATTAATATTTATTTACAACTCAATACCAATAAATAATTGATTAATACAATGATTAAAATAAATAAATAAATAAGCAAAAGAAAATACCATCACGTGTACTTGTTTTTATACATGGATAAATTCCAAAACAAAAACAATATAAAACTTTCTCACCAATGGACTTGATTTCAACCCTTGCAGAGGATAGGATGGATTCAAACACTTAGTCTATCACATGTCCACTATGTTAATAACAGAACCAATGCACCTATGGCCAGAATTTATAATAATAATAATAATAATCCTTAAATTATTACTTCACTAAACTTTATAATATATATTGTACCTATATTGATATAGGCACATATAATTTTTATCTAAAATTATTATTAAAGTAATCTTTCATAAAAGAAAAACATAAAATTAAATGTTGAAGAATTTATTGCAGCTTGTTTTCGAAAAGGATAAGAATTAAATAGTTTTCTAGCGTTAGTTTTTGAAATAAAAAAGCTACAATTAATTGGTCAAAAGGGGGGAGGGGGAGTCTTGGTTTGAGAGATGAAACTAAGGGTTGTAAAAGGAAGTAAAGAGTTTTTGTTAGTATTCGTAAAAATATAATTTGAGAAAGTTAAGACATGCAAATCTCTTTTCATTCAATTTTAATTAAAGAAAAAATAATGTTAAAACTAAATAGTAAATTGTATTAAAAATATATGTGCGTATATATGTACATTTGTAAATATATAAAATGTATGTGAAAGTTAGGGAAGATTATCATTGAAAAACACGGCAATGGCTATTAGATATTAATTAATATAAAACAATACGTTTTTGCATGGCTATTACTAATTAAGCAATCTTTCAAAACACGTTTATCAAAGGATTAATTGATAAGGAATTTGACAACAGATCTTTGCCGGAGATATTAGAAAGACAACACGTTGCAGATATAAATAGACCTTTTTTTATCGGACAGTCATTCATTCCACAAATTAGTTGAGACAATCAGGTTCACAAAGTTATTGAGAGAGTGCAGTTCGGAAATTAATTGAGTCAGCTAAGAAACAAAATGCAGTGCTGAGAAAGTTTTGGAACGCACGTTCACCTCCAGCCCAGATGTCCGAGAAAACAGCAGATCTGCCCGTGAAATAATGTCAGCTTAACATCTTAGAAAATCTTCGTCAGTATCTATTTGTTTCCAATAGCAATAATCGTGAAAATCAGGAAACTCAGCAAGGAAACGTCCCAGCCGGCTGGTAAGCATTTATAATGGAAATATCCTCACCGAAAGCAGCCTCCAAAGAACAAAATTCTACGTCAACATTCAAAATCCTAGGTAAAACATTTGCTTATTTTCGTTTATACTGTAATAACCATTGCATTTCATTAATTCATGCGAATCCTCCAAGAGTCTAATTATATGAACTCGATATCATACATAAATGAACTATTGATGTGTGTGATTAAATTTCAAATGCTATGTAATACTTTAATATTATTATGTGTGTGCATGAGTTAATATGTGCGTGATCATTATATCAATATTTATTAGTTAAATTAGAGTGTTCTGTTATTAAATCTATAGGAATATTTAAACTATTTAGAAATGTTAATTTAAAATATGCGTGTGTTTTATTAGAATTATAAAATGTTTAAATTTAGTAAATAAATGTTAGTTAATAAATTATCTTTAAAATTAAACTTTATTTGTCGGTCAATTCTTTTTATCAATTCTTTTTTATCAATTCTTTTACAATTCTTTTTATAAATTCTTTTTAACAAATTCTTTATCAAGTCTTTTAACCACTAATTAAGTATAATCTATTAGTGATTACAAACAACTGAGCTAGTCATGGATTTAGGCGTTGGGTTAGTTGCCACTATTGAAAGTGCGTTGTCTATTCTTTTAGAATAAGCAGCTGGCGCCCGTGTTTAAACACAAACAAAAAAAGTGCTTTGAACTTGGTGTTGAACTCAACAGTCGAGAAGAAGTTATGTCCTGGAAATGTAACATTAGTTATATACTTTATAGCTATCGTTTGGGCATACATACTCTCCGAGTATGTTCTTCTCTGCCTAAGAGGCCGGTGATTCGAATACACATAATCGAACCCGGTTCAATATATATGCACTGTTTGCACAAATAATGAAGCTAGAACATATATTTAAAAGCAAAATTTTGCACAGATAATGAAGCTAGAATGTATATATTTAAAGGCGAAATTTTAATTTACTAAAATATAAAACCATTAAATTAAAGCACTTAGCACTTTCAAGAGACCACTTGCTCTCATACTCATAGCTGTTGTTGTTATAACTGCATGGTAGAAATGGAATTTATGTAAATTGATGCAAATGGGTTATAATTGCCATTTCTGAGACAGAGCAAAGCAGGCTTCTCTCCTATTGATGGATTTGGGGTTGCTAGCTATGTGAAACACCTCTCTCATCTTGTGTCGAGCATCATGTTTCTCAGAGCATATGTCTCTGGCAGTGATGGGTTTAAATTTATGGCCTGATGTTCTTTCATGTTTGCAGAAGATGGAATTGCCTTCTTGCTTGGATTTAGTTTTATTGTAAATATATTTTTGTTAGGATACTGTATTGGCTATGTTAGCCCAGGTCTTCCCATATTATGCAACTTGGCAGTTGGCTTGTGGGCAGGTCATTTTGTACACCACCAGAGGAGTGAGGTTGGTGTGATTCTATGTTTTGAGTTGTTTATAAGTCTGTTTGTGTTGATAAGAGACACAATCTGAACCAGTATGTAGCAGATCTAATTAAAATCAGATATTCACATTTAGCCATCAACAGGAAAGTCAGTAAGTTCTATTATAATATTAGGCATAATCACATCAAAGACATTAAGCCAAGAATTCTCATACAATATATCAAATCCCTTGCCAAATGCCTCAACAACACACTATCCAAAGACTTTAGCATTGCCTACCAGTCACCTCTGAACACAAACAGGCTTATAAACAACTCAAAACGTAGAATCACACCCAAGCTCACTCTTCAGATAGTGTACAAAATGACCTGCCCACATGCCAAGCTGCATACTATGGGGAGACCCAGCCTAACATAGCCAATAGAGTAGCCCAACACAAATATATCTACAATAAAACTAAATCCAAGCAAGAAGGCAATTCCATCTTCTGTGAACACAAAAAACATCATGCCATAAATTTGAACCTATCACTGCCAGCATCATATGCTCTGAGAGACACGATGCCCAATGCAAGATTAGGGAGGTGTTTCACATAGCTAGTGATCCCAAATCTATCAATAGGAGAGAAGTCTGCTTTGCTCTGTCTCAGAAATGGCAATTATAACCCATTTGCATCAATTTGCATAAATTCCATTTCCATTTCAACTATGCTGTTATAACAACAACAGCTATGAGTAAGTATGAGCGCAAGTTGTCTCTTGAAAGCACTAAGTGCTTTAATTTAATAGTTTTATATTTAGTAAATTAAAATTTTGCTTTTAAATATATACATTCCAGCTTCCTTGTCTGTGCAAACAGTGCATATATATATATAAATTAATAATAATAATAATTTTGAAAAACAATATGGAGACAAAGTAATCACATGACCAGATGCTTACCGCCAACATTGTCAGCATAGAATTTCAAAATCAATTTTTAATTTTATTAATTGCAAAGACAGATTTTTGTTTTGGAAAAAAAAAAAAAAATGGAGTAAATTTCCCCGCAAGTAATTCATTTACTAAATAAACAAGTTAACTAGCTTTGGTTTTTTTTTATGCTTAAAAAGAATTCACGATCTTAGTCTAATTCAAGATAATAATATACCTTTAATCAGTTGATTATTACATTTGTTATTCAAACTTCCAATTGAAATCAAGTTACCTAACTTTTTTATGATTTTTTATTGATATATGTACATGCATAGATTATATACACATACTTTCATAAATCATTAACAAGCATTTGTGTCCACAATATCACTAAATAAAATTCTATTTTTATTAATTAGAATGAACAAATTATGAAAGAATAATTTTCTCATATATATCTCAGAGATATGTACATTATATAATTGAGCCTCACATTGTGGCGACAAATTATAAAAAAATATTTATCTCTGGAATATGTGGGTAATTCTTCATACCCTATGTTGCAGGCGTCATATTATAAAAAATATATGTAATGGTCCATTATGTATAGGCAGCTTAACCATTCCTAAGAACCAAGCAATGCCCATAACTCGCATGTCTGTGTGTATCATTGTATGGCATTACCACAAACATTACAAAGTCAAACCTCATAGAGGAAAATTTTCACATGACCAACACATCAGATGTTAACATATAAGCCCTTCTTTTTCTTATATCCCATTAGATCAGGAAGATAGAAGAAACTCTTAAAACTATGTTAAATAAATAATTTATTGTGCCAAAGAAGACAATATGTGAGAGATAATGTGTAAAAAAAGATTATAAGTAACAATAATAATAAAAAACTAAAGCAAAGTAAAATTTATATCTAGATTTAAACCCAAGATTGTTTGCATTGCTTACAAATTAAAATGAAATTTATTAGTGCCTAAACAGATTAACTATTACTAATTTATATCCAATAGAGGGACTATAGGTTTTATATGTCTTGATAATCTCTAGCATTGACACTCTATGGTAGTTTAATGATGAATTAATGAATAATTAATCAGGGTTAAGATGAGTGTATGTACTTAATTATGTCAAAATTACAATCATGAACAGAGGACTTTCATATACTCAAAATTATGACAATCTACATGCTTGGAATTTCAGATTTTAAAATTATTAACAAATATAAGGTGCAGTGTTAGGTTATAAGCAGCAAAACAGTATATCCAATGATGAAGAAGATATGGGACATTCTCACCTTGGCAAAGTCCTACCCAAGAATTCCATAAGATTAGAGGGTCATACAGAGCAGGAATGAATGTCTGCATTGATAATACTATGAATAATGGCAGAAATCCTCCAGGTTTGAAATTATGAGATATATGCCTGCCTTTAGCATGATCATATCTAGGAATAACCAGCAAATCCATTTCCCCAAAGGAGTAACAAACATCTGCTTGAAGAACAAAATATATGAAAGAATAAAATTACATAACCCAGCAATGCAAAGTTAATTAAAATGAAGCATGATAAATAATTCTAGACTATGAAAATCTGATATTAAAAGATCAACAAAGATAAGCATGAGGGGCCACATTATAAACTTAAACAAGCAATCATATATTAAACTTACTAACCAAACTAAGGCCTAACATACTTAAGTGAATTAAAAGATTCAAATACCCTTCTTATTTGAAGGTCTACTCTATAGATCTTACACTAGAAGGAATATATTGCATGATAGCTGAAGAGGTTTATAATTTACATATATAATTATAATGAGATATTTATGAAAACTGATGTTAACTTATCACGGTTAACATATTTCAAATGATTTATATTTGTCCCTTCAAATAAATTGAAAATTAATCCCAATTCTAACATTATTATCAAAACTAATTTAACTTCTTATATAATTGTTTATAAAACACTGGTTTTCTTATTGCAAAAGTAAAATCTATAATTGAAATGCATGGCTGATTATATTTTAGAAAAAACAAAATCTTTGGCAGGTAAAGTAGGGGTTTACAATGCCTTTGCACTTTTAATTAATTAGTTTGTTTATAAGATGATTTTTAAAATAAAATGTGTTTACAAATAGCTGTTCATCACCTGATTTTTAGAATAATAAATTTAGCATATGTAAACTTTAAGAATGACCGCTTTAGCAATCGATTCGATCATTCTTAACAATATAGGTTAATTATAAAGGTAAATTAACAAAATAAAATATATTATACAAGTAAAATCGAAGATCAAACACATATGAATTGTTTTATCAGTCATATGAATGTACAGATCTGAAATCTAGAGTTTGAATATTTCTACTTTACTTTCACAAAGGGTTTGAAAATACAGAAAGATATGAAGATCAGTGTAAGATGCAATGATGATGCTTAGCTTTCATGACACAATTCACAAGGTCTTGGATGATTCTTTTCTCAAATATCAATAATTGATTGAAGACAAGCTGGTTCTTTGGAAAGCATTTGGCTGAATATGGTTAATTGACTAGGTGGCTTTTTATTTTTGGAATGCTAGTACAGTAAGTAGGTCAGCATGCTGAATTCATGATAGCAACATGAGCACAGGTACAATGGTCAGAAAACTTCTGGTGAGCAGCACTTCACCTCATTCCATTTCTCAGAGATGGCAAAGAAAAGTGGACACAAACTTTCTACTTGCTAGTCAACATAATACAGCAAATAATAAAATATTCTTAATGATTACAATTTTGAAGAATTTTCTCAGAAGAACAAAAAATAAGAAAGTAAAAAATAATCTTTAACATTTTCTGAGGTATTTATATGATCTTAGACAAAAGGCATCCAGATTAATTTTAATTAAAAATATATTGTTGCTGATAACAATTTTGATTAGTTAATAACAATTTAATCTTGTATCTATTTTATTAATTAGTACCAATTTTATTATTTCTTCAATGTGATGGACTAATTTTTTTGATGTCATCCAGTATGATTTACATGAAAATGGTCAGTAACCAGCAGCTTATAATTCAGCAGTTTTATAGAAATTCTAATTGTGGATGAATAAATTGTTGATTTCTCTTCCACATTTTGTTTGATGGCTTTCATCAGAGTTGCCACTGTTCCACCATGAATTCTTATGATGAAACACTCATCAGTCTTCCTTTTTCAGAAGAATTCATCCAGCTTGGTTTTTTTTCTTTTTGTGCAAAAGGTTCTCATCAATTTCAATAAATTTTGTTAGGGCCTCCAATTTTATATTTTTCTCTATTATGCCAAGCTCTGTTTTCCTCCAGTCTATGGATGTTAATTTGTGACCCCAGCTATAAATAAATCAGATCACTATCAAAAATGGAATTCTGGAATTCTTCAACTATGTTCACTTATGAAGGCCTATTTTATTATTACATTCTTGAATGTTCCAATGCTATTGTTATGTCCAAAGTGTGCATATATTCAACTGCATTGATCTCAAAAATAGGTAAACTCCAAATGTTCAACATTTTGCACTGCTTAAAAAAAGAAAAGAAAATATTATAGTATTAATCATAAAATTGGAAATAATAAATCAGTACTGAAGTAAAAAACCTTTTGAGAAAAATTTGTCCAAATGATATCTGGACAATAAATGAAAGTATAAATTTATCATGTTATTGGATGAAATCACAGGGTTTATTTGATGGGATTGCAAGGTTAAATATTATTACAATTGTGAAAAGGTATACTATATCTCCTACTACCACCCTACATTGCAGCACTAATTCATAAGTACTTAAAATTTTTCCAATTCCTAATGACTTTTTTTTATGGCATTTCTGGTAGTAATTAAACATACATTAACACCTTTTATTGAAAGTTAAGAATATTGAAAACATTCTTGAAAATATAAAATACAATGATTACTTTTTTCATTATTTAAGTAAAATTTCTATACCAATTATAAATGTACCTATACTCTAAACTAATATGCTTTTATTAATTAAAATGTTTAGGAATTTAATGTCAAATTTTAAATTAATTATATCTTAGAATTTTCTAGAATTGGATATACAATTGGAATGTTAATTATCTAAGTTCTTTTTCTAACCCCCGCTCCACCTCCATGTGCTTTTAATAATTTATAATGAATTAAAATGTTTTAAACAAATTTTTAGCTGAAACAAACAGGCTTATATATACCTGTGTCTATATATGTAATATATAGGGTATATGAGCACAGACTTTCACATGACTCACCACTCTCCACACTATCTCATAACACTGATACACTCGAACACACATATGTTGAAAAGATAAATAATCACCAATATACATATTTCATGCTAAACCAGAAATCATCAGTTGGTCCAGATTACCATCTCTACATATATATGCTATAAGTGTTCAGATATATATTAAGATAGCCAAACGTCATACTTTAATGGACAGGCTTCAATCTACTCCACCCTCCATCCCTTCTGTGTGTATTAAATGGATTATGTCCTGTACATGAGGGGTCAGATTGACCTTAGGTCAACATGGGTGTGACAAGAATCTCGGTCCCAGGGTAGCCTTTGAGCATTCCATCATCAGATTTTCAATTGGATGGAAGGTTGAAGAGTTGGAGTGTGGAGTAGATTGAAGCCTGTCCATTAAAGTATGACGTTTGGCTACCTTAATATATATCTAAACCCTTATAGCATATATGTGTAGAGATGGTAATCTGGACCAACTGATGATAGCTGGTTTAGCATGAAATATGTATATTGGTGATTATTTATCTTTTCAACATGTGTTCGAGTGTATCAGTGTTATGCGATAGTGTGGAGAGTGGTGGGTCATGTGAAAGTCTGTGCTCATATACTCTATATATTACATATATAGACACAGGTATATATAAGCCTGTGTGTTTCAGCTATTACATAAGTAGAGATGTCTGCCCATCCCTTCTATGTGTATTAAATGGATTATGTCCTGTACATGAGGGGTCAGATTGACCTTAGGTCAACATGGGTGTGACAAGAATCTTGGTCTCAGGGTGGCCTATGAGCATTCCATCATCATATTTTTAATTGGATGGAAGGTTGAAGAGTTGGAGTGTGGAGTAGATTGAAGCCTGTCCATTAAAGTATGATGTTTGGGTATCTTAATATATATATCTGAACACTTATAGCATATATGTGTAGAGATGGTAATCTGGACCAACTTTGCTAGTTTAGCACGAAATACGTATATTGGTGATTATTTATCTTTTCAACATATGTGTGTTCGAGTGTATCAGTGTTATGAAATAATGTGAAGAGTGGTGGGTCATGTGAAAGTCTGTGCTCATATACCCTATATATTAAATAAATTTTTAATAAATAAAATTTTCTATAATATTGAAATTATTGAATTATAATTAAAAGTTACAATTTAAAAGTATTTATAAGTTGGCATGAAGAGCACATACATATGGCTTCAATACATCACAAAAATGTTCATACTTTCATCTTTGAAATTTATAATTAGAGTAAGGAATATGATTTTAATAAGAACACAATTTTTTTAAAGAAGTATCAGAAAAAAATAAAAAGAAATGATGACTGTGCTTGATTGGTTTACTGATGAAGATTTTTTTCCATGAGATGATTGATATTAATGCTTTCAGAACATATTATGATTATAAACTGCTAATACCTGCTTCTTTTTTCCCATATGTCATAGCATTGGCTGGGAGACGAACCTGCAACAACTGTCTGCAACCAACTGCTTGCTTGCAAGGCAGCTGTGCTGACTTCTCGGCTAACAATTTTTTTGAACTTATCTGTATCCAAATAATTGTCTGAATTAACTTTTGCAATTCTGTCACTAAACAATGAAGTATTTAGTAATAACATATGCAAGGTTTTGTATTTTAAACCAAGTGAAAATTTTCTGTTGTTATGCCTGGAAAGTTGCAAAAATTAAATAATGTGTATGGATGCTTTATTTAAAAATATTTAATTATTCATATATTGGTATAAATAACTTTATCTAATTCAGAAAATAAAACAATTTAATGAAACAAGAAATTATAGAATTTAAGAATTTTTAGCATATGAAAATTTATTGTTTTTGTAATTAATGAAGAATAAAAGTAGAAGACAAATTTATCTTTGAGAAATTTTTCCAGAAATCTAATTAAGAAATATTTTAAAAAATAAAATAAATAAATCACATATTTATGATATTAATATGTAGAGAAAAAGGATTAGTGCATAAGTTAATAATATTAAAATTTAATGGAATCATTCATTTTATTTTGAAAATTAATTTTCTGATATTCTTCTGTGTTTAGAAAAATTAGTAGATAATTGACTTGGGAAATTACATGTGATTTAATAGTATTATAATATTTAGATTGTTTGAGTGGATAAGAGGTATTCATTTAAGTTAATATTTTTCAGTGTGGAATTTTTATTTTTAATTTACAATTTCATACATTTTGTAAAGTTTATTATGGAATACTGTATTGGATTATTTTGAATTTTGTTAGTTTTGAAGTATTTCTTAGTGATTATCATTGTAACTTTTTTCAGTTTTTACAAAAAATATTTTAAAATCATTGTTTATTATTTTTATTGTATTAAAATAATATTTATTTATCTGAATCTAATTTAGGAAAAAGAATTGAATATTTTAACATTATTTATTATCATTTTATGTTAATAATCATATTTATTTTATATAGAATAGAATTATTATTCTTTTAACCGAATCTTACTTAGAAGAGAACAAAGATGATAATTGGAAAAAAGCATTGAATATTTTAACAAAATGTGAAACTGTAAGTATTAATAGGACTTTTGATAATTTAATCTTGCATGTAAATATAATTGTTTTATTAATTTTGCAGTATTTTAAATACTTTCAAATGAAAGTACATTGAATAAAGCTGTTAAACTTTGAATTGATCTATATAATTTTTATTAATATTATTATTACAGATCCATCATGCTGATTTTTTTCAATATCAGTGTAGCATAATTGTATGCACTGATTGAGATCTCTTGTGATCAGTATTGTCAGATTATGATAATTTGATATTTTTTGATAATACTACTGTGATAATGTTGCCTTTTCTTTTACTATTAGAGGAGTAAAAATTCCAGTAAATCTTTACAACTGATAAATTGCTATATAACAATTAAAATATAAACAATTTTTATATGTTCTTTCTACCTATAGCATTTCATTTTGTTTCTATAACTTATTATTTTACATATTATGTCTGAAAAATATAATTAAGTATTTTTTAAAAATATAAACATCTCAGAAAAAGTTTTATTGTAATAGAAATTTCAAAGTGCTTATTCATTGTTCTATGCTTAAAATGCATAACTCAAGCTGCAAATTAAACTTTTTACATTAAAGTTAAATAATGCAATATATGCATATATATTGACATGTGTGTAAAGATAATGACTATTATTTTTTCTAAAACTATGAAAATTATCCAGCACAAATACATTAACTGTATTACTCACTAGGCTTGGCAGTTTTAGCTAACAGAAGCTTGATATCCATTTACCAATCAATATTAAATGGTTAGTTGGTCTATCTATGGACTGGCTACTTAAAATATTCTAATCCTCTTTAGAACTTGAAAAAAAAAATTTTTTAATCTAGCTTGAATCAATTATAGATCATAAATATAACAGGAAAATCCACTAATCATCCCATCATAAATTGTTCTGCCACAATGTTTATATATAAATAAATTATATGCATATAATAATTTTGAAAATAATCAAACTAAATAAGGACAATTTATATATAAAAATATTTATTTCATCTAAATTAAATGCATAAGTTAGGTGAAAATGTAAATTGATAGAGATTTAAATTTTTAATTTTTATTAAAGTTAAAATTATGTATATATAATAAAATAAGACTACAAAATTAATTTACTAAATTATTTAAATGAACATATATAAAATTATTAAGTAAAAATTATTTTCAGTAACTTCTTAGTATCAAAGAAACATTTTAAATATCAGAGATGCATTTACAGAAAATTATTCAATCCCAACATATATTCAGTTCTGGAATTGTAGTATTTATTTAGTTTTGCAATTCAATTATAATACATAGCTTACCAAAATAGGGTTTACTAACAAAGGTATTTCGTTATAGACTAGATGACAGACTAAGTTCTTCACTAACACTCATTTTATATTCTACTGACTTTTGGATCATTTCTTCTTTGTATATGTCACCCTGTAACCTCACCTAGTTAATTCTTGTTATTTATTGTTTTTTTTTTGTAATCACTTATAGGTCAAATAAAATTATCTTGAAAGAGAATTATAATAAATTACTCCAACTGTTATAAATCAACTTAAATAGACCAGAATATTTAAATTTAAAAAAAATAGTAATATTCAGGTAATCTTATACTTTCAATATTTATAATAGCTAAAAAAAATGTTTGGATGTAATAACAAATTATTTTTTTTAATAAAAGATTTGAATATTTAATAGTAATTTTTATAAATTTATTATTTACTTTCTCAGAAAATAGTATGTTAAATCAATAAATTGAAAGTGAAATTATATTGAATAGCATAAGGAAGTAATAAATAATAAAATCTATAAAATATTTCTATAAATAAAAATTACAATAAATAAATGAACACTCAGCACAAAAATGTAAATAAATGTATATGGTATAATTAAAAAATATATCCATACTGTAATGATTAGCTATCAGTAGTGCCCCTCAATCTTATAAGTCTTTAAATCAATCAAATTCAAATCAAGAGATAAATCAGATATTCTAGAGTATTTGAAAGAAAAGTAATGTAGAAAAAAAAAGAATGATTCTCCTGATTGATATGTTAGACTTATTATTTGGGTGATGATAAAATAATAATAGTAATAATAAGATATTTGTAAAGTTTGTAAAGCTTCACATAAAATATATAGATGCTATATTTTATAACTTTGCTTAATAATTTTTTTTAAAAGTTAAAATCTGTCAAAAAGGAAAAAAAAACAACAACTGATTAATGATAATTATATAATTTGATTAAAGCTAATTTGAGTTGAACAACATGTAATTAAGTGTTACTAAAGGATTAAGTTGGAACAAAAAAAAATAGCAAATCATAGAGAAAGTAAAAACAAACTAAGGCTTTTTGGGAATAAGCTATAAAAAAAAAAAGCAAGAGATAAACATCTGTGGAGAGCTAAAGTGCATATTATGAGCATTGTGTAACTTGAAAAGATTTTATTTCTGGTTTTTAAAGCATTATATATTATTTAAAAGACCTCTGTTATTGTACTTTTTATTACTGGCACAAAAATAGTTAGAATGGTAAAATTCCTTGAAGTAAAAATATTTGCTAAATCAGTCCAAAATGTATCAGTCAGCTGAATGATGTAGTTTTTCCAATCTTGAAGCAAGTAGTCCAGAGAAGGAGATATAAAATATGTTTGTCCATAGAACTATTTATCATCATCTGCTCTCATATAGACCATGTATTTAAGAAGCAGGCTACCCAAAATCAAAGAAAATCAGATCAGAATCAAACAACAGAAATCTTAAAATCACACATCAAACCCAAACTTATCCACTGGTAGAAAGTTACAAAATTGTTTAGAGAAACTCTTGGTAAGAATTTTAATTTACATATAGATAAGAGCCCTCCATAAAAATATAAATTATGTATATATATTTAAAGATTTATATTTTTGATTACAGATATTGTTTAAATTATTTTTTGTTATTGACAAATTTTTATTAGTGCAGTTTAAGCTAATATATATATTTTTTTAAATGTGTATGTATGTTTAATTGTGACATTTACAGTTAATTGTTATTATATTTATTGATTTATTAATAATTTCTGTAGGTAATTTCTGACATCAATTAAAATTATCTAAAATAAATAATGCAATTATTTACATTATTTAGTTGTCCATGTATCTTCTCTCAATAGTCTCATCTACATTACATTGATATTGAGCATTCATGCTACAAGATAAGCAATATGGAATTGTTACCATGAAAACTGTGATGATGATATCAGAGAATAATATATTCATAGGTGTTTTTTTAGAAGAAAGAGTTGCCCTGTATTAAGGTGAGACTCTCTGAGATTGGATTTCATTTATGATTACCAGGAAATATAACAAAATATCTTATATAAACAATTATAAAAGGGATAGTAGGTTTGATTACCAACATTAATATCTATTTTAATTAAATTTAATTAATTGAAATTCAAATATTAACTAATCCTTAGTAAACTGGTGAAATGCATATTGCTTTAAAGTATTTAAGTTATATGCCGGAAATGTTTTCTTTGCATTGATATATGAATGCCATCGGTATTTAAGCACAATTGTCATCATCAATAAGGCACTTATCATTACAATACATCTTTCTTAAGTAAAAGTTGAAATCAAGAGAATCTTTGTATATAATTATATGACATTTCTACTGATTACTATCTTTGACAGAATGGCTTAATTGGTTATAGGTTTTTCTTAAACTCAGTATTCACAAATCTAAATCCTAGGTTTAATTCCCATGTTAGTATTGTCACTGATCAGGCCAGCAACACCTGAAGTAGAGAGAAAAATAATATCACTTATACTAATATGTATGTGATTATGAACAATAGAATGTATTTGAAAAGTTTAAAATTTTTAAAAGCTATTCGCAATTAATATTAGATAATGGAAATAATCCAATATAAAATTATAGCTATAATCACAAACTTTCAGACAAATATATCTACCCACATATATAATTTATATTAATACAATATAAACATATGTAAATTATAAATGTTATTTGAGCAAGAAGAAAATAATATATTTTATGTAATGTTAAGTTAATAAATAATATGTGCAAAAAAATCACTATGAAGCAACAATATGACCCATCACATAAAAACAAATATATTTATTGCCCAAAAGTATTTTCTGGCACTTAAAAAAAATATTATCTTATTAGTCATCCATTTTTATTAATTGAATTATTAATATGAAGATAAAGAAAACAGATTTATTGCTAGGTTTACAAAAAAATATGTGGATTAGATTCGAAATGAAAATATGAAAGATAACTTTAATTAAAAAAAAACACTAATAATACTGAATGAATCTAATAAAAATAAAGGAAACACATTTATTGTTATATATCTAAATACGCTCCCTTCCTGTTTATTATTAAATATATATAGCATTTTGATTATGAAATTTTTTAAAATAATTAATGTTGAATCCATAGTAAAAAAGATAATAAGCTTATTATTAATTGTTAAACAAGATATTTATGGTATGGGTGTTAAGAAAAATCTAGCACAGCTTAGATTAATAAATATGAATATTATTATAAATCATTTAAATAATATATAAAATATAAAGCCTTCTGAAAGAAATGTGCTGTTAATTGAAAGGAAAATCTTCAATTTCTCTTTAAGGATTTAAAGAAAATGTGCAGGGCAAATTTTAATATTAATTCCATATTTTTTTTGTTGCAGCTGTCATTACTATGTGATTATTCATATAGTTAAGAACATGTATAGAATGCTCACCCATATACATCAGCCATTATAATGAATTTATTGACATTTTATCTCTGAGTTTAAGATCAAGAAATATTATAACCTTCTTCTAAGTTATCTGATAGTTCTCAATTGAAATAGTTGAGTTATCCTGGACACAGCATTGAGTATGTGAATAGTTTATAGAAATTCACCTTGTCAGAACTTGTCAAGATTAGATTGTTCTCAGGCCTTTAACATATACAAGAACATAAAAATAGAAAGAGCTGACATATTTGTAAACTTTGATGTAGAAAATTTATTTGTAAATGTACTCTGTGATGAAGCATTAGTTTTTGCAAGGAAAGGATTAAATGAGGATAATACCTTACAAACCAGACCAATTCTTCTATTAATAATATAATGTAACTCTAAGGATTTTGCATAACAACATACTTTTAATGCAACTGAGAATTCTTCCTATAAAATTAAGAAATTTTTATAGATTTACTACTTTTATCTTGATTAATAATATTTATCTATAAAAACTCAAACCACATTCATAAATTCTTCTTTACTTTCATTTAACATATGACTGCTCTACATTGATGATACATTTATTATATGTTTAAATAAATCATACGATATAAAATATCTTTATATAACAGCAATAATTTTATATATATTTAGTAATACATAAAAACCTCTTTTTTGATAAATAATGATTTTTGCCTTTTCCAATGTGTTGAAATTATTTTATAATTTCAATTTATATTACATACATAGTGACATTTTATTTGCTGTATGGCCACATAGTAAAGTACTATTATAAACATTCCAGACATATGTCAAAAACATATCCTTCTCAAATTAAATTTATAATAGAATCAGAACAAAGACAAAAATGGATATTCTTAGATGTTTTATGACTAGACTTTCTCATACCAAAATCAAAAGTATAGTTTACAGACAACTCACACACAGCAAAATACTTGAAAAATTCATTCCTTCATGAGAGAAACAGAAAACAAGTTATACTACCATTATGGAACAGAGCAAATGAATTTGTTCAGATTTAGTAATTTGTAAAAAGAAAAGCCTTATATAGAACAAAATCTCATGAAAAATGGTTATTCATAAGTTTTCTTTAAGAAAACTTTAAACAGACAACAACAAACATCAAAAGAAAAAACAATTAAAGGTACTGTAGTGTATTCATCCATACTAGGGATATCAGACAAATTAAAGATAATCTGCAATCAGTATAACATCAGAATATCCTTTTAAAGCCATAACATACTGAAAGTATTTCTAATATCTATAAAAACCCAAACATAAAATGCTCATAAACAAAAAATGTATCTATGAAATACCATGTTAATATGGAAAGATGTATTTTATGAAACCAGTCACTCATTGAAAAGTAATTAAAAAAGTAAAAATTGATGATTAGAAAGAAAGTCAAGATTTATCTTAAGTAGCAAATCATGTATATATCAATGTATTGTGAATGTTCAGATTGATGATCCAGGTATATATAAAATAAATAAATAAATAAATAAATAAAGAAGTTTGTTGATCTTATTTGATTTTTCCTTTACTTAATAGATAGATAATGTAAGATCTTGGAAATGTAAATTTAAATTTGATCACCATGGCAACCTTAAAGCTTTTAAATAGAATTATATACTGTTGATTCTAGCTTTAAAATAAAAATAACTTCACTATAATCAAACTTAAGAAAAACATATAAATAAATAAATATATTTAAAAAAAACAACAAACAAACAATTCAGTACAATATAAGTTTACCTAAATAGGATCGATATTATTTTACATATTTCATATATGAATGCAGTCACCATAGTAACATTATTACATACAGTTCAATGTTTTTATGTTGTGTATATTTGTTTATAAATTAATTTTAAAAAAATATTATTATTAAAAAAATATAGATATGTGTAAATTATTGATGTTTATCAGGTAAATAAAAAGGTTGTTATATCAATTTTATATTTTGGTTTGTAAATAATAAAAAAAAAATTGTAATCGAATTTGGATTTAATTTTCATGTATCTTTTCCCCCAAACTTACCTTACAAACCGCGCGAAAACTGATATAAAAAAATTGATAAAATTGAGTTTTTTTTTGAGTAATATTGGATGGTCGTCAAGATACGAAAAACGTCAGAAAGAGAACATATAAAAAAGACGCAACAGAATATAAAGGGATCTTCTTCATCATTTTGCTATAGTCAAGGACAGACATATTTTCTGTGTCTTAACAAATAAAGTTTTTCAATATTTTTTTTTTGTGTGTAAAACCATAAAACGTGGAAAAATAGTGGAATTATCTGCCTGTTCAATCATTTGGAGGGCAGTTGCGAAAAGTTTCCGGGGAAAGCGGCAGCAAAGTAAAAAAAAAAAAAACCTATGAAATAAAAAAAAAAAAATGCTTTATAAAAAAAAAAAATGGATTTGCGTAAACATCGTCTCACGAGTAAAGGAACATGGACCAACTGGATCAATTCACATCATAAAAGGGATAATCAAAGTGCACTCACCTCTTTGGACAGAAAAAGAAAACTTTTAGTGAAGCTTTATAAAGTTTGCGATTATTATTTCTGACAAAGAAACTTCTCTTTACACCATAAGAACTGAAGTCAATCAATGGGCCAATAAATAGTGAATGAACAGACTCATATATATATGGTATGATTTTTTTTTTATATAAAATGTGCGTGTATTAATTTTTTTTATATGTAATAAAAGGGAATGATTTTTTTTTTTATTATCTCTAAAAGTAATATAATTTATTAAATGAAGATGATCGGAAAGACTCAAATATATTTATTATTTCATATTCATTTATCCGTTATTATTTTGATAAACAAATAGATTTTGATACCCTCCTATTTCACATCTTTGGTATCGGTTATATGTAAATTTTTTTTAGTAAAATATCCAAAAGCCTTTCCCTTCATTTACTCATTCATTTTTTTTTTTGTCGTTATCGTTGTCGCAACACATCTAGAGATACACATAGCAATTCTATCATTTTTTATTTAGTCAACCAATCTAAAATATAAAGTCATTTCCGATGTATTTTATCATTAATCTTGCCAATTTTCTTTTCTATAATCCAATAAATTGAGTTAATTTAAATATCAAGACTAGTTTAATTATTTTGTTTTATTTGGATTGCATAAGACGACGTAGCTATTTAAGTAACAAGATTCAAACTCAGCTTGGTAAGTGAATTAGAATATAAGATAAGGTATGTTTTGCTTATTAGTATTTTATTTTGTTTCCATATGAATTTTATATTTACATTTGCATTCGAATATTATATATATATTCTCATTTATCTTAGTTAATATTACAAAGTCAATCATTTCAGGTTTGTCTGATTCCGTCATAAAAATCTAAATAGATCGTACTTTATCGTTTGGTTCAGAATAATTCGTCTTGGATATTTTTCTTAAACTCCTATAAAATGAAGTGAATAAACTTCATTGACCGATTTAATTGAATATTATTTTGATTTGTATAAATATCAATTATAATCATATGTTTTAATTGTTGCCGGTCAATTTTTATTCAATTGTTTAAAATTTCAAACAGATTGTATTAATACTCACAGGTAAATAAACATCCAATAGAAACTTGATATGTCTTTTATGTAATGTGGTTGGACACTGTAGAGTTAGAGATGAGCTAATAGAGTGTTGATATTAAACTCCAGTGAAGTATTCTATTTTAAAACATAAACGAAGCACTAATTAAGCAGCACTTTATTGGAAGATATTTATAAATTATTTATAAATTATTTTGTAGCTTCTTAGTAAACCATAGACGTATATTAATTTGTTTAAACATTTAAGTGAGTGCATAAATTTTCAAAGTGTTTATAAAATTATAATAAAACCAGTTGATGCCCACAGAAAATTATTAATTAGAGATTGAAGTAGAAAGAATTGTATATCGCTTATTGACACGAGTGTTTATCTTTCTATTTAGCGTTTATTAAAATAGATATATGTATATTTGGGTTCAAGTATTATTTTGTTTTGATATTTAAATAATGTCTATATGTAAACAAATGTTTTGTAAAGTACTATTACAGGTACCTAGAAGCTTATCCATTAAGTTAAAAAGGCAGCATCTTTAAATAATAAAGTAGATTTAAATTATTATAACAGTAACAGGCTAATAAAATGTATATATTGGAATCTGTTTTAGTTATTAATTGGATTTGATTTTGATTAGATTGCCAATCAAATAGTTAGCCTAATCCTATATTATTGTTTAGGGCAATAGTAGTTGGTTTCACTGCTCTTTGCAATTTATGTTGTAATTGTGATGGATTTGTTGATGTCTGGAGCAGATAGTCTCATTATTCCTTCATTTCACTTATAACTTAAGTAAATTAAACTTTAAGAGAGATTATTTGTGCTTTGTGATGGTTTATTACATAACGGCGACCCGATTGAGCTAGACCAGATTAATTTAAATTAGATTATTAGATTTTTATCAGATCAGATTGATCATCCTAACCATCACCTTCATCCATCAATTCAATCAGTTACAAATTGGCACCAACATTTTGGGCCTTCTTTCTTCAATTTAAATGGAATACAGCATTCAACAATTCCGACGGTTACAGTATATATGTTCAATTGGGAAAGAACAAAAATATCAGACAGAAAAAAAGAACAAAGAAGAAAATATAAAAAAGCTGCTCACATGACAATGGCAAATAATTTCATGTCAATCCTAGTATGATAATTCATAATGTTTGGCACTTACTCATTATTAACTTTGCTCTTAAGAAAAATATGGAGAAATCAGGAGGATTCTCATAAATGAGTTAAAGTTATATTGACTGTTTCCTTTGATAGAGTAGCCTAACTTATTAGAGCTTCATAATAAATTTAAGATTAGCAAATTGATTTGATTTCTATTCAAGTATTGTGGCTCATCATGTCAATAGCTCCTAAAGAAGAATGATGAAAAAATACCATTCAAAACATTGTGTTATATAGTACTCATGCATTATTATTGCTTGTTAAATGTATTTGAAAAGATTAAACAAAATCTGAATTTTTCTAAAGACATTTAACAATTTAATGTTAGATGGTGGAAGTTGAAAATATAATTACAACTAAAATACCACATCATAAATTTTCAGACCGAAATTTTAGACAATTGCATACTTCTTGTAATATATATTTTTAACTTTTGTTTAAACTGTTATTTCACCAATTTTATTTACAATCAGAGGAATGTTACTAAAGAAATATTTTATAATAAACATTAATATATAGTTTAGTAATTATGCTTAGTTTAAATAAGAAATAAAAAAAAAATTATATATTTTTTAATTAAAAATAGTGTTTTTATAATTTTTCATATTTCAGGAACAGTCTAATATTGTTATTTTATATTTAAAAATGAAATCTCTTCTGTTTGGAAATGCTGATATTTATAATATTAAAATAAGTAAGTTTATTAAAAATCTTGATATTCTTATATAATCAAAAATAATGTCACAATTTTTTTTTTTAATCTATAATGATTTCATTATCATTTCTATGTTTTAAATTTTCTTTTTTATTCAAATAAGATTTATGTTGTGAAATTGTCTAACAAATAAAACGAAGCAAGAAATGAAATTTGAAATAAATACTAGATATATTTTGAATAAAAGCTACAAAAAAAAAATTTTTTTTCTTCAAAATAATAATAAAAATTATATTATCTTTTATGATCCACATCTATACACACATGTACAGAAAATTTTCTTTTTACTACTTTTCATTGGATCTGGAATATTGCATAAGTTTTTAAAAATAAAAATTAAATCTAATAAATATTTTTCAAATTAAAATTGACTGATTTATGGTAGAATATATTTTAAAATTTTTATCTTAAGGGCAAACCAAATTAAATGTCATTTTAAAGTTTTTAAATTTAGATAAATATCAACATGGGTGTGATAAGAATCTCCACCTCAGGGTGGCCTTTGAATGTTCCATCAAATTTTCAATTGGATGGATGGTTGAAGAATTGAAATGGGAGTGGATTGCCTTCAAAGTATGAAGATTGGCTATCTTAATATATATCTGAGCACTTATTGCATATATGTGTAGAGATGATAATCTGGATCAACTGATGATTGATGGTTTAGCATGAAATACTTATATAGGTGATTATTTATCTTTTCAACATATATGTGTTCAAGTGTATCGGTGTTATGAGATAGAGTGGAGAGTGGTGGATCATGTGAAAGTCTGTGCTCATATACCCTACATATTATAAATAGCTAGAATAAATTAAAAATTTAGGAATAATTTATACAATAAATAAATAATAAAATGGTTAGGGAAGCTTAAAAGTTTGTGTTCAAATCCCCTATAATTACTCAGGAATTTGTAATATTTGCAAATACTGGAAGTAACAGAGTTCTATCACAATCCATGGACTTTCAGTTTTAGAATGTGCCTTTCTACCACTTTACCATAACGTAAAGGATATATATAATTTCTTCACATATGATTAATTGGCATTTATTAACATGACAAAAGAAAAATTATCTTAAATTAAAATATATGATACTAAGCAGTTTTATAGTTTATTTTATTCTAATTTAAAATTTTTTTTTTCCTCTTTGGGGGAATCATCTTCAGTCATTATGTCTTCTGTCATTAGCTTAAACCTTCTCTTCCTAGCTTATACAAAAACATATAGTAAATAAAAATTGTAGTGTACAAAATGTTCTATCGAATATCATTTCATATAATTTTTGCAGTTTTTCTGTTATTTTGTAAACAAAAATGAAAAACATCAGCTTTTATGCATTGGACATTTATACAATAAAAGTAATTTCCCAATTCATCTTCACATCAAGCAAAACTTTTTGGGAATTATTTTATTTATAATAATTGCAAAATAAAATAAAAAAATTAATAGTAAGAACATCTACCTATGCTTCAAGGCTTTACATAAAAATTAGCTTATTGCAAAGACATATTTATCCAATACTTTGTCTAATTTTTAGTTACAAATTCTGAATACTTTACCTTTCTATTTCAAATTTATTTCAGGGCTGTTCTTATAAATAAAAGATAAGTAACTGAAAAATGGGAACAGTTGCTCAAAATGAAACAAAATATTTAAAAAATAATTTATTAAATTAGGAACAGAAAAATACCTAAAAAAAATTAATATAAAAAAAAAACTTTGGAAGATTTTATAGTAGAATAACATCATTTTCTTTCATCAAAAATTATTAATATTCTTAAAAAAATGATTTATTCATCCTTAAAATATTTCAAAATAATCCCTTAAAGAATGGAAATGTAAACACAAATAAGAAACTTATTGCTTTACTTTTGAATGAAGACTTATGAGATAGGAATGGTGACAAAATAATTACAGTTAAGAATGATTATCCATACAAAAGTGATAAAAACATTCAAGAATAAAAATTCAGAAAACATTTCTGTATTCAGCACTGCATTAAATATGACTGTCACAACACATGCCACATTGAATTATGGAGATTCATATGAGACACACTCATATCCATCCATTATCAAGAGTGCACATTGTAAACATTTTTCAAATTATTCATAATAGTTTTACTTGGGTATTTTTTTAAAAAACTTTTCTTTAAAAGAAAGATTGATTTAACTTAAACTAAACTTTAATTATTAAAATCACTTTCATTATTTAAACTCTTCTAGGAGGAAAAAACATTTAAGTAACAAAACTATTTTTTTTTTATCTCGAACATTTAAAAGCTACCATGATCTTACTCTAAAACTAGTCAAGCATTCTAAATCTAAGTTTTAAATATAAATAAAATAAATACCTAAATTACATAAATGAAATTAAAAATTGTCTGATATACAGGCTCTTGATAGGTAAAATTTTAAAAGTTTGTTAAATCATTCATAAAGTCAATACATTGGTTACCTTAAGTCCAAGATTTGGCTGAGAGGAAATTGTTTCTCTATGCACATACAATTATATTTGTTGAAAATGTTCAATGGGAAAATACATAAGTATCATTATAATTTATATTATCACTTATTTAAAGCATTAATATCAATATTTGTTTATACATTCATTACTTTATAATTCAATACATATATTGTGTGCTTCGACAAACAAAAAAAATCCATTCATTTGGCTGATGATCTTAACTAGAGTTTATATTTGGGGTAGGGTTTACATTACAAGCATCCTGAAAAATAATGCTAGGACTTATTTTCTGGTTAGGTTTTATTTTCAGAGAAATATGGTACCAGTCCAAATTGCGGTAAAAGAAAAAAAATAATTTGCTAGGTTTTAGTGCATTACTCATCTAATTAAATAAAAATGTTTTTTATAAAATATTTATATATATATATATTTTACTTTTTAATATTCAAATATTTTGCAACAGCTATTTTTCGACTATTCATATTTAAATTTAAAAAATAAGAGTTTAAACAATATTACCATATTTTTAGTTTTGGAAATGAACTTCACACATGTTTCAAACATTTACAAGGTTTTTTTGTGCATGAAGGCAACATTATTTAAAAAAGCAAGTTTTAGTTACACAATCAAGAGAAATTAAGATTTTATCTTTCACTTGTTTTTCTTTCTAATTTAATTAACTATAAACACTTGTTAGTCAATGTTCAATGAAAGCTCATTTAAAAAAAAATACTGCAGTGTAATGTGTATGACTGAAAACTAGCAAAATTGATATAATACTTGATGTTGTAGATCTGACGAAGACTGCTAGTACAGTCGAAACTGTTATAGTAAATAAAATTATTTGCTTAAAGTGTTAAAGGAGTGTTGATGAGTTTATAGCAAAATTGATATCATGTATTTTGAAATTTAGTTTGTTAGATTGAAGAACTAGTTGGACAATGAAATATTTCAGTGTTATATTGCACCATCATTGAGACCTAGCGTATATACAAAATTTGAAATTAAATTCATTCAATAAAGTATATTAAAACCCAGTTCCAAGATTTGATTCAGATAAATAAATAAACAGAATTTCTAGATTAAATCAAAGTGTTTTAAAAAAAATAAATTTAAATCATATAAAATGGTAATAATGTTTATATATATGATCAAGAATGCAGTAATACATAATAAAAAAAGGGGAAATATAAATTTTTAACACACATTAAAAAAAAAGAGAGAAAAAATATGATTCAGTATATTTTGAATAATTTTACAGTTGATATTACCAAATAAAAATTAATAAATGTATTGTCATTTTATTATTTAAAAATAAAGTAAATATTTAGAATATAAATTATTGTTTGAAAACAATTAATTAGCAAGATGATAAAAATATATGTAATAGTAATAATAGTAATAATACAAAATTAATATTTTATATTATGTAGATAAAGTATATGTACAAATAATATTTATGAGATAATGATGTAGATTTTAATATTATTATTTTATTTTAATTTATAGATTATATATTTATTCTGAAAAGAGATATGTGCATAAATAGACTGAAAAATAAAAACTAAATAACATATAAAAATAATAAATTCTAGCAATAAAAAATAATAAATGGTTACTCAAAAATAACTATGGCCATTTCAACATCAAAAGAAAAGAAAGGAGAGAGAAAAAAAACGTTAAAATTGAGTTTGGTGTTGACTATGTAAACTAATTTCTGAACCACAAATACATTCACATAGAGAACATGCTGTTCATTTTTCTGTTTATTTGATATTTTATAATGTTGTCTTTTAGTTTGAAATGCTTCAAAACATTACATATATTCTATACATTATCTTTTGAAGTGGTAAGTATAGCGCAATCATCAATATACCATACATTTAGAAGTTAAGAAAATATTTTGTTTTTGCTTTTCACCAATTCAAATTAAAACTTCCACTTTCAAATTTGTATTTTATCTTGATCCCTGATTTATAGTAATTTGTAAACATTTTAAACCATCATAAAAATCAGAGACAAAATTGCAATTAGTATAGAACCTTCAACAAAATTCTTGAGTATAACTTTACTGTAGTGAATAACAATGATATTTCACAATAAATGAAAAATAAAAAACTCTATAAGCTCAGTTTATATAGCTTCATGAGTCAATATATACTTAAAATTTAAAATATTTTTCAGGATAGCATATCACCATCATATTTTAAAAGTTCTTCGTTATCTCATTATGATCTTCAACCTTTTAATTTTTAAATTCACAAATAACTATTTTAACTTCACTAAGCTGGATATATTTGATCAAATCTAAATGAATAAATAAAATGGACATATCATTAGAAATCATTATTTCTTATTCAAAAATCATCAAATACTCCTTTCATCTGTTCAAAATATTATCATCATATAAGATGGTTATTGAAGAATTTAATAGGATTAAGATATTCAGAATTATTACCAAATTCATGACTTCCTTTATTTTGCTGTAATATCTTATATATGCAATTTATTTACTCTACTTTAAACATTTTTTTTAAAAAAAAAAACTTTTTATTGTACATATATGCATACACAATCTTATGTTTTTATGGTCCTGCAGTCTTCAGAGCTATGATATAATGAACAAAATAAAATATATAACTATATAAAAAATTGTATAAAAATCTAAACAATAAAATTAATAAAATAATAAAAAATAAAAACCAACATAAAATATAACAAACCTGAAACAAATATAAATATAATCAAATCCAAATAAAATAATCCAGGTAATATAAAATAAAATATATAATATAAATGTAAAATAAATAATAAATGATACATGTGTATTCTTGACTGTATATATACATATTCATGAACAACTATTAATTTATACATATATTATTTATTTTTATTATTTTTAATAATCTCTTAATTACTTCTATTCCTAAAAACTTAAACTTCAATTTCATTATCCCCACATTAATAAAATACTTATTATTTTATTTTCATATGACAATTATATGAAAATAAAATATTTATTATGACAATTATATGAAAATAAAATATTTATTATAAAAGTAAATGAAAAAATAACCACTTCTCGCAAATCTTCCTATTTCTTGCTTTGTTTTTCAGATTGTTCCAATTCACTTACATGAAATATTCTTAATTTATTTCTGAATAGTACAGCATTTATTTTACAAATATTATTTATTTTTACAATTTCTGATCTCTAACTTTTAAAAATGTCTGACAAAATAACTAAAATACGAAAAGTTTACATGGAGATAAACATATTTTTTAAATACTTTTAGAAGTTTTGAATTCATAAGTAATATTTATAGTAAGTAGTTAGGGCTTCTTCCCTTTAAATTCAGTCATAAAACAAAAAGAATAACTATAAATGGATTAAAAGTGTTTGTGTTTTTATAAGACTACAGTTATTTGGAAAAGGAGGGGACAAACAATATTCCTGTTTTATAAATATTTTTTATTTCATAAACATATTCAAGGAGACAATTCTTTTTTTCTAATTTATATTTTTTCAAAATATCTAGTAAAATAAACTAATTAGTATTATTAAAATCTTTTTAAAAATCTATAGATCACATTTTAAATATTTCTCGGCAATAGTTTTTACAGTTCCAATTACAGTATTTTTTTCATTCCTTTACTCTTTCAAATTGTTTTTCTATATAAAAAATTTTGCAAGTCTTTTGAAATTTTCAAGCATAAACATTTCAGCAAGAACTACACCATTTTAATCAGAATAGTAGCAAGAAATATATTAACAAGAAATTAAACAAATATTTTTAAATTCTCACCTTTCATTGCTTTAAGGAATTTTTCTTTATAATTTTTGATCATTCATTTATGTCATATCTTGGAAATATTTGTTTTAGCACAATAATAAGATTTAATTTTCAAAATTCTGCAATGTTTATCTATAAGGTTTTTTATGCATTTTCTTCCTATTACCTTATTAGTTTTAGAAGAAATAAGTAGACATTCTAAACTGACAAGTGACATTGGTTTTGAAGTTGCAAGTTTATTACTTCGTTTTGCTAAGTAATTTCAATAGTTTTAATATTTTAAAAAATAGTTCTTTATATAATCATAGTATGTATAAATGTATATTTTAATTTTTAAATGTAGCTTTAGAGATTAAAATTGAATATATACATTATCACATATTAGTTTTTAAAATATATGTGATGCTAATGATGATAATTAAGGAAAATAATATCCATGTAAACAACCAGACAAGTTTAATTGCTAGGAAATCATCAGTTTCTGATTGACAGTGTTGAGGCTAAACAAATTTCCAAAATAACTCATAATAGCTTCTCTTGACTTTATTTATAAATAAAAGAGGCCTACTTTGACTTTGAATCCAAGTTGTTATAAGGATATTAATCTGAACTATTTTTTATAGGCATAATAATTTAGAAAACACATTTTATTTTGTCATCTTGTAAATAATAATTCATCTTCTTCAGATACTTGTATATATTAAATTATATATTTTCATGAATGTATTATATAAATGATGGTAATTATTATTACATCAGAATAAGTTCATAAACACATCTAATTTACATATATAACTATCTGAGAAATATGAATGATTAATTACTGGATTTCATGGGAAGATGTTAGTCTTCTAAATTTTTATGTTTATAAAAATAGCTGTCTGGATTTAAATCTTTATAACAACTTGGGTTAGAAGTAAAATCATTCCTTTACTTTTAAATAAACTGAAGATTAAAAAAGCTATTATCAATTATTGAGATTGTTTAGCACCAAGATTGTCAATTAGTAATAATAGTTTCCTAGTAATATATAAGGTAAAAATTATCTTTGGTTATTTATACGGATATAATCTCTTAATCACCATCAATTACATCATAATAAATTCATGGCAATATATAATTTAACACACACACTTACACACACATATATATATGTGTTGATACGAAAATTTTCATGGGTTGCATATATAAAAAACATATTTTGCGGGTTCATCCATGTTAAAAAATTTAAATATTGATATACCAATGTTTCGACTTGTGTGATCAAGTCGAAATGTCAGTATATCAATATTTAAATTTTTTAACATGGATGAATCCGCAAAATATTTTATATATATACACACATACATATTGGGTAAATTATTTTGTACTAAAGGTATTGTATAATATAGTACAGTGATAGAAATATGAAAATAATGTTATCTGCTGCAAAGTATATTCCCCACATCAAACCTGCAATTTTCTTCAAACCTTTTTTTTCTTTGCTTAACTCTTCAAATACTCACAAATAGTTCTTGCAGGTAATCAATTTATTTTTTTCTCTCTTTTATCTTCCTTAGAATCTTCATATATATCTTTCATAAATTCTTTTAATCAAAATACTCTTTTACTTAATAATTTATTCAGTAAATAATCTTTTTTAAATTTATTTCTTTATCCAATAAGATTAGTATATTCATTTCTAAGTTTTTATTCAATAAACCTCCAATCGTTTCAATTATTTTTTTATAAGCATCTAAAGATTTTGCTTATAAAAAGTATTTAGTTTAATTAATTTTCACTAGCTTACTCAATAATTTACTGAACAATTGATGTTATTAATCTTTTACATATATTCTATAAAAAAACTTTTACATATATTTTAAAAAATGTCAAAATATAATACATTTTAATGTTATGTAAAAACTGTCAACTTAGATTTATAAAAACATGCAAAAGGTTGTTAGAATCTTAGATTCTCCTGGATCGGCTAGCTAACATCAATTGGCTTAACAATCATATTGTAATCTAATTTTTTTATATTAACAAATCTAAATACTTCAAATTCTTGGAGCTATCTTTATTTACAACAATTGATCGTAAAGTTAGATTGCACATTTATCATTATTACTTCTAAAAATATGTAAAGAGACACATGAGGATTTTGTATTTTATAAATAATACTTTTGTCTTTCTGTATTAGAATCTTAATTATTTTATTTTCACTATCTGCTAACATTCAAGTGTAGATAACACCACTGCTTGATATCATTAGTCAATCATTACTAAATATCACTTTAAATTTATGGTTTATCCAATAGTGCTTTCTCTTTATCAAAATTGTTATTTGCCAGTAATTCTATCATAACCTTAATCTAATAACATTATATATATGTGTGTGTGTGTGTGTGTAATGATCTATATATAATGGTAACAGCCAAATCTTACATAAACTAGAATTTATAATTTGTTGGCAAGGCAAAATCCATCTTTTTATTATACGATTTCTTTGATAACAGATTGTAGATTTCATGCTTTATGTAAGCTTTAGCTGCTATCATGTGATTTACACTTAAACACCACCTATTTTTATGCAATTTAAGATTTATTATTTACATAACAATATATATGTACATGTTGTAATGGAAAATAGCTATAACTTATTGTTAAAGTCCAATGCTGATCGCAACTCCTTACTTATTATTAATATCACTCATATAATCACATTTGGTAATAATAATAATGATCAAATGAGTGTCTATTTCCTCTATCACTTCTGCTGTATGATTACTATAAACAGAGCTACATTTTTTAATTATTATAATTTTCTCATGACTATCTTTCTGATAGTCAGTCCCAATATCATACTGGTAGCTTTATTTAGAGTCTCTTGGCAATTATCAGGGCACCATATTCCATTGCAGAAGAATTACTAATGAACACAAACAAAACAGACCTCAGCTTTATAATCCAAATAACATCTCCATTAAGATTCTAGTACAGTTTAGAGAATGGATTTGGCTAAGTCCAAATAATGCTGATGATATATTTAAAAACTAAACTAAAATGTGGAATGAGATAGTAAATAAGATGCACACAAATAAATATTTTCTATTATATTAATAACAAAGTTTATTTAACTAACTAATTACAAAAAGAAACAAAATAATAAGAAAAATCATAAAATTATATATATTCAGATTAGCATTTCTTCCACAAGAAATATGCACATAAAAATAATATAGTTAAATAAAGTGAATGACAGAAAAAATATTAACTAATATTTTAATACATTAATTGATAACAATGTCCATTATAACATAGAACGATCAATGTAAATTTTATATAAAAAAAATTAAATAATAAATCTCAAACACATACAAAAAATTAACTGCAACCATGTAATACATGTGTAGATAGCATAGGTTTTACAATATTTCATAAGCTTACAGACATTTCACTGGCCCATATAGTTCATTATGCTATCCTAATATTTTTGGCTTCAGAATTGTCCAGGTTAAAATACTTTGGGGTTCTACTACTTCAAAATCTTTTTTCAACCAGACAGTGTTCTTTTTGATACATTTGTCACAATATAGTGTTTTAAAATAGGCAGTTACTTTCCAGGCACATACATTGGTGAAAATCAAGGTCTGCTTCATGGTTTTCAATATCATGGAGGAAATAATAGACAGGAACTAAAAATATTTTAATACATGTAAGTAGAAATGAACATATCATGAATTAATTAATTAATATTAAGCACGGTCAAATTAATTCAAAAAAATAATTTTATACAGTCTCAATATGCTCCAATATTATACCACTTACAAGTCCTTCTAGCAGAAATACTGGCTTTTTTATATAAATATTTTTTAAGCTATCCCACTGCATTACTCATTGACTGACCAATGGCCTCTTTAAAATAAAATTATTAATGCCCATGCCTTTGTATTTAATTATCATAGTAGTTTAAAATTAAAATTATTACATTTTAAAAACATAATAAGCTTTTTATATAATAAGATTTTCTAATTAAAGATTACATTCCAGCCCAAAAGAAAATTATTATATCTGTAAAACATAATAGTCCTTTATAATCACTGTGTAGATTATTATGTAAGTAATCTCTTAAACCTTTTTTTAATTTAATAAAATTTATTAATTAAATTTTTTTTTTAATAACTAATTTAATTTTTTTCTTCTCTTTTCTATTTAATCATTACACAAAATGTGTTTGAACTAACGCACAAGCACAAATATAAAAAATTCAAAGTGACTTAACTTTGAAACAGTATATCTTTTCAATGTTTAATGTCTCATTAATGAAATATATATTGCTAGATAAATTTTTCATTCTATTTAAAATGATGTGAGATTGACTTTTGTGGTTCTTACTGTTTGTCTGGAATTTAAATCCAGATTTATTACAGGAACGAGTCTAGAAGCATATTAACATGTTTTTTAATGTATTATCAAATGCGTAAATAATTATTGATTGCATTTTTCTAAAAATAGTATTAGTAATAATATCATAATACAAAATCCAATTGCTTAAAACAAAGATAAAAATATATAAAATATAATTATTTAAAATGAATATTCTAATGTAATATGTGTCCACATGACTAGTATATTGATATATCATACCACTTTTTTAAATATTGTATTAAAATGTTAAACTATTAAATAAACAAAAATGCAATTTTAATTAACAGGATATCTCAAAATAGTTTATAATTTTAGATGCATTGTTTATTAAAATTACTACTCTCTTAGGTAATATAATTTAAAAACATATTGGACAATTATTTTTTTATACAAAATATGTTAATTTGACTACAATATATTTTTTTTGCCAAATTGAATATACAATCACAATATATGTATATAATTTTATTTCTGCTTCATTGTTTATTTATAATAACTTTGCATACATATGTTAGTATGCCTGATGAAATGTGTTATTTTTCTTTCATTAGTTTTGGTATGCATGGATAAATTTTGAGTAAATATCATAAGTTACAAACTAAGTATTTTAATTTGCAGAATGTAGGCAATGGATAATATCTTGTTTGAGTCCCAGAGAATTATTGGGTGTATAAATCCTACATATGGTTTTGCAAACTTCACATTGACTGAGTACACTATTGTTTGTACACACTTGGCCAATAAAACCAATTATGTAATAGATGATCAATTTTCCTTAATTTCCATATAAATTATGCAAATATGATTTTCTATCCGATATCTAATAGTATCCTGTTTTTACAAATATTATTGTTCTCTTTTGAGAACCTTAAAATATCATCTTCTAATTTATAATTGTTCAATGTTTTGAGAGTTTTATTATTCCCAAATTTTTCACTTTGTATAATACTTTTCAATTGATTGATTGGTTTTCTGAGCTCTTTATTTACTTTTTGTAATTGAGGTAATTGTTGTAACTCCTCTACTGATTCATCCATGTTACAGTAGTTTGATGGTAATATATGCATGATCCACACAAATGTTGCTCTACATTGTGACTTAATAAGTTTCAATTCAGAACCATAACTATTGACTCTTTATTGTTATATTATGCTGAACTGTACAGCATATGTTGGAAAGTTAATTCCTGACATATTAGAATAAAAGAAACCAATATCCATGCCTATTCAATTTTATTTTTTTAATTTTTTCAATCTGCTTTTGGATTATCATCCTCTTACTTATTTTCATTTTTATAGTAAGAAATAGAAGGAATAATCATTATTTTCAAAAATATTTTACTTCTAAATGTTTTCTTTGATTTTTGAGAAACATCACATGCATATCATCAATTTGGAAAAATTTATCATTAGCTATTGAAAAATTAAGTAAAGATGTTTATTGCTATGTCCAGACTTTTGTACTATTGGACACCTTGTCTGCAAACTTAACTGTTTAACTGTTCCAGACTTATTTAATGATAATAATCCCCCAGTAATGACACAAATCTATTCAGTTGAGATTAAATGCAATTTAATCACAAATATTCTTAGCAATCTCTAATTACATTACAAATTAATATATACATCTATATACATGGAAAAAAAAATCAAATCAGATGTCACATAACCTAATTTAACATCTATATACATTATATATATATACCTAAGACTGTAGGTATACATAAATAATAATGTAGATCAATACAACCTGTAAGAGTCCTAGCTGATTGTTCACATGTTCGGAGGCCAACTCTCCATACTTGAAGTCCCTGTGTGATGTGGATGATGTTCTGCATCCACTTATAAGTCTTTGTGCACAGGTAAAGTTCCAATAATGAAGTGTCATTTTCTTCGATCCAATTTTCACCAAGTTCATTCATTGTTTCATTTCCTGAAGTTGATTGGCTGGTATTCCTCTTCCTTTCACTGCTGCATGCTAATACAAGAATTTAAATCATTATCTTTCTAACATTAATTAATGAGTTATTTTTTAGCTTATAGTTTATCTCATGAAGGAAATCTAAACTTGAATTCCTTTAATTGTTTTATATCTCATTATCAACTGTATTCTATTGTCATTAATTAAACTGTTTTTACTTTTAGAAAATAATCTTTTAACTAATCTTAAGAATTATAAATAAATTTTATTTCCTATTTTAAAAAAATCAGTCTTTTAAAATTCTTTAATTTATTCAAACTTATTACTTATTTTCATTAGTAATTTATACATATATATGTATGTCCATTTAAGTATACACATACATATCATTACTCCCCCCAAGTTCAGAGATCAGGTTTTAATCTCTGTACTTAGTATGTAGTGATTAAGATACATGGGTTTGTTATTTTTTTCTTTTAGCATGCTGTTATGAATTAAGATCTGACTCACTTGGTGCATTCTCTGGAAATTGTATAACACAATCATTTCTTTTATTTTTCCTCATGTCTGTGTTAATTTTTGGCAACCACACACTACTAAGAACTAGAACTTTTGCTTTGCCAATGTCCTGATGGCTATTATGCAGCCACTTTACTATGTGTTGTCTTCCTTTGACTGGTATCAGTATACAATTGCCTTTCAGCCTTTGCATACTGACAGTTTCTTCTGGGCATTCCATAATTTTTTATATGAAGGAAACTGGTTTGTTGCTTCAGCCAGCCTTCTCTAATCTGCTTCATAATCCATTCGTAGCCATCATCCTTTATCCAACAAGCTACAATTTTATGTTTTACTTTTGATTTCAGTACATCTTTGTATTTAGTTTCTTTATGTTTCTGATCACTATGGATCTTCTCTGACATACTTTTGTTAATTACTGGCTGCTGGAAAGGTTTTTTTCTCTCTGAGTATTTTATCAAAATTCCTCTTAATTCCCTTGGAAAGTTTTTTTCTCTCAGAGCTATTAATTTTTTTAGTAAGTATTATTTTTACTCCCATTTCACTGAACCAGTCTCATCTTAATATGAGATTGGTAGGGGCATGTACTACATATAGTAGTAGCACATTAATTTTGCTCTTACTTTCATGTATGGGCACTTCAACTATGCCCTTTATTTTAATGGTGTTACCATTTATATATAGCATCTTTAGGTCAGTTCTTTGTATAATGGGCCTTTTCCTGCACTTGGAAATAACAGTATATCAATCACAGACTGATATTAATGATACTCCTCTACCATTGTTTTTCTCCATGGCAATAGGCTGATCATATATTTTAATTTTGATCATTATTTTGTCATTCTCTGTTGTTGCCATCTTTTTAATATAGTCAAGTACTTTTCCCGACCCTCTATTATAGGTTACTATAAGTATCATTTCTGTCTATGCTGAACTCTTTTTTGCACATTTTCCCCATGTGTTCTCTTTTGTTGCAGTATTCACATCTGGTATAATAGTTAATGACCTTGTGGCTATTTTTTCCACAACAAAAGTTATAAATGAGTTTTTGCTGATAACACTATTATTATTACTCTTTGACAATTCTTTTTTTAAGGTTTTAGAAATATCTGTTTGCGATTTGCTATTACTCTTGAACTCAGCGAATTTTTGAGATTGCTTAAGCATGAGTTCATAAGCTATTTACATTTTATATCCTCAATATAATTTACATAGTAAACAATAAAAATAATATAATTTACATCACTAATGTCCAATAATTATACTGTAAACTATCATGCATACCAATCAGAAATTGTTCCAGAGGGTTTTGTCTAGGAAAGATCCATAAATGCAATTCTTTGCTAAATTATGAAGAGCACTATAGTAACCTATTACACTTTCATCCCAACCATGGTATCAATATTGGAATTACAGTCTAGCAACATATCTAGAGGGTTGGGTATTAAAGTGATTTGACAATCTTTAACCTGATCGTATGAACAATCTTCAGGAGCTAGAGGTTGACTATCTCAATAACTCTGTTTCTAGCAAAACATAATAGTGAAGCAATTGTATACTTACATCTTTAACTTTATTAATGAATAAATACTTTTCCACATGTTGAATGTGCAGGGCCGATTACTTGCCTCACTGACATCAAATTCACTTGTAGTCAATTGCATTTTTAATGAATCTTTATGCATCAATCTAACCTTTTACTTTTGATTCCTTAATTTGAATCAACTAACTGAGTGCATTTTGATCCGAGTACAACTCTGAGGGTTTCAAATTACCATAAATTTACTTTCAGTTTCAAACTTTGAACTGCCTCTGTACTGAGTCAATTGGGGTACATTTGACTTTCCCTATTCAACTGTGGGCTGTGCTACTGTTATGGGTGCAGACTGTTGAGGGTTATATCAAGCCTGTGCAACTGCACCAATGTTATATCTGGATTTCGGTACTGTTGGGTACCTTGTCTGTGAACTTGAACATTCCAGATTTATTTAACAATATTTATCCACAGTAATGACACAATTATATTAGATTGAGATTAAATGCAATTTAATCATAAATATTCTTAGCAAATCTAACTATATTACAAATTAATATATACATTATATGTGTACCTAAGCCCATAGACATACATAAATAATAATGTAGATCAATACAACCTAGTCCCTGTGCAATGTGGGCAACGTTCTGCACTCATTTATAAGTCTGTGTGCAAGCTCCAAGAATGAAAGTGACCTTTTCTTGATCCAATTTACATTGAGTTCATTCATTGTTTCAATCCTTGAAGTTGATTGGCTCGTATTCACATTCATCCACTCAGGTGATTTTTCCTTTCACTACTCCATGCTGGATACAAGAATTTAAATCATTATCTCTCTAAGATTAATTAATGAATTATTTTTTAGGTTATAGTTTATCTCATGAAGGAAATCTAAACTCTAATTCCTTTAATTATTTTGTATCTCATTATCAACTGTATTCTACTCTCATTAATTAAACTGTTTTTACTTTTAGAAAATAATCTTTTTTTCTAATCTTAAGAATTGTAAACAACTTCTATTTCCTATTTTAAAAGAATCAATCTCTTAAAATTCTTTAATTTATTTAAATTTATTACTTATTTTCATTAGTAATTTATGCCTACATATGTATGTGCATTTAAGTATACTTATTATTTATTTTAGGAGTTAAAATTCCCATCACATTCTTGTGGGATAAATTTCTATTTTACTGATTGAATTTTCACTGATGTTAGTAACATTATAAATTGTATTTCAACTTAAGTGAGATTCAGCAAATCATTATTTTAGTTTATTAAAATACTAAAATTAATTTGTAAAAGAGATCTTTTAATTTTAAAGACATTTTTGATAGCTAACACATATTCTTACACACACACACAAAAAAAAACACTGATACTTATATATGTATACATTTTTAAAAAAGTCATAAAAAGGTCATCACTTGAAATGTGAACCTTACTTGAAAAACGAGCCAAATAATTTTCAGTTAAGTACTTTAAATTTTTATTCATCTTTCTATACATTTGTACTTTTCAAATATTATACTGATAAAACTAACGGAATTATTTACTAATAAGTTTAAAGTTATTTTTATAACGATATTACTAGAAGCAAAATAATGATTAATTGTGGCATTCTAGCAAAATGCTTAACTGTTTTTTATTCTTAGCTTTTTAGAATTTACATTAATCATTAAAAAACAAATACAATGATAAAAATTACCATTGCTTTCATAAAATCATACTTTCACTATATATATAAAAATCTAATAGTATGTTGTTTGGATGTTCATATAAAGTTCAAGCGCAAGAAGTGACAATAAAGCTACAATTCATGGATTTTGAGCTCTTAGAGTCCACCATTATGCCATTATACTAAATCACATAGAACAAATCCTTACCTTCACACATACATTAAAAAAATGAAATTTATAATATATTTAAATTACAGAGAAAAATATATCCATTAAAATAATATTTTTATTAATATACTTTTTTTTAAGGAATAATTTTTGCCTTCAATTATTTAATGAATTATATTCAAAATATAAAACGACAATAGCATTTTATTCTGCCTTGCTCAGTTTTATTAAAATAGCAACTGAAAAAAAGTTAATGTCTCTAATTGATTTTGGTCCTATAATACAAAACATAGTTTCAGGTAAGAAATATCTAAATAATGTTTATTAAAATGTTTTACAATCAATACTATATATTAGAGATTTTAATGAATTAAAAATTATTGTATAAGACAGATTTCTGTGAGAATTAAAAAAAACATACATGCTTGAATAAAGTGTGTGTTATCTTAAAATTATTTTATCTGTTATCACTTAGATAGTATACCAGATGAGATCAAATCAAAATGCTAGTGCTATAATGATAATAGCAAGTACCTACATACTTGATATTTTTTAATAATATGATGAGTCATTAGTTGAATCAAGAAATGCTTGTATTCTATGAGGTATAAATTATATAATATTTGAACAATGCTGAAATACCAATCCAATCTTATGAAGGAAAAAAATTATCTAGGAGATGTTAGTGAAAAATGTTGACTTCTCACTTATTGCATCCCCATAACTTAATAATATTTAATTATCAGTTTGAATTCTCTCAATCCTTTTTTTAACTTGGTGGTAATGTACATTCTCTTCACATTATAGAATTAACAAAGTTCTTCCAAATGTTTAAATAGACTGCAGCTATAATTTGATTTTAAAAAGTTATAGTTATATACTCCCTCCCTAGTTTAAATTTTGATGATTATGCAGTATTTTTCACTTTGGAATGATACACTTGTTTGGTATGCTTCAGACATTAACAGCTTTAGTTGAAAAAATGTAAATGATTTTTATCTGACCATGCTTCTCATTTTTCATTGTTCTTTTTTATAGCATTTAAAGCAGAATATCACATCACAATTTTGGATGATACTTGTTTAGACACGTGTTTTGAGTTGCACAAAGATTTATTCTGTGGTTATATATTTTTGCTACAATATTTATATAATAAGCATTAATTCCTTTCAGCAAGTATTGAATAGTTGCTTTTAATAATTTTATTCCTACAATCTATAATGAATACAGCCATAATTCTTGAATCTGACAATATTGAAATATTAATCAGTTTTGACATTGATGCTTTAATAATTTAGTTTTTTTAAAAATTATTGCTCTGATATTTTTTCAAAAAGTTTATAAAACTTATATCACTTTCTTGTCATATTATTGCTTTAGAGTTCTATATATAAAGAAAAATTAGTAACATGATATGCAATTCCTTTCCTGTACTAAATTTCAAAAACACTATGCTAATAGAACAGGTATCTGTTATTTTATATAATTTTTGTATTTGTGAATATATATATAACTGAAAATTTCTTATTGTTTAAGGTGATTTGATATATATATATATTGAAACAGACAGATCGAAGATTTTTACCGGTACAATATATATATATAAGGATTAAATGAAGAATTATGGCATGCAATTAAATTTATGAATGAGACAAAAGCTCCAGCAAATGATGAAGAAATAGAAAAACGGTTGACAAAATTACAAATCTAAATTTCTAAATATGTACAAATGCAGTAGTAATATCAATATTTTAAAAAAGTGATAAAAAGATATTAGAAATGACAGACCTATGAGGCTTTTATTAGTTCGATACAAATTTTTTTATGAAAATGATTATAATTTGTTTACATGGAACTTTGGATTTTAACCAACTAAAAGAACAAGCTGAATTTAAAAATGATTTTATCACAGCAGACCACATTCAGATATTGAGAGAAGTTATAGAAAGGTGCAATGAATATGAGTTGCCATGATGCTTTGGACTTGTAGATTATGAAAAAGCATTTGATTCTATAAGAATTTATTCAATAATTAAAGTAGATCTTCAAGATATAGATCCATAAAAAATATTTATCACTGCAACAGCAGTGATTAGATTACAAAATGATACTGAAAAAATTAGTTTTGAATAGATGTAGAACAGGATGATTCTATTGCTCCCTAAATTTTTTACAAGAATTATTTTGTGGATTAGAATAAGAAGCTTAAAGAGTAAGGTAAATGGAGATTATTTAAGCCATCTAGATTTTTCAGATGATGTAGCAAAGTCCCCTTGCAAATAATACTTCAGAGATTCAAGAAATGATACAAAAGTTATCAGTAGAACTAAAGATGGATGCTAAAAATCCTAAACTAATGTTGAATGAATGTTCCCAAAAGAAAAAAGTAAAGATTAGTAATGATGAAATAGAAGTTAATAAATACAAATATCACATGATCACCAATCTAGTCTGGGGATATTGGATGAATAGGCACTAGATGGGAATTTTATGCACAAGCCTTCTGGCATCCATTGATTACTCTGGCTTGCACTGAGTGGAAATATGTATAGAGAGTTTTGTGTGGTTTAAATACAAATATCTTAGTCAGATTATTAATATGGATGGAAACACAATGGATGAAATTAATAATAGAATTAAATTTGGATTGTCTATGTATTTAAAAAGAATAATTTTCTATAAATGTGTTTTACCAATTCTTATTTACACTTGGAAACTTAACAGAAAAACAGTACAAAGACTCGAGACCACTTGTTGAAGTATGTAGAGATGTATGTTAAAAGTAACAAGAAGGAATTGAATGTGAAATTCATGGGCAAGAGGAAAACAGGTATTATGACATTATTGAAAGAAGTGACTGAAATGGTATGGTTAAACATATTGCTAGAAGCTGTGTTAATAGATGGACAATTGCAATTTGAAACTGGATCCAAAGAAATTATAAAAGACATAAAAAGGGTCCAGATGTGAAATGAATGGACAAAATAAAAAAGTGATGCTGGTGTGATGTGGAGAAAAAAGGCTAGAAATCAGGGAAATTAGATTAATCTTGGAGAGACCATCCTGCAATAGACTGATAATTGTTGAAAATGATAATATATATATATAATAATACTAAAACAGAGATTAAATAAGTTAAATGAAATTAATTAAACTGAATACACTTTCAGTGCATGTGCATCAAAATCATGGTTGATCTGTTGAGAATCTAAGAGATTAATTTTTGCCAATTTGAGTACTGTTAGATTTTTGTTCATTATATAGTGCATTGTGCAATAAACTATGCTTCTTTAATATTGTTTTCTATCATATCTTTTATTGCACATTATTTTAATAATAGTAGGATCAAACCTGTATCCATATTCTTTTTTTGTGGTTGTAAAATGCAGATGTATTAGTTGAATCAGTCTTGTTTTTTTTATGCATCAAGATGTGTTGTATTAATCTTGTTTTGAGATTAGCTTTTGTTTCCCCATTGTAGATGTAGGGATAGTCTGGCTGCATCTTACAGCATACATATTGTTAGATCAATCCAATTTGTATATTTTGTCTTTTGTATTATTAATTAGTTTATTTAAATTGATGGGCTTTCTAAATCTTACATTAAATTTATTAGTGCAGATTTTTTACAATTTAATTAAGTGTTAAGTAAAAATAATAGGGAATAAATAATTAGTGAGGAAAATAGATACAAAAATAATTTTGAATGACTGAATTACTTATGACTCTGTTTGATGGTAATCATTAGAAGTTTGATTAATTCAAAATATTTTTGATTAGACTATTACAATCATATTAATCCATTATCAACATAGAATATAAGATTTATTAAAGTGCCACCTATAGAATGAAATATAAATTAATCTGACAAATTGTATTCAATGTAATTTTAAAAATAAGCAAGTATATTTGAAATATTAATTTATACCCTGATTTCAATATGATGTCATATTTTATCTTATAATTCTTTGATATAGTACATATTATCATTTTTAAATATATATGTGTGTGTACATGTATGAATTGTGCATTTTTATTTGTGTGTATTGAAGCAATGGATCTGAAGTTTGATCCATGCTTCACAGCCTCCTATAAATCTAATTAGTATTGTAGGCCTGAATTAAGTTTATAGTCCAATATCAGCAGGATTTTGCATTAAAGCTAAAATTAATTATGCTTATTAAATTTGTATTGCATTTAAATATTTTGTGTTAAATAAATTCCATTTCAAGATTAAATTTCTGTTAATAAAAATTACTTGTAAAACCTATTAGTCAAACATATATATATGTCAAGCGTATATATATGAGTTAATGCAAAATTCTGCTGAAATAAAATGCTTATTTTAAAAATGCTTATTTTACTATAAAAAAATAAGAATATATTTTTTGTTAAAATCTTGTTAAAGTATGGCATATGATTTCATTTTGAGATAAGCCCACCAACATTTTCTAAAGGAATGTATGTTTTAATTAGTGAGCCCATTCAAGCCAAATTAAAGATGGCTTTGTCTTTCTTTTTTAATTAATAAAATTCAAACTTTAAAGAAAGAAATTTAGAATAAAAAAGTAAAAGTTATTTTTAGAAAATGTTACCTTGAAACAAAGGAGCGTGTGGGTGGACTTATCAAGATCTAAGATCATACAAACAATAGAAGGTAACTGACAAAGAGAGTATAAATAAAAGTGAGAACAAAAAGACTTGGTTATTCAGAGTTTTCTTGCTGGCATTCAGATTTCCCTTTGGAGATTGTATTCAGATTTCTCTTTGGAGAACTCTTTCAGATTTTGCTGGTTGAGATTTTATTCTAAAAAGTTATACAACTGTCATCTTAAAAATCACGGAGAAGTTTGAACATGCTACAAGCTAAAGGTCATATGAATTTGATGGATTCTACTATGCTCAGCTAGGCAAATAGCTTTGCCTATCGCCAGGGTTTCTAAATACCATCCAAAATACCATAGTATCCACCCAATATAATCTGAACTCTGTGCCGTGTCTGTAGTACTTTTCGTAAAAGCATGCTACTTATTTCCATTTTCCTTGTCCGGACAAATACCTATTGACTCGGATCAAGCCATGAGCACTGTAGGAAACATGACCAAGGAACCAGGATGGTAATCATATCTCTCCTCCATTGAACTATTTACTTTCTACCCTTTTGTTCATACCTTTCTTAATTGAATTATATTTTGAATTGTTTTATTTAATTATATTTGTAATGTAACCATTTTTATAGACTAGTCTTAAATATATATATATGTGATTATCTATCTATATTTAACTTTTTTCCTTCACTATTCTTCCTTACTAACATGTGTAAATATTTTGTATTCCATTGTGGTTAAGTTTAAAAGTTAATTTTTTTTCATTTAAAATCTCTTTTCAATTTTATTTATGTTTCTAAATTCCATACGAGTAGGTTTCCTTTGTTTGCCAACTTGATCTCCTTGATAACGCCTCTTTTGTCCGCCAGTAGCTTATTACGTATATCTGATTTAGCTATATACATCTTAAATAATTTTTAAACTGTCTGTTTTTAGTGCAAAGCAATTAGAAATGCTTTGCAAAAGATCTATTTTTATTGTACTTTATCGAGGAGATTCGAGTTGACAATTTTATTAAAATTGGGAAGAAAAGATCTTGACCGCAAAATCTATCATTACTATCTGTTTTTAGTGTAATTAGTTTGTTTCATTAATTCAGGGGAATAGCGGAGGCCACTAAAAACATTCTTAATATTTTAAAGTCATTAATTAAACATATTATTTAACTATAAAAAGCTTGAGTTTCCTAATTTTATTATAATGCTTTATTTTATTTTTCCAATGATCCAGGCACGCAAAACACATTTTTTATAGTACTTTTATGCACATTTAACTATTTAGCTCTGAGGTGTTCCCATCCATGTCTCTACCGCTGATGCTAAGCTTGGCCAGATGAAGATTAATTTATGTATGGCTCAGATAATGTTTTTGGTTCATCGTTAGCCTCGGGAATAGGCGAATAGGGCAGAGGTCATAGTATTCTTGATTTAATATCTCACATATGGGTGGCCTCAAGGTACTTTCGCCTAGTATTCGAACTGGGTTAAACCAACATACATTATCTGACTGTCACAGTATAAATGATCACACGCAAGCATATATATTTATTTGTTAATAAATTAATTGGAATAGGTTTTGAATTGTCCTATCATGAATGAGAAAACCATTCACTTTTCGAATGCATCTAAAATATGAATTAAGGTGATAGTTGTAATTTATAAATAGTTAATGGTATTTTGATTTTATAATTTTTATTTTATAACTTTAACAGATTTTTAGATTTGATTATTCACAAGTATTCATGTAAAAGTTTTCAGTTGTAGAATCTTTTTA